>CM050415.1:45564775-45670659 GCA_027564155.1 Gymnocypris eckloni scoliostomus
ATTTAATTTTGGTGATCGGAAACAACTTTCTGGGCTGTTGAAGTGGCTGCTGGGGTTGAAACGATTCTCAATGTATTGATATGATGTGACGGTACGATGCATCGATGCCACGCGTAAAATATCGATATCTGTAGTAAAAGGCACCTTTATTTTGGCACTCTCCAAGTTTCGCATGATGTCCGTCTATGCATTACAGCCACCGCGTGCGTCCTCGTTCAACTCGCGTGTCAGGACTTGATATAAGGACTTGATGTAAGATGCTCGGGATTGTTGGAGTAACAGTCGAGCGCTGTGAGAGAAGTTTTCCGCGCACGCATCTGAATCACCTGATCTAAACTTGGCCACCCTGCTCAGTTTGCATCCACATCAAACGAGACTTCCAGACGCGTGCTTCTGCTTTGCCTCAGCACCAGGCGCGAGTCGAATGAGGGTGGAAATTGTACACCAGCCAAACGAGCTTCAGTAGAGCAATGATATGCTGTTAGGCTATATGTCAGTAATGCAAACTTCCCTGTCCTGTCGGCCGTCACGGCGCTCACTCTGATCGCGGTGTCATAAATAAGCGCACAAGAAACTATGGGCATACGACGTGGTTCTGTCATCGGTAAAGTCATTAAAGCTGCAAACTGTGCATGCATGTATGCATGCATTACATTTCAGAACGTCTCTCAGATGCATACTAAAATATAGGCTATCCTGCAATTGCAGATCACAATGAGGCTCAAGCTGATATGGATTTTGATTTAATGCACAATGCACTTTCGCAATTTTTCATTCATTTTAGAGGTACAAACAAAAATGAAACCATTTAAATGCATAAAACAACTCGTTTTACATTCTTATCGCCAACTGCATGTCTCATCCATGAGTATGTAATGTTAGAGAACACGTTTGGGGATTTTGAGAGCCAGAACCAAACTGACAGAGCGATAAAGCTATAGTCAACCCCTTTGTCACGATACCTGAAGGTGAGGAATAATACAAAAATTGTCATGTTACGAGATACAATAATTCGCAAATATCTAAATTACAGTTAAGTAGAAATTCACTGTATTCAACTGTGTTTTAGGCACTAAAATAGACTAGTATTTTAGTCGACCACATTTTTATATTTAAATTAAGATTTACGTGCCACCCCAGGCTGGTTGCTGGCCCCCCTCCACCGTTGCAAAAATGAAGATAGAATGGCTGCATTTCAGTTGGTCGGTTTTGTTTGGGTTGGTGGTGAATTCTGAGGAAGCCGAAGAAAGCCAAATTGAACATGGCATCTGGGGTTCTATGGACGGTTTCATCAAACCTCCGGTCTGTATTCGTTTAAAGGGTACTGACGTTGGGCTCAGGTTGTTGTGCTGTGGGATGTTTCACATACATTTATTTGTGGCGACCCACTATGATATCAAAACTGACCAATTTTCCGAAAGGCTTTGTTGAATAAGCATGAGCATGTAATGCACGTTTAAAAGTCAAATCGAAGCGCGGGTGTTTTTTTTTTTTTTACCACTGTATTTCTGAAGGAACACTGTCTTTTAGAAAATGTTCGAGGTCATTTTCATTTCATCTTGCATGTTAAGTGCCTGATAAAGCAGAGCTTGTAAGCTCAGTTTACAGCCCGGCAGCCGTTACTGGTGAAACCTCTATCGTTAGTTCTCCCGCTTTAAGGCGTCTCCTGCTGGCAGAGAATGAATTTGCACCTTCGATAAGTCCGTCCAAGTAGTTATCGCTGCATCTCAGTCCGTCTGATTTATGTAGCAAACATATTTTGCTTGTTATCGAAAAAGAATCTACTCCAGAGGGACTTGGCTGTTGATATTGACTATATTGGATGTCTACCGGAAGATAAGTAAGGCCACGACGCTGCGCAGGGTTGCCAACTTAGCGACTTTGTCGCTAGATTTAATGACTTTTCAGACCCCTTTAGGGACTTTTTTTTTTTTTTTTTTTTGAAAGCGCCTAGCGACAAATCTAGCGACTTTTGGAAAAACCTTAGCAACTTTCCAAATGTGGCCAGTACTGTCCTGCGGCGAGATCTTGAGTTACACCTCTCCCTGTGTCTGCTCTGATCAGCAGTGAGCGCTGGCTCCGGCTGAGAGGAGCAGCACGTTCCAGTGACCTCACGGCAGCTGACATGGATGTGAATGAGCTGCGCATGTGCACACGGTGTTGGCACGGACCAATCACTTGCCTGCTTCCTTTGTTTGAAATAAAACTATTTAATTTGACAGCTTTTTCTCACTGTCGCAGAGCTTTAGTTCATTCCAGTTTCTGAGCCTCTAAGATCGCTTACTGGGCTCGTCTGAGAGACTGTACGTGATTGTACTTACTCATACACAACAATAAACTTAATTAAACTCATATATTAAGAATTGTATCATTGCAGATGATGTAACTGCTGGTTTTACAAGTTCAGTTCCGTTGTCTGACAGAAAATATGTAACGTTAAATGATAACAGTTTTATACTGGACACTCGGCTTGTATATTAAAGTACATTATGTGAGCATGGATTAGGAAAACAGTTATACACCGTCATTTTAGGCAGAATGCAAAATAGGACGTGATTACGCCATTAATATGCAAATTTACGCATGACGTCATCCAGCGACTTTGAGCAAACTTTAGCTACTTTCCATTGAAAATAGTTGGCAACACTAAACGCACGCTTGCGCAGTAACGTTTGTTTAAGTTGTTGCCGTTGAAACAGTCCATAGAAAGGACTTTTGAAAAGATCACTTGAACGACATCATCTGATTCGAAGTAGGGTGATCTGAAGTGAAGTAGCCTGCAGAAAACATGAAACTGCTTAATGAGATTATGTAGCAAATTTCGTTCCTTTTAGTTCCTTTGGTGACATGCCCTGCTGTCTTTCACCAGTTTGAGCCTGTTTCATCACGTCGTTGACAGAGGTTGTTAAACACCTGAGGCCTTCCATTAGTCCCCAAGATATTATCCCGGCTCGTTTTTGAAACACGCTTTTAATGTTGTGAGTCATAGTATTTTGATCCTAATTAACTGTTGTTTGGCTACGGGTTCCATGCCAGCTCATTTTAAACATGCTATAGTGCAGCCTTTACTAAAGAGATCTAATTTGGATTCTACAGAGCTATCCAATTTTAGACCAATTTCGAAACTGCCTTTTCTGTCTAAAGTTTTAGAGAAGGTAGTTATTATTCAATTACAAACATTTTAAGAAATAACTCCGTGCTTGAAGTTTTTCAATCAGGTTTTAGGGCATTACACAGCACTGAATCTGCACTTTTAAAGGTTCATAATGATATTCTTCTAACTCTTGACTCTGGAGCTTCAGCTATTTTTGTGCTATTAGACCTTAGTGCGGCTTTTGATACCGTGGATCACAACATTTTGATCTCTAGATTGGAACACTATGCTGGAGTCCGAGGATGGCCCTTCAGTGGTTTAAGTCTTATTTAACGAACAGAAGTTTTGCAGTTAAAGTTGGTGAATGCCTGTCAACTTCAGCCCCACTTACCTCTGGAGTTCCTCAAGGTTCCATTCTTGCTCCCCTTTGTTTTCATTGTATATGCTTCCTTTGGGATCTATTTTTAGAAAACATGGTGTTTCTTTTCACTGTTACCCGACGATACACAGATTTATATGCCATTGCAAAAGAATGATAAGAATGCTTTAACTTCACTTCTGAATTGCTTAAGGGATGTAAAAGCTGGATGGCCTTAAATTTTTGAAATTTAATGATAGTAAAACAGAGATTATTTTATTTGGACAAATTGAAAATTTAGCCTCTGTAAATGTACATTTGGGTCCTCTGGCTGCGCACAACAAAGTAGCGGTGAAAAATTTAGGTGTTTGGTTTGACAGAGAACTCAAATTTGATAAGCAAATTAACAATGTTGTTAAATCATGCTTTTTTAATCTGAGACTTCTAGCTAAAGTAAAACCTTTTCTCTCTGCTATTGATCTTGAGAAACTCATCCATGCCTTCATTTTTTCGCGACTCGATTACTGTAACACTATACATATAGGAGTTAACCAGACAGCTTTGGCGCTGCCTGCAGGTAGTTCAAAATGCTGCAGCTAGGCTGCTGACAGGTACACGTAAGCATGAGCATATTACACCGATTTTGTTCTCTCTCAAATGGTTGCCAGTTCGTTTCCGAATAGAATATAAACTTTTAGTGTTTGTTTTTAAATCCTTAAATGGCTTAGCTCCAACATATCTTGATGCCCTAGTAAAACGCCATACTTCTGCTAGATCCTTGAGATCTTCTGATCAGCAACTTTTAACAATTCCCAGAGCTAGATTAAAACTTAAGGGTGATCGCGCTTTCTCAGTTGCTGCCCCGAAACTGTGGAATTTGTTACCTGTGAGCATTAGATCAGCTCAGACTATCTCTAGTTTTAAATTATTGTTAAAAACGTATTTATTAACTCAGGCCTTTAATCTCTCTGAGTGCTGAGTTTTATGTTCTTTTGTGTCTTTTTGTTTGTGTGGTGCTATGTCTTTGTCTGTGTATATTTATGAAAATGTTTTTGTTTGTTGTTGTTTTGTGGCTTTTGGTTTTCTATTTTGTACAGCACTTTGGGCAACAATGGTTGTATTATTTTGTGCTATAGAAATAAATGAAAATGAAAAATGAAATGAAAGCAAACATTGTGTAATTGCTATTAAACAATCATCCCTGGATAAGAATAAAGCATTATCCAAGGTGGAAGTCATGCGGCCAACCTAAATGGATAAAATCAGGGTAACCATGTTATGAAATGGAAAATAAAAGCTTTGTGTTAAGCTTGATTTAGCACCCTCAAGAAGCTTTGACGTTAAAGGATACTTGGAAGTGGATAGGCCTGTATGAGAGAAGTCGTGAGTGCTGGAGAGACTGCGGAACTGTTTTTGGGGCCGCTGTTGTCGACCGGACGGAAAGGCTGGCGGACGAGGAAGTATGCGTAGCTGTAGTTTTTCCCCCTTGTTTGCCACGGCCTCTTGGATTAGCGGCCAACGCCATTGTTTTGAAATCGGAGGAATGGCGGCAGCAGGATGGAGAGATGGACGAAGCGCAGTTATCGCTGGTGATCTTGAAGGTGGAGGAGAGTAGTCTTCTGGAGCTTGGTTTGAATGAGCGCTGGATTTGCGACCGAATTGCTCAGAGGGAGTCTCTTGGTTTGGATCCGTGATTCCGATGATTTTGCGGGTTGCGACTGATGGAGTCTCGTACAAGAGAAAAGTTCGTCATCTGTAGGGAAAGCTGGAAGTCCGGTATGTTTGGCCTGGTTCTGAACAACACTACAGGATGTTGCTGAAACAGCTGGAACTAGAGAGAGGTAAGCAGCTGCTTATATACTCTGGCTGTTGATTGAATGATTAGATGGGCTCACTCCTCCCTAACTTACGTATTAGAACTTCATTAACATAATAAAATGTCTTCACCATCACTTTTACTTAATTTAAGGCATCCTTGATGAATAAATGCATTCATTTCTCTCTCTCTCTCTCTGTTTTAATCTAACAGATGTTTGAATATATTATTTCCACGCAAAATGATATGTACAGCTTAATATTAGTAGAACGTGTCTGGTGTAATAAAACCAGTTTAATATAGAGCTATTATTTCAGCTCCGAATTAGTTATTAAATATTAAATATTGCTTGGTTAAAAGTAATATTAATATTTAACTTAGTTATACTGTATTAAGTGCTCATCACGAACACTAACCTCAGCATATCAACTTCGAGCTTAGGTAGCTTTCTCTTTATGGCAAATAAGGATAAAACTTCAAATCACATTCCAGAGACAATTCTTTATGAAATGAAAAATGGTTTATTCGTAATACTGCTATTCTAACATAAATGGATTAACTGATAAGACACAAACATACATACAAAGACATGCATAAGGGATTTTGGTAAGTAAACTCCTAAAAAAAAATTAGCCCTTTTAGCTATTTTAACGTTTGATTCGACCGAAAAGATCACGACAGATGCCTTGTGCTCTGTTACTGCATTCAGATCAGATTTTACCAGTTCAATCAGCAATATAGATTTAGTTAGAGGTACTTGCTTGTTGACAAGAAGCAGGTTGGAAGTTGTTTCGCTTCCTTCAAATGCGTTGCTCTGGTCTTTGTCCTCGGAAACCACGTGGGTTGGTTCGCAAGGTCTCCGGTGCTCTCGGGTGGAAACACGTGATATGTGGATGCTGCCGTGCGTCGCCACAGAAAGCTTTCCTTTCGTCCGTAGGCGTTCAGCTCGTTGTACTTTGATGTTGTGCCTTCTATCCTTCGCCTTCGAATAGATGGTTGGTTTAGTCGGTGTCGAGGCAAAGTTACGAGCGCAGCTCCAGAGATGTTCAAGAGAGAGAGCCACGAGAGTCAAGCGCCAAGAGTCAAGCCAAGTTCAAGAAAGCGTCACGCCATGTTCCAGAGAGTCGAGAGCGCGATTTCCAACTGGCGCGTTGTTTTTCAACAGTCCAACTTGCTCCTCCCCACGGGCGGCTTGTCGAATCCGATGGTTCGTATGGGCGGAGCCCGCCCATGTCCAGGCTTGCTGGGTGGACCAACAGTTCTGTGACGTCTCATCACTTTTGGGAAGGATAAACTGTATCGATCTTTATACATGTATAATTATGCAGGGTATTAAAATTTAACGGTCATCAACACAGTCTATCACATCTGAGTCTAGCTTTCTTTAGAGATCAAACACCGCATACTAATACACACATTACAGTTTATACCGTTTAAAGCATGATTAAAAATTCCCACATTGTCCTAAATAATTGGCACTCGAAATCATCACATCATGCCTATGAGGGAAAGAGTACACATTAAATATCCATATATTTATTTGTGTAGTTGCAATAGTTATACGTGTCAAAAAGGCAAGGAGTTTGGTTTTCCTTGGTCCGTCCGACGGAGAAAAATCCTGCTTTGTTTTAAATGGGGGTTTTGAACTATGCTCTGGAATGTAGGCTTGACGGTGTCCAGAACCATTCCCGAGCCGTCCATTTTGCACGAGAGCGTTAGTGATGGGGTCAGTTGACCTTCTCCCTTGCGCATGAAAGGGAGGATTTTTTTTTGGTAATAATTCATTTCTGTTGCTGGGTTTGAATTCTCCTGTGTGTGTCTCCAGGTTGAAATTGTGTTACACTGGCCAAGCCTTTGGTGCTTCTTATTGGCTGGGCTTCAGCAGGAGAGTCCCGCCCACACTGGCATATACATCCAGGAGGTGAGATCTCTGCTCTGTATGGAATACCGTCCGTGCACACGTCTTGTCTGTGACACTCCAGTGAAGGTCAATCTCAGTAACACGAAACTAGTTCATATGTCAGAATTGCGAGTTTATATGTCAGAATTGCAAGTTTATATGTCAGAATTGCGAGTTTATAAGTCAGAATTGCGAGTTTATATCTCAGAATTGCGAGTTTATATGTCAGAATTGCGAGTTTATATCTCAGAATTGCGAGTTTATAAGTCAGAATTGCGAGTTTATATCTCAGAATTGCGAGTTTATATCTCAGAATTGCAAGAAAAAAAGTCAGAATTGTGAAATAAAAAGTCACAATTACCTTGTTTTATTTTTTATTCAGTGGCTGAACGGGCTTCCATAGCTCTGTTCTCTCACACAAGTGTTAAACCTGTGAACTGATACACACTCTCCGGAGCAGGTAATGACATGCGTACAAGCTGAATACTAACTGCTGTAAAACAAACAAAGTGAGAAGAAGACTGCTCTGTGTGCTCTTATCCTCGAGAAACAAACTCTTCTCGTGCATGCTATGATTGCTGGGACAATGGTGGAACAAGATCAGAAGAGGTGAGGCTGGGGTTTTCTGCATTTCACAGTTTCTAAGAATAAGCAGTTAAGGTCAATGTTTGTTGCATCTGATTTAATACATGTGCAAAACTTGGTACACAAGTTACATCTAACATGCAAATGTCTAGAAATAAGTCTCTTGGTGGTCAACAGAAGTTTGATGTTTTGCCATGAAACGGGACGTTTCTGTAATTCAGACAAACAATATTCACTCTGGACAAAACCCCCACATGTTTGATGAGAGTGCTGTCCTGAACACACCTAACGTCACATGCCATTATTCAGTGATACTCATAGCGCCAGCTGCTGGCAGCAGGAGTAACATGTTTAACACTGACATGCACTATTACACTGCAAAAAAAACCTGATCTTACTTCATATTTTGTCTTGTTTCTATTAAAAATAGCAAAAAAATTCCTAATTAAGATGCATTTACTAGATAAGCAAAATTACATAAAATTGTTAGTATTGTTACATAACAAAAACGTTTAAAATATATAAAATTATCTGGCAGTGGGGTAAGAAAAATAATATTGTTTTAAGAGTATTTTAAACCCCCACCCACACACACACACGCTATCAGATAATGTTGCTAGTTTAAAGCAAAATTCACGTAATTAAGGTTTTTTTTTGTTTCTTGATAAAACAACGAAATATGTAATTTTGCTTATCTAGTAAATGCATCTTAATTTATGATTTGTTTTATATTTTGTGCACTTTCACTCCCATTAACGCCCATTCCAGGTAGAAATACTAATAGGGTAGGCCCTGTTCTGCTGCTGCCTATTAAGTTTATTTTAGTAACATTTCATAATATTGTATTTTCTTTTTTCTCAAAGGCCTACTGGTCGCCACATTGTGCACTGTTTGCAATGCTACAAGCCACAGGAGATCCTCCCTGTTCACCTGGCTAGGGTGTGCATGAAAAAAGCACACCAGAAGAAAGAATGGAGCAGGTGCTGAAGGCCAAGTCTTCCAGCAGAGAGTGGATCTGGAAGAACAGGACCTGGGATTATGAGCAGCTCTGTCCGCTCCTGCCTGATAGACGCTCTCGGATCACCATGGTCAAGGAGCTTCTTCACCGTGGTTTCTTCATCATCAACCAGCCCGAGGAGTACGAAATGGTCTTGGACACTGAAGGTGACTTGGCCACTGTTGATGCTGCCACAACCGCCCAATCCTCCGGAGATCCTCAAACCATGTCTGCTTCTGTGAGGATAAAGATGAAAGAGGCAGGTCTGCATGACAAGTTCCCTGCTCGGTCCAAGCTCCTGGTGAGCTTTAAAAAGTACCTGACTGTGTCAAGGAAGGTCCCCAACTGGCAACAGGAGGTAATATCTTTTTTTCACTTCTGTCCTCGGCACAATTTCCCAAAACAATGTGACCAGATTGTTTATACCCACTGTATAATAGGTCATTCCAGTATGACACACAAGTTTTTGTTACTAGGAGAAGATTGTAATTGAAAAAAACTGTAATTGAAAGCTGAATAAATAATATTTCCATTGATGTGTGGTTTGTTAGGATTGGACAATATTTGGCCAAGATACAACTATTTGAAAATCTGGAATCTGAGGGTGCCAAAAAAAAGAAATATTGATAAAATCACCTTTTAAAGTTGTCCAAATTAAGTTCTTAGCAATGCATATTACTAATCAAAAAGTTCTGAAATATGTACGGTAGGAAATTTACTAAATACATTTTACGTAATTTCCTAATGATTTTTGGCATGAAATAAAAATTGATAATTTTGATCCCTACAGTGTATTTTTGGCTATTGCTACAAATATAGCCGTGCTACTTATGACTGGTTTTGTGCTCCAGGAAAATAGCCACAGAAGCTGGCATGGTGTTAAACGCAAACAAGCAAACTATCCATAGGTCTTCTCGCTTTCATCATCTTAATGCTGACATTTCTTTCTCACCGTCTTTCTTCAAAGGTTGACAACGTGTCCTGTTTTCTTCGGTACTTGCAGCCCACTGGGAATGAGCCATCTCTGGACTTCCTGTCAAAAAGCAGAGAGACCCGGGACTTTCTGATCGCCCTAAAGCACACTGATATGAGTCCAGCCTCCATCCTCAATTACATCAAGAGCATGAACAGGTTCTTGGAGTACTTGACGCTAAGGCTGGATTTAAAAAAAAGAGACCCTCAGCTGCGGACCAACTGCCAGAGTTACACTAACATGCTGAAGACCCAGCAGAATAGACTATTCAAGACCCATTATGACAAGACATGTGATTTGAGGTTAACATCTTGTTTATATTGCATTGCCTTTTTTTTTTACTAATGTTATTGTTGTTTCCTCACATCTTCTTTAATAACCTGCCTTGTTTTCTACGTTTAATCCAAACACAGACTCGATGGCACTCTCTGCATTAAAGATTGCCAGAAGATTTTGAGAGTGGCAAAGCCAGACTTCCTGAGGATCTATGAGAATCTGCTTACGGGGAAAGAGGTCTCAAATACAGAAAAGACGTTGTACCGCTATTATTGTGAGACACTCTTGATTTTCCGTCACATGCAGCGTCCAGGAACTGTGGAAAGCTTTACAGTAAGTTCATCTATTTCTAGTTTGTATTAATGACATGCTGTAATATTTCAACACGCATGCAATCGTAAATTGAACATTTTCAATCAGTGTGTTTACATGCACCCTTTAAATGCGATTTTGCGATAAAACTTCAACATATGTAAACTCAATACTTCGCTCGAAATAATGCGATTAAGCTCATAATTGCAGCAAGGATATTCATATTAACATAGGTTGCGTAAGAAACCAAAATATACGGGCATGTAAACTTTATTGCCACTTTGACTAAATTAAGTATGTGCTCATGACGTACATGAGTGACAAGACACGCACCTGCAGTAATATGCACATTAGAAACAATGGCGGGGATGAAAGCATTGCATTTCTGGGGAACCGAGGAAATAGTTTGTTGTCTGTTGCGCGACATGAACATAATTCAGTACATTGATGGACGAAAACAAAGTAACGGGACATTTTAGGCACGCCACAAAAAATGGTCAGAGGGGGCACAATTCTTAGTGAATAATGGAAATTGCATGTAAACAGGAGTGAATAATTTTGCTCTTTACATGTACACGTCATAATGCGATTTTAAGTCTACTCTGATTAATGGAAATAATCATATTATTTGTGCACATGTAAAACGTAGTAGTGCTGTTAAACCATTAATCGCATACAAAATAAACGTTTTTGTTTGCATAATATATGTGTTCTGTGTGTATTTATTTATTTATACAGGTGCTGGTTATATAATTAGAATATCATCAAAAAGTTGATTTATTTCACTAATTCCATTCAAAAAGTGAAACTTGTATAATGTATACATTCATTCCACACAGACTGATATATTTCAAGTGTTTATTTCTTTTAATTTTGATGATTATAACTGACAACTAATGAAAACCCCAAATTCAGTATCTCAGAAAATTTGAATATTACTTAAGACCAATACAAAGAAAGGATTTTTAGAAATCTTGGCCAACTGAAAAGTATGAACATGAAAAGTATGAGCATGTACAGCACTCAATACTTAGTTGGGGCTCCTTTTGCCTGAATTACTGCAGCAATGCGGCGTGGCATGGAGTCCATCAGTCTGTGGCACTGCTCAGGTGTTATGAGAGCCCAGGTTGCTCTGATAGTGGCCTTCAGCTCTTCTGCGTTGTTGGGTCTGGCATATCGCATCTTCCTCTTCACAATACCCCATAGATTTTCTATGGGGTTAAGGTCAGGCGAGTTTGCTGGCCAATTAAGAACAGGGATACTATGGTCCTTAAACCAGGTACTGGTAGCTTTAGCACTGTGTGCAGGTGCCAAGTCCTGTTGGAAAATGAAATCTGCATCTCCATAAAGTTGGTCAGCAGCAGGAAGCATGAAGTGCTCTAAAACTTCCTGGTATACGGCTGTGTTGACCTTGGACCTCAGAAAACACAGTGGACCAATATCAGCAGATGACATGGCACCCCAAACCATCACTGACTGTGGAAACTTTACACTGGACCTCAAGCAACGTGGATTCTGTGCCTCCTCTCTTCCTCCAGACTCTGGGACCCTGATTTCCAAAGGAAATGCTAAATTTACTTTCATCAGAGAACATAACTTTGGACCACTCAGCAGCAGTCCAGTCCTTTTTGTCTTTAGCCCAGGCGAGACGCTTCTGACGTTCAAGAGTGGCTTGACACAAGGAATGCGACAGCTGAAACCCATGTCTTGCATACGTCTGTGCGTAGTGGTTCTTGAAGCACTGACTCCAGCTGCAGTCCACTCTTTGTGAATCTCCCCCACATTTTTGAATGGGTTTTGTTTCACAATCCTCTCCAGGGTGCGGTTATCCCTATTGCTTGTACACTTTTTTCTACCACATCTTTTCCTTCCTTCGCCTCTCTATTAATGTGCTTGGACACAGAGCTCTGTGAACAGCCAGCCTCTTTGCAATGACCTTTGTGTCTTGCCCTCCTTGTGCAAGGTGTCAATGGTCGTCTTTTGGACAACTGTCAAGTCAGCAGTCTTCCCCATGATTGTGTAGCCTACAGAACTAGACTGAGAGACCATTTAAAGGCCTTTGCAGGTGTTTTGAGTTAATTAGCTGATTAGAGTGTGGCACCAGGTGTCTTCAATATTGAACCTTTTCACAATATTAAAATTTTCTGAGATACTGAATTTGGGGTTTTCATTAGTTGTCAGTTATAATCATCAAAATTAAAAGAAATAAACACTTGAAATATATCAGTCTGTGTGGAATGAATGTATACATTATACAAGTTTCACTTTTTGAATGGAATTAGTGAAATAAATCAACTTTTTGATGATATTCTAATTATATGACCAGCACCTGTGTATATATATATGTATGTATGTGTATATATATATAAATACACACACATACAGTACATTTTGAAAATATTTACATGTCTATATTTATATTCATATAATTTATATTATAAATAAATATTTTATATATAAATATAACAATTTTTTCTGAAATATATACATGTGTGTGTATTTATACACATAATAAATATACATATTTTATGTAAACAAACTTATTTTGGATGCGATTAATCGTTTGACAGCACTTAAACGTAGCCAATGTTGCAGGATGCTGACTGGGTGAAGAGGATTGCACAAGGTGGTGATTGGCATATGGAAAGAGAAAACTTTAAGTATGCAAATCGCCTTGACACGAGACGAGGAAACTGTAAGTTTTACATTTGTGCATTTAGCAGACTCTTTTATCCAAAGTGACTTACAGTGCATTCAGGCTATACATGAACGATTTAAAACATATATTGCATACCCACCAGTGTTTTACATTCAATAACTCTTTGGTCTTTTGCCATAGTGCTTTCAGCTGTACTACAAGCAGATCAGGTCTAAGAACATCGGGCTCAAAAAAGTCTGCCAAACTTTTTTTACTTCGACGTCCGGCAAGGCAGTTTGCAGTGTCTCACAAGACATGATTCGCCTCCATGAAATGTACGTACCTATACAGATCTGTGTGTGTGTGTGTGTAAATGGATACACTTTATTATGCCTTGTCAGTCACAGCCATATCAGTTAATATTTACTGCAGGTATAAGCTGGCCCCTTTCAGGAGTCAGGATGTACGGAGGCTGTTGAGACTGCCTCAAAAAGCTCCCAGCGGACAAACGTGAGGCCGTGAATCATTACCTGGCCCATAGCGCTGATGCGAACAGAAAGCCACAGCCTCAGGATATTGTGGATGCAGCTATGCTGCTGGACTCCTTAAAGGGGTTGGTCTCTTCACCCAACAAGCATGTATAACACATCACCAACAATTTGAACATGTACTTGTTTTATAATATTTTAAACTAGGGTTGTGCAATTAATCTAAATAAAGTTTCGATTTTGGCTTCCAATGATTATGAAAATCCAATAAAACAATTATTTTGCCCCAGTCCGCCTTTCCAGCTTTGCATTTTCACTCCATAAAAGCCCAAACTTAACATCCTAATCAGTATAATCATGTAACGTAATTTTGACAAAATGAAGCATGCTTGATTTATTAATCTTTATTAGATTTGTTTTTGTTTTTAAAAGTGCGAAAGAGAACTTGCGCTGTTTTGTGCATGCGCTCCGACACGGAGCAGAACACGGACATGTAAAATAAACTGTCTAATACACTTAAAACATGTCAAAATGCGGCGCTTTGCAATTTTAAACCCTCGTCACTTATGCCCTAAGTGAACATAAACATTTGGGAATGAAAATCGTGCAACTCTTAAAGCGACAGCTTTGTATTAATCAAACAAGAGGCAGAAGATGTTTTGTAGCTTTAATTGAATTCTTAAAGTGAAGATTGCTGTTTTATTTTACATTTAATTATTCAATTTATGTAGGCTGTTAGCTAAATACTTAACTTGCATTAACAACTTGGAGCATTTTTCTATAATTAGAGGACTTTTTTTACTTATTAACCTAGCATTCTGCTGTGGTATTGAAATTGTGAAATTTAGCTGGTATCTAAAATGTAGATGTCATAGCAACCTTATTTACAGAAGATGGATGTATTGCTATCTTTAAATTAATAACTCGTATAAAGTTTTGGTCCTATGACCCACTAATAATTGTGATTACAATATTGACTAAAATAATCCGTATTATGATTTTTGCCATAATCGAGCAGCCCTATTTTAAACCTTGTTTTCTTCACTTACACAGCACTTCTTCGGATGATGACACCTCTTTGGCTGAACTGAGTACTGCTGGAACCAGCACACATGCTTCATGGAAAGACTTCTCTGCCTTTCTGGACAGATTTCCGGTTTCACTGGAGGGCAAGCCACCGACCAAAAAACGGCGGGTCGAATCAGGGTTTCCTGAAGACCGTGTCTTTTACGACAAGTGGAGAACTACCCAGTATACCCGGAGAGAGGAATATCTGCTGTGTGAGTCTTCAATGTATTAATACAGCACTGACACTCATTCAACTCGACACAAAATAGGCCATTAATTCATTGGGACAAGTGAATTGCATGAGTAAAGTTATTTCATCCTTTCTTTCAGCACACTTCACACACCGCAAGCCATCTGCCTCAAAGGTGGCAAGGCTGATTGCGCAGGAAGGTTGGAAGGCCAACTGTCCAAAGCCAGAAGAAATCGAACAGCTGTGGAAACCAGCACCCACAGTCACCATTGAGGCAGATGAGGTTGTAATAAAATGTGTGTCTGAGCAGGCCTGGTCAGGCCGTCAAGGACTTTGGTGCTGAGGAGGGTCTAGGTAAGAAACCTTTAAATTTTCCTTGTAAAGGGAGAAAATACCATCACTTAAATATACATTTCAGCCACCGTTAGCTGCACCAAGAACTAAAATGTGACCCAGGACCACAAAAGGGTCAATTTTTATTTATTTAGATGTATACATCATCTGAAAGCTGAATAAATAAGCTTTCCATTGATGTATGGTTTGTTAGGATATGACAATATTTGAAAATATGGAATCTGAGGGTGCAAACAAATCTAAATATTTAGAAAATCACCTTTAAAGTTGTCTAAATGAAGTCCTGAACAATGCATATTACTAATCAAAAATGAAGTTTTTATATATTTATGGTAGGACATTTACAAAATATCTTAATGGAACATGATCTTGACTTATTATCCTAATGATTTTTGGCATAAAATAAAAATTTATCATTTTGACCCATACAATAAGAATTGGTGGGTTTTTGTTAAATGTGAGCCAAAATAATCACAATTAAAAGAACCAAAGATCTAAACTACTTCAGTCTGTGTGCATTGAATTTATTTAATACACAAGTTTCACAATTTGAGTTGAATTACTGAAATAAATGAACTTTTCCACGACATTATAAACTATTGAGATGCACCTGTAGTTTTCCAGTGCATGTATTGTGTATTCAGTTTCCCTTCTGATCTTAAAATAAAATAAACAATTCTAAAGGCGACATTGTGTGCGATTACCACGGAAAGGTACTCCGAGCAGCCGAAGGGATGGCCATGATGGAGGGACTTCATGACGACTCCAGGTACCTGTTCTTCTTCAAAGCTGGACAGAGAGACCTGTGCATCGATGCAAAGACTGGCTGCGACTGCCACCCAGATACAGACACAGTTGGCAGAAGAATTAAATGTTGTTCTAAGAGGCCCAACCTGGAGCCCCTTCACTGTGTGATGAAGGTAAACCGAGAGGACAAGGATGTCATCCTCTTCAAGGCGTTGCAAGACATCAGCATCGACACACAATTAAAATTTTACTCTGGAGTAATAAGAAAGTCTTTCCTTGGCCTGGACCTGGACTGGCTGGATGAGTAGGCCGGGTCCACAGGTCCAATAGCTGCTTCTCGATTGGCGGGCCAGTGCGAGCTAATGCTTTCAACAGGCTGGTGGGGCAAATAGCCTTGGACCAGTAGCACCAAGCCCAAAATCAGGCCGAGTTTCAACTGTAGGACCAGTGCTTAATCAAATGTCCTCAACATGCAACGGCATGCAACCTCATCTCACCAACAAGACGTTTTCTCACATTGGAAACTAGCAAGATTGCAAAACAAACATGATAATGTTTGCCTTTTTGTTTTACTTATCATTAAAACCCAAGCAACAATATTTTACAATACAAACAATGATACAATGATAAAACATTTGGGCCAGGACTGCTCTTTAATCATGCAGAAATGATGTGGTATTTACTGTTATTTCTCAAAAGAAAGAGGACACACATACTTAGTCATTTGTGTCTGTTTCTGTTTATTTGTAATCGCACATAAAACACTGGGGCCAAAAGCATGCACATTAAAAACATTATTTCTACATTTTCTTGTGTACATCACATTTCTTTAGAATTATAATTATTACTCCATCAAATTAGATAATCTGTGGAGCTTTGAAATGTGCTTTGTCCCAAAATAGTGTTATTTCAGCCAGCGCAACAGAGAGAGATCCCAAATGAAAAACTGGAGTTGTGGTATATTTTATAACATGAGAGCTAAATATGGATGTCAGGCAGTCCAGCATAGAGACAAGTAGAATTGACAGGTAAAATATGTAACCATACAAAGAAACGATTGTGAAATATGATTTGTCTGATCCCCGTGGGGACCCGGGGTAGAATAGGTTCTTAGCACCCCCTTGCTGATTATAAGAGGCGACCTCTTTTCCGCAAGGCAACTAGTCTGGGAGCACAAGAGGCTGTTATTTGAGGAACGTGTACAGGTGCAGCTTAATAAATTAGAATGTCGTGGAAAAGTTCATTTATTTCAGTAATTCAACTCAAATTGTGAAACTCGTGTATTAAATAAATTCAATGCACACTGACTGAAGAAGTTCAAGTCTTTGGTTCTTTTAATTGTGATGATTTTGGCTCACATTTAACAAAATCCCACCGATTTTGGCTCACATTTAACAAAATCCCACCAATTCACTATCTCAACAAATTAGAATACTTCATAAGACCAAAAAAAAAAAAAAATCATTTACTGTATATGTACTCAATAGTTGGTAGGGGCTCCTTTTGCTTTAATTACTGCCTCAATTCGGCATGGCATGGAGGTGATCAGTTTTTGGCACTGCTGAGGTGGCATGGAAGCTCAGGTTTCTTTGACAGTGGCCTTCAGCTCATCTGCATTTTTTGGTCTCTTGTTTCTCATTTTCTTCTTGACAATACCCCATAGATTCTCTATGGCAAGGGTTCTCAAAGTTTACATTCAAAGGTCTGAATCTAAATTATCATCAACGTCAAAAGGTCCGAAATAATTGTTATTACAAAACTAGTTTTTTTTAAACATGCTTATAACTTTATATAACAATTCAACTTGATATATGCTTAATTATCATATTTATGAAGACATCAGGTCATACTTGCGTTTATGAAAATTAACCATGGTTTTATACAAATAAAACCAAAAAAACTTTGTTACTATATTTAACCCACGATAACCTCAAATTAACCATGGTCTTGCTACCCTAACCATAGTTTAACCATGGTATTTGTAGTAAAACTGGTTATATAAATTGCAATAAAAAAACATGGTTACTACACTTTTATTATAATAAAACCATGGTTATTTTTTATAAGGGTTACTCAACAGTACTGCATTTTTATACAATTAAATGCCCAACAAAGCAGTTCTCATTTAGGCCTACATATTTTATGTTTCTGAAATAGTACTTCAATGTAACCTGCAGTCACTTCAACTGAATTGCTAAAATCTTTAATTATATATTTGTTTATATATTTATATATATATATATATATATTAGAGGTGGGCATAGATTAATTTTTTTAATCTAGATTAATCTAGATTAATTTTGGAATTAATCTAGATTAAAATGGCTCATTTGAATTCTGCCGAAGGCATTCAGAATATGTGTGTGCTACCCAAATAATGACTAAACGTAAGTCTTTGAGAACGGGTTTCTCAAGCCAGGTGGCGCATTAGACCAGGGCTCATCTCCTGTTTCCAAAATGCATCACAAACTTTAATCTCTTCCTGTCCCAATCCCACGAAAAACTGGAGGAAAATCCGTCCCGTTCCACTCCCGGAAGAATGACTCCCATTCCTCCCACTCCCGTGTTGTTTTTTTTTTTTTTTTGATAACTGTCAATTACAGTAAAATATAGTACAGATCACAACGTGCCCACCTTATTAGTTGAATAAAACCCAAAATGTCGTTTTTGTTATTATATTGAACTGAAAGCCATCTTATGCACAGTGTTGCACAGATTAAATTTCATGTAAATCATCCATGCTAACACACATGTCTTCTATTTTTTTTTTTGACATTTCACTCTCTATAGATAGATTTTTCTATGTACTGTATTTTTAGATATATTCGAGTTTCGAAGTTTCTCGCTCAAGTTCACATGAGACCTAAAGCGCATCCTGTTTGCTTAAAAGCGCAACGTTTCGTTGTTATTCTGAGTGCACACAAATAAACGTAGAGTCTTCACAGATTCGAAAGATGTATTAGGCTACTTTCATCTGTATGACCAAAAATGACGGAGATTTTAGGAGCAAGTGAGCGCACCGGAGCCTGTCCTGCAGCAAACGCACTTCCACACAAACACTTCAATAGCGCACATTTCTCTAGGTTAACATCATATTGAGCGGCCATGTAAAGTTGCTACTACATACATCTTTCAGATGAAAAGCCATATTTGAGGTTGATGAATGATAGGTGAGCGTTTGGATGTCCTGCCCGATTGTATTACCACATAGACCAGCCGTTAACAATCTGTCCTTCACGGACTGCGAGCCTCTAGTTCGAAGACTCGTTCGCCCCTACAGTGCAATTCGGCTAGGTATACATCCGCTAAAATATCAGGGTGAAAGTCATCATAGCTTGCATAGTATAGACCCAGCTCAAACCCAACTTTTAGAATAGATTAACGGCGATATTTTTTTTATCGCCGATAAGAGTCTCACGTTAAAGCAGCACGTTAACGCCGATAACGTCCCACCACTAATGTATATATTTCATGGAAACGTCCGTCTGTGTAACAAACTATGTGCATATTTCAACCCTTTACAGACGAACTACATTCATGTTCATATGCCAGACGGTCAATGGTGATAGGTTTTTGGAAACGCTGTTTTGTACTCGTTCATTCACAATTCTGCTGTGTTTCGGTTCTTTGAATACGCTGCTAACTCTTCCGGTGGAGAAAGACTGCGTCGGGAAAAGGGAAACCGGTGACATTATTCTACTGTATGAAAGCTAATGTTTATCCAAAATGTCGCTAGTTGCTATGTGCTTTGTCTTACAAAAGAGTCTGTAAACACTGCAACACTGGTTCATGCGTGTGTGTGTGTGTGTGTGTGTGTGTGCCACGCACGCACGGAGGTCTGAGTGATACGCTGCGCGCTTGAAATACAAAATGGAGGCGGGTCCGGATTAAATTCTCCCAGACCGGAGTCCGGACTTTGAGAAGCGCTGCTCTATGAGGTTCAGGTCTGGTGAGTTTGCTGGCCAGTCAAGCACACCAAAACTTAACACTGGAGTTCTAGCAGCTTGGGCTATGAGCTTCTCAAACCTTCCTCCAGACTCTAAGACTTTGGTTTCCAAATGACATACAAAACTTGCTCTCATCTGAAAAGAGGACTTTGGACCACTGGGCAAAGTCCAGTTCTTCTTCTCCTTAGCCCAGGTAAGACGCCTCTGATGACAACAGTAGCCAAATTCCTTGACACGTCTGCTCTTGATGCCTTGACCCCAGCCTCAGTCCATTCCTTGTGAAGTTCACCCAAATTCTTGAATCGATTTTGTTTGACAATCCTCATAAGGCTGCGGTTCTCTCGGTTGGTTGTGCATCTGTATCTTCCACACTTTTTCCTTCCACTCAACTTTCTGTTAACATGCTTGGATACAGTACTCTGTGAACACCCAGCGTCTTTGGCAATGAATGTTTGTGGCTTACCCTCCTTGTGAAGGGTGTCAATGATTGTCTTCTGGACAACTGTCAGTTCAGCAGTCTTCCCCATGATTGTGTTGCCTAGTGAACCAAACTGAGAGACCATTTGAAGGCTCAGGAAACCTTTGCAGGTGTTTTGAGCTGATTGGCATGTCACCATATTTGAATTTGTTGAGATAATGACTTGGTGGGTTTTTGTTAAATGTGAGCCAAAATCATCACAGATAAAAGAACCAAAGACTTAAACTACTTCAGTCTGTGTGCATTTAATTTATTTAATACACAAGTTTCACAATTTGAGTTGAATTACTGAAATGAACTTTTCCACAACATTCTAATTTATTGAGATGCACCTGTTTGCTGTAGCTGCTTCAGGTCCAACACAATAAATTGGCTTTGACTTCACTAAGACGGGAGGTTGGAAAGACCCAACCCTGAAATGATGGATGATAGAACAATCATTGGATGGTGACTCAGTGGATGTGTTTACACTCCACAAAAAAAAGCCAGAGATTCATATTGCTACTATCATAAATAACAAACTCTTATTATCAAACTCTACGCATGCGTCATGGTGCTCTCAAGAATGGCAACGGATTGTGACTCGGAGGAAAAGAGATTTAGTACAATAATTACATTTAGCTGGTATCACGTCTATACATTTAAGCCTCCTGGTGCCATTGTGGACATCTGTTCAAAATCATGACATTTAAAAAAATAAACTTTGCCACTGTTAGCATTGTATGGAGAGAGACTGTGTGTGTGTGTGTAACACTCGCGCTCTCTCTCTTTATGTATGTGCAGGCATACATCCTCGTACCTCACTGTTCCAAACTGAAAAATGAATGTGTAGAAAGTGAGCAGGTCTCCAAAAACCTTGTTGAGCTGCAGGTTTAATGACTTTAAGGTTTATTTTTTACAGAAATTGTTTTAATTATGTTATTGATTATTGAGCTGCAGGTTTAGGCTCACTTTATGTGACTGCCTTTTTTTTTCATTTATAAGGATATATATATTTTTTTTACAGAAAATAATTTATTTATTTCCTGATTAATGTTGTGCTGCAGGTTTTAGGCTTACTTAAGTGACTGCACTTAATTTAATTAAGAATAATTCAATTATTTATTTTAATTATTTAGCTTGACATGTTTACGATTCCAAAATGTTCTATATGTTTCTTAAAAATAAAATATATTGTGTTCAGTAGGAAAAGCTGTTGTTTTCTACCCTGTTCAGTGGGAAAAAACCTATTGTTTTCTACCCAGACATTTAAAAATAACATATTTTAGACCTGTTATGGCAATACTGTGAAACCGTGGTATTTTTTATCTATGGTTATCATACCATGAGAATCTCATACTGACCCATGCCTAGTCGAGATGTAAGAAGTGCATGGATCACTACTTCTAGGTCCTTCTTTGAGAGGAACTGTTTAAATTGGTGATATAACGGAGATGAAAGAAGCTTCCTTTGACAGAATTTATCTGCTTGTCAAATAATAACTCAGAATTGAAGACAACACCTAGGTTCTTAACTCTGTTGTGCAGTGTTAAAGACAGGGAATCTAGTCGGTTTCAATATTAGCGAACACACAATGAAGATCCAAAAGCAATGGCCTCAGTTTTGTCATCATTTAACTTTAGGAAGCTTACTAACAACCACATTTTAACTTCCTCCAGGCAGGAGATAAAATTTTACGATAGAGTTTCCACTGCCAATCCAGGAAGATAAAATTGTGTATCGTCAGCATAACAGTGATAAGAGACATTATATTTCTGAAAGATAGAGCCAAGAGGAAGCATGTATAAAGAAAAAGCAGAAGACTCAAAATGGAAC
Organism: Gymnocypris eckloni scoliostomus; assembly: GCA_027564155.1. Lineage (NCBI taxonomy): Eukaryota > Metazoa > Chordata > Actinopteri > Cypriniformes > Cyprinidae > Gymnocypris > Gymnocypris eckloni. The sequence goes on from CM050415.1 coordinate 45,586,812, forward strand.
CTTGTGGGACACCACATGTGATCAGTGTTGACGATGATGTGACAAGTGGGGCGGGCCGAGAGCCGTGGGAAAGGAGCGAGGCCGGTGGAGTAAATGATAATGAGCGACACCTGCACCACTCACCTATCTCGAGTCCCACGGAGGAGCTCCGGAAGGATAAAAGGAGGAGTGACGACAGTGAAAGACAAGAGAGGACCAGGCCCGGATTTTAGTTTGTGTTTTGTGTGCAGCAGTCGTCCGTGAGGGGCTGCAACTTTTATTTTGTGTTTGTTCATTTTGTTATTAAAGTCTTTAAACGTTTGCGGTTCCCACCTCCTTCTTCCCGTATCTACGAACTACGTTACATTGGTGCCGAAACCCGGAGGAAGGAGGGACTCGAGACCCGATGGGTGGTGCAGGTGTCACTCATTATCATTTACTCCACCGGCCTCGCTCCGTTCCCACGGCTCTCGGCCCCGCCCACTCACAGATTAATTATGCTTACCCATATTAACTGTTGTTTGAGCGTTACAGCAAAATTAATTTACCTATTTTAAAAACAAAGCCTTTCACGGTAACAACAAATGTATTATTTATAAAAGAAATATTTAGGCCAAAGTGGGCGAAGATTTAAATCTTTATCATTATTTTATCTGTTATAAAAAATAAGAACAAAGACACATTACAAATACACATAATTTACAAATACAACAAACTTATTTTCAGGTAGGTGTATTTAGCGTTCAAGAAATTGAATAAACAAATATAAAAATAAAACTATACATTCTTATTAAAACAACTGTATTGAAGTCAAGTGCAGTGAGTGATATTTCTCTTTGTGTTTTGTTGTTTTATTAACATTGAAGGCAGTGGCGGCTGGTGGCTAATTTTCTAGGTGGGGCGCCACATGGATTAACACGTGCGTGCGTGCATATCCCAGTCGCTTTAAACTTATATAAATATACACGGATATGTATTCAGAATTATTACACAGAACAAAACACAAATTAAGACAGTAAATAAAAACATTATGAATGTGTTGAGTTGTGGTGATCTGAAGGCAGCTCAACATGACTGACATGTTGATGCCAAAACACCACTGTATATAGCAAACTTCTATATAAACACGCTTTTTCAACAAGTGTCCATTATAAAACACTTGCCAGACATGCAATCATACTGAAATGTGCTCATAAAGCTATCAGAGAGCGCATATATACGGTTTGTTTATTTGCATACTGCACTTGCGCCGCGCTAATAATGTAAGTTACGATTCATGTATGTCACTGACTAATCGCCTTTACCTCCATTACAATCGTCATCCATCAAAACTTCACTGGTAAGATACTGGTTTGCTTTATTCAGCCCATACAGACTAGTCCTGACTTCATATTTCTTCGAATTAGAGCTATGCTTGTTCCAACCTATCGCTGCACAAGTTAAGGGTTATGTATGATGACGAAAGCACGCTAGTGCTAGCCCTCCTGGAACCCATAGAGATTGCATTGCAGTGCCTGCAGTTAAAAAAAAAAACAATCTTTGTATGGAAGTCTATGGGAACATTCGGGGCGATTCTCAGTCTGACAGAAATCGCTCAAAAGGGGCGGTACTACACAGAACGTAACTCGACGTTGATTGGACTATATTTCCAGAGGTAGAACAAACAGTAAAGAAGAGTGAAAGCAAGCGTAACACTGTGATTGAATGTGAAAGAAAAAAAATCCCTTCCTTTCGGTGGTGCATCGCCCGATCGCCCTAATGGAGAAACCGTCCCTGATTGAAAGAATGAATGGTTCACCCAAAAATGAAAATTCCGTCATCTGTCTATCATTTCTGTCTTAGTGTTTTATTTTTTATACCATAATTTACTAATTTTCAAGTTGTTTTAAACCTAAATCAGTTTCTTTCTTCAGCTGAACATAAATGTTATGTTGAAGGATGTGGGTAACCAAACAGTTGCTGGTCCTCAGTGACTTCCATAGTATTTTTTCCTATTATCAAAGTCAATGAAGACCAGCAACTTTTTAGTTTCCTACATTCTTTAAAATATATTCTTTTGTGTTCAGCACAAGAAAGAAATTAATAGAGGTTGGCATAATATGTGAGCGAGTAAATATGAATATGAATCTTCGTATTCATAGTCATCTGTGTCACGTCACCTGTAGCAGTTTTCCTGTTAGCAAAGGAATGGACTCGCCCTACTCTGTCTCTGATTGGCTTACCTTAATGTTCTTTCCCTCATCCAAACCAATCTCACTCCTGAAGCCTAACTTTTAGACACTGCAGGCAACTGTCCATATTTCCAGAGGCTATGTAAAACGGGAAGGAACAAGCTAACGGTAAGCAACTTATTTTTTAAGTAAATGATGGTTAGATTAGCCTGTTTGTAGCTAGCCAAATTAAGTTCGCTGTAGAGCAGGACGGAATGCATTTGTATCTGCTGTAAATTATGTTTAAACTGTTCCAGTTTAAATGATGATTACGTGTGAGGCAGCAGTTGTTGTTTTTTTGCGTGAGGCTCCTGTTGTGATAGATATGATTTAATGTTCAGTAATATTAGTATCACTCAGCTCAAGTGGAGGCAGCATTAAGTGTCAGCCTGTAACAGTCTGTTTCAAGACGGAGAAACACCTCGCGGTTAGCCTGTCAGTTGCTTAAAAAATGTGAGTGCTGAAATGACAATTTACAGTGGTTTATTTGCCCTGACAAAGTTCATGTAACATATTAACAACAATCCTTGTTGATTATAGACCGTAGTTGTCGCTCAGACGTCTTTTAATCATATAAAGGTGTTTATCCTCAGTGCATCTCAGTGTGGTATAGTAACGCCTCAAATCAGGACTGCAAAGCTCTGCAGAGAGTTGTGCGCTTAGCTGAATGCATCTCCGGGTCTGCTCTCCCCTCTCTGCAGGACATCTACCTCAAACGCTGCAAAAGCAGAGCTGCTAAAATCATCAAGGACTCAAATCACCCTGGTAACCATCTTTTCATTTTACTGCCATCTGGCAAGCGCTTCATGATGGCAAAAACTGAGAGACTTAGGAGGAGCTTCTTCCCTCAGGCCACCAGGCTCCTAAACTCAAACTCGGACTAATAACATTTACAAGACTCAATATATTAACTGTAAAACATTGACTATTCTATATATACCGGTATAACCTGTTTGCACATTCCTCTTGCACATCCCTGTTTATATTATTATTTATTAAGTCCACAGTATACTGTATTGCACATTTTGTTCTTTATTTTTCTTTTTTTTACCTATATTTATATATATTCTCTTGTGTTGTGTTACATATTTTGCACAGTCCATTGAGCGGACCTGACCTGATTTACATTTCACTACTGATTATATTCCGAATAATTGAGTATGTGACGAATAAAAAAAAAAATTGAAACCTTGATCCTTGTATGGTGCACTGCAAAACATGCTTTCCTACTTAGTTTTATCTTGTTTCTAGTCCAAATATCTAAAAGTCTTGAATCAAGAAGCATTTTATAGACAAGTAAAAATTATTGTCTTGTTTTCAGTAAATAAAATAAGTCAAAATTAAGTGAGTTTTTCCTTAAATCTAACAAAATAATCTTGAAATCCTTGCCTAAAATACTCCTCTGTCGGTCACGGAATATGGAAAATGAAATTAATAGGGAGGAATTTATTCATACGTTAAAAATATTTATTTAAAGCTTCTTCATTTTCAGATTCTTATTTACAGCATTATCTTAATAGACTGTATATTAGCTTATTGTGAGAAAACCGGTAGTTCTGTGTGAAATCAGACATTGATCACCCCCATATAGCCAAAATGGCATGATCATAACACCCCGCGAATATTCGACTGTGAGATTGGTAGTCTAATTAGGCTCCTCCAATTGAAGTATCAAATCTTTGACTATTCAGGGACACTCATAGTATTGTGATATTGGTATCATGATACTTCAGCTGCTATGCTATCATAACATATAATAATTTAATAACTCTGTGACTATGTCGCCCCTATAGTGCTCTATTTGAGGGGACAGTCATTTGTAGTGGTGTCCGAAAGGCAGGGTTCGTACACATTTTTACGAATAAAATTCCATGACTTTTCCATGACTTTGAGGTAAATATTCATGACCTAATGTTTCATGAAATGTCTATGTATTAGGGATGTGACGAGATCCGACTGGTCTCACGAGAACATGACGATATCCTTGCAAAACATTTTGCAGTGTTTACATTAGAGCTGCACCATTAATATTAAAAAAATTGCTTCAAACACCCACGTGATCTTTTTCCTGAATTACAACGATTCAGCTATGTCTATTGCGACTGTTTTACATTGCGAGTGTCAGTGGATCGTGAGAAGCACGTTTTGTCGCTGCCCATGTTGATGAATCTGAGGGTCGGCCATCATAATCCTTCCGATGTGAACGCTGTCATTCACTGATATGGGCTGCGAACAAACACGCGCTGCTCATGCTCCACTGATGCTTATGATGTGAAACAGGTGTTAAAGACATTCTGCCTTCATGCTGCTGCTGGTCCAGAAAGAGCAACACAGTCTTTTCAACCACACATCATTATTTCTGTTACAGACATTTAAATAACAGAAGTACTAGGGATGCACCGAATGTTCGGCAACCAAAATTGTGGGCGAATAAGCGAGAATACCGAATAAATTGTAACGAACAATGACGTGACACGATCAAATAGTGCTAATGCAGCAAACGTGTCTGCAGAGTGGAAGAATTTTAAACTGTCAGAGAAAGACGCAAAACTCATTTTTTACAGTTGCTGAAAGGGAAGCACCACAGCTGGGAGCGGGTGTCACGTCAGTCACACGAGTGAAAGAGCCGGTGATCGGGTTGGGAGCTGTCGAGCACGCAGATGCAGCAGCAGACTGGTGCTTTGAACCTTTTGCATGGCTAGACAGCGCTGTTTCTCCCATGTTCAAAATGTCGAACCATTTACGGCACAGCGTACCTTTTGCACGTCCCGGGTCCTGATCTTTCTCAAGCCACCCCTTATACTTTTCATCGTGAAGCCATACATTGTTAAATCGGCATTTTCCTGGCATTGCGTTAGTTTACTACATAATACTAGCTGCAACAGTGTCTGCATGAATTACCGTTACCCCCATGCAGAGAACATCATGTGACGGATCGCTAACGTTAACTATTGTAATTTAACCAATATTAAAACTAATATCAACTAAAACATATTCAAATACACAGAGATTGTGAAACTAATTTCCATGACTTTTCCAAAATTTTGTGGATTAATTTATTTTTCCAAAACATTTCCAGGCCTGGAAATTGCCGTTTTAAAATTCCATGACTTTTCCAGGTTTTTCATGACCGTACGAACCCTGGAAAGAATGAACACATGAGAGTGGCTCCAAATTAATGAAAGTGATAGCATATTCCTAGCATATTGGCTTTATATTATTGCTTATATATTAAGCACATATTAATGCCTTATTCTGTATGTCTATATTTTAGTTCCCTTAACCCTACCCAATACCTTAACATAACTTTACTTACCTTACTTATGGCGCTTTTCCACTGCATGGTACGGCTCGGTACGGTTCACTTTTGGGGGTTTCCACTGGGTACTGTACCTGGTACCTGGTACTTTTTAGTACCACCTCAGCCGGGGTTCCAAGCGATCCGCATTACCCGTTACCAAAAGCGTGGACGTGTAAACTCTGCTGATCACTGATTGGCGGAGAGAATCATCATCATTACTGCATCACTGAACTTGCGACATGAGACCCAACATATACCCGCTAGATTTAAATCAGCACAGCCAGCGAAGATCGGACGCAACTTTTGTTTGAACAAGCGCACCTTTTAGTATCAACAAAAATGTCTGTTTCGTTGTCTGTTGAGGAAGTACAGACGTTCCTCTCGTTGATAGCCGAGGAGCGGATCCAGCGAGAGCTTTGACGCGCAACAAGGAAAAAAGCCTTATGTATATACTTTTGAACTTGCTATATTTTCAGAGTATGTCTTCTGTTTATATTTTTACCTTTGTATCTGTGTTTTGCTTCAATTAAAACAATCTGATCGAATAAGTGTACCTCAGACTATATTAAAAAGTATTATTGTATGAGCACGTAATGAACCTCTTGAAAAGACAATTGATTAATGCCACGATTATAAAACCATCATAAATAAAAACAAAGGATACATTGTACATTTGAAATATTCAAAAGTTTATTGATAATTCACAGAACACGCTACATGAATAGTTAACTTATTAATCAAGTAGCGCAGCACACCTGTCCTCCTCCTCTACAGCCTGTGGCACTGCACCACAGTCTCTGCTGCTGGGGTAAATCCCAAGCATTCTCATAGACCTCTCCATTGCTGTTAAAACATCCACATGCCGAGAATGAAGAACACTATTCCGTCTCCTTTCTTTGTTGTGAGTTTGTTTGTGGCGCGTTTACGATGACGTCACCGTAGTAGAGGCGGCGCAGCTATAATGACACGTGAATAATCCCGCCCACTCTATAGCGGTACTAAACTGCAGTGGAAATGCAAACCGACCCGAACTGAGCCGCACTGCATCGTACCAAGCCGTGCCGAACCGTACCATGCAGTGGAAAAGCGCCATTACTGTCAATAAGCAGCAAATTAGAAATGTTTTAAAAGGAAAATCCAATGAGTGGCAGTTTTGTCAGATAATGCCTTGTTGATGCCAGAGGTCTGAGAAGAACGTCCAGACTAGTTCAAGTTGATAGAAAGGCAGCAGTAACTCAAATAACCACTCATTACAACCAATGAATGCATAAAAACATCTCTGAGCTGGGGCAGGGGAAATAAATTGATGAATCGAGAAATGATTCTGCATAAATTCTGAGATTTTCCGAATGCATTGCGATTATCTTGAATTTATTCTGAGCTTAGTTTTTAAACTGCAGAAGGCCCCACATGCTTTAGAAACAGCCATACTCTGCTTGCTTCCTGCAAACCGAGGCTATATTTAGCACAGGCTTGCCAAAATGGGCAAAATTGGAAATTGGTTGCCTGGTCTGATGAGTCTCGATTTCTGCTGCAACATTTGGATGATAGGGTCAGAATTCCTTCCTTGTATCAATGGTTCAGGCTACTGGTGGTGGTGTAATGTGTAGATGATATTTTCTTGGCACCTTTTAGGTCTTTCTGAGCATCATTTAAACACCATAAACTACCCGAGTATTGTTCCTTGACCATGTCCATTCCTTTATGACCCCAGTGTTTCCATTTTGTAATGGCTGCTTCCAGCCAGATAACACACCATGTCATAAAGCTCTAATCAACTCATACTGGTTTCCTGAACAAGACAATGCGTTCACTATATTCAAATAAACTTAGTCACCAAACCTTAATCCAATAGACCTGTGCTGGAACTGGAGATTTTTATCATGGATGTGCAGCCAACAAATCTGCAGCAACTGTGTGATGCTGTCACATCAGTATAGATCAAAATGTCAGAGGAATGGTTATAGCACATTGTTGAATCTATGCCACAATGAATTAAGGCAGTTCTGAAGACAAAATGGGGTCCAACCCATTGCTAGCAAGGTGCACCTTGTACCCCGGTGAGTGTATATGTATATAGTGATTGAATAGGAGTAAGTTGTTTTGGTGAGCCACATGTTTCCTGTTTATTTAATAATGACAATTTAAGAAATATTACACACAAGAGGCGGCATTGACAAATGAGTGCACAATTTGATTTATCATTTGTTTTAATATCTTATTATTTTAACATTATTTAAATTAGCATAACATCCATTATAATAATAATAATAATAAAACGTCTCTTCTTACTGTTTTAATGCAAATCTATTTGGTTACTTCATTGCTTTGGATGTACAGATGTTATTTAACAGCTTTGTTAAACCTCTAAATCCCTCTCACAAATCCATACAAAGGTGAAATGACATGGGAAATCAGCCCAATTAAAGCTAGATACAGCACAGTCCTCATCTCCAATATTGTTATTGGGCTCCGTGTTTGTCCAGAACCTACAACAACAGATCATCATTACAACAGTATTTATGTGTCATGTAATAAATATGGCTCAAATAGGTTAACATTGAAAGTTAAAGCATCACACTCTTTTTGATATTGCTTGTGAAGAGGTTGTAGTTTAAATAAAATAAAAATTGTACACAACAGTGTGACGGAAGATTGAAAACAAGCTGCTCACCCAGTGGTCAGTGTGCTGCCATTAACCCACGTCCAGACCCCCTCATTATCACTGTCAGTCAGACCAATCCACACAATGTTTGCACTAGTAACTTTTGTAATAAATTCCTAGAATGATATATTATAAATTTAGACCATAAGCAGTATTCACCACTGATTCAAACAGTCTTTCACCCACTTGTTCCTCTTTATTGTTTATGATGACCAGATCTGCTCCTCTCTGCAAACAGTCTTGTCTGCTGTCAACCCAGTTCTTCCACTCAGAAGAAATGTAGTAAGAATTGCGCTTGTACGTTATCCATTTAGGGTTGTCAGAGCACTGACCTGTCAAATAAATATTTCACCTAAAAATGAATTTTCACTCAAAAATAAATTTGTTGAAAATTAGATACCCCCAGGTCATCCAAGATATATATGCATTTATTTCTTCATCATAACACATTTGGAGGATTGACCATTACTTAAGTGGTTTAGACTTATTCTGGCAGCACCCATTCATTGCAGAGGATCCATTGTTGAGCAAGTAATGTAATGCTAAGTTTGATGAAGAAGCAAACTAAGTGAAAAGGGAGCCGATCTAAGTGAACCCATGAAGACCTCTACACATAACCACCAGTAACTAATAGCAGATTGTTTACTCAAATAATTTATAACATACACTACACTAAAATATGTAGTGTACAGTTACTGAGACCACAATCCAACTACATAGAATGAAGAAACTTACTTAGTAGCTTACTTAGTAGTGTCTCTTGTGTGTTGTTTGTAAGGATGTGGACATAAAGCACTATGACTGCAGTCAGCAGAAGAACACACAGCAGAACCAAACACACTACGGCTGCTCTGGAGCTTCTGACCTTCACAGAGTCACTTCCTGAAGATGACAAATAAGATAAATGTTTCTTATAATCTACAGAAAATAATTGGCCTCATTGTTTCTTTTAGATGCAATTTTAGGAGTCCTTGAGAACAGTAGAATGGAACTGATCTAAGGTCAGTGTGTGAGTTACAATGATCACAAATGCTACAATAAAGGTTTTGAACTTCATTAACATAAGGTTAACAGAATGAGTCTTTCAATGAATATGTACAATCAGGCCTTTCAATTAAAATGGGTAATGCACCTGAAGTTTGTAAGAAAATGTAATATTAAAATGAAATAAAAACAAATAATAAGAAAGTTATTTTATTATTTTAAAAGAAAAAAATATTTTTTTTTTTTACTTCACACAAAGCTGTTGTATGACTACAGTGGATTTGGAATAAAATCCCGAATTATATGGTCATATAGTCATATTTTATTATATTATTAATAATGCTAATGTGTCGTTTCTCTGACTTGAAATCTCAATTTCCCTTGTTTTGAAATCTTCACAACATTATAATCTGTGTGCCACAGAAGCTGATGATTGTAACTAATATCACTCTCTCTTTTTCGGCTTGCTCCCTTTTTATCAGGGGTCACCACAGCGGAGTGATCCACACAACCGATTTGGCACGTTTTCGCGGATGCCCTTCATGCCGCATAAGAGTGCACTAAGTCGTGCAACCCCAGTGCTAGGGCACACTCACTCACACCACGGCCAATTTACTTTGTCCAATTCATACGCCATGTCTTTGGATTGTGGGGAAACTGGAGCACCCAGAGGAAACATGCAAACTCCACACAGAAAGGCATCTTGGCTCAGCCGGGACTCAAACCAGGGCTGTGAGGCAACAGTGCTACCCACTGAGCCACCGTGCCACCCAGTAATTAAAGGGGTCGCACACCGAAGGAAAAGCGCAGCGCCGTGTCGCGCCATGTCTTTAAAATTATGTGTGTACGCACACCGGCGGTGTCATTCGGCGTTTGTCCGCAGTGCCCAGCAACGACTCAGGACACTGTTCAAATTTCTGCCGCGCCACAGAGCGCCCTCTGCATTGTTTTATATTAAATGACATCATATTTGTTTCAAACCGTTGTTAATACATTATACCAAGATACCACTGCTGCAAAATACTGTACACATTAGTTTTACAGCTTGAATAAAATGTAAGCATATAGAATTAAATGTATAACAAACGTAATCCGTGTAATCTTTTATATTTCTCTAGAGACATTTTTACATGCAAAAAATTACAGTATAGGCCTATGTAACAATTGCATTCACTGTCGTCGGTTGCCACCTAACGTTACAGGATTTACCAGGACACAACCGTTACAACAAACTTCAGGTAATTTATTGGTATAGAATGTGCACGTCTGGTGTGCGATACCTCGAGTTCTAGACGCGGTGATGGTGGCGAGTTCTAGACACGGTGATTGGTGGCATTGTGCTTCTCGTTCGGTGTGCGACCCCCTTAACATCACTATACTGGTAAATTTAAGGTTGAAAATACTTGATTTTTTATTTATTTTGCTTTTGCACATAGCACTGTTATTACAGAGGTTAAACGTTTTGTAGCACACACCACACTGCATTAATTTTATCATCAGCTAATTTCTAGATCATTGACCACATAGAGTTTATGTGGTTTCAACAACCAGATGCATTTACACTTCTCCAGTTTTGTCTGGAATGCGTCTTAAACCACCTCTTGAAGTGGTTTGAGCGATCTGTCTCGAAAGCATTTACACCTGGTATTTTCACAATCGGACAGCTATCCGATCAGAGAAAACCAAACATGATCTCATGATAATTTGTATGTATTTAACGTAAAATGTGGTTCTATAAAACTTACATCTACTTACATTTTTACAGGCACTAAAATGTACAATACTGACATATTTTTCAGCATCTAAACGTACAAAACTGACATATTGATGACACCTAAAAGTGAATCCTTATGAATATTGAAATTGCGGCATTAATATTATTATTATTGTTGTTTTTATTTGTCTCATCAAGGACCTTGTTTTCAATTCCATTGTTGAATTGTTTACTTAAGAAATTATAACATTTAATTCTGTTCTGTGTGATTTCTGCTGCCAGCTCGTTTCCAAGAAATGCCTACTTAATGTTAAACCCATTAAACCCTTAAAATAAATAAAATTTCTGCAATCATTTAACCTTTACTTGTCATTGAATGTTTACTTTGTCTACCATGGGCCGCAAATGGCGTTTTCATGCTGCTACTGAAAATAGAACTATGAAATACACCAAAAACGAAACATTAAATGAAAACATAAATGAACATTTAATTTTGCGCTGTAATCCAAATCTTCAGAATCCATATAACTGCGAGGAACAGACCCAAATCCAAACATTTATTCGGCGATCTTAATTTTAATTTAAGATCCTATAATATCATCAGAAGAAGATAGCAGCACCAAACACACTGGGGCTTCTGATCGTCACACAATCACTTACTGAACACCACAGACATGATGTTAAATGACTGAAAATGTGCAAACTGTGACATTTAATCAAATAAATATGTGATTACCTGTACGTTGAAGTGGTTGGTGTTTGTTTGTCTCTGTCCTGAAATCTTGATCTCTCACACAGTCTGCATTATTATAGATAACCACCGTCATCTCTGCTCTGCTTGTCTTTATTCTCTCAGACTCGGTACTGATCACATCATCATAAATATCAGACATTTCTGCTCGTTAATCATCAAACATTAAACAATTTAGTTCTTTGTTCCTTTGTAGATGTGATATCCTTTGATATCAGTTCCTTTTTCTCAAAGAAGTTCTTCTCAAACAAGAAAGAAATGTTCAAAAAACGTTCAAGGACAACATCAGATGCAGACACAACATTTCAATAAACAAGAAGTAAATTTTTAGGAACTTATATTTTTGACACAGTATTGCCAGTAACTTTGTCTATTTCTGCTCCACCAATGAAAATTGTTCCAAACGAAGCCAAAGCAGAATAAACAGTTCCACTTCTCAGAGTGTTTCTTTCCTGAGTGAATGAGAGTTTTTAAATTAATTGATTGACAAAATGATTGAGTGTAGTGGTTTCCAAAACAATAGTGGACATTATCGATTGTGCTCATTCAATCCCATAATGCACTGCAATAGCAACTGTATAACCAATGTACACTCAACAGCTAGAGAAACCCATGAGAGTCACACCAAATTAATTCCCACTTCTTGCTAGAAGATGAAATTCACAGTCATTCCGCTACACTCAGTGTCCGAATTTATACACTCATCACTTGCGTTCATTATTTAAAGTGGTCTATTTTAGTGGTGTAAAGTAGGGAATAGTGAATGAGGGTGTAGTGGCGATATTAAAAACAGCCAATGTGTATTGAATAAATCGCTTGAGTGAATAATTTGATGATTTTATATCCATCCATCGCACAGCTCACATTGAATTGAAGGCAACTTTATGATTTCCTGCTTTCCCTGGGAATCAAACCCATGACTTTGCTTTACTGTTTGGCCACAAGAAGGCTTTTAGTGTTAAAGAAAACTACTGTAAACTTAAGTTTTGTTTTATTTCAGTGAACAGCAGAATTTCTTGTTAAAATAAAAGTTAATTCATTCATATTTCTTTCCTTCATTCTTTTATAAAAAATTATTGGTCTAAGAAAAAAAAAATAATAATAATAAACTCTAATGCTTTCATAGTTTAGATAACCTCTAAAAAAGTAGGTAATCTTTATTACAACTATTCATAATACAAAATATGAGAAGTTATTAAAATCTAAAAGATTTTATATATTAAAGATTGCATTGTTGCATTATAACAAAGAGTTCCCCAAACAATACTTAACCAGTTTTCTTAACAGAAGACTTGATGTTTAACAGGTTAATCATCTGTGCTCATAAAGTACTATATAAGCCTGCACAAGTATTTACTGAAATTTATTTACATTTCATCAGTAATTCATGAAAGTATTGTAATGTTAAAAAGAAAAATGAAAAAAAAAGGTGTATGATGTTCCTAGGGCAGAACAATGTGCAAAATACTCATCTCAAAGATCCATTTCAAAACACTGTTACATGAATAATCATACTACCATGAGATATAACTTAAAGCGCAGTCTTCATCGCCAGTATAATTATTGGGCTCTCCAGGACACCAGAAGCTGCATCAACAGATCAACATTAGATGTTCAGTGCTGCTTTCTGTGAGAATCATTTATTACATGATAATCAGTTCAGTTTAGTGATTTCTCACCCAGAGTTCAGTCTGCTGCCATCAACCCATTTCCATCTGCCCTCTACATCAATGTCAGTCAGACCAATCCAGACTAAAGCAGCACCAGAAATGACCAGAAACAATTACACATTTATGTCATAAACTGACAATAGATGCATTTCATCACTCATCCAGCAAAACAACATAATCTCTCAGTCACTTGTTCCTCTCTGCTGTTTATGATGATCAGATCTGCTCCTCTCTCTGTACAGTATCTTCTGCTCTCAGTCCAGCTTTTACCATCAGAGGAAATGAAGTAAAAGCTGGATTGATAGTAAATCCATCCTGTCACGCAACACTCAGGGAGCCAGGAACAAGGAGACGAGGATTATCACAAACAGAAGACTTTACTAGCAGGTGGAGGTAGACAGACACAGATGACATAAAGCATGACATATACAATAACCGAACGGAAACATGGGGCAGAACAGACTATAATAATAATAATAATAATAATAATTTGTTACATTTATATAGCGCTTTTTCTAGACACTCAAAGCGCTTTACATAGTAAGGGGGCTATCTCCTCATCCACCACCAATGTGCAGCGTCCACCTGGATGATGCGACGGCAGCCATAGTGCGCCAGAATGCTCACCACACACCAGCTTACTGATGGAGAGGAGACAGAGTCATGAAGCCAATCAGTGTATGGGGATGATTAGGAGGCCATGATGGTCAGAGGCCAGTGGGCCAGTTTGGCCAGGATGCCGGGGTAACACCCCTACTCTTTTTCGAAGGACATCCTGGGATTTTTAATGACCACAGAGAGTCAGGACCTCGGTTTAACGTCTCATCCGAAGGACGGTGCTTTTTCCAGTATAGTGTCCCCTTCACTATACTGGGGCATTAGGACCCACACAGACCACAGGGTGAGCACCCCCTGCTGGTCTCACTAACACCTCTTCCAGCAGCAACCTAGTTTTTCCCAGGAAGTCTCCCATCCAGATTCTGACCAGGCTCAACCCTGCTTAGCTTCAGTGGGAAACCGGTCTTGGGCTGCAGGGTGATATGGCTGCCGGTAAAAAATAAATAAATAGAGATCTATAATCTAATAAATAGAGAGACCTAACTAGACACACCTGGAACTAAATCAAGACACAGAAGGAGACTAATAAACTAATGACAGGAAACAGGAAGAACCATATATGGGCACAAGAGGAAGGGAGACACAAGACTGGAAGACAGGTCTGACATTACCCCCTCCCAACAGGCGCATCCCGCGCCGTGCAACATCCAATGGAGAGGGGGGGTGGGCACTCTGGAGACCTCAAGGGGCATGGAGACAGGACAGGTGGTCTCCAGGGCGGTGCCCGTTCCGGGACCCATGGTGGAGCAGGGAGTTCGGGCGGCCATGGCGGAGCCAGTAATTCCGTGGACCATGGCGGATCAGGGGAGTCGGGCAGCCATGGTGGATCAGGGCATTCGCTGAGTCTCGGGGGCGCTCTGGTGTCGCTGACTCTCGGGGGCGCTCGTGTGGCGCTGACTCTCGGGGGCGCTCGGGGGACGGAACCAGCGGCGATGACGTTGAGCTGGTCGTGACCAGCGGAGATGAAGGAGAGCTGGACAGAACCAGCGGAGACGAAGGAGAGCTGGAACGGGACCAGCGGAGATGAAGGAGAGCTGGACGGGACCAGCGGAGACGAAGGAGAGCTGGACATGACCAGCGGAGACGAAGGAGACACCGGAGGGCTGGTTTCGACTCGGGCCCGGAAAAATCACAGACACCGGAAGATCCCCTCTCTCCAACATAATCCTGTGGTGTCTGGGAGATCCATGGGGTGGAGGTAGCAGGCCCCAGGCTTTAAAAATAAAGTTCCTAAGAGATATCTGATGGGCTTATAATTAAAATCGGATGTTGGAAGGTGTCTTGTTGATCAGATGGGTTGACACATCAACCGTAAATCTTGCAGCAGTACCTACCCGAACCAGTCTAAAATGGTCAGAATAGAAACACTTATTATAGGTGTACCATAGTGATTCAGGACAAGCCACAAACACGGTTTGGAAAAGAGATTCATCGTGTACTCACTTTTTATATGCATTTTGAACATAAAAAGGGTCCCTCTTCATATTAAGTGGCCTTAATGACTATGTACTTACATTTAAATTAACAATTTAGTACAATGCACTTATTGTGTACATACATGTTT
This sequence comes from Gymnocypris eckloni scoliostomus, assembly GCA_027564155.1. NCBI lineage: Eukaryota > Metazoa > Chordata > Actinopteri > Cypriniformes > Cyprinidae > Gymnocypris > Gymnocypris eckloni. The sequence continues at coordinate 45,602,268 of CM050415.1, forward strand.
TAAAAAAAAAAAATATCTGCATGTAATTAATTTCTGTAATTACATTTATGATTGCACTGTTGACCCATCCCTTACACCTTAACCCGCCCTTAAACCTACCTATACCACCAAACCTGTCCCTAACCTTACCCATATCCACCTCAATAGCAGCAAAAGTGTTTTGCAATACAATATGAACACAATAAGTACATTGTACTTATTTTTTTATATAAATACATAGTCGTTAAGGCCACTTAATATATAGTGGGACCCCAAAAAGTTATGGACTGCAGCTTTAATTACTTATTCTGCACGAGCATATTTTTGATCCCTTATTCCTGCCCCATACCTAAACTTAACTACCTGACCAACCTTTAATAAGCAACAAAATAGGAGTTTGAGGCAAATGTTGTAGTAAATAGTTATTTAATAGTGAGAACTGGTCCCCAAACTAAAGTCCAAATATACACTCACCGCCACTTTATTAGGTACACCTGTTCAATTGTTTGGTAGCATTGCTAATCAGCCAATCACATGGCAGTAACTCAATGCATTTAGGCACCTAGATGTGGTGAAGACGACTTGCTGAAGTTCAAACCGAGCATCAGAATGGGGAAGAAAGGGGATTTAAGTGACTTTGATCGTGGAATGGATATTGGTGCCAGACGGGCTGGTCTGAGTATTTCAAAAACTGCTGATCTACTGGAATTTTCATGCACAACCATCTCTAGGGTTTACAGAGAATGGTCCAAAAAAGAGAAAATATCCAGTGAGCAGCAGTTGTGTGGATGAAAATGCCTTGTTGAAGTCAGAGGTCAGAGGAGAATGAGCAGACTGGATTGAGATGATAGAAAGGTAACAGTAACTCAAATAACCACTCGTTACAACCAAGGTATGCAGAATGCCATCTCTGAACGCACAACACGTCGAACCCTGAAGCAGATGGGCTACAGCAGCAGAAGACCACACCGGGTGCTGTTCCTGTCAGTTAAGAACAGGTAATGGAGGCTACAGTTCGCACAGGCTCACCAACATTGGAGAATAGAAGATTGGAAAAACATTGCCTGGTCTGATGAGTCTCGATTTCTGCTGTGACATTCAAATGGTAGGGTCAGAATTAGGCGTAAAGAACATGAAAGCATGGATCCACCCTGCCTTGTCTCAACGGTTCAGACTGCTGGTGATGGTGTAATAGTGTGGGGGATATTTTCTTGGCACACTTTGGGCCCCTTAGTACCAATTGAGTATAGTTTATACGCCACAGCCTACCTGAGTATTGTTGCTGACCATGTCCATCACTTTATGACTACAGTGTACCCGTCTTCTGATGGCTACTTCCAGCAGGATAATGCACCATGTCACAAAGCTCAAATCATCTCAGACTGGTTTCTTGAACATGACAATGAGTAGTGGCCAGTGAGTGTATATGTGCCACTATTTGAAGAAATTCAAACCTGAAAACCCATTTGCTCTTTCCTTAACCTCTCCATGTCTAGCTAGTTTTGCTCTGAACAATGCTTGAAATGTTGTATGACAAACACTTCCTGTGACAGTTTGCCTCTTTATAATGTATCGCTTATTGTATTCAATTGTAAGTCGCTTTGAATAAAAGCCTGCTAAATGAATAAATGTAAAATGTATGTATGTACATGCAGTGTAATTAATTATTTCTTAATTATTCTAATGTAGATTGGTATGGTTGTTTATCTTTGATTTTTAACTCTCCCATTTTAGCTGCTCTCTCTCTCTCTCATTGGTCAGGTTTGTGTTCTTGAGCATTAGCTGCTCTCTCTCATTGATCAGGTTTTCATTCTTGGATATGAGTTGTTGTCTCTCTTGAAGGAAGATGACACACAGCACTATGACTGCAGTCAGGAGAAGATCACGCAGCAGAACCGAACACACGGCAGCTGCTCTGGAGCTTCTGATCTTCACAGAATCACTTCCTGAGATTAACAATCATGACTTTATTATCTTGGTTTATGCTCTTAACACAGCACACATCCATGGAAAACATGAAAACTGAGCAAATGTTGATGCTATATGTTGTGTAATGAAATGTATTTTATTTTATCTCAGTACCTGTGAGTTCGGATGACTGGATTCTCGTTGCGTTACTGTCCATAGTTTGTTTTACAAATGTTCCTTTTGTAGCAAAAATATTTTCATAGATATCATCAGTGGTTTTTCCATCTTCTTTGTACATTTTCCAAGTTTTTTTCCTTATCTATATTTACTCTTAAATGTTGCCAAGATGCCGACAAACTTACACTAGTTTCTCTCCTGGAGTGAACTGTGCTGTGTTCCTCATCTGTGTTTGTGTGGCCAGTATTTATGCATAAAGGAAGTTCAATATACAGAATGTCACCGTAAATGTTTGTTGTAAAAATGTGAATTATGTTCATTTAAATAAGGTTCAAATGCACAAGTTATTACAGAATCACTCAGTATCTGTAATGAGAGGGGTCAGGGCGTTGAGATCCAAATGCAGCTTTATTAATCAACAAGAGGAGGTCAGACAGGCAAGGTTCAGAGACAGTAACAGGTGTAACGAAGGCAAGGCAGAATCAGCAACAGGGGCAATGCAAAGGTCGGGGCAGGCGGCAGACAGAGGATATCAAAAGGCAGGCAGCAAATGGTCAGAGTCGTATAGGCAGTCCAGGTAAACACAGGGAAACACACTCAGGGAAACCGGAAATGTCAGACGGGGCTAAACAAGACTTCGCAGTGAATGAGATGGAGTCCAAAGCTTATATAGAGTGGGTGATGGGGTGCAGCTGTGTGATCAGTGCAATGAATGATTAGTGCAATCAGCTGGGTGTGTGTGCGTCGTCAGTGCAGTGAATGATGGGAATTGTAGTCTGAGGTGGAGTGATGTGCAGCTGTAGTGTGGTGCAAGAGTCCATGTGGTGGAAGGGCAACCAGATTCGTGACAGAGCCCCCCCCCCCAAAAGAGCGGCTTCCAGACGCTTCACACATGGAACAATCCAGGAGGGCGGTGGAGCGGATGTGGAACCGGGGGAGGGAACGGAGGGCCAGGTCCATGTGGGGCAAATGAGACAGGACCACCAGGGCGGAGCAGACGAGACAGCAGAGACGTGAAGTGACACTGGGTGAACCGCTGTGGCGTGACGAGACTCTGGCAGATCAGTTGTTGCGTCCGCCATTTGAGATTCTGGAGGGTCAGCGGAGACGTGAAGTGACTCTGGCAGGTCAGCGGAGACGTGAAGGGACTCTGGCAGGTCAGGAGCCCACCAGGGCGGAGCAGACGAAACAGGCGCCCACCAGGGCGGAGCAGACGAGACAGGTGCCCACCAGGGCAGAGCAAACGAGACAGGCGCCCACCAGGGCGGAGCAGACGAGACCGGAGCAGGCGCCCTCCAGGGCGGAGCAGGCACCCTCCAGAGTGGAGCAGAGACCCATGGCAGAGACTGGGACCTAGAGGAAACTGAGACACAAGAGGCAGAGAGAGCACATATAGTCTCAAGGACCGAGGCAGGGAGTTTAGGCGGCCATGGTAGATCCAGGGCCTCGGGCAGCCATGATGGATCAGGGGACTCCATGGGCCATGGCGGGTCCGGGGTCTCCGTGAGCAATGGCGGGAAGCTCCCCCCCAAAAAGTTCTTGGGGAACTCCACTACCTCAAGGGGGCACTCTGGAGGCGTGAACGTCAGGGGGCATTCTGGAGGTGCTGAGTCTCGGGGGCGCTCGGAAAGCGCTAAACTGGACAGAACCAGCGGAGAAGGTGAGCTGGGCGGGACCAGCGGAGACGAAGGAGAGCTGGGAGGGACCAGCGGAGACGAAGGAGAGCTGGGCGGGACCGGCTGGGGAGCGGACTCTGTGAGCTCCTGGGACGGAGCGGGCTCTGGAGCGGACTCTGCGAGCTCCTGGGACGGAGCGGGCTCTGGAGCGGACTCTGCGAGCTCCTGGGACGGAGCGGGCTCTGGAGCGGTCAATGCTGCGGCCCTGGGAATGCCAGCTGCTCGCACCGACACCAGTGGTGCGTCCAACACACAAGCAATCAGTCCTGGCAAAAAGGGGTGAATCCGCAGGCGTGGTGGCCATCTTGGCCGGGGACCCAGGCGTGGCCGACATGACGCGAGCAGGCCCTGGCTCGGCAGGCATGACGTGAGCAGACCCTGGCTCGGCAGCCATGATGTGAGCAGACCCTGGTTTAGCAGGCATGTTGTGAGACTCTGGGAACTGATGGTGCGTTGTTGCCTCTTCCATTTTGTGCGTGCCTTCTGGTGCGTCCACCATCTTCGTTAAAGACGCGGTGTCGCATTCCTCCTCCGCGACACCCCAGTAAATGAGGAGCCAGCATACAACAAGGCATAGTCCATAAGGCCCCTCAAACTGCCATTAAACTCTCCTCCAGGAAAAAGAGATTCATGAAACAGGGATTTGATATGTCTAATGAAACAAGTCTTTAAACAGAATTTTATCGTACAGCAGTACCTGAAATGACAGCTCACAGAACTGATGAACATACTCCTCAATGGACAGGCTTCCCTGGCGAAGATGTAGGAGTTGGTCTATTGAGTCCATGGTTGGGCTGGGTAGCCGAAATAAAGCCGCTGGATCTGAGGTGGCAAAGTCTTCTGTAATGAGAGGGGTCAGGGCGTTGAGATCCAAATGCAGGTGTAACGAAGGCAAGGCAGAATCAGCAACAGGGGCAATGCAAAGGTCGGGGCAGGCGGCAGACAGAGGATATCAAAAGGCAGGCAGGGTCAAAAGGCAGGCAGCAAATGGTCAGAGTCATATAAGCAGTCCAGGTAAACACAGGAAACACACTCAGGGAAACCGCTCGGAAATGTCAGACGGGGCTAAACAAGACTTCGCAGTGAATGAGATGGAGTCCAAAGCTTATATAGAGTGGGTGATGGGGTGCAGCTGTGTGATCAGTGCAATGAATGATTAGTGCAATCAGCTGGGTGTGTGTGCATCGTCAGTGCAATGAATGATGGGAATTGTATTCTGAGGTGGAGTGATGTGCAGCTGTAGTGTGGTGCAAGAGTCCATGTGGTGGAAGGGCAACCAGATTTGTGACAGTATCTGTATGAAATTGATGTTTACCTTCACTCTCAGGGTCTATCAAACACGTGGAAAGCAATTCCCTCCCTATTAATGGTAAATTTATATCATGATACATGATATGGGTAAAAAGATAACTAGAGCCTGATAACTAGAGTTGAGCCGGATACTCGGCTGAAACGAGTATCCGGTACGGATAAAGCACTTTTGCAGAGTATGAGTATCATACGAGTAATACGAGTCAATATCTGTGCTCGGATTGAATAAAAATTCTCATTGGGTAGCTGACTGTGTCTGCGTTCTGTGATAGGCTAGTCACAGCGCCCCTCCCCTACACACATACAGATTTATTGTGTTGCTGTGTCCCGCTCTGCTCACTCACACACAGAACACTGAGAAGAGAAGAGAACAGCGCGCTCTCTCTCTCTGTCTCTCCCTCAGTCACTCAGGTTCGCGGGTTTTTTCCATTAACGTTTAGGGTTTCTTCAGCTTCAGGTTTGTTTTACTTTGGTTTGTAGTACTTACTTATTAAGCAGTAGAGTTTTGGTAAACGTGGGGTTTGTTCAGACGTGGTGCTTGGTAGAATGCGACTCGCGTCTCTGCCTGTCGGAGATTTTTTTTTCTTTTTTCACCGTCAGCTGGCTCTAACCAGTTTTTTTTACTTCACGCACTGAGTGTCTGACACTTTCTTGCTGTATTTCAAAAAAAAAAAAAAGGAAGTAGTGGTATAAAACTATATTACAAATTAATTAGCTACACACACACACACACTCTCTCTCCCTCTCTCTGCCGGTCATCAGAGTTTTTTTTTTAAACCGTCTGCTGGTTCGAAGTAGTGGTATAAAAAAACTATATTACAAATTAATTCGCCACACACACACACACTCTCTCTCTCTCCCTCTCTCTGCCGGTCATCAGAGTTTTTTTTTTTTTTTAAACCGTCAGCTGGTTCTAACCAGTTTTTTTTACTTCATGAGTGACGCTTTCTTGCTGTATTTTATAAAAAAAATAAAGGTAGTTGCTGATGCTGTCATGTAAATAGTTTTCTAATCAGCAATAAATATAACAATTTCTGATCAACCCATATCAATTGCATGCTTAAAATAACATACCGGTTAAAGCCCCTCCCATTTCAAGACAACCCGGCCCACTTCCAGGTTAAATCCCGCCCACTTCCGGGTTAGGCCCCACCCAGTCCGAGTACAGATACAGATAATTCATATGGTTAACAGATACAGATAATGCTGTACTCGCTCATCCCTACTGATAACAGTGATAACCTGTTTTTTCTAATAATTTTTTTTCTGTAATATTTTTCTAGACTGTTTGTTGAATTAAAAACAAATCAATAAATATATCAACTAATGGTTGTTAGATTTAATTTCCGCATAAATGAATGTAAAGCCACATAAATGAAGGGTAATGCTTTTAATCTCACTGAATACACATGGCTCCTTGGCTATGTGTGGAGGAAGGGTCATTTTCTTAACATTCTTTGTCTGTCCTGCTATACCTTATTTGGTCATTTTGTGAATCTCCTGTAATATGAGAGCTTCTGGTACCATATATAAAGACATGTTTTTCCCTAGAATAAATGAGTTTGAAAGCCATGATGCCTCTCTGTGTCTTGTCTTTGTTCTTCCAGATCTGCTGAAGACTTCTTTCACAACATCCAACCTATTTCTGATTTGATTTAGAAGTGATCCAAAACACAGAAAGAAAACTTAGTTCATAAGGAAGCTGAAGTTTTACAATTTGGAGGCTCGGCCTATGTTTATTCATTGGTAACCTGAGACCTACGTATATACTCGTGTTTTGAAAACCGTGCTAGACTGAAATATGTTCTACAGGTTCCAACAGTTAATCACATGTAAGAGTTTTTTTTATATAACCTTATTGTGATATACTGTTGATGGCAGTCACCGCACGATTGTGTTGGGTTTCTGCATTTGCGTGTGACACTACGTGACGTTAAACCGAGGGCCAGGTTGCGTCCTAGAAATTTATTTTTTGAACGTATTGAACGTACTGACGTATTTTGAGATATTGACTTTATCATTTAAAAATGATAAGCAACGAAAAAAATAATTATATATACAGGTGCTGGTCATATAATTAGAATATCATCAAAAAGTTGATTTATTTCACTAATTCCATTCAAAAAGTGAAACTTGTATAATGTATACATTCATTCCACACAGACTGATATATTTCAAGTGTTTATAACTGACAACTAATGAAAACCCCAAATTCAGTATCTCAGAAAATTAGAATATTGTGAAAAGGTTCAATATTGAAGACACCTGGTGCCACACTCTAATCAGCTAATTAACTCAAAACACCTGCAAAGGCCTTTAAATGGTCTCTCAGTCTAGTTCTGTAGGCTACACAATCATGGGGAAGACTGCTGACTTGACAGTTGTCAAAAGACGACCATTGACACCTTGCACAAGGAGGGCAAGACACAAAGGTCATTAAAAGAGGCTGGCTGTTCACAGAGCTCTGTGTCCAAGCACATTAATAGAGAGGCGAAGGGAAGGAAAAGATGTGGTAGAAAGAAGTGTACAAGCAATAGGGATAACCGCACCCTGGAGAGGATTGTGAAACAAAACCCATTCAAAAATGTGGGGGAGATTCACAAAGAGTGGACTGCAGCTGGAGTCAGTGCTTCAAGAACCACTACGCACAGACCTATGCAAGACATGGGTTTCAGCTGTCGCATTCCTTGTGTCAAGCCACTCTTGAACAACAGACAGCGTCAGAAACGTCACGCCTGGGCTAAAGACAAAAAGGACTGGACTGCTGCTGAGTGGTCCAAAGTTATGTTCTCTGATGAAAGTAAATTTTGCATTTCCTTTGGAAATCAGGGTTCCAGAGTCTGGAGGAAGAGAGGAGAGGCACAGAATACACGTTGCTTGAAGTCCAGTGTAAAGTTTCCACAGTCAGTGATGGTTTGGGGTGCCATGTCATAATGTTAGTGTTGGTCCACTGTGTTTTCTGAGGTCCAAGGTCAACACAGCCGTATACCAGGAAGTTTTAGAGCACTTCATGCTTCCTGCTGCTGACCAACTTTATGGAGATGCAGATTTCATTTTCCAACAGGACTTGGCGCCTGCACACAGTGCCAAAGCTACCAGTACCTGGTTTAAGGACCATGGTATCCCTGTTCTTAATTGGCCAGCAAACTCGCCTGACCTTAACCCCATAGAAAATCTATGGGTTATTGTGAAGAGGAAGATGTGATATGCCAGACCCAACAATGCAGAAGAGCTGAAGGCCACTATCAGAGCAACCTGGGCTCTCATAACACCTGAGCAGTGCCACAGACTGATCGACTCCATGCCACGCTTGCTGCAGTAATTCAGGCAAAAGGAGCCCCAACTAAGTATTGAGTGCTGCACATGCTCATACTTTTCATGTTCATACTTTTCAGTTGGCCAAGATTTCTAAAAATCCTTTCTTTGTATTGGTCTTAAGTAATATTCTAATTTTCTGAGATACTGAATTTGGGGTTTTCATTAGTTGTCAGTTATAATCATCAAAATTAAAAGATATAAACACTTGAAATATATCAGTCTGTGTGGAATGAATGTATACATTATACAAGTTTCACTTTTTGAATGGAATTAGTGAAATAAATCAACTTTTTGATGATATTCTAATTATATGACCAGCACCTATGTATATATATATACTGTATATATCAAACAGTTGGATTTTGTGGGTGAAGTTTTCGTTTTTTTTTACTTTCCTTTTCAAACATTTTCTTTGTTAATTTGTTGAGTATGGGACAAGAAATATCTAAACCACTACAGGGTGAAAGGCTGAAAAATGTTATGATCAAAAATGATAAGGGTTATTGGACACAACCATTTGTTGATAATTTGGCCGAATGGTCTGAAAGCGTTGGACCGCAAATTGAGAAGTATCCAAGATTCTGTTCTTTTAAGAAAAATTATATGGAGTTAATGAAATCCATGGTTAAAGGTGGATGGGGTGATCCTCAATGGGATTATAAATATATGGGAGAATCATATGAAATTTGGAAAACAATGAAAACAATATGGAACGAAGGTCCCAAGTGTGTTAATAAAGCGAACAAAATTTTGACTGTAAAGACACCACCACCTTATGATACAGCCGTAATTACTGTCCAAAATAATGCTAAGACCAGCTCAACTTTATATCCTTCCTTACTTTCCTTTAGTTCTTGTGCACATCCCCCTCCCCTTCCCCATCTAGAGATGAACAAAGAAACTGTACGCCTGCAGAGTGCAGCTCAGCCGTCAATGGCGTGGGTTCAAGAAGGACCTAGAATTATTCTTAAACCAGCAACAATGACAGACATTGATACTATATGTAAAACTCTCCCGAACGTGAATAATTCTAACAAATTTGTAGATGTTTTGCTTTCACACACATGTTCTGCACAATTAAGCGGCTCGGATTACAGATCGATCTTATTACGAGTTTTGGTGGATGATGTTACTGAATCATCTCTTATTGCGGAAATCCCTGCTTTAAATCTTGATCATGATGAATTGTATGTCAATGGTATACAGCGAGACCCTCGTACATTTTGGTGTACCGATCCCGAAAATATCACTAAATTCTTTAAACAGGTTAATCATTTTCTAGACGCTCGTGCTCATGTATGTAGGGATCCGACCCATGCAACAAATACCACGCAAAATAAGGACCAGACCACTTCTGCTTTTGTTTCTCGTTTTAAACGTGTGTGGGAAGAAGATTCTCATATTCCAATAAATGGTGAAATGTCCTCACTGTTTATAAATAAATGCTTAAATAATATGAATCCATATTTGGCGCGTTTGGTTCGTGTAACGACTGCAAATTTAATGCAACAAACTGTTGAAGATTTTTGCAAACAAATTCGTGAGTTAGACGCTTCTGGTGGTTTCACTTCGTTTCTGTTTAAGCCGAAACAGGAAGTTATGTTTTCAGCTCCACAACAACGAATGACTGCTTTGTCTGTGTGTACCAAAGGGACCCAAAGGGGCGGCACTCAGTATATCTCCCGCCTCTGGGAGATCCTAAAAGGTCCGGAGTGTGTCATAATTGCGGAATGGCAGGGCACTGGGTAAGGGAGTGCAAGCTGAAGCAGGCACATGAGCTCACACTATGCCTCAACAGACAAACCATACACAAGCACCACTATATAACAGTAATTATGCTGATCAATATCAGGTGTCTTGGATAAACAAGAAGGATGAGCGAAATAATCAAACAAATGCATAGGGGTGCCCACAGAGCGATGTCAGTCCAGATGTACAGTCAATGATTTGTTTTTCTTTTAGCAACCGCACGGATGAATTACCCATTGTAAATTTAGAAGTGAATGGGGTAGATTACTCATTTTTGATCGACACGGGTGCTACGTGCTCATCTATTTCTGCTAAATTTTATGAAGGGCCGATCACAAATCGCACTACACTCTGTTGGGGTTTCAGGGACTGACGTTATTTGTCATATGACACCTGCCATTGAGGTAGGGGTACTTAATCACCTGCCTTTATTTCACAAATTTGTAATTACTCCAAATTCACCATTGAATCTTTTTGGGCAGAGATCTCATGCATAAACTTGGCATTGAGATTGTATTTTCAGACAGCTCTGTTAATTTCGCTTTGCTTTCAAATGTCCCAAATGCAACTGTGGACGTAATGCCCTACTTCATGAGTAATGACGAACCACAATTATTTAAATACAATATTACAGAGGTAAACCCGACGTTGTGGTCACAGTATAAAGATTAATCAGGCCTCGTTAACATACCCTCTTACAAGGCGAAATTGATGTACATGAAGTAATACCCATTGTCACTTGAAAAGGTTGAGGGTATTCAACCAGTAATTGATTTTTTAAAAAAAGGGGTTATTGTCCCCACTCACTCACATTACAATACACCAATCAATCCCATCATAAAAGTTGATGGAACGAGTTGGCGTTTAACACAAGGCTTGAGGACTATTAATTAATTAATAATTCCTCTGGCCCAGATTGTGCCTGATGTGCCGACTATTCTAAATTGTATACCACACAATCACACCTGTTTCACGGTGATTGATTTGTGTTCAGCTTTCTTCTCCATCCCCGTGCATGCAGAGACACAGCCGTTGTTTGCATTTACATTTAAAGGTATGCAGCTGACACGCCTAGCTCAAGGATTTGTTGATAGCCCAGCCGTTTTCTCAGCTGCAGTGAAACATGTTTTGAACGCTGTAATATACCTGCCATCCACAGTTTGTGTACTGAACTATACAGATGATTTTATTTTATTTTTTTTTATCATATAATTTTTATTGTTGCAAATTGCATTTTTACATTTTATATCACCCCACCCACCAGCAATCCCCCATTAGTACACAACAACAAAAAATAAAATAAAAAATAACATACATATACACATGTACATACACACACATAGCATAATTAAAAAAACATAATGATAAAATAAGGGGTATATATATATCTCCACTCAATCCACGTCTAAGATTTGTAAATTATTAAAGAATGTGATAAATTGTTGCCATTTTTCAAAAAAAGATTCCCCCCTACCTCTGATATTGTACTTAATTTTTTCAAGTTTTAGAAAAAATACCAAATCTTTGAGCCAAACTGAAATAGAGGGGGGTTGAGGGGAGGTCCAAGACAAGGACCAGCCTCCGGCCACCGAACCGCAGCGGCAGGCCCTCGGCCAGCTTAGGCCGCGCCCCGGATGCCGCAGCCCTCAGCCCCCACCTTCCTCGAGCTTCCACCGAACGACAGCTTGTAACCCAGCCCAGCGAAGAGCCAGCCTTCGCCTCCACAAGCCGCCTCACCAGAACAAGCACGCCTCCGTCAGCGGCATACAGCTACACGCAGCCTCGGACCAACGAACCCCTCCCCTACCCATGGCCCGCAGCTCCGCCACTCACGGCCAGCCCTACTCCATCAGCGCAAGCCCCGGCGCCCGCCCCCCCCTTTCCCCCCCCTCTCCGTCCACCAAGCTCTTTCAGGCTCAAACTTACCCCAATCATCGACCCAAACACCAGCCATTCCCCCTCTCTTCCACGCAGTCAGCTCCGTCCCCGGAGCCCCCTTTTCTCTTTCTACCGCCTCGCCTCTACCCATACCTCCAAACGCACTCGCACTGGAACCACCCCCCGTAGCCAACTCCATCAGGTCACAAATCCTATCAGAAATTCAGAACATTGGCACCGGAGGCGGATCCACTCCCCACCCCAGTACCTCCCTTTTCAGAACTGATATTCCCTTAAACCATCCCTTGAAACCTCTCCTCGAAGCCTCCCTCAATTCAATTCTCCAAGCAGTCTCCCAAGGACCCTCCAGTCATACCTGACAGCATGGAAAAGCTTCAAAACTTTTCACTCCACTTATAACTTGCCATTCCTCCTTTTCACTACTGGCCATCACCTCATTCATCTCCCACCTCAACATAAACAAAAACTCCAAACCAGTTCCATTAAAGGTTACCTAAGCGGACTACAATTTTTCACAAACTTTTATACGGTTCCCCTTCCGCCCATATAGCCAATTCACAGACCTCCTTACTCATTAAAGGTATCCAGAAAACCAATCCCACCCGCCCAGACTCCAGGCAGCCCATAACTCTAAAAATTTTGACCAAATGCATTTCCACCCTCCGCAGAGGCTACCATTCTATCCACACCGCCCGCACACTCGACGCCATGTTTATCCTGGCCTTCTTTGGCTTCCTCAGATGCTCTGAGCTCGCCATCTCATCCAGTTTCGACCCAGCCATCCACCCCACTATCTCAGATCTAGCGTTGCTGGACGACGAAACCATTCCTTACACCATTAAGCAAAGTAAGACAGACCAAACAAAGAAAGGCCACTTCATTTACATTTTCAACCTCCAATCGCCCATATTACCTTACCAAACCCTCCTAGCTTTCCTCCACTTAAGGAAATCACAGTCCAAACTCCCATCCAACCCCCTTTTCACAGACGATTCCAACCGCCCGCACACTCGACGCCATGTTTATCCTGGCCTTCTTTGGCTTCCTCAGATGCTCTGAGCTCGCCATCTCATCCAGTTTCGACCCAGCCATCCACCCCACTATCTCAGATCTAGCGTTGCTGGACGACGAAACCATTTCTTACACCATTAAGCAAAGTAAGACAGACCAAACAAAGAAAGGCCACTTCATTTACATTTTCAACCTCCAATCGCCCATATTACCTTACCAAACCCTCCTAGCTTTCCTCCACTTAAGGAAATCACAGTCCAAACTCCCATCCGACCCCCTTTTCACAGACGATTCCAACCGCCCCGTCACTCGCTTCTGGTTCCAAAAGCACCTCAAGGCAGTTCTGCACCTGTCAGATACCCCAGCCGGAAACTTTTCCAGCCATTCATTCCGAATAGGCGCAGCAACCACAGCGGCCCACAAAGGCCTTTCCCAACAGCAGATCCAAGAACTCGGTCGCTGGTCGTCAGAGGCTTTCAAAAGCTACATTCGATCAGACCGCTCCCACATCAAGGAAGCCCACCAGACCCTAATCGGCCACCCCCTTTAGAATACTCCTCCGAAACCCCATAGCAACCGCTCCTCTCCATCACCCTCACCCTCCCACACACTCCCCCCCCAACTGTTTTTCCCACTGCCGCAGCAATGCCCGCTCCCCCAGGAGCTTTCTCTGTATTTCCCCACTGCCGCAGCGGTGTCTACTCCCGAAGGAGCCTTTCTGTATTTCCCCTCGCCGCAGCAGTGACTGCTCAGCAGCAGGCGCTATCTGTATTTCATCACTACCGCAGTAGTGACCGCTCCCCTCAGGAGCACTATCTGTATTTCCCCACTGCCACAGCAGTGCTCGCTCCAGCAGGAGCCTTTCCGTCTCCCGGCCCCTCCTGCCCCCCCTCCCTCCTCCCTACCAGCCTTCTTCTTCACTACCGCAGTAGTGGCTGCTCATGCAGGAACCTTCTCTATATTCCCCACTACCGCAGTAGTGCCTGCCCCAACAGGATCCTTCTCTATATTTCCCACTGCCCCAGCAGTGACCGCTCCCGCAGGAGCACCTCCTGTTTTGTCCCCACTACTGCAGTAGTGTCCGCTCCCGCAGGAACTCTCTCTCTATTTCCACTGCCGCAGCAGTGTCTGCTCCCGCAGGAGGCGCTTCCTAAATTTCCTCACTGCCGCAGCAGTGCTCGCTCCAGCAGGAGACTTTCCCTCCGTCCCTCCCTTCACCCACCCTCTATTTCCTCACTGCCGCAGCAGTGCTCGCTCCAGCAGGAGCCTCTTCCCCTTCCCTCTCCCTTCCCAACAACCCCCCACCATAGGAATCAGCTGTTTTCTAGTGCCTGCTCCAACAGGAATCTTCTCTATATTTCCCCACTGCCCCAGCAGTGACTGCTCAAGAGGAGCACTATCTATTTTCCCACTACCGCAGTAGTGTCCGCCTCCGCAGGAGCTCTCTCATTTCTTCCCACTGCCGCAGCAGTGCCTGCCTCGCAGGAGCTTTCACGCTTCCCCACTGCCCCAGCAGTGTCTGCTCCAGCAGGAGCGCTACCTGTATTTCCTCACTACCGCAGTAGTGACTGCTCCCCCATGAGCGCTACCTGTATTTCCCCACTGCCGCAGCAGTGTCTGCTCCCGCAGGAGCGCTATCTATATTTCCCCACTGCCGCAGCAGTGTCTGCTCCCGCAGGAGCGCAATCCATATTTCCCCACTGCCGCAGCAGTGTCTGCTCCCGCAGGAGCTTTCTCTACGTTTCCCCACTGCCGCAGCAGTGCCCGCTCCCGCAGGAGCTCCATCAATACCTCCCCACTGCCGCAGCAGTGTTTGCTCCCACAGGAGCACCATATTTATTTCCCCACTGCCGCAGCAGTATCTACCCTCACATCCTCCCTCCTCTCCCCACACCGCCACGCCAGTACACTTCAGCAGAAGCCGCTCCTTCCTCCAAGATGCCGCAACAAACGGGGTCCAGCATCCCATCAGCCCTAAAGCCATGCAATTTTTGGGGGGTCTCTTAGTCATCATTTGGCTGCTGTCCCACGATAAGCATTTTTTGGGGAGCTTTGGGTCCGGGCCAAATGCCGAGCTCGGACCCCTCTCCTCGGGCAAGGGAACTACTACCGAGCTCGGAGCCCTCTCCTCGGACAGCACGCCAAATACGCATACCATTTATTCAGTTCATTATTAAGTAAGTGTGAACTCGTGAAGTGATGTTTTATAAACAAGTTTCGGGAGGAGCACACGCGGATAATTAACACAGCCAATTCATAATCAGTAATCACATCCCCTATCCAATAAACGCTAGAGAGAACCTCTATAAATAATCAAGCAGCCTTACCTCCATTATCTCTAGTCTTCCAGAAATCCCTCCACCACCCCAACTCCTCACTCCCAGTCCGTTTCACCCCAGCAAGGGGTAGGGGGGGAGCTTTGGGTCCGGGCCAAATGCCGAGCTCGGACCCCTCTCCCCGGGCAAGGGGAGTACCCCGGGCTCGGGAACTACTACCGAGCTCGGAGCCCTCTCCTCGGACAGCACGCCAAATACGCATACCATTTATTCAGTTCATTATTAAGTAAGTGTGAACTCGTGAAACTGTTCCAGTTTAAATGATGATTACCTGTGAGGCAGCAGTTTTTTTTTTTTGCGTGAGGCTCCTGTTGTGATAGATATGAAGATTGTAAGTTACATTATCACTACATTAGTTCGTTACCCTTTGAAAAAATACTCCTCAGTCTCGACCTTAACATTTGTCTTACATATCAGTAAACTATTACTCTGACATGAAGTCGATTTGAGAAATGTTCGACCTACAAGTAAAGCATAGCATTTAATGTTCAGTAATATTAGTATCACTCAGCTCAAGTGGAGGCAACATTAAGTGTCAGCCTGTAACAGTCTGTTTCAAAACGGAGAAACACCTCGCGGTTAGCTTGTCAGCTGCTTGAAAAATTTGAGTGTTGAAATGACAATTTACAGTGGTTTATTTGCCCTGACTAAGTTCATGTAACATCTTAACAACAATCCTTGTTGATTGTAGAAGTTGTCGCTCAGACGTTTTTAATCACATAAAGCTGTTTATCCTTGAATGGTGCACTGCAAAACATGCTTTCCTACTTAGTTTTTATCTTGTTTCTAGTCCAAATATCTAAAAAGTCTTGAATCAAGAAGCATTTTATAGACAAGTAAAAATTATTGTCTTGTTTTCAGTAAATAAAATAAGTCAAAATGAAGTGAGTTTTTCCTTAAATCAAGCAAAATAATCTGACAATGGGGTAAGCAACATATATTTGAAAATACTTTTTTTGTTCTGAAAAAAAAGGTTTGATTTAATAATTATTAGATATTTGGACTGGAAACAAGACAAAAAATGTAAAAAAAAGAAATTTTGCAGCGTGTTATATTTTCTCCCTAAACAGCAGTTTGACTTGCCTTTGTGTGTGAAATGTGCTATGTGAATTATCTTTACAAACGGTGGCATTTAACTAGTTCAGGTAGCCAAACTTTACCTATTACCCACTGACATTTTTTTCAGAGTGAGGGAATGGGAGAGTTTGAGGAGTAAGATGCCTTTACTGTGGCTAAACTAGAAGCTGGAGTCAGGTGCAAATGGAGCTGGTCCTGGTTGAACTTAGAATCAAAGTGTGATGTGAAGGAAAAGGAATAGGTCAGTCCCTCCAGGATTTTGCGATTCTGCGATCGCTGAATTTATCGCAGAATCAAGCAAACTCCGCAATGTTCGCCAAAACTCGCACATTTCGTAATTGCTGCAGATTTTCTGCAGATTTTTGGCTTAGACGCATCCTGTAATGTCATCGCAATGCGCATTCAGTTAAAGAAAGGTTGTTTCTCAGTTCCAAAAATGGAATTAACAGCTTTGTGTTCTCTTCATGCCCGATTTACAAGAGCTACATTGGACAAATGAACCAAAAGCAGAACGAATCCACGCTACTCATTTGGGCTACATGGCGCAAACCGTTTATCTGCTCGGACCGGAGCCGCGGGCTGCTCTTGATCACACGACACCGTTATACACAGCGCAGGGAGATACAGTGAAGAAAGTAGTCGAATTCACTGCGGAATCAATAACATCTCTGTCAAATCATGTGAGAAGCATTCAAATTTAGAGCAGAATTCTATTAAAGCTACAGACATCAGAACAAACGCCACTGATATGGAAACCAGGAAAAACATTGTTCAAGAAACACAAATCTCCACCATTCACCAACAACTTGTGGCAGAAATGGTCTTAATGTTTTCGAGTGTTTTTAAATGCTTCACACAACTTTTTCCAGCACTTCAAAGCTTTAAGAATTACCGAATTTTAAAGTAATATTTTAAGTGATGATAATTATTTTTGCATCCTTCAAAGGTTGCCCCATTTATAAAACTAAAATTTTCATAATGTAGGGAAGCAAACACTTATTGAAAAAAAAAATACATTAAATTACCACTAGTAGATGGCTGCAGAGAAGTACTTATAGGCTTAGTATATTGTTGCTGCAAAACAATAAGAAATGCCGCAAATATTACTACAAATATTTAGAAAAGCCGCAGCAAAATCAGTCATTTTAGGCCGCAAAAATCAGAAAAAAGTCCCGCGAAATCCTGGAGGGACTGATAGGTGTTTCAATTTAAAAAAATTGAGAAACCAGGCCAGATGCAGCCTCTGCTGCAAAGAGATAAATTATGTTACCAAGGGCTCCCATGCCCTTTTGGCACATTGTAAAACTGAAAAACATGGCCAAAAGGTGGTGACCATTATGACTACACATATGGCGCTTTTCCACTGCGTGGTACGACTCGGTTCGGCACGGCTCGTTACGGCACAGCACGGCCCGGGTTGGTTTGCGTTTCCACTGCAGTTTAGTACAGCTTTAAGGCCCGTACACACCGGGACGAATTTTGCGCGCGATATTCGCCGACGTTTAACGCCTCGTGACTAAACAAAGGGCGCCAATGTGAGTGTGCACACCGACACGAAAAACGCTGGAGCTGCTGAAGTTACAGTAAAACACAACTTGGGTGCGCTCAATCACAAAACAGTCTTGCCGAGCCCTAGGGTTGTGACGGTGAGGAAATTTTCCCATTACACATGATGGGAAGTTACATTACAATACCCTGTAAGCGCCGTGCGTGTTTTACTTTGACTTTAATATCAGCGGCAATTCTGCGTCAAGCACTGTTTAAATAAAATAAAAATCAGCAAATAAATTCTCAAATAAATGTGAAACAAATGTTTTTTTTTTTTTTTTACATCACTTAGAGCAGGGATCGCTAATAGATCGATCACGAAGACAATGCTGGAAGATCACGCTTTAGGTCAGTGTTTCTCAACCAGGGGGCGAGAGATAAAACTATAATATAATATATTCATTAATATTATGACTCGCATGTTAAGTCATGTAAAAAAATATATAGCCTATACATAAATAACAGTACCACCTCTACATATTCTGTGTTTCGGAGCAGCACATATTTATCATCGTGTTTAATACAGACTGAACGGTTGCTCAAAACGCTGTATAATCATATGATACGCAAACTACATCTCTCAGTTGGATAAAAGAAGTCAGTGTCACACTAGTACACACAAGTTTTGATGGACGACTATTGTAATCAAGGAAAAGATGATTACAGTGACATACAATTACAGTGACATACAGGATCGTGCATTAGGCGCGCGTTATGTCCGTTATAAATGATGCGCAAACGAACCGTGTATGCGCTCTCGGCTCACTCATATTTCTGCTTGAACAGATAGTTAGGCTAACAAATAAAAGTGTAGTCTGCATAAAATGTTATTTATTTTATTCGTCTTGTATTTATTGACAGAAAAATGTCAATAACATTTTGCTGCCAACACGGAATAAAGTGTCACAGAGAGAAAAAAAAAGTTATATAAAAATTGTAATCCTTATTTTTATTCGTTTTGTCAGGCTAACATTCAGCCTACAACACAATAGGAAAAACATGTAGGTTTAGCCTAATATATATTTTATAAGTCTAGTCAAAACACTAAATTCATTTAACATCTTGCTGTTAACACAGTGAAAAGTGCATAAAATAAAATAATTAAAATAAATAAATTCGACACAGTCTGTCATTTAAAATGATAGAATAAGCATAATACAAAAAAAGAAAAAAGGAAAGACGAGTTGAACGTCCTTCAATGACATTGCATTCACACTCCATCTTTATTCTGATCTGTCACTCATCACAACCTGCCAGTTCTGTTTGAGAGCTGTCTATTATATCTGCATCGTTGCACATGCTTTGCTCAGACCCCGCAAATAAAACAAAGCACTGGTTCGTGCTGCAGCGCGCGCATTATGGTCCGAGTGCAGGCTGTACCGGTGCTCGATAAGAATAAAGCGCAGATATGCTGTTCTGAAAGGACGTATGGGAACGGGATATTGTTAGACCGCCCGCTCCTGTTCAAATTGCACCAGAGTTACCGACCGTTACCACGTTATATTCAGGAAATTAATCCCTCGGCGAAACCTGGTTATCAATTATAACCCGAAACACAATGTTTGATTTAAAATACAGGTAAAAATCAATACTGTGATGCATGGCTCTCGTTCGTTCGGTGCACTGCATTGAGCAGCAGCGTTCAGTTTTAATTGCAGTGTCCTCTAACTGAACTAAATGATTTTTATTACTATAAAAAATGTAAACGACGGTGAGATCTACACTGCCGGGAAGAAATAAGAAGACAAAGAAGATGCAAGGCAAGATGAATGTAGAGCTGCTGGTCTTGTTGGTGTCTGAACACAAATAACTTTATGACAAATTTGTATGATTTTGACGAGCGCGTAAATACTTGCTCTCTTCTTCTGAGTAACAAGCGAGTGTCAGAAGTGTAAAGTTGCGCAGCGCCACCTTGTGTTCCGGGGTATTTCTGTTTTACATTAAGCGCCATCTAATGTCAGGGAATGAATTTGCATGTTCACTCGGCTCATCGTCAGCGAAAATCGCTTGGGTGTGAACACAAAAAACCCGTTGAAAAACGCTGGTGAATAACGCGTGCCGATATTCGTCCCGGTGTGTACGGGCCTTTAGAGTGGGCAGGATTATTCACGTGTCGTTATATTTGCACCGCCTCTACTGCCATGACATCATCGCAAACGCGCCACAAACACAACAAAGGAGCATATTGACGGAATTGTATTTTTCATTCTCGGCATTTGGATGTTTTTAACAGCAATGGAGTGGCGTATGAGAGTGCTTGGGATTTACCCCCAGCAGCAGAGACTGTGGTGGCAGTGGCACAGGCTGTAGAGGAGGACGGCAGGGATGTTCGTGCAGGTGTGCTGCGTTACTTGAATAGTTAACGTAGTTAATCGTTTTTTTTATTTATGTGTTGGTTTGTATCATCATGGCATTAATCATTTGTCTTTTTCAAGAGGTTCATTACGTGCTCATGCAATAATGCATATTTAATATAGTCTAGAGGTACACTTATTCGATCAGATTGTTTTTAATTGAAGCAAAACACAGATACAAAGGTAAAAATATAAACAGAAAACATATTCTAAAAATATACAAAGTGCAAAAAGTATATACATAAGGCTTTTTCATTCAGCTCTCGCTGGATCCGCTCCTCGGTTATCAACGAGAGGAACGTCTGTACTTCCTCAACAGACCATGAAACGGCTATTTTTTGGTTGATACAAAAAGGTGCATTTGTTCAAACAAAAGTTGCATCCGATCCTTCGCTGGCTGTGCTGATTTAAATCTAGCGGGACTATGTTTGGTCTCGTGTCGCAAGTTCAGTGACGTAGTAAAGACGATTTTCTCCGGCCAATCAGTGATCAGTAGAGTTTACACGTCACGTTTTGGTAACGGTACGGATCGCTTGGAACCTCGGCCGAGGTGGTACTAAAAAAGTACCAGGTACCAGGTATAGTACCCAGTGGAAAACCCCCCAAAAGTGAACCGTACTGAACCGAACCGTACTGAACCGTACCGTGCTGTACCATGCAGTGGAAAAGCGCCAATAGTGTGTTGTCTATGTCAGCAACTATGGTTCAATCACAGCAGGGCCCATTAGTGCGGGAGCCAGAGCAGATGAGAGAAAGGGTGAAGGTGTCAGTACCCATTTGACAGGGTAGCAAATGCAGAGGTGAATGTTTGTTCAACAGCATGTGCTAGTTGTTATCTATATGGATAATTCAAGTCTTAAGCTTAGGCTATTAAATTTATTTTTATAATGATGTCGTTTACTAGCTATGTACTTTGGCAGTAGTAACATAAAATTCTAATACTATTTTTGTGTTTTTCTAGGCAATGGTTCTTCCAACCATTGCAGAACATTCACCCCTTATCTGCAGCTCCTGTCATTGTTGAGCTTGCCCAAACACTGGCTCTGGATAAACCAGCATTGGGGGGCATGAAGTTATCCCGGACTGCTGCCTCATACAAGATGGTCCAGGGCCTGGGGCACATCTTCTCAGAACGTATGCTTGAGAGCTCCAGGACAAGCCTGTTCTCTGTCAACTTAGATGAGACCACATCTAACTCAAATAAGAAAGTGCTTTCAATTCTAGTGAGCTACTTCAGTTAAGAGCTTAAGCATGTGGTGGTGGAACACCTTGGCTCCATTGAGGTTCTCAAAGGGACTGCTGAACATTTGGAAATGGCCCTAGTGACCTTTTTTACTGAACACAAAATCCCATTTGGCAACATGGTCAGCATGATGATGAACTCCTGTAATGTAATGTGAGGGAGCAAGTCTGGGCTGGAGAGCCGAATAAGAGAAAAGTACTGCAAGAACCTCCTGGATGTTGATGGAGATTCTTGCCACCACATCCACAATGCTGCAAAACAGTTTGGTGTGCCCTTTGGCCACCACCTCGAGCAGCTCTTCACTGACATCCATACTAGGGTTGTGACGGTTAGGATATTTTCCCACCGGTTAATCGACATGTTGTTACACCGGTTATACCGGTATCACAGTGGTGGGGGGTCGTTTGAGTTTTCCCTCTTTTCCTCGCTTTCATTTGGTTTTAAATACCCTGTAAGCGCAATGCGCATTTTACTTTGACTTTCATATCAGTGGCAATTTGGCGTCAAGCAGTTGTTTGTTTTTAGTTATTTTTAGTTTTCCCTCTTTACCTAACTTTCCTTTGCTTAAATAGCTTATAAAAGCACCGTGCGCATTTTACGTTCACTTTGAAGAAATTCAATTCAAGCAACAACAAAATACAACGTAGAACATAGAACTTTTATTAACAAAACAAATAAAAATACACCATGCTATATACCTAATATAAAATGAAAAATAATGTACACAAAGTTTAAATATACAAAACTAAAAATCAGTTAAGAATGAGGAACAAACAATTATGAAACGAAGAATGTTTATTAGCAAAAATGAATAAGAAAGTTTGCAGGGACGCATACACCTTGATGTAAAATAATGGGGGGGAAATCACACTGTTTAAATAAAAATCAGTCTTTAAAAAAAAAAAAAAAAACATTATCTCTTAGATCAGGGATGCCCAATAGATCGATCGCGAAGGCAATGCTGGAAGATTATGCGAGAGATAAAACTATAATATAATATATTCACTAATATTATGACTCACATGTTAAGTGATGTAAAATATATAGCCTATAAATAAATAACAGCACCACCTCTCTACGTATTCTGTGTTTCGGAGCAGCAAAACGTTTCTCATCGTGTGTAATACAGACTCAAAACAGGCGCAAAACAGCTGTCTGAGCATATGATAAGCAATCTACAGCTCTCAGCTAGATAAAAGAAGCCAGTGTCACACTAGTAGCCACAAATGTTGTTGGACGACTATTGTAATCAAGGTAAAGCTAATTACAGTGACATACAGGATCGTGCATTAGGTGTGCGTTATGTCCGTTATAAATTATGAAGAAACGAACCGTGTATTTGCGCTTTCGGCGCACTGATCAACAGCATATTTCTACTAGAATACAGCTCAGTATATTCACATAGTTGAATACAGCGAGTGTTTTATAACGGATGCTCGCGTGTGCTGGAGAAGTTTGTGAGGATCAGCGGTGTTTATATGTATACAGGCATCACACGCTCCAAACAGCTTATTCTTAGAGGAACTGCTGATGGCGTCGTGAATTGTGAATAATAATAAAACATTATTTTATTTTTTATTATTAAATTAATGCAATATAAAGATACATCCCAACAAGCCTTTTTAATTATTTATTTAATATGTATTTTATCATTTATTTACTTTTCACTTGGCAGACTCGGAAGTCAACAGGCTTCAAATGGGCGCTTTTACATTTCGTTTTGAAACTCTTCCGCCATCGTCTTGTCTGTCTCACCTCACTCTTCTTGTCAGTCATCTCTCTTTATGTGATAAATGAAATCTGATGTAGAGGTCTGCGCGGGACTGTTTTTTTTAGTCCCGCTCCCGCAAGGTTTTATTCCCCAACCACCCGCTCCCGCGATATATTCACTGTTTGTTCACATTTCTGATGAAAGAAATACAGATAGGCTAACAAATAAAAGTTTAGTCTGCACAAAATTTTATTTATTTTATTCGTCTTGTTAAGAGTCTTGAATTTATTGACAGAAAAATGTCAATAACATTTAGCTGCCAACACGGAATAAAGTGTTATACAAAAAAGAATTATACAATAATTGTAATCCTTATTTTTATTAATCTTGTCAGGATACAATTTGTTTAGGCTAACATTCAGCCTACAACACAATAGGAAAAAAATGTTGCAGAGGGAAAAAACATGTAGGTTTAGCCTAATAGCTATTTTATTAGTCTTGTCAAAATACTAAATTCATATAACATCTTGCTGTTAACACAGTGAAAAGTGCAGCAGAGAAAAATAAATAAATTCGACAGTCTGTCATTTTAAATGGTAGGATAAGCACAATACAAAAAGAAAAAAAGGAAAGACGAGTTGAACGTCCTTCAAGGACATCGCATCCACAATTTGCTCCATCCTTATTCTGCTCTGTCACTTATCGCAACCTGCCTGTTCTGTCTGAGAGCCGTATATTATATCTGCTAGCCTGCTCTGAGCATCGTTGCACATGCTGTGCACAGACCCGGCAAATAAAACAAAGCACTGGTTCATGCGTGCAGCATAACGGTCCGAGTTCAGGCTGTATCGGTGCTCGATAGAATAAAGCGCAGATATGCTGCTCTGAAAGGACGTCGGGAACGGGATATTGTTAGACCGCCCGCTCCCGTTCAAATTGCACCACAGTTACCTACCGTTACCGCGTTGTATTCGGGAAATGAATCCCGCGGCGCAAAACATCTAGTCAGGATGGCAGCGGCAATGCAGACCTAGACTGCTGTGATGCAATAATCTCGTTAGTTCGGTGCACTGCATTAAGCAGCTGCGTTCAGTTTTAATTGGAGTGTCCTCTAACTGAACTGAATTATTTTATTACTATAAAAAAAATAAACGACGGTGGGGGACGATGCCGCGGTGGGCAAGTGACGTAACGGTGTTGCGTCTTAACACCGGTTTCACCGCCAACACCATCTATCGTAGCAAGCCTAATCCATGGTCTCCTGAGATAAGGAGACTTAGGGCTGGAAATCGGCCAGCCAGTTAAATGCGGATCGCTATGCACAAGAAATTCATACTTTAGGCAATATAGTCTATTTCATAATATCTATGAAAATGACCTTGTCTGAAGCCCACTTATGGTAAGTGGGCTTCAGACCAGGTCATATTCATAGATATTATGAAATACACTATATTGCCAAAAGTATTGGGTCACCCCCTTCTAATGAAAGATTTGACTACTTTAGTCATTTCCATGAGTACAAATGTTAATGTTTAAGCATATAATGATATTCTAGGGAATTGTGTGCTTCCAATTTAATAGCAACAGTTTGGACAGGACCCTTTTCTAAGATAGACCCTTTTCTTTTTTTTAAGATAGAAGACGCACAAAATGATTGAGAAACAGCACATTCCTAAGGAAGTTGTAAAAGGTTAATACATGAGCGATCCGCATTTAACTGGCTGGCCGATTTCCAGCCCTAAGTCTCCTTATCTCAGGAGACCTCTAAAAACTAGGAGAGATTTGAGGGAAACATCTGGATGCATTCCAGAACAGGACCTAACTGTTGGTTCTTATCACTTAACCATAATTCAACTAAAACAGGACAAAATAACTCTCTATCTGGACATGGTCCCGGATGACCATTTAACTTATAATTCAATAATGGAGGACTGTGTTATGGTGAGACTTTCGAACTGAACCTCCACAGATACACATCAAAAGGTGAGTCTGCTTGACCTCAGACACCTCCCGTTTCTCTGTCGCATTCCAGAAAATAAAGGGGCTCTCTCTCCCGTTCTTGTGCAGACAGGGAACGAGCAGACTGTTGTGGACTTTATGCTAAAAGACAGTTAATGGTTCCTGCTACTATTGTAGCAACATACTCAAGAGACAATATATATTAAGGTTGTATTTTAAGTCTTGTATAAGCTTGCTGTGTAGTGGAACCTATGGTATTTTCCTAACCTATGACGCATTACTGTTTCCTGTAAAGTTATAACTAGTATTTAGTTTCATACAAATGGTCATGATAAATGCAACAATTTGGTGTGAACTATATGTCGATTCTCAGCATCGCATTTAATGATGAATACTCTTATAACTTATTAGAGGTATTTCTTTCATGGAAAGAAGTTAGTGGGTGGGCCCGCCCACAAGAACAATCTGATTGGGACAGCCGCCCATGGGTGGACCCAAATCGAGCTGTTTAAAATGAACACTACAGCTTTTAGCAGGAGCTTTTTCTTCTCACTTGCTGATTTGCTGGAAGCTTCGGCTTCGTCTTCACTGGTTGCGCTGGAAGCGCTCGACCCCCGACTTACCATCAGGCTGACTTCAAAGACTTTGGATTCGGCTCTCTGATTGCGCTTCGAAGTGCCCGTAACATCTTGTCTATAATATAACAACACTACAAATACTTAGTCAAACTCCTGAAGAAACCTTGAAAGCCTGAAACTATGCAGAAGAAATTCAAGCGTCGCTTCTATCTCAAAGAACCAGGCAACCGCCAATCGCAGGAGGGGTTCCCTCAGTGACATCACGCAATGAGCCAATCAGCCGCCGGGATTCCCTCAGCCATCCGAAGGAAATTCGCGGAAAGATCTGCAGCCAACTCAACTGAAAGCAAGTAGATCGAACAAATCTCTATTCTTACTGAACTGATGATGAATTGATCTGTACGCAGAAAAGATAGCAAAGTCTCTGCTGTGATCTTCCTCTAGTTACAGTTACGAGATAGCAAAAGAGTGCTAGCTTTAAACTTTCTTCTAACCGCAAAACTTCTGATATGTATGAGCATATGTTTATGTGTGTATATGTGTTTTATTAAGTTTAGTCTATGTATTGTAGAATAACAGTTAGCAAACTAGATAAAAAAGTTTGTCGAGACAAACTTTAAGTTGGCTTGAGAAAGCCGGACCAGAAAGTTTAAAAAAGTTTGGAAAGTTTAAAAAAAAGTTTAAGTTTTAAATTTGAAGCTTTTCAGTCTGAAATAGTTTGAAGTTTAACAGTTTTAAAAGCTTAAAGTTTGATAGATAGATAGATAGATAGATAGATAGAGATAGATAGATAGATAGATAGATAGATAGATAGATAGATAGATAGATAGATAGATAGGGTCAGATGATAGATAGATAGATAGATAGATAGATGGGGTCAGATTATAGATAGATAGGGTCAGATTATAGATAGATAGATAGATAGATGGGGTCAGATTATAGATAGATAGATAGATGGGGTCAGATTATAGATATATAGATAGATAGATAGATGGGGTCAGATGATAGATAGATAGATAGATAGATAGATAGATAGATAGATAGATAGATAGATAGATAGATAGATAGATAGATAGATAGATAGATAGATAGATAGATGGGGTCAGATTATAGATAGATAGGGTCAGATTATAGATAGATAGATAGATGGGGTCAGATTATAGATAGATAGATAGATGGGGTCAGATTATAGATATATAGATAGATAGATAGATAGATAGATAGATAGATAGATAGATAGATAGATAGATAGATAGATAGATAGATAGATAGATAGATAGATAGATAGGCAAGGCAAGGCAAGTTTATTTGTATAGCACATTTCATACACATTGGTAATTCAAAGTGCTTTACATAAAATAAAGTGAAATAATCATTCACAGCAATAAAAACAAGTTAAAAATAATAAAACAAGGAATTTTAAAATGATATAGAAATTGATTTAAAATGAGATTTAAAACAGTTAAATAGAAAATGATTATACATAAAATACAATGCAGTCTGTTCGGACGTAGCACAGTGCTCATTCAACAAATGCACAGCTAAATAGATGAGTTTTGAGACTGGATTTAAATGTTGCTAATGTTTTAGCACATCTGATCTCTTCTGGAAGCTGGTTCCAGCTGCGGGCTGCATAATAGCTAAAAGCGGACTCCCCTTGTTTTGTGTGAACCCTTGGTATTTCTAACTGACTCGATCCTAATGATCTGAGTGGTCTGTTAGGTTTATATTCAGTGAGCATATCTGCCATATATTTAGGTCCTAGACCATTGAGTGACTTATAAACGAGTAAAAGTACTTTAAAATCAATCCTAAATGTAACTGGAAGCCAGTGTAAGGACCTGAGGACTGGTGTGATATGCTCATATTTTCTGGTTCTAGTCAGAATCCTGGCAGCAGCGTTCTGGATGAGCTGCAGCTGTCTAATGGTCTTCTTTGGAAGGCGGTGAGGAGACCATTACAATAATCCACCCTGCTGGTGATAAAGGCATGAACAAGTTTCTCCAAGTCATGACTGGAAACAAAACATCTAATTCTTGCAATGTTTTTGAGATGATAGTATGCTGATTTAGTTACTGCTTTGACATGACTACTAAAACTAAGGTCTGTCTCCAGAATCACCCCAAGATTTCTGACTTGATTTTTAGTTGTTTGACCCTAGAGTCAAGGTATGCATTCACCTTGAGAACTTCATCTTTGTTTCCAAATGCAATGACTTCAGTTTTCTCTTGTTTAACTGAAGAAAGTTTTGGCACATCCAACTGTTAATTTCATCAATGCATTGGCAGAGGAGTCAATGGGGCTATAGTCATTTGGAGATAAGGCTAGGTAGATCTGGGTATCATCAGCATAGCTGTGATAGGCAATTTGGTTCTTCCTCATTATCTGACTTAGTGGGAGCATATACAGGCTAAACAAGAGCGGTGCAAGAATTGAGCCTTGTGGGACTCCACATGTCATGGACGTCCACTTAGACTTATGCTCTCCTATACTCACATAATAACCTCTCCCTTCTAAGTATGACCTGAACCATTTGAGTGCCATCCCAGAAAGCCCGACCCAGTTTTCCAGTCTCTCTAGAAGTATGTTATGGTCGACAGTGTCAAACGCAGCACTAAGATCTAGTAGTACCAGCACTGATATTTTGCGAGATAGCAAAAGAGTGCTAGCTTTAAACTTTCTTCTAACCGCAAAACTCCTGATATGTATGAGCATATGTTTATGTGTGTATATGTGTTTTATTAAGTTTAGTCTATGTATTGTAGAATAACAGTTAGCAAACTAGATAAAAAAGTTTGTCGAGACAAACTTTAAGTTGGCTTGAGAAAGCCGGACCAGAAAGTTTAAAAAAGTTTGAAAAGTTTAAAAAAGTTTGGAAAGTTTAAAAAAAAGTTTAAGTTTTAATATTAAAATCCCCTGCAATAGCAAAACAGTCAAACTCTGAGGAAATCATTGATAACAGTTCTGTGAACTCTTCAACAAAGGCTGGGGAGTATTTTGGAGGCCTGTAAATGATAATAAACAGAATGCGTGGAGCACCTTTCAGCACAATACCTAGATATTCAAAAGACAAGTACTGACCAAATGACACTTGCTTGCATTGATAAACATCTTTAAACAGAGCAGCTACACCTCCACCTCTCCTAACAGTCCTGCAGACACTTATAAAATTAAAGTTAGGAGGGGCTGTTTCAGTGAGGACTGTTGCACTGCAGTTGTTTCAATTAGAAACATAAAATCCAGGTTGTTTGTGGTTATTAAATCATTGATCACAAATGATTTATTTTTTAGTGAGCGAGTGTTTAAAAATGCTAACTTGATGGAATTACATTTTGTCTCTACAGCAATCTTAGACTGATGCATAACAGGCCGCAGATTAGATGGGTCAGCCGTACGCCTTTTGAAGGCCTTAGACCTTCTATCACGTGATAAAACAGAAATAGAGAAGGCTACAGGCACACTGGGTTCCCGCTTGTTTTGTAAACGTTTGTGAATGTTGCTGCTAGTATAGCGGGGACCCGACACATATCACTGAGAGCTGTTATCAGTTGTTTTTGGTTCACCTACAGCAGATGGAGGAGGGTTTGGGCCCTTGCGTTGTGGCAGCGGTCGGAGAGCTCTCACAGGAGGAGGCGGGAGAGCTGAGCCTGCAGTCTTTGGTGGTTGGGGGGCCCGCCGTTTTTTAGTTGATATCTGCGGGCTTGCAGAGAGTTTGGTCCCAGCATACACCAATTCCTCCATCTTCTGTGAAAAGCTTAGAAGTGGAGATGCTGGAGAGAGGATAGTGTGTCTGGTGAGCGGGGCATATTCTGTCCAGGTGCTGGAGAGGGATAGTGTGTCTGGTGAGCGGGGCTCTAGCTCTGATGTTTCCGTGACTGTAATATGTTGTCCTGGCATCCCAGGCTGTTTTCCAGAAAGTCCTTGGGTGCTGAGTCTTGGAGCTGTTGTAATACGTCACAGTCTGCATGTGATGAGCTCTGTGGGCCTCAGCCGGGATGTCCATGAGCAGTGGTTGTTTTGGCTGTGTGGCGTTATCAGTATCCTTGTGGGATTCTTCAACCACATAATGACTCGGAAGCTGATATGAAGTCCTGTGGTCACTCATATTCTGTCCAGGTGACTGTGTGAGTGGATTGACACACACCACTGAAGGATGACGGAGGGAGAAATTGAAATTGTCCTTTAGCACTCTTGCACCAAGTTTGTTTGGGTGGAGGCCATCCAGTTTAAACAGTTGTCTGTGGCCCCAGAAAATATTGAAGTTGTCGATGAAGTTGACTCCTTTTGTACTGCAGGTTCTTTGTAGCCATGTGTTCAGCCCAAGCAACCGTGAAAACATGTTAGTTCCCCTTGCTGGGAGTGGTCCACTGATGAACGACTGAACTTCAAGTCTTTGAAGTGTTTCAAAGAGTTCACTGAAATCTTGCTTTAGCATTTCTGACTGCCTTTTCCGAATATCGTTCTTCCCCACATGGATGATGACTCGATTTGCAGTCTTGTGCTTCATCACAATGCTCTGAAGTTCCTTGTTCACATCAGAAACGGTTGCTTGAGGAAAGCAGCAGGTAGTAGCAGTCCTGCTACTGACGTTTCTAATAATAGAGTCGCCCACTATCAGAGTCCTGGGCTCGGGTGCGCTTTGAGCTGAATGCCGCTGTCTGCTCGACCTTGAGCGCCTGTTAGTAGCAATGTTAGCTGCTGGCTGATTCGATCCGAGTTTTGTCATATTTTGGGATTCCTCATCCACATTCATCAATGCTTCAAATCTGTTCTCAAGATGTATAGGGGGTTGTAGAATACCAGTGCTTACAAGTCTTGTCATAGCCGTATCTGGGGTAGAGGATGCTACAGCAGCAATACGAGATAATCGTGACAATCTGGTGTCTCGAGAGCCTTTGGGTCTCGCTCCCTGTTTGTGCCATCGATTAGTCCGTCGATCAGTTTCGGCTTGTTCCTCTACACTTGGTATAAACTGTTGAGATTCACTAGATTCACAGGACTCACCGGCTGTATGCTGAGGGGGTCCGTGGTGACCGCCTGCTGTATGTTCCCTGTTTTGGAAGTCCAGCAAATAACTTTGTTTCAAGAACCACAATCCTTTGTAGAAGTTTGTGGCAGTTCGTGCAGCAAGTAGGCATTTTCTCTCATCTGTTTGAATGTAGACAGCTGTATTTATCGGTCTCCGGAATGTAAACTGCTGGCAGTGGGAGTCAAAAAGTCCTCTTTTTCCAAAAAAATGTGTTGTTTGAGCACTGTGCTGATCTGCTGAAGTAAAAATCTTAGAAAGATCTGAGAAAAGAACAAAAATAGGGAGCAAAGTGCAGAGCAATAGCAAGAGCGTCCGAACGGTAGCAAAGCCGGAAATGAATGATAGATAGATAGATAGATAGATAGATAGATAGATAGATAGATAGATAGATAGATAGATAGATGGGGTCAGATTATAGAAAGATAGGGTCAGATTATAGATAGATAGATAGATAGAGTCAGATTATAGATAGATGCTACGGACCTCAGAGTGGTTGCTAGGGTATTCTAGGTGGTTGCTGGGGTACCCGGTGTGGTTGCTAGTGTGTTGCTAAGTGGTTGCTAAGGTACCCAGGTCGGTTGCTAGGGTGTTGATATGCAGTTGCTAGCATGACTCGCAAGTGACTAGCATGTTGCTAGCATGTCGCTAACATGTTTCTAGCATCATTAGCATTTCCCTAGCATGATTAGCATGTTACTAGCATGTCGTTAGCATGTTTCTAGCATGATTAGCATGCTACTAGCATGTCTCTAGCATGATTAGCATGTCTCTAGCATGATTAGCATGTGACTAGCATGTCGCTAGCATGTTTCTAGCACGATTAGCAAGTTACTAGCATGTTGCTAACATGTTTCTAGCATGATTAGCATTTCATGATTAGATTTTCAAAGTTTGAAAAGTTTAAAAAAGTTTAAGAAGTTTATAAAGTTTGAAAATTTTGAAAAGTTTTAAGTTTGACATTTTTCAGTCTGAAATAGTTTGAAGTTTAAAGTAGTTTTAAAAACTTAAAGTTTGATAGATAGATAGATAGATAGATAGATAGATAGATAGATAGATCTAGTGGTTGCTAGTTTGCTAAATTTAACAAATACTCTGTGGTTCCTGATCACATAGTCAAATTGGCAAGGCTTTACAACACTACACATTTATTCATATATTTTAAAAATAATAGGTAAATCTAACTATCCCATAAAACAATGGGAATAATGACGCAAAACTTGGCAGACGTAACATTTACATTTAGTTATTTAGCAGACACTTTTATCCGTAGCGACTTACAAATGAGGACAATAGAAGCAATCAAAACCAACAAAAGAGCAACAACATGCAAGTGCTATGACTCGGTTGTAGCAAGTTTTTTTTTTTTTTTTTTTTTAAACACGGATGCATGAGTAACATACTATTTAATTATGTAAAAGACTCAAAGATAATGAACATGATCTAATTCGTTTTCCTTTATCGTCAGTCCCCCACACTCCATTCCAGTAGGTTGCGGAGATGCACCATAAGCTAGTTTGCCAACCGCCATTAAACGCAGAAGAAGAAGAATGGCAGACGCAATGCAATGCAGACTCAGCGCTGTATTTTGCAAGAGGTTAGTAATTAAGTATGCTTCAAAATCAGTTTGTTTTATTAAGTTATTAAGTTATTTCATTGGCATATTATGTTACAATGGAAAGTAAATGAGGCCTTTCGTGTACTTTTTCGGTTAAAAGTGCTACAGCAAGCACACGTGGCACATTGCGACTCCGCAAGTGGTAATCATAGCATACACCAATGTAAATATTACGTCAATATGTAATCAGTTTTATTGCAATTTAAAACCAGAGAATGTTAATGGACAAGAGTGGTACGCAGGTCCACATGCGCGACCAAAATAAAAAAAATGCTTAATAAGTTCAGGCCGCGCATTTGCGCACCGACATGGTTGACAGCTGTTGCACAGTTACCATTTTAGATCGTCAAACGGTACTATATAAGATTTATATAAAAAAAAACTAAAAGCAATAATCTAGGCTATCCGCTGGCGTTTTCAAAGCACAGTGCAAAACTATCCCAATGTGCATATCGTTGCTGGCAACCTACCAAATTAAAAGCCTGCTGATTTTAAGTTTGAAAATGATAAATTCATATTTAAAAAAAAAAAAGCAGTAGTAGTAAATGTTAGCTATTTTTATTTTATTTTAACGATAATTAGACGATATTTTGCAGTGTGTTATTGTATGTCTACTGTGGACAGCTGCAGTTTTTGATATTCTTCATATTCTGTGTGGTCAGTTCACATCAGTGATTAATTAATCTTTTCATATAAGTTTAAATTGATTTTTACCTTTTAATAAAGCCATTTTTTCTAAAAGTGTACATCTTTTGAGTCAAATTGTTTACATTTAATCAGTCAATTAGAATAATAAGACATTTAGGCTGTTACCAAACAAATGAAACCAGTATAATCAAAATTAATCTTTGCAAAAGTTGCATCTGAATGGCATTTAGATGTATTTACACACTGTTTAATGCAGCTCAGAGGGACATGGAGTGCTTTAATCAGTTAGAAATGCATAATTTTTTGACATTTTAAACATAAAACATTGTACACTGATGTTTGAAATTATTTAAAAAATGAAAATAGACCTTAAATGTGAAATTAAAACCACCAGTAGGTGGCAGAAAGACACTGTTAATAAGTGAGTCATTGCGACTGAACCGAATCATTTAACTGTTGATTCATTCAGGAAGAAACACCTCATGTTGCTCAGAGACGCAAAACAGCTGTTAGGAATTATTTTTTGTTGGCGAAATGGAGCAAAAACAGGCAATATGGTGTCTAAAACGTAATAGTCTCTTAATATTAACTTATTGTTTATTGAACTGTTCTATAAAATCAATATTAGATTTGTAATCATGCTTTTTTTTTAAGAAAAAACGGCACTCTTCATGTGATTTTTAACTATATGAAATGATGTAAATATATACATTTTCTGCCCCGTATGTTGAATTTTGTGATCATTCTTAATGCATTTTAATAGACTGAATCATGCAGTGAAAGAACAAGGGAAAATGCACAGAATAGCTATGATACCTTAATTATGAAAAATTTACAAAACGTAAACAAGAACGTCTGTCTCCTTTTTTTGTGAAAGGCTGAGAATATTAATTAATAGCTAATGCTAGCATGTGCTCCATACTAACTGTTGAAGTAACTTAAATGTGTACGTGTATGAAAATATCAGACCAAAATCTTTTTGAATACAAAATATATTTATAAATTTAAAACATGAAAAAATAAAAACATTTTATTTACAAATTAAACAACCAAAACATTTAAATTAACAGATAATAAATGTCAACAAACTGATCTACTACTAAATTAATTACTATATACTACTAATTACTACTACCAAATGTAAACTATTATTAAAAATGTGAATTATTAAACTGCTACTAAATGAACTACTGCAACTAAAACTAACCGAACTAGTAAGCTATATTCACTAAATGTAAACTAAACCTAGTAATAAATTAACTGATTTAAGGATTAACAAGAGAAATGTCTACAGCACGCTGATGAATGTGCTTAATTTGAGTCAGAGTCAAACGTTATTGCACACGGAGAGACAAACGTTATTGCACACGGCAACGGCATTCATGCTGATTTACTTCCGGTTTGTCGTTGACGCGTGTTCTGAGCTGAATCTCCGCAAAGCCAATTGTTTATCGTCTATTTTCTATCTTAAATTCCGATTTTATACACAAAATTTGTGTTTCTATAACGATGTGAATATATCGATCGCATTCTGCAACGAGAATAATCAGAGCGGCTTGTTATCGCAAGTTTTATTTTGATTTCCCGAGTCCGCTATTAGCTTATAGCCCGTTAGCAAAGCCAGCGCGGCTGACGCTAACACAACTAATACCCCTTTTTACACACGCATACACACATTTAACATTGTTTCACTGTTACTTGCTTAAATGGCGGATTCGTGTCTACCTTTGTGTGCAGGTGAGGACACGTTCGAGCTGCATTCGGCGCAGCTCGAGCTGGAAGCCGTGGAGAGACGGATCCACGAGCTGCTGGGGAAACAGGCCCAGCTGAGGAAACGGATAGCAACGCTGGAAACATCTCGGGCTGACGCTCATAAGTCCGGGTAAGTATGCAGCGCTGCTAACGCTCCCACCACCTCTACTCCGTGTGTTTCTCTGCACATGCCCGTGCACCGGGACGCGATCGTCACAGATGGCCTTCACTCCGGCGCCGGAAACCATGGACCCTGGGTGCAGCAGCGGAAGACGCGATCCAGGCCCGGGCGACGACTTCCCCCTCCGGTCTTCGACATCTCATCACGGAACCGCCGCGCCTCTGCGAGACTGATCGTGACGCTGTGGTCATCGGAGACTCAATCGTCCGGCATGTCCGTGCTACGTTAGCTGAAGGTAAAGTGCACACTCATTGTCTCCTGGTGCTCGTGTTCTTGATGTTTCTGCGCAGATACCCGCGATCCTGAAGGATGATGAGGCGTTGCAGCTGTTGTGATTCACGCGGGGCTAACGACACCAAGCTGCGGCAGACGGAGACACTGAAGAGGACTTCAGGAGCCTGATCGGGGACGGTACGCAGCACATCGCCAGCGGCGGCGATCATCGTATCAGGACCTCTTCCCACGATCGACGAGGACACGAACGGTTCAGTAGACTGTTTGCTTTAAATGAATGGTTGTTTTCATGGTGTACAGAGCAGAAAATTCTCTTTGTCAATAATTGGAATCTTTTCTGGGAGCGTCCTAGGCTATTTCGTGCTGATGGCCTGCATCCCAGCAGAGTCGGTGCGGAACTCCTGTCGGACAACATCACCAGGACGCTACGCTCTATCTGACTAGTAAGCCAATTCTCCAATAACAGCTATGATGACTTTTGTTCTACCCACTTAAATGATAAATGTACTTGCAGTGTCCAATCTATACAGACTGTGTCTGTTCCCCGAATATTGAGTTCAAAATATAAATTGAATGCAGGATCTAGAACAAATCTGATCGTGATTAAACCAGAAAAATGCAAAATAAATGAACAAAAACAATCTTTAAAACTTGGGCTCCTAAATATCCGGTCACTCACACCGAAAGCAGTTATTGTAAATGAAATAATCACAGATAATAGTTTTGATGTACTCTGTCTGACTGAAACCTGGCTTAAAACAAATTATTATTTTGGTCTAAATGAATCTACTCCACCAAGCTACTGTTATAAGCACGAGCCTCGTCAGGCTGGTCGTGGCGGCGGTGTCGCAACAATATATAGTGATATTCTCAATGTTACTCAGAAAACAGGATACAGGTTTGACTCATTCGAAATACTTATGCTCAATGTTAAACTGTCAGATAAGCAAAATAAATCTGTCCTATCTCTTGCTCTGGCTACTGTGTATAGACCGCCAGGGCCATATACAGATTTTCTAAAAGAATTTGCAGATTTCCTCTCAGACCTATTGGTTACTGTTGATAAAGCATTAATTGTTGGAGATTTTAACATTTACGTTGATAATACAAATGATGCGTTAGGACTTGCGTTTACTGACCTAATAAACTCTTTTGGTGTCAAGCAAAATGTCACCGGGCCCACGCATCGTTTTAATCATACGCTAGATTTAATAATATCGCATGGAATTGATCTAACTGATATAGATACCATACCTCAAAGTGATGATGTTACTGACCATTTCCTTGTATCGTGCATGCTGCATATTACTGATATTAACTATATGGCTCCGCGTTATCGCCCAGGCAGAATTATTATTCCAGCCACTAAAGACAGATTCACAAATAGCCTGCCTGATTTATCTCAACTGCTCTGTGTACCCATAAATACAGATGAACTAGACACAATTACTAGCAACATGGGAACTATTTTCTCTAATACGTTTAGAAACTGTTGCACCCATCAAATTAAAAAGGTTACAGAAAACGTGCTGCGCCATGGTACAACAGTTATACCCATTCTCTCAAGAAAGAAACTCGTATTCTTGAGCGCAAATGGAGAAAAGTAACTTGAAGTCTTTAGAATTGCGTGGAAAAACAGTATGTCCTGCTATAGACAGGCTCTAAAACTGCAAGAACCGAGTATATCCGCAAACTCATAGATAATCACCAAAACAATCCAAGGTTTTTATTTAGCACAGTGGCTAGATTAACAAATAAACAGATGTCACCCGATCTAAATATTCCCTCACAGTTTAATAGTAATGACTTTATGAATTTCTTTACTGATAAAATAGATAATATCAGAAATACAATAACAAACGTAGATTCTACAGCGTCTAGTATTTCAACATCATTCGTCACACCCAAAGAAAAACTGCAGTGCTTTACAACTATAGGACAGGATGAGCTAAATAAACTTATAACTGCATCTAAACCAACAACATGTTTATTAGATCCTGTACCTACTAAACTATTGAAAGAGTTGTTACCTGTAGCAGAACAACCGCTTCTCAATATTATTAACTCCTCGCTATCTTTAGGTCACGTCCCAAAACCATTTAAGCTGGCAGTAATTAAGCCTCTTATTAAGAAACCAAAATTAGATCCTTGTGAACTGGCAAATTACAGGCCCATTTCAAATCTTCCGTTTATGTCGAAAATATTAGAAAAAGTAGTGTCTGCTCAACTGTGCTCCTTTCTGCAAAAAAAATGATATCTATGAAGAATTTCAGTCAGGTTTCAGGCCCGCCATAGCACAGAAACTGCACTTGTTAAAATTACAAATGACTTGCTTCTGGCGTCAGACAAAGGCTGCATCTCGTTGCTAGTTTTACTTGATCTTAGTGCTGCGTTCAACACTATAGATCATGACATACTGATAGATCGATTACAAAACTATACAGGTGTTCAAGGGCAGGCTTTAAGATGGTTTAGATCCTACCTGTCCGATCGCTACCACTTTGTTTATTTAAACGAGTCATCTCAATTATCACCAGTAAAGTATGGAGTACCACAAGGATCTGTCCTAGGTCCTCTATTATTTTCATTATATATGCTGCCCTTGGTAATATTATTAGAAAATACGGGATTAGTTTCCATTGTTATGCTGATGACACTCAACTATATATCTCAACAAAACCAGATGAAACCTCTAAACTATCTAAGCTAACAGAGTGTGTTAAAAATATAAAAGATTGGATGACCAGTAATTTTCTCCTATTAAATTCAGATAAGACCGAGATATTACTTATTGGACCTAAAACAGTACACAGAATCTCTTGGATTACAATTTGCAACTAGACGGATGTAATGTTACTTCCTCTACAGTTAAAAATCTGGGTGTTATATTAGACAGCAACCTATCTTTTGAAAATCATATTTCCAATGTTACAAAAACAGCATTCTTCCATCTTAGAAACATTGCCAAGCTACGGAACATGTTAAGCGTTTCTGATGCAGAAAAGTTAGTTCATGCATTCATGACCTCTAGACTGGACTATTGTAATGCACTGCTAGGTGGTTGTCCTGCATCTTCAATAAACAAGCTACAGATAGTACAAAATGCTGCGGCTAGAGTCCTTACCAGGTCAAGAAAATATGATCATATTACTCCAATTTTACAGTCTCTGCACTGGCTACCTATTAAGTTTCGTATCAGTTACAAAATATTATTACTTGCCTATAAGGCCCTAAATGATTTAGCTCCTGCATACTTAACTAATCTTCTATCACGCTACAATCCAACCCGCTCCCTTAGGTCGCAAAACTCTGGACTCTTGGTAGTACCTTGGATAGCAAAGTACACTAAAGGAGGGAGAACTTTTTCATATCTGGCTCCTAAACTATGGAATAGCCTTCCTGATAACGTTCGGGGTTCAGACACACTCTCTGTTTAAATCTAGATTAAAGACGATCTCTTTAGCCAAGCATTCATATAATGCATCTCACAATCTTGTACTGCCAGTCTATCTGAACAAATGCACATTATTATGCTTTAGCTTGGGTTATACTGATAATTTCATCCAGGGTTATTCCTGGATGGAGCAGCTGCTACGCTAATTGTCTTACTGTTTCTATGTTACTGCCACGGGATTAACATCCCGTGGTAGTTAGGAATTACACAAGCTTCAGTCTGGATCCTACCCTTAAACGATAGAGATGACCGAACACCTGAGAAGAGACGATGACAACCTCTCCGAGGACCTCCGAGATGAGCCCCAGAGACAGATCTCCAGTGAGGACCTCGTCACCTAGACATCCATCGGGGAAAGACCCCTGGAACCAGTGGACCACTTACACTCTGACTTTGCTGCAGTTGGAACAAACTACTGATTCGTCTGGCCGGAGGGGAACTGGCCCCCCGACTGAGCCTGGTTTCTCCCAAGGTTTTTTCTCCATTCTGTCACCGATGGAGTTTTCGTTCCTTGCCGCTGTCGCCTCTGGCTTGCTCAGTTGGGGACACTTCACTTGCAGCACAATCATCGACTTGATTGCACAGATATTATTTAAACTGAACTAAGCTGGACAATGCCATTACTAAATTCAATAATGAAATGCATTCAGCAGATAATTGAGTGTTAAATCCTGTCATTTTACATTATTGACAAAATTTGCCTATTTTGATATTGTGCAGTGCTTTGTTACAATTTGTATTGTTAAAGGCGCTATATAAATAAAGGTGACTTGACTTGACTTGACTTAATTTCTAATTTTACAGGCAGGCTTTCGATGAGGTCCTCCAAACTGCCTTGGTAGAGGTCGGGCGAGACTGAAAACTCCTCGAAGTCGCTGCTCAGCAGAGTGAGTCTGTCTTCCTCATTGGAGACACCCACAATCTCCACCACAGCAGTGACTACCTTTCTCTCAGCAATCTGGATTTTAACAAAAATACAATTTAAACTCCTGTAAGTGTACATTCCTTTAAAAGCACAATGATCCTATGAGCGTATTGATATTTCAGTGGCAATTAACTAGTGGGAAGTCGTGGCCTAATGGTTAGAGAGCCGGACTCGTAATCCAAAGGTTGCGAGTTTGAGTCTCGGGCCGGCAGGGATTGTAGGTGGGAGGAGTGAACTTACAGCGCTCTCTTCCACCTTCAATACCACAACTGAGGTGCCGAACCCCCAACTGCTCCCCGGGCGCCGCAGCATAAATGGCTGCCCACTGCTCCGGGTGTGTGTTCACTGCTGTGTGTGTGTGTTCACGGTGTGTGTGTTCACTGCTGTGTGTGTGCACTTTAGATGGGTTAAATGCAGAGCACTAATTCAGAGTATGGGTCACCATACTTGGCTGTATACTTGACTTTCACTTTAGTAGAGTGCGATCAAAAATCAAATATATGAAATTTGAAACAGAATTATAGCAACAAGTCTTTTATGTTAGTCAAAAATTGTATTTGATTCTTTTAACTTAACTGATTATCAGTGCGCTTACATGGACAACACTACTTCGATATTAACCTGATTAAAAGAATACTCTGATTAAGAAATTACCATGTAAATGGTAATTTTTTTGAGTACCTTAATCTCAAAAAACATTAAACTTATACTTGAAGTAAACAAATTGAATTGAGACATGAAGTGTTCCTATTTTAGTCGAATTATTGAGTTGCATTGTAGACATGTACACACCTCAATGACACTA
Source organism: Gymnocypris eckloni scoliostomus (assembly GCA_027564155.1). Lineage (NCBI taxonomy): Eukaryota > Metazoa > Chordata > Actinopteri > Cypriniformes > Cyprinidae > Gymnocypris > Gymnocypris eckloni. Next base: position 45,642,745 of record CM050415.1, read on the forward strand.
CTAATATTGCGTGGGAGTTTTTGACAGGACACACACACACACACACACACGGCAGTGACACGGCAGTGACACACCGTTCGTAAACAAAACAAGAGCATGCTTGTGCCATCATCTGTTTGCACGCATTGCATGACAACTGCACTTGAAGCTTTCATAAAATGTAAATGAAACATCCAACATTGCATATGGTACCATAACAAAAATGTGTAAGGTAAATAATTTTATTAACTTGTCAACATGAGAACATGTCAGTATGTTTCTAAACAATCTCGATGCTAATCGCAATTTCAAAATAAGAGATCAATCCTCCTGCTGCCTGTTCTTTTTTAAGCTTTGTTTAAAAAAAAAATCGGATTACTTGATTTAATCATTAAAATAATCAATCAATTACTCAAGTAACAAAATAATCGTTAGTGATGGCCCTAAAGTCCAATATTGTGCATCCCTAGTTTTAGAGAAACAGCATTATTTGTGTACCTTTACGGATGTAAATGTTGAGGAGTTAAGTTTCCCTTTTCCAGTTTCTTTTAGGAGTGCCTTAAGGTGTGTGAGCTCCACCTCATCTCCAACGTAGAGCTCACTCAAGGCCTCATCGTGCCAAAGTGAAACTTCCAGGACCTTCAGGCCACATCTAAGGTGCAGGTCCAAGATGGGGACACGGCCCTCCTGGACCATTATCATTCTCACCGGTTGTAGCTGCAGTATAATAAGCCAACAGTTAAGTTATTCAGGTCAAATCACTCTCATTCAGAATGTGCAGTTACTTTATATTTGAGCTGTTTCTTTTTACTAATTTAAATTTCTATTACTCATTCTGGGGGCTTCAGATTCCCCAGCATTTAAGCTCTTCACAAAGACTTGATAATTGTTGTTGAACCCTTTGCATAAATGAAAATAGCTGTAATGAAACTGTTGGACTGGGAAGTGCTTGATGGCACACAGCAGAGCAGACTAAACTAGAATGTACATTTCCTGAAGAAAATGTGAGTGGTGCTTGCAGTGGCAAAACTCGGCGCTGGGCAGATACTAGTGACTAGCATGTTTGCTAGCATATTTTTAGCATGATTAGCATCTTGTTAACATGTTGCTAGCATGATTTTAACATGATTAGCATGTTGATAGCATGATTTTAACATGATTAGCATGTTGCTAGCATGATTAGCATGTTGCTAGCGTGATTCTAGCATGTCGCTAGCATGTTGCTAGCATGATTACCAAGTGACTAGCATGTTGCTAGCATGATTAGCATGTTGGTAGCATGATGCTAAGATGATTAAGATTTTGCTAAAGATGATTTTAACATGATTAGCATGTTGTTGCCAAAGCATGTTGCCAAGATGATTAGCATGTTGCCAAGATGTTGCTAAAGATTATTAAGATGTTGCCAAGCATGTTGTTAAAGATGTCGCTAGCATGTTGCCAAAGATGATTAGCATGTTGATAGCATGATTCTAGAATGTTTGCAAGATGATTAAGAAGTGACTCAAAGATGTTGCCAAGATGATTAAGATGTTGCCGCAAGATGCTAGCATGATTAAGCAAGTGATCATGTTGCCAAGATGATTAAGATGTTGGCATGATTTTAACATGATTAAGATGTTGCTGCATGATGATTGCGTGTTGTTAGCATGATTGAAGATGTTGCAAGATGATTCTAAGATGTCACTAAAGATGTTGCAAGCATTATTAGCAAGTGATCATGTTGCTAGCATGATTAGCATGTTGCTAAGATTATTTTAACATGATTAGCATGTTCGGCATGATGCTGAAGATTAGCATGTGTTAAGATGATTCTAGATGTCGCTAGCATGTTGCTAACATGATTGAAGAAGTGACTAGAAGAAGTTTGCTAAGATGATTAAGATGTTGCGGCAAGATGCTAAGAGTATTAGCATGTTGCTAGAATGAATAAGATGTTGTTAAGATGATTTAAACATGATTAGCATGTTGCAAGATTATTAGCATGTTGCAGCATGATGCTAAGATGATTAGCATTTTGCAAGATGATTCTAAAGATGTCGCCAAAGATGTTGGTAAGATGATTGGCAAGTGACTAGCATGTTGCTGATGATTAAGATGTTTGATGATTTTAACATGATTAACATGTTGCTTGGCATGATTAAGATGTTGCTTGCATGATTAGCATGTTGTTAGATGATTAAGATGTTAAGATGTTGCAAGATGTTGCAAGCATGTCACTAGCATTATTAGCAAGTGGCTAGCATGATTAGGAAAGTTGCTAGCATGTTGCTAGCATGATTAGCATGTTGCTAGCATGATTTTAACATGATTAGCATGTTGCTAGCTGTTGTTAGCATGTTGCTAGCATGTTTAATATGTGACTAGCATTGTCGCTAGCATGATTGGCATGTTGCTAGCATGCTGCTAGCATGTTTCTAGCATGATTAGCATGTTGCTAGCATGTAGCTAGCATGATTAGTATGTGACTAGCATTGTCGCTATCATGTTTCTAACATGAGCCCGCCTCCATGTCTCAATGACATTGTGAAGCAGAGATATAGCTCTTGCTAGACGGTTGCTAGGGTACACTGTTTGGTTGCTAGGGAGTGGCCTGTCAGTTGTCAATGATGATTCCAAAGGCTACTTGCCAGTATGAATGATATAAACCAACCCCAATATCTCTATGACATTCAGATTTGAAGATACACCTCTTTGGGTTTGGGTTGCTAGGGTCATCAATAATGGTTGCTAGGGAGTGGCTTGTCAGCTGCCAATGATGATTCCAAAAGGCTGCTTGCCAGTATGAATGATATAAACCAACCCCTATATCTCTATGACATTCAGATTTGAAGATACACCTCTTTGGGATTGGGTTGCTAGGTCGTCAATAATGGTTGCTAGGAGTGGCTAGGAAGTGCCAGTGATGGTTCATGATTGGTTGTTTGCTGTCCTTAGTCTAAAACACCCACTTACAGAGCCTGCCAGCCTCTTCAATGTGGCAAATTTCACATTTCTGTGAAATCCACTCTGAGCTACGAGGCCAAAGTTTTTGCAATGTTAAGTCTATGCGTTTTTGGTCGCTATTTCGCCCTGGGCGAACATCATACCCCGATCGCTTATAAAAGTCATAGCACACCATTCGATTAGGGCCGCACGCTTTGACACCTCATTCATGGCTCTGTGACAAAACTGCGGGAGGAGTAGCAGAAAAAGTGGAATTTGAAAATGGCGGATAACACTAATGTTGCCTTGCCATATATGGCAAGCACCATTAATAAACCTGCTTAATATTAGGCTATTGTCCACCAAAACTGACTGAAGAACTTGGAAAATGATCAGTGAGCCACATGCATTTTTTTGCTGATACAATTAAACTTAGTCACAATGTATTGCCATCTTTTGTGTTTCTGCAGAAAAAAGTCAATCATATGGGTTTGCAACTTCATGTGGGTGAGTAATTAAAAGTGATTCTTCATTTAAGCAACAGAGTAATGCAGATTTATTACTCTGTAAATATTAATTTTGGCGGCCATACTTGGCACTAACTGTGACATTTTTTAGAAAATACGTCACCCCTTCCTCAAATTCTGAAAATCTTCCAAGACTTGTGGATGTGTAGATGTTTGTGCCATCGGATAGGGCACTAACTGTTTTCACATTAAATGATTCTATTTTAATTTTTTCCCCGTCATAATTGTAAGAGACTGCTTTCTTAGTGGTCCTATTTGCCACACACTTGCAACGAATGGGTGCTGGCCGTGTGTATGGACTTGGTGTTGCCATCCTAAGGGTAAGAGAAAAATGCACAAAATACTTAATACTTACAGTTAAATATGTATATTTATACAGTACCTGTCAAAAGTGTATCACCAAGTGTGTATTTTTTTTTTTTTTTAAAGAAGTTTCTTACACTCAGCAAGGCAAAGAATCCTGACATACTTTTTTTTCAGGATTCTTTGAAATGAAAAATAATATAACCCTAACCCTAATACACCCTTTTCACCACTCCCTGACAGAAACGTTTTTCTCAGGTAAATTTACTCTTTAAGACATTTTATCAATAACTTTCAATTAATAAGCCAAATGTGTGAACAAATGTCTTGTGAAGTAAAGCTTTATCTCAGAAAATGACCCTAACCTAACCCTAGAGAAGGCCCTCTTCCAGAAAAGTTTATTTTCTGAGGTAAATCTTTACTTCACAAGACATTTTATCAACAATTTTCAATCAATAAGTCAATTACATGAACATTTTTTTTTAGTGAAGGAAACATTTACCTCAAAAAATGAGGGATTCCTTGTTTTTATTTTTTTAAGTTTATACTCTGACAAGATTTCTCTCTTTTTTAACTTCATACTTCACAGGAATGTATTTATTCATTCATGTAATTGATTTATTTATTGGCAGTCATTGAAAATATTTCTTGTGAAGTGAAAATGTACCTCAAAAAAAAAAAATTCTGTCAGAGAGTGGAAAGAGGGCAGTCTCTGATAGATTCCTTTTTTTAACTTCATATTCTGACATTTCCCCTTAACTTCTTTAAAATCTATTTTGTAATTTGATTTCAGATAAAAATCCTCCTCTCAGACCAAATTCTCATTAATGGTTAAAAAAATGACTATCACGACATCTGTTATCATCTTGTCTTGTCACTCATAGAGGCCCTATCACTTTCATTTTATGGGAAGTATTTATTTTTTAGATTTGAAGTTATAACTTTTTTTTACATAGTTTGTAGAAAAGTAAAAAGTGACTCACCTCAGAAAATAAGTTGACGTGTTGCAGAGTGGTCTAATGAGAGGGTGTCACTGGTCTTACTGTGCGTTCACACCGGACGTGGCGAGAGCGTCAAAAGTGTAGAAAGATTCGTGGAAGCTCTGACGCTGTGACGTAGATCGTATACTTGTCTTGTATTTAAAGGAGCCGCAAAGCAAACAAGCTTGTTGATCTTGTGCAGACTGACCACAAGTAGGGTATAAGTTAAACTCATGAAATATTTTAAATGTGAAAGTGAGAAATTGATCGATGCAAAGAACTTTATTGTAGTTACATGTTTGCTAACTAAATAAACCAATTAAAAGTCATTTGTGTGGTGTGGATTTGTGTTCATGGTTAATTGCTAGTCTAATTTCAACATTATATGAGACATTTACTAGCCTCGGTATTGTTTTGAGCAAATGAATTGAATTCCCGCTGTACGCAAACAGGGACACGTCATATATGACCAGGAAACCCGCCACAGCAATTATTAACTTCTCCTCTATTTTGCTTGGGAACTAATGTGGTCGGAACCAAAGTTTACGGGCTGCGTTCTCTGGAATCCTTTCAGGCGGAGGACTTCTACGTTCTAATTGGTTGCCGCCCAACCACGTCATAGCTCATTACCATAAAGTTGAGCTGATTTCAACTCCCCTCGATGCTCTCATCGTTAGATATATAGATATATGGCTGCCGGCAAGATCGCAACATGACATTATAATTAAAAAAGACACCTGACGAAAAACTTGACACATTTCTGGACTTTTATAAGGAAACAGCCAAGCAAACAAAACTACATAAATGGTATAATAGATAAAGGAAATGTGCTCTCTTTTTTTTTACTTTTTTTTTTTTACATGATTCCCAATTATTACAGTGTTTAAATTTTTATTTCAATGTTGTAATTAGCAATTCATTTTATTTTATCTTTGAAACAGATTTGTAACGTGACAGCATTAAAGTTTCTTAGTCAGAATCAGAAAGAGCTTTATTGCCAAGTATGCTTGCACATACAAGGAATTTGGTTTAGTGACAAGCTTCCAGTTCACAGAGACAAGAACACACAGACAATAAAAGAGAGAGAGCCATGGTCAATGTTAAAAATTAAAGGTTTTATTATTTTACATTTTTAATTAATGGCAGTGAGGATTATTGGCAGTTTGAACTGATAAATATCTTATTGATTTTTGTGCAGTACAAGCTTGCCCAGAGTTTTGCTGCAGCTGTTTACAGTGCGATGCAGATGATGTTTCCTTTGTAAAGAAGTGGAGCCTGATATTGGTGTAACTGTCTGCAATGTATTTGATGAGAATGAAAATATGGTTGTTGTATGAATCCAGGTTGAACATGTGCCTCAAGTTCCTTGAATGCAGAGCCACCATAGAGCTCCAGAACCTGTGTGGATAGCCTGGCTTTAAATTTGCTGTCCAATTCTAGGATGTGCCTGGTGAGTAAGTGCTGTTGGATGCCTTTGAGGGACTGAATGATACTCTGAAGGTTTGAGTATTTTATTTATTTTTTTCTCTTCTTCTTTTGCCGGTACTGTCTAGATTTCTTTTTTAATTCTTTAATTTTTTGGATTGCTTTAAGCAGCTTTGCGGTGAGGGTCTTTGGACTGCCAAAGCAGTAGCTGTGCTCATGTCCTATTGGAGCCTGAGGAGGACCTTCTGTTGGGTTGTCAGAATTGTCCTCACTGCACTGCCTCTGTTTCCCTTAATGTAGGTGCCTTTCTGTGGATCTTTTCCTAAAAAACAAGGTTTTAGTTTTTTTTGTGTGTTGGAAGTTTATATTCTCTCTCTGTTATACACTGCTCTTACACTCTCTATATATGTCTAAATTAAGGTGAATGGGAAAAACGAGGTAATCTTTCTCCTAAAGCTACCTTCTTAGCGTTCCAGCCAAAAGGCCAAGCTGGATTTTGCCATTTGGGTAAGTAAATGACACAGTAGACAATGAAAGCTTTCATAGTGCTAAGAAGGTCGGTTATGTGTTTTTTTTTGTTTGTTTTGTTTTTTAAACCTGTATAACTGACTTTCTTCTGCAGAACACAAAATAAAAAATGCTGGTAATTTCCATGCACAGGATAGGTATTGGATTTCAATCTTCAAATCATATCACCAGTGCATCACAAAATAATTTATTTCGTGGCAAAAAAGTATATGACTGCTTTTTAAAAATATAGTATTTTGTGTTCCACAGAAGCCACACAGTTGTACTGTGGCCAGCACCTGACCAACTAATACTAACACTTGCCTATTCTATTTAATAAAAAAATAAAAAACTGTACGTGCACTGTGCTAGACTAACTGAGACTTGTCATGGCACTTGTATACTGCTGCACTCTCAATGGTCTGATTGCTTCTATTGTTCTCATTTGTACATCGCTTTGGATACAAGCGTCTGCTAAATTATTAAATGTAAATGTACTGTTTTGGGGTGAAGTGAGGGGAGTAAATAATGGCAGATTACATTTAAAGGTTAACTGTCCCATTAACTATAATTGCAGTCACCCAGTTACAAATTGTCATGGTGGCTGGATAACCTTTTTTGAGCTTGTCAGAATGTTGTCCTGCAGTTTATGACTGATACTACAAACCAAAAAGACTTACTTTAATGTGTTTAACTAAATAATTGTCTGTCTACCTTTTGCAAATGTGAAGGGAAACTGAATAATGTTGGCACGGCATCTGGTCGAAGCCTGACTGTCTGTCCTGTTCTATCAAAACACTCTGCAGCAAAGTGATCAGAGCAGAGGCAGGAGTAGGCAGGTGGCAGACGGGACATTTCGAGACTCACACCTGTAAAGAAATTGCGGTTGTCAATCCCAAAAACTGACAGTGTGAACGTAGCCTATATCAGTGGCCAAAACATGTTTATATTAAAATCTTATTTTTTTTTTTTTTTTTTTCATATATTAGGTAGGGTTTAGGGGTTTGGGTTAGGTGTTACAAAATATCATTAACCTGATATAAAAGTTAATGGATGTCTATGGAATATATAATATAGGGAAATAAAGATGCCTGTGGACATTGTATTCAATATATGTATTCAAACATTTTCCAAAACTATTGGCATCTTGAATACCAAACAGATGTAAGATAATTAATTGTACATAGTGAGCATCATGCAGCTAACAAAGCTAATTTGTCTTATGTTTGTTTTTTCACAGTACATTGGATGATAAAAAAAAGTATTTTATGTATTTATTAAAATGAGATCATTTTCAATAAATTTTATTATGATGTATTTTTAAAATGACTTATTTCTAATGAATTTATTTATATATGTTGTATTACTTATGAATTTTAGATATGTATTGTTTATTATAATAATGCATGTATAGAAAGTTATTTTAAATGAACTTAATGTATTTTTTATTGTGTTTATTATAATATGTATTTAAATTAACTTATTTTAACAAATTGTATTTAGTATAACATTGGATTAACATAAACTTTTTTTTTTAAAGCCTAACCCTAATTGACAGATTAATTTACTCATTATTGTTGGTATTCTTTAATGATGTATTACTTCAATAAATGTTTCTAAAATGATCAGTAATAACAATTTTAAACTTATTCACAAATAAGATGACCGTTATCAGCTCTTCAGCACGTGATTAATTATAACCAATAAGACTCCTGGAACTTTGCATAGGAAGACATTTGCTTTTCCCGCTTCCTCAGGTAAGTTAAGCATCTTAAATTTCTGAAATATCTGAGTTGTCTTTTAAAATTCATAAAAATCATCAAAACAGTGATGTTTGAAAAAGTTTGTAAAATAAGCTCGATAGTTTTTAGTCTGAAACAATTTTGAAATTTAAAGTAAATTTAAAAGCTTAAAAGTTAGAATGTTTTGAAGGCAATACAGTCTGTCAGAGATAGATAGACAGAGGTACCCATGCTGGTCGCTAGGGTGTTGCTAAGGTATTGGGGTAGTTTATTAGAAAAACAGACATACAGTGTAAACATTATAATATAATCCCTTTAAGACCTAAGGGTAAAATAGGTCATTTTCAGATATTTTGTTTGTTTGACTGTAAAATTCTAACAGAATGCTATTTTCAAATGCAAAGTGTCTTTTTTTCTTCTTCAGAAAACAGCTGGCTTTCAAAAAAGTACAGTTTTTGACCATCAATGTTGTGTGGTGAGTTTGTAAACATAATTTAAATAGACAAAAATAAAAAAGGAATACATTTTCTGTTTTTTATTTATAAAAAAAAAAATCATGATCGAAATAATCCAACACTTCTTACTTCAAAATTCAACTATATTACATATATACAAGTATTTTTGGGACACTAGGTTGCACAGTTTTTATTCAGGAGACTTGTGTTCATACACGCACACATTTACACATGCATACACCCATACTTACATGCACGGACTCATTATAGCGATGCACACACTACATGTGAAAAAGTCTCACTCTGCCTGTTCCCAAGTCTCATCAAAAATCATCCCAATCGACTCTTGTGCTGTTTATTCCTCCTTCACCATGTTTTTGTTCGTTTCGTTTATTATTTTATGCAATCCAAAACTCCACGCTCCCTATCTCTCCATTCAAATTCTCCCTTCCCGCTCAGAGCGCCAAAATTACCGTAATAAGCCATATATAGCCGAAAAGCGCATGTTGTCTGCTGTGAGGAGCAATTTGAATTATTTTGGTGGTGCAAACGGTTGAAGAGTTATGGTAACATGAATACAGCTTGGTTTAATGTGTAGGCGCCGACACAGCCTATAATATAATATAACATAATACATTTCAATTGTAATGTCAATTTTTGTCAATAAATTGTACTAGATGGCTACAGTGTATAGCTCATAATAATGCATCAAAACAATAAGAGCACAAAAGTTGTAAAGAAATTGTGTATATCTAATTAGCTGCCATACTTCTGAGTTTTTTTTTTTTTTGTCAGATGCTGGTGAATAAATTATTTGTGATTATTTACTCTGTTGTTATTAATTATTTGATTATGAGGGTATTATGTTTTAGTATTTAATATAGCTGCAGGCCAATGAGACCACTGGATCTCTGCATAACTAATGAGCTGTCAATCATTCTGGATTTCATCCGGTCCGGCGGTCCTTCCTTCAGGTGAGTGCGGAAAGATTTCTGAGGTAATTTTTCAATTAAAGATTATCAAAATACGTGTGGGTCAATGAATCTGAAGTGGTTAAACCTTCTTATTTGAAAATAATATTTTGTTACTGCTAAAACATAAATAAAATGTTAATTTCCATTAAATATTATGATAATTCGTCTCCTGAGGGACCTGCAGGAGATTGTGTAATGGTTTCTGTCTTGCGTCTAACTTGTTCCTTTTGTCAAAAACATTAACTGATGTGCCCAATGTTCGTTATTTAATGGATAATCAGGAACAAAACGCCAATTTTAATATGAAATGAGCCTCAGATATATACATTGAGGAAAAAATAACAGTTAACGTTACCTCCCGTACGGTCGACTAAACGTCCCTCAGGACTTTTAGCTCAAAAGTGGACACAATTGGACAAATATTGATGGATTGTCATGTTTACTTCACATTTATTTTGAGAGCAGTATTATATTTACCAAAAGCAAGGTGCAACCATTATGAAGCGCTAAACACTCTCAATGTCTATGTCATTCATACTTGACGCCGGCGGAGGCAAGCAAGTCCACAAGTGAAGCGAGTCGAGAAGAGCCGCGCCGCGTCTAGAACAACTCAAACAAACAAGTAAAAACTACATAGCTGGCCGCCGCCGGTTCACTCATAAAAAATGTGTATGAATTTTAAAAACCTGGCGTGGCGTTGCGCCGTGGTTCTCGGTGTGCGACCGGGTTACAGATGTCATGTCATTAATTACACATATGGCATAGCTGCATACAATACAGATATTGACGTATTGACTGATGAAATATGGAAACAATAAACAGCCGATGGCAACAATATATGGTTTGTCTGTGTTCTTCAAATAATCTCGAGTATTTTCATAAGAATAAAGTATATTTCTAATGCAATACTAATGGACATAGCCCTTATCAATGTGTATTATTATAGCCTACTATGGAATATTTTGTCTAATTCTGTAATAACAAGCGTAATCAGATCGAAAATGGAAGTTATTGTAAACAGTTGATAGCCTTTTAAGTGAGTTTTGAGCAAATTCATAGTATTAATATAATAAATTATCATGTGTTGATGCTCATGTTTTTTTGCAAAAGCAACTAAAGCTACTTACCAGACAAACTTAATAATGCCACTCTTGAACTTGAACTCGAGTTATTTTTTATGAATAGAGGCTCATGTCCATCCGTCCATACCTGTATTATTTGACCTATTTCTCCCTAACAAGTTGTTGCTCCTGCTGTGTAAGTATTTGATTGACAGCTTGACAGATTCTCAGTATTTGCATTTAATTATCACGGCAAAACCTACCTTAACTAGCTCCAAATTGCATAACAACAGAATGATTTGCAGAGATGAAGAACACGGATATAAATTGTGATGTGTTTTTGCTTGCATTTACCTTAATTTATTGCTGTTTTGTAACTTTGTGGTAAATCAACATACTAATTTATCTATATGTTCAGATTTTATATTTTCATAAGATTCTGATCAGTCAATAATTTATGTTTAATAAGTTATTCTAATACATGTCAATACATACAAAATCTATGTAATATTTGATCTTTCATAGTAGTGAATTACATAAGTGATTTCTTCTTTTTCTCCCTTTTGCTTGTCTGTAAATCTGCTATGTCTATGGATCTTTGATTGCCAGATCATTGCATCCTCTGCGGTAAGTAATCTTTTTACCTGACTGCCTGGCAGTAACTGACTTCCCAGTATTTGCAGCTATGCTATCTCAGCATTTCTCAAAATTTAATACTCTCTTTTATTAAGCACTTAACATTAGAATAACATTTGTCATCTTAATTTTTATTTTATTTAGGTTGTGTTGTCCTCCTTTCTGCTCCCTACTGCCAAGTGGTCATCAGAACCTTCTTTTAAAGGTAATTCATATATATAACCTGTGCTGGCAAAACGAGTCATAATGAGCAAATTTTCAAAAATTATTTATTTTTATTTTCACATACTCAATCAACCCTCTGATGCATGAATTATTAAATCACAAAGTAATATTTTTTACATGTTTGTTTTTACTTTTAAACAAGTGAAAAATCCTGCCAAATAAACATATATGTCCGCTGTAGTGGACGCCATGCATCAAAGGTATAAAAAGTGAATCAATAGAACTAAATGTGTGGTCTTTGAAAAAAAAAAAAACATTTTTAAAATATTTACTACGTAAATATGGTTTGAAAACACATAAGAACATTAAATAACAACAAGTTATGTCATGACAGCACAGAAATGTAAAGTGTAACAAACAAAATGTAAGAGTGTGTGTCTATGGGACAGGGGTGTGTGGGGGCTGTGTGGGGGTGGTGGGCTATTCGTACACATGTGAGCACAAATATAAACACACACAATCACACACCCTCCCACCACACACTCGAACACAATCATGCATACATATATCTGCACTCATATAGTATATATGTATACATTCCTACAGTTTTATATGACCTAATATATAAATATAGACTGTACGCATTGAAATAAATGATAAAATCTATTTAATAAGTCTGTTCAATAAAACCATTCAAATGTAAATTATATCATAATTTTAATAAAACATACAAAATAAGGCAGAATTATACCCTTTGGTGCTTGACATTCACAGTAGTGGACAGATATATTTTCTGTCACAGAAAAAAAAATGTACAAGAAAAATATTGTTAAAATCTGGATGAATCAATTTTTGACATCCTATTTAACTGAAAATATTTGTTGTACCTCTCTGGTTTTCTGAGAATAAAAGTATTTAACACTTATTCTCAAGGTACATGGTGCATCATCTTTTCCCACTGTCATTTTGAATATATTATGCAATATCTCAAAAAAAAAAAAAAAAAACAGATAAAAAGACAACAATTAAATGGAATTGTAGTCAACACTTTTGGTGGTTGGGACATGATGCTACATCTTAAATGATAAAAAATTGTCTTCCAAATATCTGTCATCTGTGCATCTTTTCCTTTAATTATTTTATTAATGATCATTATTACCATATTAATAATCACAATATAGCATTTTTTTATTTTATCTTTGTTATTATAAATAAGAACAGTTGCAAAATTAGTACCAAACAAATAGTGCATTACTTTTTTCATTTTACATGTAAACAAAAGCAATCAAGTAAGAAACAAATAATCAAATGTAAACATCACTTTAGTGTGTTCATTACAAATACATTGATTATTAAAACTACAAAAGCAGTTCAATCAAGAGCAGCGATCTTTTCTTTTATTGTTAGATTAACATTAATGAGACAGACGGCCTGTATATATTAAGACCTACTGTACTGCACGGATCTAATATAATGTTACACATCAGATGTTTTCCCCAATGGTTGCCCAAACATTCACTTAAGATATAACTGAACATAAAATAAAGATTATTTTAGATATTTAATTTCGATATTTAATAGCGAGCAGTGGGATCGCTAGACAAGGGCATAATTAATTTTTGTGAAAACCGCATTTTTAACTTTTTGTTGTCTGTTGCTCAAAATGAGCCCGTGCGAATTCTGACTCATTTTGTCAGCATGGGTCACATATTAATTTACACCTCAGAAATACTCGGATACAAATACACAGTGACTTTCTTCCATGGTTTGTTCCTTTTTCTTTTTGAGAACTGGAATCACAAACCCTAGCTATTTATTTCTTTTCATTTATTTACAGGGTTGAGGCTGCGTTGGCTGTCTATGCAAGTAACATACACACAACATGTTAATCAGACACATTAGACATCTTTATGTTCTGTAGCCTTTACATAGGCATTGCTGTCTTAGCCTTTAATGCATATAATATAATGAGATTTGACACATTTAGCTATTAGTCAAAATTATAAAGTTATAATTTTGTATTTTGTAGGGCATTTGAATGTAAATGTGTTGAGTAAAAACAAGGTTTCGTAGCTTAAATGAACAGCTTGATTTGTGTTAGATGTGAACAAAACTGCTGTCTTTTTTCCTATAGTAGATTGGACATCTTTATTTCCATCAATGTAAGAACTATTTTTAAATGTATTGGGATAGCATCATCAACCAAAATGCAGTTCATTTCATATAAATGGAATTCAGCCATATGTATTTTGTATTTATGTGTTATTACATTGTCCCCCTCTATAGAGTAAGTAACCATTTTAGAAATTATTAAATTAGAATTGTTTCATTATTATTTTTATTAAGCTTAGTCATATTTTTAGAGTGCAATTTTGTATTTAATGTTATTAAACTTGTTTTTTTCTGTGTGTGTGTTCTTTACTGTCCTGTCCTATCCATACCTTTATATCCATTTTTCGCTCACACTTTTATCTTGCTTCAATCTCTACCTCTCGCCCATTCTATTCTTTCTCTTCCAAACCAAAAACAAACTGGCTGCTAACCCCCAAATGCTGCTGCACTGCTTGCTGCTTCGCTTGCTTGCGACCCAAATGCAATCTTACCCAAAACGCAAAACCCAAAACGCATAAACCCCAACGCAAATGCAAGCTTGCTAACGCATCTTGAAAAATAAAGAGCCTGCCCAAAGATTCTTGAAACCCCAAAACTCTTTGAAAACCAAAAACTCTTTGAAAAACCTGACTGAACCAAAAAACAAAAACTTGAACATCAAACCCAGGTGAGAATTGTGAACTACACATTCAGAAAGAGTGAAAGAGAAATTTCCAGATTTCACTACGTTGGAATATCAACTCTTTTAAAGTACACAATCATTTTCTGATTAACTTCACATTAATTAATTTACTGTTGTCTTGTTATATATCAAATATTTAACTTTTCTGTAAATCTACATAATTACACAGTTCTGTTTCAAGTATAACTGAACATCAATATATTTATCCATTACTCAGACATATTTGCTTGATTTCCAGTACTGAAACATCGCCATGCCAAGAAAAGGAAAGAGAGTGAATCACAGAAACAGCGCAGAAAGCTACAGTCTTCATTGGGCACCAGTAACAATACCAACTCTGTATCAGGTATGAGTGACGAAAACCCATACGTGCTGTCTGTTAAAGCGTCTCACTGTCAGACCGATGCAAGGTACAGTGTGTACTCCAGAGGCAGTCAGTGTACTTGTAATTCCTTAATGTTCTTAGCAATCCATACTGAACGAAATGAGCTACAGAGTTTCGATTTAGATGGCATTTTACAGAAAGGCGATGCAGTTTACACTAGTGTCAAACGAGCTCTGCAGAGCAAAGGAAAATTTGTGGGTAATTTTTTATTTTGACAAGCTACCAAACACAATTGAGACACACTCTCGCTGCTACAACATCCTGAAACATCTGCAAAGGTTTGGATTTCTGAGAGATACACCTGCACTAGGAAACTATGAAAATCTTGAGAATACTTTGCAATGTCTCAGAGCTGATGTGAGTGATGCTTTGCTGTTGTGTGCAGGCTCATGTATCACTGTATTCAGAGATCGATCAGGGAGGTTTGGTTATTTTGATTCTCACTGCAGATCAATATATGGAATGCCTGCTGATGAAGGCACAGGTACGGCTGTATTTCTGACGTTTCATCAATTGCCAGATCTCGTGGACAGGCTTTTACTATTGTTTCAAGGGCTTTTCGATTTGAGAGACCAGGAAGAGTTTGAGCTGCTGCCTGTATCATTCATTAGTATGATGACTGAAAGCTGTGTACATACTGAAGTCTCCCTGAACTGCTGTGATGTGCAACCATCCGTCTCGTTGGAGAACAAAGCTCTGTCAAACGATGAACAGTGTTCGTCTGCTGATGTCTCTCAACAGTATGTTCAAGTCCAAGAATCAGTTCAACAACTATCTGAGACTGCTGTTAACAGAGCCACATCAACTGATGAACAAGCACCCTTGACTGAAGTCTCCCTTAACTGCTGTGACCTTGAACATGATGTGCAACCATCCGTCTCGTTTGAGAACAAAGCTCTATCAAACGATGAACAGTGCTCGTCTGCTGATGTCCCACAACAGTATGTTCAAGTCCAAGATCCAGTTCATCAACTACCTGAGACTGCTTTTAACAGGGCCACATCAACTGATGAACAAGCCTACTTGATTTATCAAGATAAAATGGAAGTTCAAACTACTGTCACTCAGAATCGAGACAAATATAAAAATGTACGATTGAGTGAACTTTCTCATAACATACTGTCACAGGATGTGATGACAAAAAGGTGTTTATGACAAAAAACAGGCTGTACGTGAAGTCTATGATTATAAAACAAGCAGTGAATACAGACAAAGACATAACCAAGCCATGATGAACAACTATTGGAATAAAATGACTTATAGAGAAAAACACAAACAAGCAATGAAAAACAACTATAAAAATAATGAAAAATACAGAGAGAATAAAAATAGTAAAATAACCTTAAATTACAAGAATGATGAACAATTCAGGAAGAGACAAAATAATTATATCATTCAGAATTACAGGAACAATCCTAAATATGAGAAAAAGCATAAGCAAAATCTTGTTGACATATTTAAAAGATCCCATTTTTAGGCAAACGAAAAAGGACCATTACACAAACCGATGCAAAAATGATCCTAATTTCTATAAAAAAAAGGATGGACATTTTTAAACAGCATTATCACAGTGATGCTCATTTTAGGGCTCGTCAGAAAGAATAGTATTTATTCAAATCTAAAAACAAAACATCGGCGCTTAAGGTACTTCACAAAGTACATTGTGCACAAGAGATACAGTACAAATACAAAAAAATGTATTTGATGCGCCGGCAGAGAGAAACATTACAAGATAGCCAGCATGACATAGTACAAGATCCAGGCATGTTAAGAGCCTTAAATATTTTCAGAAATGTTATAAAACAGGGGCCAACTTATGTCTGCACATGCTGTGCCAGAGCGCTCTTCTCCAATCAAGTGCGTAATTGTGAAGTGCGTAAATATAACAAAAATCCAACGGTTGCTGCACTTTGCTTGACTGGAAACTATGTTCACATCTGCTCTGACTGCCCTGATAGATGTGCTTTGGAAGACATGAAAACAGAATGGATCTGTCACAGCTGCCATACAACACTTTTGAGAGGTCTAATGCCAGATATTGCTGTAGCTAATATGCTTCAGTTCACTCCCATTCCTCCAGAACTGTGTGACTTGAATATTCTAGAAAGACATGTTATTGCAAAGTACATTCCCTTTGCGAAAATTTTAACACTTCCTAAAGGCCAACAGAGAGCTATAAAAGGAGCTGTAATTTCTGTTGCATCTGAAGTGGAAACAACAGTAAATTGTTTACCCAGACCAAGAAGTGAATCACAGCTGCTTACAGTGAAATTGAAAAGACGTCTGTGCTACCAAGGTCATTATCAGTTCCAGACTTTGAACATGCATAAGGTCTTGTCTGCTTTAAGAAAACTAAAAGTAATCCATTCAGAATATAAAGATATCATCATTAATGCAGCACTCTCAGAAGAAGAAATGTTCAATGAGCATGAACAGTCCACAAATGACATCAGTGCTCCTGATGAGGAAATGGATATTGAGAACACTGAAGAACAGAGCAATGAGAATGAACACAATGATTCAAATGATGACCCTGAGAATACTGCAGAAGAGCAATCAAGAGGCCTTGCTTTGAATACATGTCTTCAGCCCCCAGATCTTGGTCAGCAGTTGTTGTCTTATGATGACGGAATATTTTGCATTGCCCCAGCAGCAAAAAACAGTCCTGTTAGCATTTTCAAAGTAAAAAATCTTGAATCGATGTCGTTCCCTGTGCAGTTCCCTGATGGGAAAAATACCTTTGATGAGCCTGACAGAGCAAAACATGTTTCCCCCAGCAGATACTTTAACACAAGGCTATTCTCTATTGACAATCGTTGTGCAAAAGACACAAGCTACATCTTCTTTGCTCAGTTTGTCACTGAAATGCACATGGCCACATCTAGTATGTCTATCCAGCTGAGAAAAGCAAAACCCATGACCCGTGATGGACGCAGGATAAACTGTTCACTGCTGCAGGACAAACAGGAGTTAGAAAAGCTTGTGAATAATAAAGAGGCAACACGTTTCATGCAACCATTAAGAGGGACTCCAGCCTACTGGGAGAAAACTCTGCGTGATTTGTTTGCTATGCTGAGACAGTTGGGCACTCCCACATTTTTCTGTACGTTTAGTGCTGCTGAGATGAGATGGCCTGAAGTGATTACTGCTATTAAAGCACAACAAGGTGAAACTGTCAACTTTGATGAATTAGACTGGTCTGAAAAATGTGAAATATGAAGAAGCAATCCAGTCACAGCAATGCGGATGTTTGAAAAACGCGTTGAAGCCTTAATGAGGGATCTAATCATGTCACCCGCTCGACCTATCGGTGAGGTAATTGACTTTTTTTACAGAGTAGAATTTCAGTTATGTGGCTCTCCGCACATTCACTGCTTATTTTGGGTGAAAGATGCTCCAGAGTTTGAAAAGGATCAAGATCAGGATGTTTGTGATTTCATTGATAAATACATCTCATGCAAATTACCAGATCCAAACAAAGACCCAGAACTGCACAGAATTGTAAGTGAAGTACAGATGCACAGCCGTAATCACTCCAAATCCTGTAGAAAGAACAAGAAGCACTGCAGATTTGGATTTCCTAAACCACCCATTAACAGAACCACGATAACCCGCCCCAGACCTCCTCCTGCAGAACAGTCTGATGATGAGAATGGATCAGAGGAAAGAGATTATGCCAGTGTTGCAAAAGAACAGCTACAGAAGGTGTGGGATCTACTGAATGACTCAAACAGAGTTTTGAAACCATTACACAGCTACTTAATCAAGTAAACATGACTTATGAAGAGTATGAGAAACATATTGAGGCTCTGTCTACATCAAGTTTAATAGTTATGGAGAGACGACCACAGGACTGCTGGGTTAATGGCTACAATCCAATGTTATTAAGAGCTTGGAATGCAAACATGGACATACAGTTCATTCTGAATCCCTACAGCTGTATCATGTACATTATTTCATACATTTCAAAAGCTGAACATGAGATGAGCGATTACCTAAAGAGAGTGATAAAAGACTCAAGCCACGATAACCTGTCTGACCGTGAGTGCATGAAGCAGGTCATGAATGCCTATTCAAAAAACAGAGAAGTCAGCGCTCAAGAGGCAGTCGCTCGCACATGCAGTCTGAAATTGAAATCAACATCACGTTCTGTCATTTTCATACCCACTGATGACAATGCTGTAAAGATGAGTTTACCAATGAAGTACTTGCAGACCATGGATGATGACGTGGAGAATGTGTGGATGACAGGATTGCCAGACCTAACAGACCTGAATTTGAGAACATGTGCATGGCTGAATTTGCAAGTGAATACCGCATTGTTTATGGAAGACAGACAAAAGGTAAAAATGTTTTGCCACTTCAAAACAATATGGGACAGATACAGAAAAGAACAAGGGGAAAGCCTGCTGTTATTAGATTTGCTCGTTTTTCACAGCAGAAAACCCCAGAAAAATTCTATGGAACTCTTCTAAAACTTTACCTACCATATCGCAGAGATGAACAGCTGAAGTCCACAAGATTCCCTACATATGAATCATTTTATGCATTTGCTTCAGTAAAACTACCAGGCACTGATGAACTGCAACGTGTGTTCAACATTGTAAATGAAAACCGTGAGAAATATGAAAAACATAATGAAGCTATAGAAAAGGCAATTGAGGATTTTGAACAGAATGGGCCAATTGAAGATGCATGGACTACACTGGCACCTGCAAATGAACTGATCAGATTGGAGAGCATTATGGAACGCGAACCCACTGATCCTAATGAAGTGAATGAGCAAGAAGACATTCCTGAATACACAGCATCTACCTCTGTCAGTAACACAGCTATGCCACTCATGGAGGCTGGCCAGCTAAATCATGCACAGATTTGCAAAATGTATCAGAGCTTGAATCAAACACAAGCTTCCATATTTTATGCTGTGCGAGACTGGTGCAAAAGATGTGTTTCTGGTGAAAGCCCACAACCCTTTTTGTATTTTTTGAATGGAGGAGCCGGAGTTGGTAAATCACATGTTATTAAATCTATTTATACGGAAGCATCCAAAATTCTGCGTAGGCTTCCATGCATGCGAGAGCATACTGACATTTCACAGCCTACTGTTCTTTTAACTGCATTCACAGGCACTGCAGCCTTTAATATCTCAGGAAAAACACTGCACTGTCTTTTGAAGCTCCCAAGAAGCTTGAAGCCTCCTTACCAAGGCCTGGGAAACAGCTTGGATGAAATGAGGACAGACCTTTCTAATGCACACATTTTAATTATTGATGAAATCTCAATGGTATCAAAACAGTTGTTTGCATATGTGAACTGGAGACTGCAACAGATAAAAGGAAACCAGAAACCTTTTGGTGGATTGTCCATACTCGCTGTTGGTGATTTCTTCCAGCTGCCTCCACTTGGAAGAGCAAAACCATCCTGTGTCTATGAGGACCATGTGCTGGACTTCTGGAAAGATAATTTTCAAATGATAACACTGACACAGATCATGAGGCAGAGAGATGATCTTGCATATGCTGAGCTTCTCAACCGTCTGAGGGTGAAACAGAAGCACGCAAAACTGACTGATGCAGACAAGTGCATGTTGGAAGCGGTCATAAGATCCTCCCCTGAAGAGTGTCCTATTGATGCATTACACATCTATGCAACCAATAAAGAGGTAGACAATCATAACACTGAAGCAATATCCTCACGCTTTTCAGATATCATTAACGTTGATGCGAATGATTACAAAAAAGATCCACGAACAGGTGAAATGAGAAGGCAAGCTGTACCATTAAAAGGAGACAAACGTGATCTAATTGACACACTACAGATTGCTATTGGTGCACGAGTGATGCTTACTATAAATATTGATGTAGAAGATGGACTGGTTAATGGGACTTTTGGCAATGTGGCAAAAATAACAGCTCAAACTCGAGGTGGTGTTCCTGTTGTTCAATTAATTGGTCTTCATCTAGATAATGTGACTGCTGGACAGAAACATTGTAACAAAGCACCTGATCGAGATGACAATATTGTCTATATTGAGAGGTCAGAGGAACCACTAAAAAATAAAGGAACAGTTCGAAGGCAGTTTCCCATGAAACTTGCTTTTGCATGCACAATCCATAAAGTCCAAGGAATGACAACAGATCGTGCTGTCGTATCTCTGAAGCGCATATTTGAATCAGGCATGGCATATGTTGCACTCAGCAGAACAACAACACTCAGCGGACTGCATATTACTGACTTTGATGAAAAGAACATTTTCTGTGATCCAGAAATAAGTGCCTCCTTGGAGAACATGTCAAAAGCAAATTTTCACAATATTCAACCCATCCTTCATATTGTACAGGATTCAAAAATGAGTTCAGCTCTTAAAATCATTCATCATAACACAGAGGGACTGGAGTGTCATATGGATGATTTGAAACGCCACCATGAACTTTTACTGGCTGATGTTTTGTGTCTCACCGAAACACACCTGTCAGGCTCAGCTGTTCCTGCATACCTCCAACTGGATGGGTATACCATGTATAAATGCAACAGACATGCATCCAACACAAACTACGTCCATTTGGCAAATAAGAATGGTGGTGGAGTGGCCATTTATGTGAAGAACAGCTTTCAAGTTTCTCCTCTGATGTACATACAGAATGTTACTGACCTGGAATATTTGGTTTTGAAGATAAAAGCCCCCAAACAAGCACTTCTTACAGTGATCTACAGACCACCCAGTTATAATTTAGCAGACTTTTTGGCAAACCTGAATGCCCTCTTGACATCTCTGGAGATCATGGATTTCAAGCCCATTATAGTGTGTGGAGACTTTAATGAAGATCAGCTGTCTCACTGCAACAAACCTATTCTCAATTTGTTTGAAGATAAAGGATACACGCACAGGGGCGCGGGAACAGGGGGTGCTGAGGGTGCTGCAGCACCCCCTGTTTTTTTCTGTGGGCAACTGTAAACTGTTGTGAATAAAAAAAAAATATATAGGCTATATATATATATATAATATACTGTATATTTCTACTTGAATATTTGGGATTTGACTATGAAAAGATATTTGATTATGTTTGAGTTTTGAGTTACTCAATAATTAAAATCAAATCACGATGTGTATTATTAACCAATCAGATTTGTTGTTGCCGATTACAACGCGTAACTAAGGTTACCTTGAGGGACGGAATTTCAGTTAGACACGAAGCGCATGAGCATGTTGCAAAAGAGAATTTATGAGTTTTCAAAAACCCTAAAAATATTAAAGTTTCAAGGACGAGCGTGAATGATTCGACTACCACCAACTCCGTGTCCAGTTCCACCACCGGCGGCCCTGTCAACGTTGGTCCTGCTGTCCATTCTGCTAACGTCATCCATTTTGCAGATAAACCCGCCTCCGCGGTTACAGCGCCAGCAGAAGATGGAGCTGCTAACACCGCTGTAAACGTGGGCCTACTTGTGGACCCCTTTCAGCCAAATGATTTTAACTTTCCATCCAGACGTTTTGGGACTGAAAGCTTCGCAAGGTCATTCAACTCCGGTTGGTTTCAACGGTGGACATGGCTTCATTATGTTAAAGAAACGGATAAAGCATTGTGCTTTACATGTTGCTCTGCTGTTGAAAAAAAGCTAATTTTTGAGAACCGTTCAAGAGCTGACGCCACATTTGTGAAAGGAGGTTTTAGTAATTGGCAAAAGGCTGTGGAAAAATTTAGAGAGCATGAAAGATCTTCTTTTCATCTTGAATCTATGAACAAGATTGCAGCGTTAAGCAGCACACCAATTAATGCTTTGATGTCTGATATTGTGGCAAAAGAACAAAAAACTGCTCAGGTGGTTCTGGAGCTGGCTTTCAGGTCAATCAAATTTTTAGCCCGCGAAGGGCTACCTCTGAGAGGCCACTCCCATCATGACAGAGTTTTATGGCAACTTATGCTGGAATGCACAAATTCACTACCTGAAGCCCGCGAGTGGCTGCTCAGAAAGGACAATTGGATGTCAGATACAGTGCAAAATGAAATACTTGAACGCTTTGCGCATGCTGTTCAGCGCAAGATAGTAGCTAGGGCATCTAACTCTCATTACTACGGGCTAACCGCTGACGGAACAACGGACACTGCGTCATCTGAGCAGTTCTCTTGTCATTTGTACTGTGTGGATCCAAACCTTTCCCAGCAGAGTGTATTTTTGGGATTTTATAATCCACCTGACACGACATCTGAAACCCTCTTTCTTTGCATTAAGGACATCTTCTGTCGACTTCCTTTAGAAAAACTCCAAGGCTACTGTTTCGATGGGGCCAGTAATATGTCTGGTAGATTCTCTGGAGTTCAAGCACGACTTAAGGAGGTGTGCACTGCTCCAACCATGCTCTTGACCTGGCACTGCAAGAGGTAGCGCGGGACGTGCGTCTTGTAGCAGATGCACTCAACTTTGTGCAGAGCGTCGCCACACTCATCAGAGAGTCAGCCAAACGCCAAAACGTGTACAAGTCTTTTTTTGGTGATGAAGATGTTGTGTGCAACATTCTTGGGCTGTGTCCAACACGGTGGTGTGGGAGGACAAAAGCAATATCAAGGATTTGCCATGCCTATGGCCCACTTTTGGAAACACTATTTGCACTGCAGCAGGATCCAGGCGTTCGTGGTGAGATCCGGGCAAAAGTAGCTGGGCTTCTCAAGCAAGCTAAGAAGGGGAGAATTGTTTTTGGGCTTCTCTGCTGTGAGGCAGTCTTTGGGCCTTGCGAGGCTGTAGCAAGAAGTCTGCAGAGTGCACAAGCAAGTGTTTCTGGTGCGCTCCAGTGCATACATACGCTCAAAGAACGCATATGCGCACTAAGAGAAGAGAGAGCTGTGGAGGAGATTTTGACAAAAACAAAAACCTGTGCATCAGCGAACAATCTGAAGTTACCGCCGGACTTTAGCAGGACAAGCAGGACGCCAGCTCGTTTTCGCAGCACGACAGCGGTGGAGGATGTTGTGTCAGAAAAGGGTGAATCATTGTGGCGACATGAATATTATGAGGCACTTGATCTAGTGACATCAGAAATTGAGCGCAGGTTTGACCAAGCTGGGATGACTATTGCCGCACAGAGGGAGCAAATTCTCATGGATTCCGCAAAGGGGACAGTGTGCACAGAGGCCGAGCTGCGTTCCCTTCAACTTCCCAGTAACATGGACAGAGTGTCTCTACATTTGCAACTAAGGATGCTGGGCGACCTCACCAAAAAAGAAACACTCCGCACAGTCCAGGAACTTGGACTTTATATGTCAAACCTTCAACCACAAACAAGAGGACTCTTTAAGGAGGTGGAGAAGCTGCTCCAGTTGTGTTTTTCTTTACCCGTGTCTACTGCTTCCTCCGAGAGATCCTTCTCCATGCTTCGCCGTCTGAAAACTTTTTTTACTCCGTAAATTTTACTCCGTAAATCTGTCACTCAGAAGAGATTGACTCATATGGCATTACAACATGTCCACAGAGAAATTTTGGATCGCGTTAATGTTCAGGACCCCGTGAGGGAGTTTATCAGCGTCACACCAGAGTGCTAAGCCACGTTTGGAGTTCCAAAGTCTTCATAAGGTTAAATGCTGACTGTTATTTCGCATATATGACACCGTGTGCTTGTTAACTACTGTTACTGCCATGCAGAATATTTGTATAATATTTATTAGTCTTTCTGGTTGTTATTTGTGATGTGTTATCATCATAATCTTAAAAACAGCAGAGGGGTTTGCAGAATGTGGCCCATTCCGTTAAGTCTGCTTTAGTGGTTGGCCTGGTTTAGCCAGTCGTTGCTGTATCTGTCACTTGCATTGAATCGGCCGTAGAGTAAAACTAGCGTTCTTATAGTCCATCTGCTCTCATCTCTCTCTCTCTCTGGTTGACTGTTTACCAAAGTTTGTAGAAATTTGGGGTGTTAATGAGGTATTGTGTACGTGTTATACGAGAACAATGAAATTATGTTTACTTTTTAAACGTGTAAAAAAATTGTTTTGAATGAAGTGTGAATAGTTGCGTAACTTAAGAGAAATTTGTTATAATAAAGATTAATTTAAACATGATTTTATCATGATTAGCATGTTGCTAGCGTTATAAGCATGTTGCTAGCATGATTAGCATGTTGCTAGCATGATTTTAGCATAATGATTAGCATTTTGCTAGCATTATTTTAGCATGATTAGCATGTTGCTAGCATGATTAGAATGTTGCTAGCATGTTTTTAGCATGATTAGCATGTTGCTAGCATGTTTTAGCATGATTAGCATGTTGTTAGGATGTTGCTACCTTGATTAGCATGTTGCTAGCATGATTAGCATGTTGCTAGCATTATTAGCATGTTGTTAGCATTATTAACATGATTAGCATGTTGCTAGCATGATTCTAGCATGTCGCTAGCATGTTGGTAGCATGATTAGCAAGTGACTAGCATGTTGCTAGCATGATTAGCATGTTGCTAGCATGATTTTAACATGATTAGCATGTTGCTAGCATGATTAGCATGTTGCTAGCATGTTGCTAGCATGATTCTAGCATGTCGCTAGCATTTTGCTAGCATGATTAGCAAGTGACTAGCATGTTGCTAGCATGATTAGCATGTTGCTAGCATGTTGCTAGAATGATTAGCATGTTGCTAGCATGATTTTAACATGATTAGCTTGTTGCTAGCATTATTAGCATGTTGGTAGCATTATTAGCAAGTGACTAGCATGTTGCTAGCATGTTGGTAGCATGATTAGCAAGTGACTAGCATGTTGCTAGCATGATTAGCATGTTGCTAGCATGATTTTAACATGATTAGCTTGTTGCTAGCATTATTAGCATGTTGGTAGCATTATTAGCAAGTGACTAGCATGTTGGTAGCATGATTAGCAAGTGACTAGCATGTTGCTAGCATGATTAGCATGTTGCTAGCATGATTTTAACATGATTAGCATGTTGCTAGCATGATTAGCATGTTGCTAGCATGATTAGCATGTTGTTAGCATGATTCTAGCATGTCACTAGCATGTTGCTAGCATTATTAGCAAGTGACTAGCATGTTGCTAGCATGATTAGCATGTTGCTAGCATGATTTTAACATGATTAGCATGTTGCTAGCATGATTAGCATGTTGCTAGCATGATTCTAGCATGTCGCTAGCATGTTGCTAGATGATTAGCAAGTGACTAGCATGTTGCTAGCATGATTAGCATGTTGCTAGCAAGATGCTAGCATGATTAGCATGTTGCTAGAATGATTAGCATGTTGTTAGCATGATTTTAACATGATTAGCATGTTGCTAGCATTGTTAGCATTTTGCTAGCATGATGCTAGCATGATTAGCATGTTGTTAGCATGATTCTAGCATGTCGCTAGCATGTTGGTAGCATGATTAGCAAGTGACTAGCTTGTTGCTAGCATGATTGGCATGTTGCTAGCATGATTTTAACATGATTAACATGTTGCTAGCATGATTAGCATGTTGCTAGCATGATTAGCATGTTGTTAGCATGATTAGCATGTTGCTAGCATGTTGCTAGCATGATTCTAGCATGTCACTAGCATTATTAGCAAGTGACTAGCATGTTGCTAGCATGATTAGGAAAGTTGCTAGCATGTTGCTAGCATGATTAGCATGTTGCTAGCATGATTTTAACATGATTAGCATGTTGCTAGCTGTTGTTAGCATGTTGCTAGCATGTTTCTAGCATGATTAGCATGTTGCTAGCATGTAGCTAGCATGATTAGTATGTGACTAGCATTGTCGCTATCATGTTTCTAACATGAGCCCGCCTCCATGTCTCAATGACATTGTGAAGCAGAGATATAGCTCTTGCTAGACGGTTGCTAGGGTACACTGTTTGGTTGCTAGGGAGTGGCCTGTCAGTTGTCAATGATGATTCCAAAAGGCTACTTGCCAGTATGAATGATATAAACCAACCCCAATATCTCTATGACATTCAGATTTGAAGATACACCTCTTTGGGTTTGGGTTGCTAGGGTCATCAATAATGGTTGCTAGGGAGTGGCTTGTCAGCTGCCAATGATGATTCCAAAAGGCTGCTTGCCAGTATGAATGATATAAACCAACCCCTATATCTCTATGACATTCAGATTTGAAGATACACCTCTTTGGGATTGGGTTGCTAGGGTCGTCAATAATGGTTGCTAGGGAGTGGCTAGGAAGTGCCAGTGATGGTTCATGATTGGTTGTTTGCTGTCCTTAGTCTAAAACACCCACTTACAGAGCCTGCCAGCCTCTTCAAATGTGGCAAATTTCACATTTCTGTGAAATCCACTCTCTGAGCTACGAGGCGTCAAAGTTTTTTGCAATGTTAAGTCTATGCGTTTTTTTGGGCCGCTATTTCGCCCCTGGGGCGAACATCGTACCCCCGATCGCTTATAAAAGTCATAGCACACCATTCCCGATTAGGCCGCACGTTTTGACACCTCATTCATGGCTCTGTGACAAAAACTGCGGGAGGAGTAGCGCGCCGAAAAAAAGTGGAATTTGAAAATGGCGGATAACACTAATGTTGCCTTGCCATATATGGCAAGCACCATTAATAATAAGTATGACGGATAACAATAATGTTGCCTTGCCATAGGCAAGCACCATTAATAAGTATGACGGATAACAATAATGTTGCCTTGCCATAGGCAAGCACCATTAATAATAGTATGACGGATAACAATAATGTTGCCTTGCCATAGAGGCAAGCTTCGATTAATAACTAGAATATTACATTTCCAGAAGAAAATGTGAAAATGGTGCTTGCAGTGGCAAAAACACCACCGGTTGCTAGGGGTAATGTAAGGCGTTGCTAGGCGGTTGCTAGGGTAATCTGGGTGGTTGCTATGGTTACTAGGTGGTTGGTAGTTGTCACAGATTGTTACTATATGGGTTTGTAGCATTTTATTGGCATGATTTAGCACTTAGCTAGCGCTATTAGCATGTAGCTATTCACTGCTAGCATGTGTAGCATGTAGCAAGTCCTGTTTGCTAGCATGAGTCAAAACCAACCCCATCTCCTCACGATGTTCTGATGCAGAGATATTGGTCTTACCAAAGCGGTTGCTAGGGTAC
>CM050415.1:45670759-45871709 GCA_027564155.1 Gymnocypris eckloni scoliostomus
GGTCACCATTGTTGAGGTTCATAAGCTGATTCTTGATGTCTATGTGAGTCTAGTTTCTACCATAGAGGAAAACTTTGTGGACAAACTGTTTGGAAAGTCTTTTATATTAACTGACTGTCACTAAACTACTGGCTCTTAAAATCACTTTCACTATAATCAATACAACATCTATTTAATCAGAGATTAGACACATAACGAGTCTATGTTCACTCTCAATGAGATCAGTTCACTAATAGATGACTGTCATTATAAATATATAACAACCAACTACCAATCATTTTCTCTGGGCTTTTGAGTTGCAACAAATATGTTCGAGGAAGACAGTTACATCAGCCAGAGGGGGAAAAACTACCACACATGTCAAGGATCAAGAGCCCAACTAAAGCAAACACTGATCTCTAACATGGTTACTTCAAATGAAACAATAAATCAACATCTAAACCTTAGTTAATTCTCAATAAGATCTTCTGTAGATGTCTCAGTCTGGTTATTAATAAGTGGAGCTGGTGATGTGGTCTGTGGGGTTGTTTAATCAGATTTTGAGAGATTTAATGCATTTTATTTCAGTTGATTTCATCTAAGGCGATTGTGTTTCTCTTTTCTTCAGTGATTCTGTTTGTTAACAGCAGGTGTTCATCACTAATGCTCAAACAGCACTTAATTAATCACTTAATTACTTAACTGCAAGTTTTTTAAATTTACATGGTTTAAACAAAGGGAAATTTGTTTACTCAAACAGTTTGAGTTACCCTAACTTGTTGGGTTTTGCAGTGTAGTGAAAAAACTTTGAATGGTACAAAAGTAAGCAGCTAACTGCCAAGGTTAAAAACAGCATTTACATCACCAAGACAGATATTTTCAGAGAGATAAAACAAACAATTAAATTAAGGAGTTTTGTTAATTATTTCACTGTATGAGGTCTTCCTTTATTCATTTCCATTTTAGTTGCACTATTGTAAAAAAAATAATAATAAAAAAAAGCTTCTGACAGAGGCCGGTCATCACAGGTGTTTACTGTATGTCTCATGTGTGTGTTCTAGCACTTTCTTACTCTATTTCTTCGCACTTTCTTTGTCTATTTATGCATACAAAAATAAAAAAATCTATGTGTATAATGTTAGGCTAACTGGGAATTGTTTGCAGCACTTGCATACTGCTCTTCTTTTGTTAGTTTAACTGCTTCTGTTGTCCTCATTTGTAAGTTGCTATGGGATAAAAGCATCTGCTAAATGACTAAATGTAAATTTGTGTTCACCTGGTCATCTCCTGTTCTCTCTGTCTGGCCTGGGATATGTCGCTCTCGCACCCTCTTTCGTCCTCTATCTTTCTCTGATGCCTGCGTGAACAACCAGTCTGTAATATACTGCACTGACAACCATATTACCTTTGAAACTCATAGTTGAAATGATCACCTGGTCATCTTCTGTCTCTGTCTGGCCTGGGATATGTCGCTCTCGCACCCTCTTTCTTCCTCTATCTTTCTCTGATGCCTGCGTGAACAACCAGTCTGTAATATACTGCACTGACAACCATATTACCTTTGAAACTCATAGTTGAAATGATCACCTGGTCATCTCCTTCTGTTCTCTGTCTGGCCTGGGATATGTCGCGCCTCGCACCCTCTTTCTTCCTCTATCTTTCTCTGATGCCTGCGTGAACAACCAGTCTGTAATATACTGCACTGACAACCATATTACCTTTGAAACTCATAGTTGAAATGATCACCTGGTCATCTTCTGTTCTCTCTGTCTGGCCTGGGCTATGTCGCTCTCGCACCCTCATTCTTCCTCTATCTTTCTCTGATGCCTGCGTGAACAACCAGTCTGTAATATACTGCACTGACAACCATATTACCTTTGAAACTCATAGTTGAAATGATCACCTGGTCATCTCCTTCTGCTCTCTCTGTCTGGCCAGGGCTATGTCGCTCTCGCACCCTCATTCTTCCTCTATCTTTCTCTGATGCCTGCGTGAACAACCAGTCTGTAATATACTGACAACCATATTACCTTTGAAACTCATAGTTGAAATGATCACCTGGTCATCTTCTGTTCTCTCTGTCTGGCCTGGGATATGTCGCTCTCGCACCCTCTTTCTTCCTCTATCTTTCTCTGATGCCTGCGTGAACAACCAGTCTGTAATATACTGCACTGACAACCATATTACCTTTGAAACTCATAGTTGAAATGATCACCTGGTCATCTCCTTCTGCTCTCTCTGTCTGGCCTGGGATATGTCGCCTCGCACCCTCTTTCTTCCTCTATCTTTCTCTGATGCCTGCGTGAACAACCAGTCTGTAATATACTGCACTGACAACCATATTACCTTTGAAACTCATAGTTGAAATGATCACCTGGTCATCTCCTTCTGTTCTCTCTGTCTGGCCTGGGCTATGTCGCTCTCGCACCCTCTTTCTTCCTCTATCTTTCTCTGATGCCTAAGTGAACAACCAGTCTGTAATATACTGCACTGACAACCATATTACCTTTGAAACTCATAGTTGAAATGATCACCTGGTCATCTTCTGTTCTCTCTGTCTGGCCTGGGATATGTCGCTCTCGCACCCTCTTTCTTCCTCTATCTTTCTCTGATGCCTGCGTGAACAACCAGTCTGTAATATACTGCACTGACAACCATATTACCTTTGAAACTCATAGTTGAAATGATCACCTGGTCATCTCCTTCTGCTCTCTCTGTCTGGCCAGGGCTATGTCGCTCTACCCTCATTCTTCCTCTATCTTTCTCTGATGCCTGCGTGAACAACCAGTCTGTAATATACTGCACTGACAACCATATTACCTTTGAAACTCATAGTTGAAATGATCACCTGGTCATCTTCTGTTCTCTGTCTGGCCTGGGCTATGTCGCTCTCGCACCCTCATTCTTCCTCTATCTTTCTCTGATGCCTCGTGAACAACCAGTCTGTAATATACTGCACTGACAACCATATTACCTTTGAAACTCATAGTTGAAATGATCACCTGGTCATCTCCTTCTGCTCTCTCTGTCTGGCCAGGGCTATGTCGCTCTCGCACCCTCATTCTTCCTCTATCTTTCTCTGATGCCTGCGTGAACAACCAGTCTGTAATATACTGCACTGACAACCATATTACCTTTGAAACTCATAGTTGAAATGATCACCTGGTCATCTCCTGCTCTCTCTGTCTGGCCAGGGCTATGTCGCTCTCGCACCCTCATTCTTCCTCTATCTTTCTCTGATGCCTGCGTGAACAACCAGTCTGTAATAATTTTGGTACCGTGACAACCCTACCTGTTACTGTTTATCAATTGTAACACAGGGGTGTCAAACTCAGTTCCTGGAGGCCGCAGCTCCGCATACATATCAAGGGTTGGAGCTAAACTCTGCAGGCTGTGGCCCTCCAGGAACTGAGTCTGACACCCTGATTTAACACATCCTTGCTGAATTAAAGTATTAATTAAAGAACCACTGATCCCAAACCTTTGAACAGTACTGTTAATAATTATTTGTATTTTAAATCGCTGATCGGATCCGCCTCCCCTTTTTTACTTGTCCTGAGAACAGTATCACAGGTAAAGAGAAAAATATTAAGAAGCATATCTGTTTCCAACATTGATAATAAATCAGCATATTAGAATGATTTCTGAAGGATCATATGACACTGATGACTGGAGTAATGCAGTCTTCAGAAAATGCAGCTTTACATCACAGAAATATTATATTAAATATATTATATAGTATATTAAAACAGAAAACCATTATTTTTAATTGTAATAATACATCACAATATTACTGTGTCTTGTTTTGTATTTTTGATCAAATGAATGCAGGCTTGATTAGCATAATAAGAGATTTCTTTAAAAAACTTTAAAAATAGTAATGTTGACCAGTACCAAAACTTTTGACCAGTACTGTACTTATGTATGAGAACAGAAACAGCTCATAGCTTACATTTTTCATATCTGATTTACTGGCTGTAACGTTAGCTGTTCCAATGCCTTGTCTAACCAAAACAAATCTGTGTAAAATATCAAAACACAATAAAGCATCGAACTTCAGAAGGTACTTATGCTTAAAAAATGACTAGAATAATTGATTGATAATCAAAATGGTTGCCAAATCGAAGTAAGTTACTTCAAGCACATGTATGAACCCTTAATGTTAATTAAACTAATGCTAAACAGTCACTGAACAATCCTGACGGCTAGGCCAGACTATAAAAACAACTCATCCT
The DNA here is from genome assembly GCA_027564155.1 of Gymnocypris eckloni scoliostomus. NCBI lineage: Eukaryota > Metazoa > Chordata > Actinopteri > Cypriniformes > Cyprinidae > Gymnocypris > Gymnocypris eckloni. The sequence goes on from CM050415.1 coordinate 45,674,974, forward strand.
AGTTTAGGTAAAGTTAAATGTCTTACCTGGGTTAGTAATAGTGTTTCTTCATATCTCCGAGCACATTGATCGTGATGCTCCCTCAGTCTCTGTAAGCGTCGTGATGTTCGGAGCTCTGTCATGTTCCTAATTGATCACGCTTTCAACTCCGCGGCAAGAGCCTACAACTTTAATTCTGTATGTTGGAGGAACTCAAAATACTGCATCTTCAGCCTCCCCTCCCCCACTCTCTCCCGCTCCCGCTCTCCTCATCACATCTTCAGCCTCCTGATCTCAGGGCCTACATTCACTGACAGCACTGTCACAACACACCTTTACACTTTGTTTCACACTATTTATTTTTAATTGGGGTTAATATTGTTTTACATTCTATTTTATAGCATTATGTTACATTATTTGTGCAAAATCATTTTTTACATAAGTTCAATTTAGATCATATTTAAGAGATTCAGAATCAGAAAGAGCATTATTACCAAGTATGTTTACAAATAATAAGGAATTTATTCTGGTGACAGAATTTTCCAATACACAGAGACAACAACACACATAGTAAGAAATAAAGGGTCATAAAGGGTCATTGTAAGGTCCAGTTCTCACTATTAATTAAATATTAACTATTACTTTGTCCTCAATAAACTCCTAATTAATGCTTATTAATAATTAGTAATATATATATATATATATATATATATATATATATATCGGTATCTCAAAAAGTGAGTACACCCCTCACACTTGCAATCAATTTAGTATATATTTTCAAGGGACAATACTGCAGAAATGATACTTGCATATATTTTAGAGAAGTCAATGTGCAGCTGGTATAGCAGTAAAGATTTACTGTCCTCTAAAAATAACTCCACATACAGCCATTATTGTCAAAAAAGCTGGCAACAAAACTGAGTACACCCTAAGTGATAACAGCTATTCATAGGTTTCATGTGACGTCACTGTGTTTTATCGCCATCATTTTTGTGTCCAAATCACAACTGCGTGAGCTGTCAGTCACAGCAACCACAACTACCAGAGTCAGATCAACGAAACACTCCCAGAAGGTTCAAAAGGTTTTAATATGCCCGGGATATGTTGTGCTGTAACAAGAGTCATCAGAAAAACCACAAACTACAATTTTATTCGATCCCAAAGAGGTTAGATCAGCGGAATAAATTGGCTTCAATCAGAAGGCACCACTGGCAGCTAACGTACGGTCAGAAAAGGATGATAAGAGACCACTGTGATTCTTTATAGGAGAATAAAGGACGCTAAAATATTTGTATTGTACCACATATGTCAATTGTGTCTGCAGTTAAGTGTACATATATATATATTTACAGGTGTATACAAATAATCACAAGGTTCTCAAGGGTTTTATCATATTAAACACTTATAGACTGGTTTATCATATTATTGAATTTGTCATAAAAAGAAAAAAAATTAAATTACCTTTGTGAATGTACTGGCTGCACAAGTGGTGTAATAATTTAGGACATTTTGAGAGCATAACAACTGAAAGTCTGAATCATCAGTCAGTAAAGCATTGTTTTACAATGTCAAAATTTTAAACCTAAATGTTATTGCAGCCATGTAGCCATGAATAAATGAAAATGCATATTTTTAATTAAAGAGAACTTGGTGTGGGCTGCTTTTGGTGCCTGGATTTGTGCTTCAATAATGAAATCCAGGATTAAGAATACACTAGAAGTGAAAGACGTCTTCCCTCAGGTAGATTGCATGTTTTCTTGGCTTGCTGGATGTTGGGATCATGATCAGTAATCACGTTGTTTGCATTTACCAAAACTGACTTGTTGAAATCAAAACACGGGCAGAGAAGGAAGGAGCAACCAGCCAGGAGAGGATTCTCTTAAAGCCTTCATCGAGCAGCTACTTTCGCTATCATTGACTAAAAAGTGCTATGAGCTGATGTCAGTTTTAAATGTACAAGTAATCAGGACATTACGGTCTAACTGTTACACTTGCTGTCCTAAAAATACAATCACATCCAGGGATCAGTGTGGGAAATGGTAGTAAAAGTTAATTTATTATTACAATATATTAATATTATCTATTAAATCTCATAGAGATGTGCTGTGCGTTGTCACATCGGACACAAATATGGTGGTGAGCATAGCGTCTTTGGAACCCATGAATACGTCGTTTAACCATGCAAAGCCACATGTCCTATTCATCAAGTTCACGTTTTTGTCTGCTTGACAGGACTATACAAATTTGTGTATCTTGTTTCAGAGCAGTTAAAATTTGGTGCTTTGAGTACAATTCTCTCATACTGACCACTGGATGTTCAACATGGCACCTCATGGCAAAGAACTCTCTGAGGATCTGAGAATTATAATTGTTGCTCTCCACAAAGATGGCCTAGGCTATATGAAGTTCAGTAACAGCCTGGAACTGAGTTACAGTACAGTGGCCAGTGTCATACAGAGGTTTTCCAAGACGGGGAAAGAAGTTGAGTCCTTGTGCTGTGTGTCAGGTGCAGAAGCTGGCTTCAAAAAACAGACGCATAAGTGCTGCCAGCATTGCTTTAGAGGTCGCAGAAGTGAAAGGTCAGCTTGACAGTGCTCAGACCATACACCACACACTGCAACAAGTCAGTTTGCATGACCGTTGTTCCAGAAGGAAGCCTCTTCAGAAGCTGGCTCACAAAAAAGCCTGCAAACAGTTTGCTGAAGACGACCTGGCCAAGAGCATGAATTACTGGAACCATGTCCAGTGGTCTGATGAGACTCAGATAAACTTGTTTGGCTCAGATGGTGTTCAGCATGTGTGGTGATGCCCTGGTGAGGAGTACCAAGAAAAGTGTGTCTTGCCTACAGTCAAGCATGGTGGTGGTAGCATCATGGTCCGGGGCTGCATGAGTGCTGCTGGTACTGGGGAGCTGCGGTTCATTGAGGGAAACATGGATTCCAACACGTACTGAGACTGTGATGATGCCCTCCCTTCAGAAACTGTTTTCCATACATAACCACCCCAAACACACCGCCAAGATGACTCTGCCTTGCTGATGAAGCTGAAGGTGAAGGAGTGCCAAGTTTGTCTCAGACCTGAACTCTAATGATCATCCTCAAGCAGAAGATGGAGAAACACCATGTGTCTAACAACCGTTATGTCAGTATGGAGGAGTGGAAGAGGACTCCAGCAACAGCCTGTGCAGCTCTGGTGAACTCCATGTCCAGGAGGATCAAGGCGGTGCTGGATAACAATGGTGCCCCTACAAAATATTGACATTTTGGACACAGTTTTGACGTGTTCACTTAGGGTGTACTCATTTTTGTTGCCAGTTATTTGGACAATAATGGCTATATGTTGAGTTATATTTAGAGGACAGTAAATTTGTACTTCTATATAAGCTGCACATTGACTACACTAAAATATATATCCAAGTTTTATTTAAGCGGTACTGTCCCTTGAGAAATTATAAAAAAAAAATTGCTGAAATGTAAGGTGTGTACTAACTTTTGTGAGATACTGTATGTATTTACGAATATGAATATATATATATATATATTACTTCTATCACTACTGCCATGTTCTGCTGTTTGTTGATCAACACAATTTCTGGTTGGTTAGCCATCACCAGTTTGTCAGTCTGGATCTTGAAGTTCCACAGGATCTTGGCTTGATCATTCTCAACTACCCTAGGATGTGTCTTCCATTTTGACCTTGGGACTTCCAGCCCAAATACTCATGGCCTAACCCTCACCCTACAGGTTTCATTACAGGTTTGATTTTAAAATCTTACTGTTAACTAAATCTCTTCATGGATTGGCACCATATTACCTGGCTGAGTTTCTTCACGTTCACACTCCAGCTAGAATGCTGAGATCGGCCAATCTGCTTAAAACCAGGCTCTTAACCAGAGGCGACCAAGCCTTAGCTTGCCATTCATATTAGAACTGCCCCCACTCTCTAACACTTTAAAACATCTCTTTCCTTTGGCTTTTCTTTTTTAGTTAAGGACATTTTTTTTCCACCAGCTTTTATTATCGTTTTATATCATATACTATGTATTTTAATTATGGTTTTATTGTTGTACTTTTATCTTGTGAAGTAATTTAGTCAACCTTGGCAGTTTTAAATGTGCTATATAAATAAAGCTGAAAATGACATTGAGAACTCACTAGAGGATCAAGCCTGACTGGGAGTGGTTAATCCATCATCGTTTTTCCTCTTTTGAGCCTCTTTTCACTTTTCTCTCTGGGCACACTGCACTCTCACACTGCAGTCTTTTAGACCTTTTTTCTTCACGATTTCTTTCCTCCACATCTCTCTAGTTGTCTACTGTACTGCTGTCTCCTCTGTTCATCAGCATTAAGCCTGGCAATGTAGCACCTCTGCTTTTCATCAGCACTCAGTGGTGTGCATGAACTCTATAAATCAATTTACATTTTGTAAAAATGTTAACCTAGTGAAAATATAGATCATAGATAATAGATTGTCCCTTTTGTAATCCATTTATTTGACATGTAAGTTGGTCATCAAGAAGGTGGGACAAGAGAAAGTTGTCATTTTAGGGGGTGCTTGAGACCTATTTGATATTTCAAATAATATTTTGAAACCACTTTTTCTACAACAGTATTTTGTCTCAGGACAAGTATAATTTACACAATAAGTGCATGCTTTAGTATTTTGCATATGGATTATTTGAAATGTTATGGGTGGGACAGAAAATGTCCTTCAATTCTGGAATATCCAGAATTGTGGAGTTCACACAGATGCCCCTAGCAGAGTAAACACAGTTCATTAACTTTGACAATCTGTACTTGTCAAAATACTTTTGTTGCCTTTTAGAGGGGTAGGTTCATGCTTTCTCAAGTGACAAACTGATTTATTTATCTAAGCATTTATCTGAATATGGTTGTTTAGAGTTGTGTTAAATGTGGTTTTTCGAAAAAGCAAATACCAGTTTATCCAGCATAAAAAAAATAAAATAAAAAAAACGTATAAACCTCATGGAAGTTTATTGATACTGTTTAACTGTCCAAATAATTTGTGGGGCCACTGTAAAGGCTATAGTGCTCATTAAAGCCTTGTGTGAGAGTTAAGGTAACTAGAACAGAATGCAGACTCATAACAAAGAAAGTAAGTTTACTTTCTTACAAATTGTTTTTCTTACAAAGTGTTTACTTTCTTACAAAGAGCTCGGTAGAGCATGGCGCTAGCAACGCCAAGATCATGGGTTCGATTCCCAGGGAAAGCAAGAGCTGATAAAATGTAAAACTGTAACTTAAAATGCAATGTAAGTCGCTTTGGATAAAAGCGTCTGCTAAATATGTAAATGTAAATATAAAGAGGTTGAGGGACAAAGACGATCCTTACTTGGTCAAAGATTAAAAACTAGAGTTGGGAAAGCAGTTGAATACACCCACAAAAGGTGTAATGAAGGTAAAGATGAACAAAAACAAGCAAGAGGTCATGAACACAGACAGGTCAATACTGGAGGGAGCAGGTCAGTGGGCTGGAGACTATAGGTGATGGGCTTGGGTGGGAAAAAACGCTGATAACAACTGGTAGGCAGGTGAAAAATAGCAGGGTCTGGAATGACGAGAGGTTAGTAAAACTTAGCAACTGGAATGAGCAGAGGAAATGGAGTCAGAACCAGATGAAATGTATGCAACCATGCATAAAACATGCTAAAAATATCTGCTTACTAGAGCGGAGTATCATAAAAATGTAAGATACTAGTTCCAATTCTTCCTTTGATACCCATCATGAGAATGCAAGCATTGCCACCACTCCTTCTTATCCAAATGAAATGAAATGGTATTCCCAAACTAAAACAGGCACAGTTAATGAAGCCTTTGCACTAAAAGCATATGGTCTCATTTGAAAGCAATGGCAGTTTATTGTCTCACTTCAGATGTTTGTTCTATTTGACCATAAGTGCCCTTATATTGTGTCACACTTCTAATATTATCTAATATAATCATGCCTCTGCTGAATTCTTTTTAATCTCCGGTGGGGACTCATGAAACGAGCTTTGAAGTCCTGTTCTGATTCAAATGACTCATGAAACGAGCTTTGAAGTCCTGTTCTGATTCAAATGACTCGAGCTCTGAAGTCCTGTTCTGATTCAAATGACTCGCGAAACGAGCTTTGAAGTCCCGTTCTGAATCAAATGACTCGCGAAACGAGCTCTGAAGTCCTGTTCTGATTCAAATGACTCGCGAAACGAGCTTTGAAGTCCCGTTCTGAATCAAATGACTCGAAACGAGCTCTGAAGTCCTGTTCTGATTCAAATGACTCATGAAACGAGCTCTGAAGTCCCGTTCTGAATCAAATGACTCGAAACGAGCTCTGAAGTCCTGTTCTGATTCAAATGACTCAAATGCGATCAATTGGAGCTTCAAACAGCGAATCATTTTGACGCAATGGTTAACTGATTCTGAGTTTCAAAAGCTCAGTGTGTTCTTTGCTCGATTTCTATATAATTTATTCGTTGTTTGAGTCACCGGGAAAATGAAATCATTACAATTAATAGGCCTAACTCCAGATGTGCACGCTTTTGAACTAAAAGCCCTAAGGGATGTTGTTTTGTCAAGTGTTTTCATGACGATCACAGGAGATTTTCTCTGGACAAATGCAGCTGATGCTCATATTTCAAACAAAAGGTATGGATTCCGTTTTCATAACTTCTGACACAAATTACGGTCACTATAAACATTTTTGAGTAAACCAGAGGTCAATATTTTAAGCTTGAGTCTTAGCTGTTTTTAATGATGTTTAGTTTGTAAAGGTTACATTCAATCTTACAGTAACTAAACATTCAGCGCATCGCGTCCTCGTAAAAGTTAACAAGATTACTGGCGTTAAATATTTTTACATATAATATATTTATAATATATAATATTCAGCCCCACGTGGAAACCATCCCCTCCCCACTGAAGTGACCAATCAGAAAAAATCCCCAGCAGCTAGGCAGGACACATCCAATCAGAAAAATCACGCTCGCTCAGGCTCCTCCTCCCGATACGGAGGGCGCGGTACACGAGTGTGTACTGTAGGGGAGCGCAATCACACCGATTTCCAACATTACTATTGCTATGAGGACTTTTGCTGAAACTTACACAGCATGATGTATTGGTTCTCAGGAGGCCATTTAAGCATTATTTTTGTGAGGACCACCCAAAATGTCCTCACAACAAGAAATGTCCTCACAGAACAGGTGTCTTCTCAATAATTGGTCCTCACAAGTATAGCAAAACAAACACACACACACACACACACACACAGAAGGTGTAAGTTCCTCTTAACAGCCATTAAAGTGCCCCTATTATGCCATTTTGAATATTGCCTTTCATGCAGTGTGTAATGTAGCTATATGTTAATGTAAACGATCTGAAAAGTTGGACATCTGAAATTGCATGATAAATAAAGCTGTTGTCTCCCAAAAGAAAGAATTGACTCTAAACAGCCTAAACGAGTTGTCAGACATTCAAATCCCACTTCCGTGATGGTTACATGTCACAGGGTAACGTATTTGCATAATGTGCGTCTATGTTCTACATTGGCCTGTTGTAAACAACTTAATCCACCCTCAAACTATTTAGCTTGTTTGTGTGGTTAACATCACATGTAGAAGACGTTGTGTCCTATGCTTTGAAAGTACATTTATTTTATTTTCACTTCAGAAAGATAAGGCTGCAAAAAATCAGTGGTTAAAATTCATTTTTTTAAACTCATTCATTCAGTGCCGATAGCTTTGTGGGCAGCACACCAACATATGGCGCAGTTGAACTGGGTGTCCCGAGTTTGAATCACACCTCATGGACCTTTCCCGATCCCACCTCCCTCCTCTTCTCCACTGTCCTATCATTGAAAATAAATACAAAACACCAAAAATAATTATCATCAACAAGGGCAGACTAACCTTGTTAAAAATTCACACATGATATCATGCATTGTTGAAAGTTAAGTCTTAAGTGCTCATTTTTTACCCATTGTTCACTATTTAATCTTTCCCTGTGCTATGGGTTCTCCTACACCAAACCTTCTGAGCGCAAAATTCAGCCACTGATGACCGGTCAGTCTTGTATCAATATATATCGTTGAATCTGATCAGTGGGTTCAGATTGAGCCGTCAACCCATACACATGAAGGCATGTCAAAGTTCAGGGTCAACACTGTCCCAGGCCACTACGAGTGTATCAGGACCAGAATGCAATGGGTCTGTGACTGTGAGGTCACCTTTCAGTATCATGTCGTAGACGGTCGTTTCCTCAGCACATAGCTGAGTGTCTGCAGTATAACCGAATCGGTCCAGTGATTGACGTGACTGTGATCTCAGGGAAACTGGAGGAAGTTAATCTGCCCCATTATGTCTGTTAAGGACATTCTGACCCCTCTCTCAAAGATGCTGAGAAAGTCCTCATCATTAAAGACAATGTAGAGCCTGCACAATTGCCATGTTTTCATGCTTAAATTGTCCAACTATCAATCTCTCTTGAAAAGTTGTGATCTTCTTCTGTACACGTGCTCTAAAGATCCTCTCATTATACATGTCTACTTCTTTTCCATTCGATGATCATTTTAAATAAGTTGTGGAGAAGGAAGAAAAATCAAGCTATCCAATCAAGCATACCAGACCTGACAAGGCATTTCGGATTAAAAACATACTTTCTTAATGTTTTGGTGCTTCTGTTCATCCCAAAGAAGGGATCACATTCAGAAGAGATACTGACCAAATTTCTTCAATGTCAAGATGCATCTGGAGAATGATCTTGAAATGACTCGTCACAGATGAAGATCAAAATATTGTCTGGACTGCAACAGTTGAGAAAGATGAATCCAAAGAAAGATGAGCTGCGTCTGTTTCTGAATAGTGATGAGGATAAAGCAGCATTTTTTGATAACCATTCTGATGGTTACAAATGTTAAGATCGTTGCAGGCCAACTGCTTCAGCAGCAAATAATTCAGAAGGAACAATATTCACAAACCACACATAATACATTAATATGGATAGTATGAGAAAGATCTGTAACAATATATTTAAGCATAGTGTCATGTGACAGCTAAATTAATCTTAATTGTTCAAGATACTTACTGACTTCAGAACATCTGTCTGATTCTTGGTAAGGACATTTTTACAAATTAATAATTGTAATCAAAAGCATAACTAACATTTTCCCTTTTTTTGCAGGCTTGACATTTGCATGCTTTTAGAAAACAAAATGTTCCCTAGTTAGTGTGCTGTAATGATGATGCATATGGACAGGACGAGATGGCTAGACATCTGTCTGAAATTGTTAAAAACTATAGTAACTCATGTTTTAGGGAACAAGCTGAGGCGATCACAAACCAAATTTGCTATATAAACTGTTGTTTTGCTTCTGTTGTGCGCATTCTCTGAAGGATCCTTAGATCCTCACGTGCACATTTTGTGTTGTATTTATATTTTATGTTTAAAGAAATATATTATTTATAATCATTTATTCACATAATTATTTTAATCATTAGTCATTCATATGATTTATTATTTGATCATTTTGATCATTTATCATTATATTAATTATTTGTATAGTTAATTCATTTATTATGTATTTATATTTCATATTTGTTCAATTTCATGTTTGTGGGGTTTCATGAATTCTGCCCTGACAGCCAACTCGAAGTTGAAGTCAAAGTCGCCAATGGTATTGCTGAGGTAAGTTTTTAAACATAGCCAACAAATGAATTCAAGGCTACTCAAACTAAATAAAAAGTCAGTTTCTAAGTCAGACATATGTACATTACTATAACGTAAGGTAACGTTACAGTCCTTAGTATATAGTTAAACTAAACATATACACCTGTGTGTGTGTGTGTGTATAGCCCGATTGCCACACATGTAGGCTTTTTTGTGTATGTAGCCTTATACTTACAAAGGAAACATAACAAACAACCTAAAAAGAAGCCAACCTGTATGTGGTACATATATATAAGAGAGAGTAGGGCACGTTGTCACAAGATATTTGATTGATGAGGGTCATAAAAATTCCATCTCCCCCCACCCATGTATGTAGCCTTATGTAGCCTAATACCAACATTTGATATTGTGCAGTGCTTTGTTACAATTTGTATTGTTAAAGGCGCTATATAAATAAAGGTGACTTGACTTGACTTGACCCATAACTGGACTCCTGTTCGTGTCCACCCCACCCGTCTAACCGGCCATCTGGTTATCAACTCCAGTGAACCTGTGGAATGTATGTTTTGGGAAATGTGTTTTTGTCTGGGCCATTGAAATGTGCTTTTAAACTTTAAAATGTGAAACTGTGTTAAATGGGGACAAAGGGAAGTTTTTGTTTAAGTTGTTCACACACATATGTGTGTGCATATGTGTGCATATGCATCAAACATAGTAAAAACAAGTCAATACGAGTTAGTGTTGTTTAAAACAAATTTAGGAAAAGGTAAAGTTTGTTAAAAGTTAGAGAAAACAAATCAAGACACATTAGTTAAAACAAAAGCATAAGATACTTGTCAAAATCTTAAAATCATCTAAAAATAAATGAATATCATGCCGTTAAGAAGATACTTGTCCAAATCTATGTTATCTACAAGTTAGAAAATAAATAAAAAAGTATTAGATACGTTCATCAAAATCTTGTAACATTACAATTTAAAATCTAGATTTTGTCACAAGAAAAGTTAAAGAAAATAAAAAATAATCACACATCTACCCAACATCTAAAAATAAATGAATATCACGCTGTTAAGTAAGAAGATACTTGCCAGAAGTTTGTAACAAAGTAAGTTAGAAAAGAAAAAAAGAGCTGACCATCTAGTCGTAATCTAAAACGAAAAAGCTTCAGAAGCGAACGTTAGGTAAGATGCTTGCCAAAATCTTGTAGTCTATCAAAGTTAGAGTTTTTTACAAGTTAAATAATATACAGCTGATTACTTACCATGATGTAAAATAAAATAAAAAATCAGATCGCTAAGCAAGTGTATAAGACACTTGACAGAAGTTTGTCACAAGAAGAGTTAGAAAAGAAGGATAAAGTCCCGAGCACCTTGCGTTGAGACATCCGTGCATGGCGGTGTCAAAACTCAGAATGGTGACATCCGGCCCGAGACAAACCACGCCCAAAGACCGACCCCCTAGCACCGGAGGAGAGACCCAAAGCGGAGATTTAAAGAATTAAACCATGTAATGTTTTAAAACATTAGAACGAAGGTTATTTTTAATAAATCTTTTACATTTCTTAATTAAACCATTCAACATTCAGCCTAAAGCTTTTCATTTTAAAAATAGTTTAGTATAGTTTACTTTTAAACAAACAGATCCTAAGTCGTGGGAAAATTTGTTTTATTTTATTTGACCTACATAATTCCTTTATATAGTCTTTAATTTGTCAAGTTTAAGACTTCTGATGTGCTGTATAACCCCCAGACTTTTTTTCTATACGGTCGCCTCTAAACCACAGGAAAAGGTTTTATTTTTTTTTATTTAGTTTATTCACACTTAATTCACCTATTCCTTTAATTGATCTTTGATTTTTGGCGAGTTTAAGACTTCTAGTGTGCTACATCAGTTAAAACGCACGTATGCACATACAAATATTTAACAGGAATGAAAGCAAATCAATACCTCTTTGATTTTCTTGCCGTAAGACTTGTTATCAGTTGAAACAGACATGCAATGTCTAAACTTTTACAACATCACACGAAATGCAAAATATCACGGTTCACGCACCACAATGAAACGAGAGAAGGTTTGAAGATGACATGCAGAATCCGTGACACAGTGGTATAGTCTATATTGGTTGTACGGGCAAATATCAGAATGAAAAGTGGTAAAATAAGAGAGGATTACTCTTTGATTTTCTGCCCGTAACGCTTGTGGTGTGTTATCTATCAAATGAAACGGACGTACAACATCTAAACTTTTTTTTACACATAAACAACCCTACAGTTAAACATTTAGACTTTTATGATGTCTCATACAAACCTTTTACAAATAAAAAAGTTCTTAGAATCACACTGGATATCTATACAAGATGATGAAAGCAGTATGATTAAACAATGATATAACTATTGATTTAACAAATAACCTAACAAAATTTCAAACCTAAAACCGTGAACCTCTAAAGCAAGGATTAAAAGCAGTCAAACGATTCTCTGATGAATACAAGGTGGTTACAGAGATTTGCTTTATGAATTAGAGATAAATTAGACTGAAAATGAATTGTCATGGGTTGTTTGCAACAAAAGTGATTCCTAAACAATATGGTACAAATTGTGTCACATAATCTTTACAACAAACAGATTAGACATTCTTTCTCACTTAAAAATTGTATTATTAACCGTAAGGGGTTAAATGCAGCATATTTTATTGTATAAAATAAAATAAAAAAACAACTGTTCTATATAGGTTTATTCGACTAAGGTTTGATAAAATAACTGATGTAAGAAACATGCAAATATTTGACCAAGTGCATCTTATCAAACTGATGTGTCTGATGGTTTGTGATGACATAAATATCTTACTGATACAGATATGTTAAAATGTTAAGTATCTGTTAAAAAATAGTCTAAAAGTCATCTTTTAGCTTTCACATAGTATTCATGTCCACACTCAACGATTTTTTTTGTGTAAGAGTCCTGAGACAAATGAAAATAGAATGTGTGAAAGACTAATGACAGGAAGAATGCAGACTAAAAGCTTCAGATTGATTAAAACAATTGAGTGTATGCATTTTTCTCTTGAATATGTATACCGTAACCAGTGAGTACATGAACCATTATAATACATAACCTCATAATTCAATGATTCTATCAAATTAATCAATAATTTTAAATAATTGTATTTTTATATCATATCTGACTTTCTCTTCAAAACACAATAAAACGTTCTTACGACTTTTTAAATGTGTTGAAAAAAGTGAATATTGACTATAGGGTTAATATATTGATAACAAAATGTTAGAACTTACTAGGGTTGCCCACCATTCCGTACAATACAAAATCGTCCATATGCATCAAAAAAGCAGTCCATATGAAAGCCAAACGGAAAGTAATTTGTCTCGTATACACAGGCATATGCTGTATGACCAACTAGACCACACAGATCGCAAAATCTAAATTGAGAAATTAATAATTCTTTTTGACCAAACTCTATTTTTTTATTTGAGAATGTGGTCTTTAAGGCCAAGCAGAATCCTTTTTCACCATTCACTTTTAATTTCAGTCTTGACACTTGTGTCATTTTTGTCCTGCACGTTTACCACACAGGCCTCTTCCTCTTTAAGAAAGTGGACCTGCCGCTCATTTTCTGGCAAGTTACCAGTCTTGAAGGAACAGCATGTATTACACTGGTCTTTCCTTGGATGGTAAAGAGCCAGGTTTTGCTGCTTAAATTCTTCTGAGAACAACTGTCTTGAGAAGGGTCTCAGCATCTTTTCCTCAGCAGCACGATGGTAGACTTTATACAGGCTAGTCATGGACTGAAAGCCAGGATCCAGGTACTGTTTTGATGCAGATAACCTACAGTAGCAGGAAGTCACCTTAGGGAGTTCCTGCAGAAAACTCTTCATGAACTCACGATCCTCACGTCTGAGGTGTGATGCTGCATTCTGCTGTGTATTTCCTGCATCTTGTACCCAGCTAAGAGCAGACCATTCCCCTAATCCAAGCGTTGACAAAAATAAACTTTTACACACCCTTCTTCTCTGTCCATCAACTTTTAAAAAGTAAATAATAGTAGATAACCTTCTTGAATTGTCACGCCCCCTTTTCCTCTTTACTGGGACGACATCCACCAAATTACGCACATACATTTTTTTCTCCTCCCAGTTCATGTTCTCCCAAAAACATTAAAAAATGTTCTCCCTGTCTGCTTCTCCAATTGTACTGCAATGATGCTTGGAGGACTTTACGCATCCAGCAGACTGGCATCTTGGTCCCATCACCCGGGGTTCCATGTTAACTTCTTCGTTACCTCTCATCCCAACATACGTTTGTCCCATCATTCTTTTCCTTTTATTAACACACTTCTTCCAACTGCGTCCATTTTTTCTCTTTCTTCCTCCAACTGTATCATCCTCAGTGTCATCATAAGAATCTTAAAAAAATACAACAAAAAAAAAACGGTGTAAATGTGTGCTATGGCTATAAAATGTGCCCATTTATCCATTCATCCCTAATTACACATAAACAGTATCAAATCCTCCCACAAATGCACTCGTGCACACAATCCACAAATGCTGTGAGAGATCCACTGTGCACACAATCCACAAATACACGGCAAAAGATCCACAGGGCGATCCACAAATGTGAGATCCACACTGCATCTGCAGAGATTGTTTGCACAATCCACAAATGCATGTGAGAGACCACACACAATCCACACATTCCTGCACAGAGATCACAGTGCCACACAATTGCACAAATGCAGAGACTGGAATAGCTATGCCTATCCGGCAATCCAGGCAGGCAAGTGCATTAATTGTTTGCTCACAGAATGATCCTCAAATACTGTATCTGTAATTTCATGCACAATAAATTGCGAGTCCTTTGCATTAAGTCAAAGTATACTTAACTTTGTAGCATATGCGAGGACAGCGTACAGTGCACGTGATGCGAATTTCATCATCAGTTGTTTATGTCCAATGCGCAGGTCTTCACTGATGTAAGGACAGCAGCTCACATTTGTTCGAAGGACAAGACTTCCAGCAGCAGTCAGGGAACGAATCACAGTACATTGTAAATAAATTGGGAAAACCACCAATCATTAGCAGATCTCCTTAAGGGACACGGTCCAACAAAAAATAACATTAAAGCAATACAAATTTGACTTGGCAAAGTAATATAAAGAGCAAAATTAACTAGCTTAATCTAGTGGCATCTTTTAGACCCAAGGCCAAAATAACAAACAAAACCAATCTAAAAATAAATCAGCAATATAACCTACCATAAAGGAAAGGAAAATAAATACAATCAATCTAACTAACTACTCTTAACATAAACATCATACAAATGAGGGTTTAAAAAGAAAGCAGGTCTCTCCTACATTTCTACCACACTCCAAACAAAACCATTAATCAAACGAGATACATTCAAAAGCACTAAAGACAGTTTGGTCTGGCAGCAGGGAAGTCTGGAGTAGTGCGACCTTAAGTCACCCTCTCTCTGAAGAACGGAGGATCCATTTTAGAGAACCGTCAGCTGATCACTCAATTACTGCTAATAAGCAGCAAGACATAGCAAATCAGCGGTGATCTGAAACTCAAAGAAAATCCAACAGAATACAAATATTATGAAAACACAATAAAAACAAACATCATAACGTAACACCGCTAAAATCAACAAAGGTTGATTAATCAAGTTACAGAACGAGATAAAGTATACAAAATGTTCAGTCTTTTCCTTTCTTGTAACGAATTTCTGTTGAAACTCCTGTATGATTAATGATGATCTTGATTGATGCGACAGGAAACCAACAGGTTATGATCTGTAAATGCTACAAGAGGTAACGAACTTGAACCCACATATACTTCAAAATATTGTAAGGCAAGTGTCCTTCTTTTCAATTGTGCTATAATTCAACTGATGCTTCAGAAATTTTGCATGTATTATGAAATCAATTCCATGCACGTCCTCCTGTAATAGAAGCACCAGCAAGATTAATCCACTCCAGCTTGAACAGTTGAGAAATTAACTAGAGAGTACTGGCGTATTTTGTAGTGATTTGACAGATTTCAAAAGCTTGTGAAACAATCACTAAGCAGAAAGACTGTTGAGAAACTCAAGAAGTGGATGAAAAGCATCAACAACACATATACATGGACTGCAGCTGGCTCAACCTCCATACCAGAGAGAATTGCAAAGTGGGCCGCTATCCTGAACCATGTTCGAGATGTCCATACACATGAGGCATCCTCTTTACCCCAGCAATAGCATGTGACCTTGGCCAAGACCTGCTGACAAATAATGGCTCCAAGCAGGTATTTAATCAATATACAGCCTAAATGTCAAAACTGCAAACAGACAACTACAGTTATTTAGTAATTTTCAGACATTGACCAGAGATCATCGTTATAATATTGTTGTACTTTATTGTTTTCAAAGTATGATATTTTCTTATTGGCTGCAGATACTCTAGCTTTCAACAAGTTGGAGAAGTTCATCAAACAAAAGAACACTGAAGGATGTTTCAAAACTGAGCCCCACCACCAAACTTCGTTGGGTTATCAGGTGTAACAAAAGCAGATATTTTGCTGCACCAAAGAATGTTGTCTTTCCCTTTATTAAATGCTGTGCAGGTAAAGAAAGTTTGTTTACTCAACACAATTTTACAAGGCAGAAAATATATGTCAATAGTAACACGACTTTTGGTCTGTAATCAGTGCAGACTCTACCTGGCTGCTATGCATTATAATGAAAATGGGGGACCACAGGCACTAGAGCTCGGAACAGGTGTACCTCTTCAAAATCTCATTTCCAAAGTCTTATCTGAGGAAAGTGCAGGGTTAACCCTAAAAGACACAGCAGACCTTTGGTAAGATGGTTCAAATCAAACAACACATATTTTGGATTTTTATAAAATTATTTTTGTTGATGAAGAATCAAATAAATATTGAAACACAGTAAAAAAAAAAAAAAAAATTAAAAAAAAAAAAAAAATGGTTTGTGCTTGTGTTTTATAATAACAGGTTATGTTGCTTGACATGATGGACCTACTTTTGAGAAAGTCTTTGTCAACCCATACGCCAGAACCAGATGTTAACCCATACCTGTTCCAGGGCAGTCAGCTCAGTATGCAGCCGGATAAGGAGGAAGGCATTGCCAGCTGTGTCAAGGTTCAAACAGGGGCAGTTTAAACCCTACGTGTGGCCTTCTTCATCAGGAAACTCTGAGCGGATGCACAGGACCACACAGGTGGAATTACATGATCGGTTTCACTAAGACCCCAGCACCAGCTCACAAATGGCCTGATAGGAGAGATACCTGTAGCGACTGAACAATTCCGACAGGAAGTCTTGCAGAGATTTAACATTGGTTGGTGTTATTATCTAAAATATTAACAATATGCTCAAATGGATCATGTTCAATGCTTGTTTTGTAACAAGTGTTTTTTTCTGTCTGATGTAAATAAATCTTGACTCTTGTCTACACTATTGAAAGAAAATTATTCCAAAATATGGTGGAATAAACAATCAAGACTCAAGACAAGACTTTTCTCTTTATTAACTACTGTAACAAAGCACAACTTACTGGTGTATTCCAAAACTAATTCAGCAGCTGAACCATAGTCAGCTCTGTATATTTCAGCAAACAACAATAAGGGGTAAACAGGATACAATCCAGGATGGTCAACCATACAGGTGAGCTGTTCTTGAACTCCGTAACGTTTGGTAACCTAATTAGAATTACAAATGGTAACTGTCAATTTTAGGCACAACTAGTTGTCAAATGAAGAGACAAAGTAGTTTACAATTGAGTGGTGAGAATGCTACCTGGATCTCAAATAACAGACATAAAATTCTCAGCTTGCCCTGGTAGCACATTTTTCCACCTGTAAACCAAGTAGATGTAATAATGCCAGACTGCCTTATAATATAGTGGCGCTGGTTATTGTCTATAGCTGATTATATATATATATATATATATGAACTTATGTGTATTTATGACAGAGTGGGCAAGCAGGTGTTGAGTAGAGGTAAATCTTCAGGAATAAATCATGGGTCATGTTTAACATCGATTGATTTATATAATCTGACATGGACAACATGTCATAAAAGTTTTTCCAGAATACAGTCTTCTCCAAACTACAAAATCCGATATAGATGCTAATCCAGCTTTAGGATCGATAGCAAATCAACAACATGAAAAGCCAACAACATAGGCTAGCTATCTGATAAACATGCATAATAAATGTAACAGCATAACGTTTCTTTTCGCATTAACAACCCGTCATCACAAAAATAAGCAATATTTTAAACACATCATTCTTTTTACGACGCAGCTGACAACGAGCTGAGAACCATCATGTTTTTGTCTTCATCCAGTGCTTCTCCATCTGGATCAGATTCTGGGTGAAACTGAAAAGCTAACTGAGCGACTGCGTGTTCTACGAGCCATTGTGATACATCCACTGTCAACATTAGCGCATGGTCGTGGAAACTAGCAAGCTGGTTGAGGCCATGCCCACCATCCACCTTGCCCGCCTCTGTCCTCCTCATTAGCATTTAAAGCTACAGACACAGGAAATGGCACGTTAAGTTAGAAAGCTCATTGTGGGACTACAACATTTTGTGGCTGAAATTCTCAAGGATGAATTTCGGGAAAAAGACTTCTGATACAGTACTAGGGACCACTTACCTATATCAGATCAACTCCAAAAGTAGCATGCATGGGACCTTTAAAATGTTAAGTATCTGTTAAAAAATAGTCTAAAAGTCATCTTTTAGCTTTCACATATTCATGTCCACACTCAACGATTTTTTTTTGTAAGAGTCCTGAGACAAATGAAAATAGAATGTGTGAAAGACTAATGACAGGAAGAATGCAGACTAAAAGCTTCAGATTGATTAAAACAATTGAGAATGTATGCATTTTATCTCTGAATATGTATCAGTAACCAGTGAGTACATGAACCATTATAATACATAACCTCATAATTCAATGATTCTATCAATTAATCAATAATCGTTTTAAATAATTGTATTTTTATATCATATCTGACTCTTCTCTTCAAAACACAATAAAACGTTTTCCTTTTAAATGTGACATGAAAAGTGACCAACCTCGTGACAATAGGGTTAATATTCAGCTGATAACAAAATGTTAGAACTTACTAGGGTTCCCACCATTCCGCACTAATAATGAAATCGCGCATATGCATCAAAAAAGCAGTCCATATGGTCAACAAAGTAATTTGTCAGCTGAAACACAGGCATATGCGACCAAGCGTGTTTACACATTTAAATGTACCACAATCTTTTCTGGCAAATGTTTTAAAATCTTCCAATAGCACAATTCATTTTCTCGAAATCATTTATCTTGTTGGACTGGCACCACTTATCACCATTCACTTTTAATTTCAGTCTTGACAAAAGTCTCATTGTCCTGCTTTTAAATGACCTCTTCCTCTTTGAGTGGACCTGAACAAGCTCATAGGCTCTGGCAAGTTACCAGTCTTCAAGGAACAGCATAGTCACTTTCCTTGGATGGACAAAGCTGCAGAAACTTCCTGAGCTTTCTGTCAGTCTGCAGAAGGCTCAAATCTCAACCTCACCTGTACCTGGGGTATGTGGAACAGGAGAAACTACTGGTGAAACACTAGGTACTGATGTCATCGGGGTTTGTAATCCACTCACCGGTCTAGGTGAAACGCGACGAGCCTCAAGTTCACACTGCCTAACACGCAGCAGTTGTGTATCATGTTCTTGCTGCTTAACTCGCAAATCAAGCTCTTTAAGTTGTATGGCCAATTTCAGATCTGCTTAGACGTGTTTAGACCTAGCAATGGATTCGGATCTACAGTCGGAACTTGAGCTGAAGCCTCTGCTTTATCTCCGTCTGTCCCAGAAACAGCGTCCACATCCCTGACTTCGGTTCAATTATCAAAACCCCATCCGCCACTAAATTTTCCTGCACCACATCTCTTATTACCTTTTGGTAGCCCTTTAGAAATGGTTATATCATAATAATCTGCGACAAGGATTAAGTCAGATTTACGGCATGTATATAATGCCTCTACAGTAGGAGACTGTTTAAAATACTCTAAACTAAACTCCATAGTTAAACTCGCTACACTCCCCTTTCACAAGTAAAACCGCCAATCAGAAATGACAAAATAATTCTCACCAACAAGACAAATCATACTTACGAATGAATTAGATGAAACGGTCAAATGGACAATAAATTAAAAGGACAAGACTTCCAGCAGGCAGTCAGACCAAAAGGACCCAAACAAAATCACAATCACTTATAAAGTACATTTATTGTAAATAAATTAGGGAAAACCACCAATCATTAGCAGATCTCCTTAAGGGACCCACGGTCCAACCAAAAAATAACATTAAAGCAATACAAATTTGTTGGCAAAGTAATATAAAGAGCAAAATTAACTAGCTTAATCTAGTGGCATCTTTCGTCAGAGAGACCCAAGGCCAAAATAACAAACAAAACCAATCTAAAAATAAATCAGCAATATAACTAACCTACCACAAAGAAAGGAAAGGAAAATAAATACAATCAATCTAACCTAACTACTCTTAACATAAACATCATACAAATGAGGGTTTAAACAAAAGAAAGCAGGTCTCTCCTACATTTCTACCACACTCCAAACAAAACCATTAATCAAACGAGATACATTCAAAAGCACTAAAGACAGTTCGGTCTGGCAGCCAACGGGAAGTCTGGAGTAGTGCGACCGGCCCGAAGTCACACCCTCTCTCTTCTGAAGAACGGAGGATCCATTTTATAGAGAACCGTCAGCTGATCACTCAATTACTGCTAATAAGCAGCAAGACATAGCAAATCAGCGGTGATCTGAAACTCAAAGAAAACATCCAACAGAATACAAATATTATGAAAAACACAATAAGAAACAAACATCATAACGTAACATGCACATTAACCTCTCTTGCAGTAATTAGTTTATCCGCAAGGTGGAAACGCTGCAGTGAGGGTATCGATTCACAAGGTAGCCGAAGAAAAACTGCATAAACATATGGCTTCACACACCTACGTAATAAGCTTAGACACTGTCCGGCTTCCCAAACGGTAGCTTGCAGCAATAATTGTTCACAGCTAGCCTTTCCCGCTGTGCTTGCCGGACTTCTGAGTTTTTCTTCGGTGTCCTTATTCACACTGTAATCTTCATAACTGCTCTCACGGCCCCGCTAGGCCAGGAGAGGTATTGCAATTTGGTGAAAGCGCATGTGTACATATACAAGTCAAATGAAGTATACTTTGCAAGGCTGCACGTACAACTGTGCGTATACACTAATGTACGTGTAAAAAAAGAAGTATACTTAGTATTCCACGGCCTTAACTAACAAATGCGCACAAGCCTATCTGTACACTTTACCTATGGACTGAAGTAGGCTGTCAGACATGTGTAGTAGAATGTCGATCTGAATGGCGATCCACTTCAAGGGCCATGATTTTTTTTTTCAACATTATTGTGACCAATATTTAGACTTTCATCATGTGATATTTTTATTTTTATTGGGTACACGTGTATCTTTGTCTTCGGTGCACAATTTTTACTATTTTATTATTGAGTTTGATAAATGCAGTGAGCTGTACGCTACAAGTATCACGTTTCCATAGTGCCGTGGTCTGCGTTAATTGCGGCAATATAGTGTTGCTTTTAGTGACCGGAGTTCAAATCCGAGATCCGGTCATATTTTCCACCGAAGGAAATTTCCCCAGGAACTAGGGACTTTGGGCCGGTACTCTGTGTGTTACCCCTGCAGAAACTTTCCCCAGGAACTAGAGACTTTAGGCCGGTACTCTGTGTGTTTCCACCACAGGAACCAAGATCTAAATATTAAAGCTGCAGTCCGTAACTTTTTTTGGTTAAAAATGATCCAAAATCAATATTTGAGAAAGTACATAACCAGCCAGTGTTCAAAACTATAGCCTTACTTTAGCCCGATTCACAACCGTTAGGTTATAATAATGTTTTTCTAATGTGAGTGATATGGGTAGGTTTTCGCAGGAAATTCGAGCATGGCACTGCGTCATTACGTCAGGACTGTAAACAAAGAAGTTTTCCCGGCTAATACACTATCACATGTGAGAATCCTGCAGGTGGCGCATTGATTATGGCCTTTTCTCACAGCAGCTGGAATAATTTAATTGATCATTTTGATGGTGGATTGTAATCCAGAAAGGAATGTGTTTATGAAACACATGTGAATGAAATTAAATTATATTCCAGTTTTAAATGTGCTTCTGATTACAGATAGCCTGGGATTACACAAGATTTGTATTTTAAAAAGTTGGAAGGGAGCATAGTTTGTAGGGATGGGAAAAAATCGATTCACCTAACTATCGCAATTTTTTTATTTACAATTTTTAAATATATTTTTTATACCAGAATCAATATTAATTCATATTAAGAACATTATCAATTCTTAATGTTTTTCTGATGCGAGACTTTTATTTTAAAAGATAAAAGCTGATGACACTTCTGTCAGATGCAGTTTAAGTAAAGAGTGTCTGAGAAAAATGCGCAGTCCTGATTCAGTATTAGAGGTCTGCACAGGCTTAAAATTTAAGCCCAAACCCGGCCCGTACCCGAGATTGTCTGGCCCGGCCCGACCCGACCCGACCCGAGCGGCACAGTTAAATTTAGAACCCGACCCGAACCCGAAATATTTTTCCCCCATAAAACGAATAGCCAATAAAAAAAAGCTGCATTTCACGATTGCATGCAATGGTCAGTAAACAAATACACAAAGAAACAGATTCATCAAGGCTCGGCCATTTCACAAGGCAAAATAATAAAACACTTACCAGTTATGAAAGTTTGTAAAAATCAGGTTGCAACGGTCACATACATTCTGCTGAGTTTATAAATGGTTGTATGGACAAGACGATAATTCTTACACTGTGCAAATTATGGGCATTTTTTGTCAGTTAAGGTTTGTTAGAATTTGTTAGCAAATCAGACACGGAGATTTAACGTTAGTGCGGTAAGATCATATTTATTTGAATGAATGAATATTTCTTTGAATTAGCAAGAGAGACAGAGAGGGACGAAAGTTGCGCGTGCATGTGAACCTGCGTCTGCGTGTCTCTCTCTACAAGCAATGAGGCGTAGTTACTTCAAAAACAGTGAATTTACCCCCTCAGTGCAGAGAAATATAACGTTGCAACTTGCGAGTCAGTAGCCTATCGAAGCTATTTTACTAATAAACGTTTCCGTGCTGTTTGTGCGCTGTGCAATCTCTGATATCTGTGTGCAATAATGTGTGTGTGCGTGCGTCTATGAAAGCAGTGTAGCCTCTGCATATAGTTTTGGTTTAGCTACAAACCCGAACCTGACCCGAGCCCGAAGCTATCCATTAAACATGAACCCGAACCCAAAATCCGAAAGTATTTCGGGATCCGCGGGCTTGTAGCAGACCTCTATTCAATATCTGCGGTCAGATGAGATTTTGACAGGTTTAATGTCAGTGTCAATATTCTATCGTTATTATAAGTAATTTTCATTACTTATGAAATAAAAAAGTATGTCCTGTCCTGTCAGATGTTATACTGCTGGTAGCGCGCACTCCACGGTTATGCTGATGACATCCAATTACATATTTCTTTTAGTCCTGATAGACTGGAAAAACGGTCTCTTCTGCAGAATTGTTTGGCATCCAATAATAAATGGATGTCGGACAATTTTCTGCAACTAAATAACGATAAAACTGAGGTAATGATTGTTGCCCCTGACAATCTTACTACTAAAATTATGTAGGTTGTTGGGGGTCTATCATCATCTGATAGCAGTGAAATAAGAAATCTGGGTGTCATTTTTGACAGGTCCATGTGTTTGAACAGTCATGTAAAATCTGTAGTTCGTTCATATTTTTTCCATCTTAGGAACATTGCAAAGATCAGATCTATGATTTCAAAAAAAGAGATGGAGATTCTTGTTCATGCATTTATCTCTACACGGTTAGACTATTGCAATGTTCTGTACACTTGTTTGAATAAATCTTCTATGGATCGATTACAAGTTGTACAGAACGAGGCTGCAAGGCATTTGACTAGGAACACAAGGAGGTCGCACATTACCCCTGTGCTTAAGGCCCTTCATTGGCTTCCCATTGGGTTTAGAGTGCATTTCAAAATTTTGGTCATTACTTATAGAGCCCTGCATGGTCAGGCACCCTCTTATATTCATGATCTATTACATGCACACTCTCCTGGCCAATCTTTGAGGTCTTCTGACAGACCTTTTAACTATTCCCAGAACACGTCTTAAGACAAGGGGTGACCGTGCTTTGGTGTCATGGCTCCAAGGCTTTGGAACTCTCTCTCCTTGTCATTGAGAACTGTGTGTTCTGTTGAATCTTTTAAAAAAAACACCTAAAGACATCTTTTTTGGACAGACTTTTAACTAGCAATATGGTCTGGAAACAATTTTTTGTGATATCTGGAGGTATTTGTACAGTGGGTATTTTAACTTGTTTTGATCTTAATTTTTGATTGTGAAGCACTTTGACTCCTTGTCTGTGAAAAGTGCTATATAAATAAATTTGACTTACTCTTCTGTAGCATGCGCGAACGCGGTGCGGCGCTGTATATCACTTCACTAAAGCGCAGAAACTACGAGCATGCAACAGTACAATACCAACTAATCACAAAACTGTACTGCGTGTTTTAGCTGGGAAGGATTTGCATGAAGGTATCATATTCATTCTATTCAGGAGCAGTTTCCACGTTTCATTAACAGTTCATGATAGTATTGTATATTTACCATGGTAACTTGTTTCCATAACCAAAAACACCATGTTATTTTCATTTTGTATATGTTTAAATGTCTGTGGGGGCTCAGACCAACTTAATTGTATTAACAAAACTAGTTTGGGACTGCTATTTAATAGCCTTATAGGCTGTTTATTCAGTATTAATCATATTCTTAACAGTCTTAATTTTTAGTATATAAATTTGCTGTTTTTATTTTTTATAATATATATAAAAAACTAAGCAAATTTATTTAACAAAAATTAAGTTAAGACTGTTAAGAATATAATACTGAATATATTAATATACTGACTATTATAATATACTTAAACTTGTATGCCTTGAGCACAATATAGGTAAGTTTCTGACGAATAAAAAAAAGGTAAAATGCAGGCCTTTTTCTGAACAAACAACAGAATATAAGGAGTAATTTCTGTGAAGAGAGAAAACAATTAACATTAATAAAACCGACACATCTACACTGAGAACTACACCTGAAACTAACCGTATCAATTTATTCTGAGATTTCTATAACTTATCAACCAACCACGAGACAAATCAGACATCCAAGAAATACATGCATATTCTAAATGACATGACACTTAACATGATGCAAGTCATTTTTAAATCTGTTTATCAAGAAAACGAACATTTCTGGCAAGAAATTTTGTTCTAGCATTAACCTTTCATAGGACTTTCATAGCCATACATACACCACTTAAATCATTGTCAAGGACACATCCAAGATAATTAACGGAAGCTCTATTTGATATTAAACAATTCCCGACCTTAATAGACATTTGTGGATTTTGTGAGCGAGTGTGGATCTCTCATGTGCATTTGTGGATTTTGTGCGCGAGTGTGGATCTCTCACATGCATTTGTGGATTGTGTGCGTGTGTGTGGATCTCTCGCGTGGATTTGGTGTGTGTGTGTGTGTGTGTGTGTGGATCTCTCGCGTGCATTTGTGGATTGTGTGCGCATGTGTGGATCTCTCACATGCATTTGTGGATTGTGTGCGCGTGTGTGGATCTCTCGCGTGCATTTGTGGATTGTGTGCGCGTGTGGATCTCTCACATGCATTTGTGGATTGTGTGCGCGTGTGTGGATCTCTCGCGTGCATTTGTGGATTTGGTGCACACGTGTGTGGATCTCTCGCGTGCATTTGTGGATTGTGTGTGGCGGTGTGGATCTCGTGCACATGTGTGTGGATCTCTCGTGTGCATTTGTGGATTGTGTGCGCGTGTGTGGATCTCTCACGTGCATTTGTGGATTTGGTGTAGAGATCGACCGATATGGGTTTTTCTATAGCCGATGTTTAGAGGTCAGGGTCAGCTGATGGCCGATATGTGCTGCCGATTTTTTTGGCTGATTTTAGGGCCGATATCTTTACGTTTTCCCCTTCGTTTGCATGCTAAAATATCACACTAATAAGTGGATGCACAACATTTCTAAACTTAACAATTTATTGAACACTGACTTCAACCATCTCTCAAATCTTAATTTTGTGCACTGCACGGTAATTAAATTAAATATTTATCCAAACAAATCAATAAACTGACCAAGTATTAAATATATAAAATAGGTAATATAAAAAAAAAACTTTCCATCATTTACATAAAAGTTTTAGAGCATTTATCAAGGAGAATTTGTCCAAGTTTGTTGGAACATAAATGTAAATTTATTAAATATACATTTAAATAAAATAAATACAACTTTATAAATACAAATCAATTAAACTGAAAAATATAAAAAATACATAATAGTAGTGCTTGCAAACACACTAGCAACCAGCAACATTTGTGTTTGGTATAAATGACACAGAACATCTAAAGTGCATTCTAACTTTCTGCTTTTTGCAACTTTCTGCATTTTTATATAAAACAAATTCCTCAATTAACCAACTGTGAATGCACTTGACTTAGCGGCAACAAAAATCTATTTTAGTGCAAATAACATGGCAGCAAACCCCTCATTTTTGAGTGAAGGAAATTATTTAAACATTACAGAACAATATAAAGGAATGTGCTTTAATTTGAACTCAATTGCAGTCCCTGAGTCTTTCTCACTCTTCCCATCTTTCACTGAACGTTCTCAGTACTCCCAGTTTAAGAACGGCAGGTTATCATGCAGGAAAGACAGCTGTTCTGCATGTTCTTTCTCTGCTGTATACGTTAACTTAAGACATAACTGACTGTGTTTACCAGAATACTTGCCAAAACGGGTATTTTAACAACTTTGTGTATGTATCCGTCCGTTGAGACGGTATCTGAATCGCGCCTCTCTCACTCGCTCTCTGCACGCGCGCGCTAAGTGAATTTGGCAGCGGTGTGGATCTCTCGCGTGCATTTGTGGACGTGTGCGCGTGTGTGGATCTCTCACGTGCATTTGTGGATTGTGTGCGCGTGTGTGGATCTCTCACGTGCATTTGTGGATTGTGTGTGCGAGTGTGGATCTCTCACGTGAGTAGTAAGTATACTACACCACCTGTCAAAATGATTGATGGCAGGTGGGCGGGGCTTCCGGTATAGGGGCGGGACTTCCGGTATAAGGCGGGACTTCCGGTGTAGGCGGGACTTCCTGTATAAGGCGGGACTTCCGGTGTAGGCGGAACTTCCGGTGTAGTAGGGACTTCGGTATAATCAATCATGTTATCATGACAGTAGGTTTTGATGTTTTTGACAGGTGGTTTTGATGGTTTTGATGTTATTGACAGTAGGTTTTGATGATTTTGACAGGTGGTTTTGATGGTTTTGATGTTTTGACAGCAGGTTTTGATGGTTTTGATGTTTTGACAGCAGGTTTTGATGTTTTTGATGATTTTGACAGTTGGTTTTGATGTTTTGACAGCAGGTTTTGATGTTTTTGATGATTTTGACAGGAGGTTTTTGTTTTTGAAGGCTGTATAATAAATGACAGAAGGTTTTGATGTTTTTGATGATTTTGACAGGTGGTTTTGATGGTTTTGATGTTTTTGACAGCAGGTTTTGATGATTTTGACAGGAGGTTTTTGGTTTTGAAGGCTGTATAATAAATGACAGAAGGTTTTGATGTTTTGATGATTTTGACAGGTGGTTTGATGGTTTGATGTTTTGACAGCAGGTTTTGATGATTTTGACAGAAGGTTTTTGTTTTTGAAGGCTGTATTTTAAATCATGTTATACACACAGAAGGTTTTGTCCTTTGAAGACGCTGTTATCAGGAAATTCCCCTTCCACCCACAGCGTATATAAATGGGTCAGTGTGTTCTACATCAATCAGAAAGAAAACATGAGCTACATGAGCATGGACTGTTTATCGTCCCTAAATCCCCAGAGGCGGGGGTGAGCAGCAGAGCGACGGACAGTCTGATGGCCAGTCTGACTATGGCACCGAGAAAACCTTCGGTCACGTCCGTTTGACAAACTTTCTCCATGAACTTTCGGAATGGACTAAAGGTGAATTTATGATGAGCAGTAACCGTGTATTCGGGTACAAATTTCATAAATCAACTCGAGTTGTTATACTCTACACCACCGACAAGCAGGCGAGTTTCAGCCGGGGAAGGCGCGTGTATTTCCTGAAAAAGACTGGTCATTATTTTACAAATTTGTCTGGAAGGATCTGAACAGCGGCGAAGAGCCTTTGTACATTTCAGAGTGGGACGGGGTGAACCCGAATGTCGGTACCGCGTGGTAGGTGACCACGCTAAAAGAACCCAGATGATTCTGTCTACATATTCTGCTGTAAAGACAAGACAAAGCTCAACAAAAATCGGTCAGGGGTCGTCCTGCCTAACGAGCATAACGATCTGTATGAAATGCAATTTTTGTTCAAGTGGATCTGGATCTGCTGGCGGTATTTTTCAATAATAAACAAGATGTTCAAATGGTGCGAGCTGCATGACGGCTACAACAAAATTAAAGTGCAGCTGTTCCACCCTGAGAGATGCGTGCGCAGCAGTACATCGCGCTATTCCTTCATTTACTACGGACATCCGGAAGCTCGCCGGTCAGACCCTCCCAGGCGTCGTTTATAAACCATGGCTGCAGTGCTACGGACGTCCCGCCCCTTTACTACATTTGCCATAAAGTCAGTGACCAGACCCTCTCAAGCAGCATTTATAAACCATGGCTGAAGGCGGCGCTTCATTACCCGCTCATGTGTAGCTGCGGCATCTCCTTCGCAGCATTCTCGAGCCTCCTGACGACAACGCATAGCGACCATTGCCTGACTTTCCCCTTGGACCATCGGACCTCCACAAAGATTGGGAATCGGACCTCCAAAAGCGACTGGGGTCCGGCTAACATCGTCAACCCCTCCGAAGACTGGCTGGATAAATTGGGCTCAGACCTCGGATCACACAACCTGACTTACCTTCCCATCGCTAAAGCCGGTCTCGACACTAAAGCCGGTCTCGGCGCTACAGGCGGATGTTTCAGCGGCGTCGGTTCAAAATCATAAAAGCAGCGACCGTGGTGCTGCTGGAACATCATCGGCGATAAGCTGAAGGAAGACTGCGAGGGTGTGCGATTGACCATCCTAGCCAGCTGCAACATTCCTGTCTGTTTGACCCTCCCAACTTCTACTTGACACACACTTTGACGAGCTGTCAGGCAAGCTGTTTAAGCCCTTTTTCATTCCATCATCGGTATTCTCCTAAACCGCTGTGGGTTAAAATCTCACCCCATCGTATCCAAGGGACAGTCGGGACTATTCTGCACGAATTAAAGGCGAACCATTCATAGTTGCCAAGCTAGAAGAAATCAGGCTGAAACTTCTGGACAAACCCTGCAAGGAAATAGTCTCTGACGTCGTTGATCTCTGGCAAGGTCTTTCAATTGTGAATGGCGGTGACCAAGTCAGCTCCAGCATGGGTGTAGCCTCTAGCCTAAGGAGCTGTATGGAATTCATGTTTAAAGAGCATTACAGGCGGCAGATGACTGCGCTGCTGTATAAGATTATTGCGGACGCAGCCACCCCGATATTCCAGTTGACCACAACACTACGCGTGAGGCAAATCTCAAGAAAAATATGGTGTTAATAAGAGGACTGGCTAATTCATGGGACGATTTGACGGATAAATGTGTTGATGGTACCGACCCCTGATGTAATGATAAAGAGGTTCTAGATATGATGATTGAATCACAATGTACGATCGAAATCACCGATGTGTTGTGTACTTCTACCTATGTGGCGGATGTATGTACTGAGTTGATCTTGAATGAAAGCGATGATGATGAAATTCAAAAACATGCCGATATTCATGAGACCGTTGACAAAATTGTCGTAATGTATGTTGATTACATCCTAGACAAAAACATGATGGCCTGCCGCGACTTTCTTTTCTGGTTAGACTATCATTGATGTCATTATTACTAACTATTTGCTACATTATTCTTTTTACTAACCATTCTTAGTTAGTGTGTTGTATTATATCCATTTTTACTTTACGTGTATCATTTTACTTAGATTGAATTAATACCATTTACTTAGATTTTGCATCATGTAACGTTTTTAATAAAAGATTGATTCAAACTACTTGCTTATTCTTTTGCATCGGTTGAAGCGACAGCATGTCGGAGCTCATGAAAAGGCTTATTATACACCGTCCAACCCCGGCTCTCTAGGGGTAAAAGCGATTAAAAGGCCGCCGTCTTAAAAGATAGCGGCGTCCGTCTAAGCGATAAAGAGGTTTCAGAATGGTTGACTGGTGAGGATGCTTACACATTACACAAAACAGCACCTATAAAATACAAACGAAATAGAGTGGTTGTATGCGGGATCGATACACAGTTCCAGGCCGATCTTGTCGACATGAGTGCCTACGCCAAGGATAATGACGGTCATAAATACCTACTGACATGCATAGATGTATTTAGCAAGTTCTCATGGGTTCGAGTTTTGAAGAATAAGAGCGGCATTGAGGTTACTAAAGCGTTCAGTCTATACTCAAAGAGGGTCGTGTGCCTCAGAAATTGCAGACGGATCAGGGAAAGGAATTTTTAACAAACATTTTCAAGATGTGATGAAAAAGCACGACATTAACCACTTGCTACCGCTTCTGGATTTGAAAGCCAGTGTCGTGGAAGCGATTTAATAGAACATTAAAAGCCGCATGTGGAGATTTTTAACGGCTACAAATTCCGCCGATACATAGATGTTTTACAAGACATTATTCAAGGGTACAACACCAGTTATCACCGAAGTATCAGAATGAGACCCGTGGGCGACAAAGTAAATGAGGGTCAAGTGTTTCAAAACTTGTACGGCGATACAAAGAAGCAGAAGAAGACCGTATTTAATTTCAAAGTCGGCGTCGTCAGGATTTCTAAAGTGAGAGGCCCGTTAGCCAAAGGTTATGAGCAGAACTACACGGAAGAATTTTTACCGTATCTTCGTGTATTCCACGTCAACCCCTGGTCTACAGACTCAAGGATTATGATGGCGATGTCATCGAGGGGTTTTATGAAGAAGAGCTGCAAAAATAATTGTGAGTAAAACAAATCTTTTAAGGTGGAAAAGATTTTAGGTCAGAAAAAACAAGGAAATCTCGCTTGTTTTAGTGAAATGGCTAGGATGGCCTTCAAAATTTAATAGTTATATAGATAAAAACTCTGCTGGACTTGCAATCTCCTTAAAAGCACCGCCGTTAACGGATGAGACCATACAGCGAAGGACCGTCATGGAGGATCACGGGTTCTACGTCACGTTGCCGTGCAATGCGTCGTCGTCGGTTTATCCTGAAAATCGTATATCCAGCTATACAACCAGGTTGGCTAAAGCTATAAACTTGAAAGGACAATGGGAAGTCGGACTCGCGAAATCGAATATCCTAGAAGTTGGTACAACTTTAATGACGAAGATGGGCATTTCATCCTACATACGGCTCCGGAACCCCGGATAGCAATCCCTCAAATATTGGTTTTCTATAATTACAAAATTATACATAGCGGAGGGTACTACGCAAACATTAAATGCGATCCTCCGGGCTATAAATCAACTCATCGCACCAGCGGCCGTATTGAATCATGACGAATTAAAAACAAGGTGTATCTGACCGCGAAACCCAACATTTCAATGAGTTTCCGGGAAGACTCGCCACTATTTTAGGAATGACGCTAAAACCTCTCGGAGGTTTAAACTATCATAAAGAACCCGATTTTACATAAGCGTCATCATATCGCTCCTCATCAATGCGATATCAGCGGGGTTCTACACAATGTATGTTTACACCGACATCATCCAATACCAAGCGGTCGGAGATTCTTACGTTCCCCTTTTGAGATGCGTACATATAACGGGTAAAGGCAACGACGCGGTCATTGCTAGATCGACAACCCCATTACGCATCGATCAGCAAGGATCACATCACCAGCATCGTCATAGAGTTGAAGGGACGATCAAAACCACAAAGTACCATTTTCTTACGGAAAGTCATCGTAAAACTACACTTTAAACCAAAAATATTTCAATTCTTTAAAATGGTTTATTATAGACCGGAGAGCCCAATACCGCGGACTATGTGAGCTATTACCAAAATCAGGCCGGCTGCGGTTTACCGGGTTATTCGGGATCGGGAGTTATGTACGGTGCGGGGTTAGGAGGTCTATTCAGAGGGCTGTTCAGGATGGCCGTACCGTTGTTAAAAGAGGATTTAGCTTGCGAAACCACACCTAAAATCGGCAGCTAAAAATATAGTATCCGACGTCGTCTCAAAGCGTTTTGGCCGCGCTCGCATAGCGATAAAGCTCAAGACGGGTCCGGTCTGATGGTCATGGCACGTAAGAGAATGTCTAAACCGCCGGGTGTGAGGAGGCGTGGTCAGCGGGTGCGCCGAAGAAGAAAACAGTCGCGGATCAAACAAGCGCTCACTCGTGCGCAGAAAGCGTGAAGGTCTGTCAGTCGAAACGTGTCGATCAAGAGAGCCACAAAATCCATATTCTAACATGGCGCTACTGCATGTCGGAGAATGCATCAAGTCCGAGCTGGACTTATTTTCGGTCCCGCTGACACAGACCGTTATTGAGAAAACGGCTATTTAGAAGTATCCCCATTATCGGCCATATCGGGCTCTGCACCATTGGAATTTTTTATCGCAGGCCAGCGGCGATGATTATGTGGATCTCAATAACACGATGCTCTATCTACGGTGAAAATCACGAGACCTAACGGGAAGAGATTGCACACCCTGCGAAGGTGGGTCTAATCAACTACCCGGGCCACTATATTTTCACAAGTCGGCGTGACCCTCGGCGATCGTCTGATTTCTCAGAGTTCGAGCACTTACCCTTATCGCTGTATCATCGAGTCTGATCAACTACGGTAAAGATACGTTGGAATCTGTCTTCAGCGCTGGATTGTTCCATAAAGACACGGCGGGTCACATGGATGTTCAAGACCCGCAGGCCATAAGCAGGGTTGTCGAAGAGATCGGGTTACACCAGCGAAAGCAAGGAGGTGGAACTACTTGCCCCCATACACAGCGATATATTCTTCCAAGAGAAACTTATGATAAACGGGTTGATATCAAGATCGACTTATTCAAGCAAAAGATGAATTCTGTCTGATGAGGGCCGACGATGTGGCTTACAAATTAAATATAGTGTCCGCATCCCTATTTGTCAAGAAAGTTACTGTATCACCACCGGTGAGACTGGCTCACGCTCAGACGTTACTCTCGACAACGGCCAAGTACCCTGTCGATAGGGTCAGTCTAAAATCGTTCTCCATACCGGCCGGCTCTCGTGTTTCGAATCAGGAAAATCTGTTTTTAGGAACGCTACCAAAGTCTATCGTCATTGCCATGGTCGACAACGACGCATTCACCGGTTCCTACACAAAAAATCCATTCGCGTTCAAACATTACGATCTGGAATTCTTAGCCGTCTACATCGACGGTCAACAATATCCCTTCAAGCCTCTACAACCTAATTTCGAAGCTGGTTCGGCAGTACGAGAATATTATCAGTTGGTGATGACGACCGGGAGACACCTTAAAGACCAACCGCTCTGTATTGGCAGGAATGATTTCCTGAGCGGATACACACTACGCATTTAACCTCACGCGGACGAAGAGTGCGGTCAGCACATTTCCCTCATCAAGTCCGGGAATATCAGAGTCGAAGCTCGTTTCAGAAAACCACTGCGAATACCATTAATTTAATTGTTTACGCGTATTTGACAGCATCATTGAATTGTCTAACGCCGCCAGGTACTGATAGACTACTATTGAGATGAACACACTGCAGCTCACCGCCATCATGGATAAAATTACATGCAGGACTCATTTTCTCGGCGTTCTGCGGCGATCAACTACCCAAAAACCCATGAGGATCTTGCCGTCGGCCTGTATCATTAACACTCACCCTGCTAGGCTACCGGGTGAGCACTGGATCGCCGTTTATTTAACCCAAGGCGGGCCCACGTGTTTTTCGACAGCTTCGGCAATCCGCCCAACAGCCATCGCTTTCCAACCACCATCAATAACTTTCTAGCAGCCAGCGGCGCGGCGTATTATATTCCGACAGGCGAGTCCAGGATTATTCATCGGATACCTGCGGTCAGCACTGTGTGTTTTTTCTATATCATTTAGCCAGAGGATACGACTATAACCATGTGATGAAACTATACACCGATGATTATATTAAAAATGATAAAATGGTGTCCCTATTTGTGAAGAGATTAAGACCGTATGTTTGTAATGATAAAATGTTTTCCTGCGTTCACTGTGTGCAGACATGTCTGACATATAAATAAAAAAATCTTAAAACCATTATATTTTTAATCATCTTTTTATTTAATCATAAGATACATATTAATGCACACACACACACACACACACACACACACACACACACACACATGAAAGGATTCGTTAAAATTCCAACCATTGTCTTGGATCGATAGTCGGGGATTTAAACACAGAGTCTTCGGACTCTGGAAACACGGAGCGTGAATGTCTTCGTGCTCTTTTAGAAGGTCTGACACGGGTGTCGGGTTTACTCTTTAGAGATTTAATTGTGCTCCTGACCTGTTGATTCGGCACTGTAGAAAAGGGATGTTTAATTCGGCAAAACGTAGAAACTCTGACCATCCTACAGGTCTCCGGTTATCACGAACCTTTATGCGGGCCGTGACATTTTTAACAAATCGACCATGTGTGAGCCTTGTATGGCTTTACCCTGAACACAAACTCCCGATTCGTTCCACGCTTAGTCCTTTAGCTTTAGACATCTTGTCTAATATGTATCTGCTGTTTTTCACACTTCTCGAAGGTACATTCTTCAGAACTTCATCCACCACATGCTCCTCAGCACCGTCGTCTTCGACGCTAGCCACGGTCGGTACTTCATCTTTATGAGTGGGGTCGGGTAACGACTGCGTTAAAACACCGCTCTCGCGATCGCCTTGTTTAACGATGGTCAAAAACCTGCTCAGGGTATTTGTGTAAAGTTTTGCTTTTAAATCGGGTTCAAATCAGTGCAGAGTAAAATATTTCTCATGGCGTCCAAATCGTTTTCCACGCTCTGTTGAATAGTCTCGCATTTTCAGTTCTCGCCTTATCCAGTTGATGCTGCGGGACTAAATACATCTTCTCGGCGTACTCCATCCTATCTGTTTGCTATCAAGCTCGAAAGAAAGGGCGACGCTCAGGAAGCGGTAAAAGGAATCCACCCTTCTGGTTGAAGACTCGTTTCTTTGCCGCTATGCCGATTTTTTATCGGCTACAAATTTAATTTCGCTTTTCTCTTTTCAGTTTTCGGTACTGTTGCGGATTGACCGGAATAGTCCCGTAGAGGATGTTAAGCGCCACTTCACACAGCGATAAAATGAATTCGTCGGACGCCGATTGTAAAATAAGGCGCCGTTGTTTAGGAGATGCTTTATGTAGCAGTTTTAACACCGGCAGATGTTTACAAAGTCTGGCGGACATGGTGATTTGATCACGTTCTTCTTCTTTTTCGGGATATAAACCACTTGACGGTCGGAAAGCAATCCTGTTCTGAGACGGTACTGCTCGGGAGTTTTTGCTTTATAGTCTATCATTATGTAGCCGAAAGGTTGGTTGACCGCTCGTGGTAACACTCCATAAAGTATTTTGTGTTTCCGGGTACATTTGGCGTCCTAGCATCGCTACTTGATTGACGTCCGGATTTTTAAACAGAATCATATAATTGGCGTTTAAGCTGATGGTTCGGCTGGATTTACCCTGTACAAATAAATTTTGCACTATATAAATAGCGCTAAGATTGCGGTGATGGACGTACTGCGTAAACACCCTTTGAAGCTCCAATTTGCGCTGGCTTGCTGCATCAAATCATCCACGATGAGAAGATTTGGTTTAGTGACGGGTAGCAAATCATCATCATTCAGACTCTCTGGTATTCCTTGCACAAATTTAATGTCGTACAATTTAAGCACATCATCGTACAAAGGCTGCCAACAATCATACAACCAAACAATGTTTTCAATTTTCTTGGAAATTAAATTCAAACCTTTTTCCAACAAAAGTTTCACAAAATAAGACTTTCCAGAATTGGACGGTCCGCTTATAACACAACTAAATGGATGTTGTAGTCTGAAATCAAAATCGGAAACATCCATCGACCCTCTGTGCATCATCATCATCTGATCAGTAGCCATAAGGAAGCGTGGTGAAATCGGGCAAAAGTCTGCGTTTATTATACACCACCTTAAACCTTTTAACGACTGATTTGTTGTGCAACGTGAGAGTCTTTTATCCCTCACAATGTTTTCTGTGTGAGCCAGGATGTATTTGGTACTATCATGCGGCGTCACATAACTGTCAACCAGACCAATCAGGGTTTCCAGGCGGATGGCTTGGGAATTTTTAGCATTCAGCGTTATCCCCTTAGCTTTCATACACACTTTCCCTTTGGACGTCTGGAAACCGATTTAGGGCCGCTAGCGCAAAACTCTGTAATAAAATCCCCATCGTCTATTTCGTCAGCTCGCCCAAATGATCACCCAGAGGCGGCTCCCAGTCGCCGTCCCTAGACACAAACACGACGCTGTCTGTGTCCGAGTAAAGAAGACGGTCACCGAGTCTGTCCATCAATTCGTACAATTCCAGTCGGGCGTGTGCTGTGGTGAACGCATCAATAAACACGTTAACGTCGCGACCCCTTACAAACATCCTCTTTGTTGGGTTTATGCTGGACGAGAGCCACGTCGTCTGAGACGAATGAGAAATACGACAAGGTGTCGGTATTACCGAAAACGATTCTGGTGAAATCTTCGGCTCGCTCACCAGAGTCGTTTGAGGTAAGTTTGGTCTTAAAGAGAACCTACCCACAAGCTGTTCAAAATAAGTTTGGTGATCGCTCTCTGGGCAGCGTTGTGCTTGATCTTTTCGGGTCGAGTTGAATCCTCTTTTTCGAAATATTCGCGAATGTAAGTTTCTCTCTCAGCGTCCGTGACAACATTCGACGGGTAACCCGGCGCTTGTTGTTTCAACCGCAAAAACGTTTTGGACGTATTCGACAAACAATGTGTCTGACTGTTGTGGAAAATGCCAAACCTCGTCAATCTTGGCTACCACATAACCCTTCTCGATGGCTTTTAAAAGCTCAATGGATACCCAGGAGCCGGAGAGTGATCTTTCCTCATCCGTGTGGGTACAGCTCGTGGTCTGGTTTTGATCGTGGCGCAGGTTCGGCATAACGGAAACATGAGTTTTCCTTGGCATCTGTAAGGGAGAACAGGATGCAGTAATTTGCGGGAGGGTACACGGTCGCTTTGATAAGCCCGTAATAATTTTCAATCGGTTCAAAATTGTTGAAAATGATTTCTGGATGTTCAATCGGGTAGCTTTTCCTAGCCTGGCAGAAGGGGTAGAGGCTGGTGAAATCGAGATACCTTATTTTCTCATCTCCGCTCACTTTGTGATAGAGTTTATAAGCGTTAGTGCCCGCCAAACAGGGTGTCTCGAGGGTTCAGTCTCTCTGGGGCGGAATAACCGGTCATAAATTCTATCACAGAGGATCTTTTCATGTCGTTCCATTCACATTCCCAAAGAACCTCGATTTGCAAACCGTCACGCGTTCTGCAGAATTTCGATCTTATCGTCAAACTGTCTCCTGAGAACCCCATAGGGTACTCCCGACAAGGGGTGAGACTCATGGGGTTCAAAGCGGCAGCAGTGCCCGTGGAAGATGCACCCTGCGTATTCTAAGCCGTGCCGCACACCGTCCTGCTGGTAGTAGCCGTCTAAAAAGTACTTACCGATCGATACTTCGCCGTGGTTTACGGCATGGTGAACGTCCACGTTTCGAGTCTTTTTGACATACTCGAGCCATTCGATCGAGCCGCTTGAGTAGGACTTATTCTGATCGATGTACGCTTTGTTATGCGTGAGAGCGGCGTGTTTCTGCCGAGATAATGTGTTTTAAAGACCCCCATCGAGCAGCCGCGGCGTCACGAAACCAAAGGGTCAAGTCCAGCGCATTGCATGAATGCCTCCCGGTATTTCATGCAACCTTCGCGTAATAAGACGACGTCGTTAACGCCGTACGCGTACAGTTCTTTCCTGAAGTCAAAGCACTTGCCCTCAACTGTGCTGTACCACGCATCAAACTTTTCACGGTCTTTATCCGACATGTTATCGTAGTTGTAGAACTTTTGTCGGGTATGGTCCGAAATAGTTCTCGTTTTCCACCCTGTTGAAAAGATGGGGGAAGTAGCCTTTTTCAGTCGTCGTTAAGTCTAACGCTACGGGCATTTTGGCAAGGGCCATTGGAAAAAATGAGTAACTATCGATGTATCGTTGGCCAAAGCGATTCGTCGTACATGAAAATTATTTTACATCCTTGCATTATGACCTCAATAGCAATCCCGGCTTTGCAAAAATACTCGAGAATCAGAAAGGCGTCGAATCTGGGAGGCGTAATGAGCTATGAAGCAGTAGCCATTATATCGGGGTGTCTGAAGCGGTTGATTAGCTTAGCGATGCAGTCGGTACCCTCAGCCGTAAATTTCTTCCCTTTGAATGTGATTGCGCCAAACAAAATTAGCCACGTGTCTACCGTTTTAACGCTGCGTTTCAAAATCGTAGAAGATGTATTTCTCGCATGGCTCCTTAGGCTCTAGGGGCTGTATGAAGCATTGGTGTGATCCCTGGCCCGTCAGACGTTCTCGACAATGGACGCATTTGTCCGGGGCACATATGTGTTTTGTTTTCTTGTCACCCGCTTTAACGTAGTAACGCCATCCGCATAGTTTGCAGTATTTGATAATATCACAGGAGGGGGATTCTTGACCGGGAGGGGGGTTCTTTTTATGCATTTCGAAGCAATAGCTCGATTTACAGTAACGCAAACAATCGGGGCAATGTATGGTTCTTTTAGGGAACCTGTGACATTCGGCGTCAAAACAGACATTGCAGGCTTGCTTACATCGATGGTCTCTGCGGGTGGTGTAACTTTTGTAACAAAATTGACAGGCGTGAACCTAAGAACCGGTCAGATTCATTATCATGTAGTAATGATCATCATGTAGATAGAGGAACACCGTTTTAGGGTGGAGTTCGTCACAATTTTATGCGTTTCTAAGACCATGGCATTCGATCTGTGAAATACAACGATTTTAATGCCTAGTGCTCGTTCAAAGCGAGCTATGTCGCTAAGAGCGATTCGGTCTTGAATTGAGAAGCCGGCGCTGTTTTGGATGGTGACAGCCAGTTTTTCTAACTCACTCTCGGGTAGTTGGGGGTTAAGAAAACGAGCGAGACAAATAGAGAAACACAATTGATTTGACAAATTTATGGGACAGAACAAATTCGTCTTTTTTTTTGGATTACCTGATCAACGGCCAGATCTGTAAGTTTCGTCGTCGACCACCTCCTTGTCTGTTCATGGCTACGGCAGCGTCGATCTCAACAGCGTCGTCAGATAATAACTGCTCGTTGCTCTGTAAAACTCTTTCAAATTGATCCATAAGCGAATCCACGTCAAATCATTACCGGTGAGAACACCGCTGATAGGTGTTTGTAGAGTGGGTGCCGACATGGTCATATTGATCACGGGGCATCGTGACCGATTTCTCTAGCGAAGGCGACGATCTCGCTCAACATGCTGTGTAAGGAAGTGTGATAAGAGGCCAAATCTGTAGAGTTAATCTCTCTCAGATTCATGCTCCTTCTCAACGACACGCTGTTGAACCGAGGTCGCGTAAAACGTGATATCCGTTAACGAACCCACCTTCTCGAATCAGCGTATCAATTTCCGTGACGGCTTAATCGACTCTGTTTATTAGGCTCAGTCTCGCAAAGCGCCAACATTACCTGATGTGGGTCTCGTGTTGCTGGTCGATGGCTGTGAAGTATCATCACCGTCATGGTGCTCTGTGTCGTCCGCAGTCAGGATCGGTGTCGGTACATGCTGGGAGTTGATTATTTAAAACACCACCATATTGTACAACAGGATTGTTGTCTACGCTAGCACATGATCGTACAAATTAATATTTGGATTTACAGCTAATTCAAAAGATCCAAATTAGTGGGGATTGCGAAGATTCTAGATTAAACAAATACTGTTCTAAAGAATCCGGAAGCATTAAAAGCTCGTCCGCAGCAAACTTAGCATTTCAATCTCGTCCGTGACAGTTCTGTGTCGTCTCTCATGCTAAAAGCTTTTTGACCCATCCATTTTAGATTTCAGACCAAAACATGAAATATTACAAAATCATAGAGTATAGAAAGCATGCAAAATCATAGAGTATATGGAATATAAAAATCAAAGCATAGATGGAATATAAAAATCAAAACATAGATGGAATATAAAAATCAATACATGATAGGTGAAGAAAACAACTACAACCATAAAAGTTTAATGGAATACATCTATATTGAATTTACTCCTCTGTACCATCAATGATGACGAGAATAAGATGATGAAACATGAGTACCAATTCGCGATGGAATTCAGTTACCCTACGATCGCTTCTATTAAATTCCTGATCCAGGGTTGATCTCATGGTCTGGATACGACGAAATGTTTGATCGACCGCATTTTGAATGAAGCGATCCTGTGTCCAATCGGCCACGTGTCTCGAGGTGAGAGGCGCGAGCCTCGCGCCCCAATGTGTCTAATGCGCGACGGGTTTCGTTGTGTGCTTCACGCAACTCACTACGCAGCGCAGTCAAATTGCTGTTTATATCATCCTGTACGTCACGCAGCTCAATGTATTTGTTGTTTATATCAATCTGTGCGTCGTGAAACTCTTGACCTAATGTCTCTATTGAATTATTGGGCCTAGTATCGGTGAGTGGCTCGTCAGCCGAGTGAGGCACCGCCCGCACTTCTTCAACTTCAATGTCTTCTTCCGCGGTGAGTTAAAAGGATATGATGTTTGACCCGCCTTTGTGCTTGTCCAAGTGATGCGTTGAGGCGTATTCCAACTCGTCATGTGGTCAGGGCTATAACCCGAACCTGCTGTGTAGAAATATAACACAAAAATCTTAATGGTATGATTCAATTTGAGTTTAAATAATGTAGATAGTCTTACCGTAAAGAAATACGCTGTCAAGACTCGTCGCCGCAGGACTGCTCGGCGCGCGGACAAAGAGTTTTCCTGTCAGGACTGGTTTCAGGACTGATCGCCGGGGTAAAACGAACCGGTTTTCTCTCAGGACAGGCCGGTGAGGTAGAACGACGATAAACAGTCCATGCTCATGTAGCTCATGTTTTCTCTTTCTGATTGATGTAGAACACACTGACCCATTTATATACGCTGTGGGTGGGAGGGGAATTTCCTGATAACAGCGTCTTCAAAGGACAAAACCTTCTGTGTGTATAACATGATTTAAAATACAGCCTTCAAAAACAAAAACCTTCTGTCAAAATCATCAAAACCTGCTGTCAAAAACATCAAAACCATCAAAACCACCTGTCAAAATCATCAAAAATATCAAAACCTTCTGTCATTTATTATACAGCCTTCAAAACAAAACCTCCTGTCAAAATCATCAAAACCTGCTGTCAAAACATCAAAACCATCAAAACCACCTGTCAAAATCATCAAAAACATCAAAACCTTCTGTCATTTATTATACAGCCTTCAAAACAAAACCTCCTGTCAAAATCATCAAAACATCAAAACCTGCTGTCAAAACATCAAAACCATCAAAACCAACTGTCAAAATCATCAAAAACATCAAAACCTGCTGTCAAAACATCAAAACCATCAAAACCTGCTGTCAAAACATCAAAACCATCAAAACCACCTGTCAAAATCATCAAAACCTACTGTCAATAACATCAAAACCATCAAAACCACCTGTCAAAAACATCAAAACCTACTGTCATGATAACATGATTGATTATACCGGAAGTCCCGCCTACACCGGAAGTTCCGCCTACACCGGAAGTCCCGCCTTATACAGGAAGTCCCGCCTATACAGGAAGTCCCGCCTACACCGGAAGTCCCGCCTACACCGGAAGTCCCGCCTTATACCGGAAGTCCCGCCTACACCGGAAGTCCCGCCTTATACCGGAAGTCCCGCCCCTATACCGGAAGCCCCGCCCACCTGTCATCAATCATTTTGACAGGTGGTGTAGTATACTTACTACTCACGTGCATTTGTGGATTGTGTGTGCGAGTGTGGATCTCTCACGTGCATTTGTGGATTGTCTGTGCGCGTGTGTGGATCTCTCGCGTGCATTTGTGGATTGCGTGCGCGTGTGTGGATTGTGTGCGCGTGTGTGGATCTCTTGCGTGCATTTGTGGATTGTGTGCGCGTGTGAGGATCTCTCGCGTGCATTTGTGGATTGTGTGCGCGTGTGTGGATCTCTCGCGTGCATTTGTGGATTGTGTGCGTGTGTGTGGATCTCTCACATGCATTTGTGGATTGCGGCGATGTGTGGATCTCGCGTGCATTTGTAGATTGCGTCGCGGATTGTGTGCGCGCGTGTGTGGATCTCTCGCGTGCATTTGTGGATTGTGTGCGCGTTTGTGGATCTCTTGCGTGCATTTGTGGATTTGGTGCACACGTGTGTGGATCTCTCGCATGCATTTGTGGATTGTGTGCGCATGTGTGGATCTCTCGCGTGCATTTGTGGATTGTGTGCGGCGTGTGTGGATCTCTTGCGTGCATTTGTGGATTGTGTGCGTGTGTGGATCTCTCGCGTGCATTTGTGGATTGTGTGCGCGTGTGTGGATCTCTCGCGTGCATTTGTGAATTGTGTGCGCGTGTGTGGATCTCTCGCGTGCATTTGTGGATTTGGTCCACGCGTGTGGATCTCTCACGTGCATTTGTGGTTTTTATGCGCGTGTGGATCTCTCGCGTGCATTTGTGGATTTGGTCCACGCGTGTGGATCTCTCACGTGCATTTGTGGTTTTTATGTGCGTGTGGATCTCTCGCGTGCATTTGTGGATTTGGTGCACACGTGTGTGGATCTCTCGTGTGCATTTGTGGGAGAATTTGATACTGTTTTCACTCCATTAATATAAATTCCTGTACATCTCCTGAATCATTAACACATTGTTCAATGTACCTGCTTCCATTTCAAGTTCCTCTCACTACACTCTCCAGTGTCATTTCTTGATTATCTTTCTTTTCCCTCTGTGTTGCTCTCTCCATCTGTGCTGTCACTAGCTAAACTAGAACTACCTTGTGACACACTGACCATCGCACACATTTCCTCGATAGACACTGCTAATTTATAAAAAAATAGCAATTATATAAACTTAGTTTGACCAAAATAGGTTAAAGAAACGTCATGTTGATGAAATAAATTGTTTATCTACATAAACCGTCCTGTAATCAGTACTATACAACATTGATATGACAAAATAAAAGAATAGTAATGATATGGTTTATTTTGTATATTTTTCCACGATAATTTCTTTTCACATCGCACACCTACACTACTGTAGTCAACATTTAAAGTGGATCAAAAAAGTTCATCAAAAACTAAGACAAGAACGCATTTTGGTTTTAGAACAACTTTGATGAAAGGTTTTGATCCACTTTAAATGTTGACTAGTGTAGTCTTCTCAGCAAACTATTCCATCTTTAATTACAATGCTGACATCAGAACAAAATTTTGTTAAACAGGTAGACTGCATAATTTGAACAGAGTTTTCAACCACCTACGGATCATTTTAAAACATTTTAAAACTTGTTAAACCTGAAAAGAAAGATCGCTGCTTACATTTAGCTGGCGGCACTTCAATTAAAGATGGCTGGGTGGCGTTACAAGCTTTTACTGACACTTGGAGACCACTTGACCTCACATCACAGCAAAGATTGATATCCTTTTTTTATTATTTAAAACATTGTGTTCAAGATGTAAAATATTTTGGACAAATACTAGAAAATATATTTAGTTTGGATTATTAACATAAAAACTGAAGTTTAAGTGATTGTAAGTGTGTTTATTGGCTTTTCATAACTCCTGGTATACTTTTGATTTTTTTGCTACCTTCTCTTGTCACAAATTAATAAATTATTGTCACTATATAATATTTCCTCCAAAACAGTGGTCAAATATGAAAAGTACACACTTAGAGCTTTCCAACGATATATAGTTTGTCAATATTAAATCAGTTTAAGTATAGGATATAATTGTTTTAAACATGCAATGGCAAATGGGCCCACCGGTGGGCCAGTGACAGTTAACAGGTTAAGGATCCAATGGAGTTTTGAGATTTTAATGCTTTCATTGTTAGATATTCACAAAACCCACAGAGAGACATAAAAGGTAACCAATAGTAATGATTTAAGAAAAAACTAAATTGGAAAAATACGGAAATATAAGGTTTTTGCCCAACAGCCACGATACGTCCCTTATTTTTCTTTAAAGAACCAGGATTTTCTCTTTTCCTTTTCTGAAGTTGGCAACACTGTTACTTATAAGGCCCTAAATGGTTTAGCTCCTGCGTACCTAACTAGTCTTCTATCTCGCTCCCTAAGGTCTCAAAACTCTGGACTCTTGGCAGTTCCTAGGATAGCAAAGTCTACTAAAGGAGGTAGAGCTTTTTCACATTTAGCTCCCAAACTCTGGAATAGCCTTCCTGATAATGTTCAGGGTTACGACACACTCTCTCTGTTTAAATCTAGAGACACATCTCTTTAGCCAATATCCAAACCTCATAATCTCGTACTCCAGTTATAACTTTTTATATCTTTTACTTAAAATATTATGAACTAATTATTCTCTATCTGCTTTTCTGTTTCCAGCTCTGGATGGGCTTCTAGAGATGACGCCAGCTGCAGCCTGGATCCAGCCCTTACAAAGATCTGAGATGACCAAACACCTGAGCAGAGATAACACCAACCCCTGCGAGGACTTTATATAATGCCAAGTGC
Organism: Gymnocypris eckloni scoliostomus; assembly: GCA_027564155.1. NCBI lineage: Eukaryota > Metazoa > Chordata > Actinopteri > Cypriniformes > Cyprinidae > Gymnocypris > Gymnocypris eckloni. The sequence continues at coordinate 45,719,703 of CM050415.1, forward strand.
CTGTTTTAATAATGTTCATCGTCTCAGTTTAAATACCATCATTACCAAACTGCATGACTTGTATAAATTAGTAATTTCACACAGTCACCTCTGATAACTATGGAAGCCCGTTTCTGCCAGTGACACGGGCTGTAAATGAGGAGAGCAGAGATGTTCGTGCAGGTGTGCTGCGTTACTTGATTAGTTAACTATTCATCCAGCGTGTTCTGTAAAGTGAATTATCAATAAACTTTTGAATATTTCAAAATGTACAATGTATCCCTTGTTTTTTTTTATTTATGTGATGGTTTTTATAATCGCGGCATTAATCATTTGTCTTTTTCAAGAGGTTCATTACGTGCTCATACAATGATACATATTTAATACAGTCTGGAGGTACACTTATTCGATCAGATTGTTTTTAATTGAAGCAAAACACAGATACAGAGGTAAAAATATAAACAGAAAACATACTCTGTAAATATAGCAAGTTCAAAAGTAACGTTATACATAAGGCTTTTTCCTTGACGTCGCCATCAAGCTCTCGCTGGATCCGCTCCTCGGCTATCAACGAGAGGAACATCTGTACTTCCTCAACAGACAACGACACTGCTATTTTGTGGTTGATGCAAAATGTGCGTTTGTTTAAACAGAAGTTGCGTCCGCTCCTTCGCTGGCTGTGCTGATTTAAATCTAGCGGGTAGGACTGTAGGGGTCTCGTGTCGCAAGTTCAGTGACGCAGTAATGACGATTTTCTCAGGCCAATCAGTGATCAGCAGAGTTTACGTCACGTTTTGGTAAGCGGTACCGGCTCGCATGGAACCTCGACCGGTGGTACTAAAAGTATCAGGTACCAGGTACAGTACCCAGTGGAAAACCCCAAAAGTGAACTGCACCGTGCACGTGCCGTGCACCATGCAGTGGAAAAGCGCCATTAGTTCCTCAGTATCTTCTTGTTTCAGACTGAATACTTCTTCAATCTTTATATCTTCACTCTCCTCTTTAATAAACGCCATCTCTATGTTAGTGAGTATCACAGATCTCAGCTGCTTCACCAGGACTTTTTCCTCTGTGTTTGCACAATCTGTTTAAGATAAGAATAATTAACAGAAAGAAAACTAAACCCAAACTAACTCTGTGTGTCTCAATCAGCTCCTAATTCAGTAGTCAGTGCACTGTTAAGGGAATCAGTCAAAACAAAACGAACGATACAGAAGGTTATTTAAGTATTTGCGTTGTACATTTGGTATTTAATGATTTGTAGATTACATTTAATAGGTTCCACTTTTATGTAAACTTTTGAAGTTAGTTAGTAAAAGCTGTTATTACGTTTGTGTTTGTTGTGTTCATTGCATTCACGCTTTCTCTCGTGTGCGGTGATTCGAGCGAATCGAATCACTGAATCATTTTGAAAGCAATTGATTCAATTTCCGCGTAGTTTCAAAATGCTCAGTTTTTCTCATCACAGTGACTGAATTCGTGTTTACTACAAACTGATTCACGATATAAGCTCGGGAGCGAAGTGAAAAGCACCGTGTAAGTTAACCATGTGCAGATATGCTTTACTCACACACACACACACACACACACACACACACACACACACACACAAAATCATAAATGAAATACTGCAACATTACAATGAATAATAATTCATTTGACATCGCTTGTTAAAACTGCAACACTGCCTTAACGGTTTTATAGATTTAAACGCTTAAAAACACCAACCTTTCTTCAGACTTAGCAGCGCAGCGCAGTCTTATGACGTCAGATCACCAAGCCAAAATAAAAGTATTGTGTTGGCTTTAGAAATTAACATGCAGAAAAGACATAAATAACAAACATATTTCAGAGGTATTCAGGGTTTAATTTGAGGTCAAATATATTTAGAAATACATTTTGTCCAGTGAAATGTTGGTAATAAATATAAATCAAAGAGTAATATGCAAGATGCTGTCATGTTTGAGTGCAGAATGCATGTTAAGACACCAAAGCCATTGCATTTAATTATTTCACATCGATTTAATATCATTTAATAAACTGCTGATTATCCTTTGCAAAAATAAAACATTTGGTATACATTTTGTAACATTATATAATACATTTTTGATTATCCTGTGAAGTAATAAAACATCTGTTATTCCACTGCTTAAACTTTTTAACTACTTAAACTAAGGCTACAACTCAAGTCAGAGGAAAACTCTGCATTCAATTATTTTGCATTGATTTAACATTGTTTAATAAATAATTGATCAATGCTTAATACAAAAACATCTTACATCTGTAAACTTAAAGAACACAAATTATATTTGATATTATTTTGTGACTAGGGTTGGTTAGCTGTCCTCTCTGCTGTTTTCTTTTTGTTTTTGCTTTTTAGTTTTCCTCATATCTGTTTGTCTTCAATCAGCATAGCACAGTTTTATCTCTTCTCTCATTATAACTCGCTCTACATCTCTTCGGTATCAGAGTGTCTGTAGCTGCGTTTCCATTACCCTTCAAATTAAAATTGCAAATTGAAATATACGCCTAATGGAAACACAGCAATTTAGGAAAAGCTCCCATACATAAAAAATAAAAATAAAAAAACTTTTTACTCTCACTTGAGGTGTTATTTTTTAGGCAATTTGAAAAAGGATATATTGCAAAACTGCAATGGAAACAGTTTCACCTGTTGTTTTTTTGCATTTACAGGTCCCCTGGCATACGTAAAAGTCACATGTTCATTCTATAATATACTATAACCTCCAAGAAGCACCTCATACATGGCCACTCTCAAGTATAAGGGGCTTTCTCTGGCATTAAGGGTGAATCACAATTCTCTGTCTTACCCCTTCCCCTTATGCCTTCCCCTTAGTTTTGCATGTTCACGTGAGAGTAAGGGCTGTCCCAATTCTCGTTTTGATCGAGGGGTAGGGCTAAGAGGAAGGGTAGATACCCCTTAAAACCAAGCATTTTCGCGAGCTTACTTGAAACCAAGGGGTACCCAGAACACACTGCGGCCAGATCATCACGAGTCACATAAATGTAAGTATTTTTGGATTAAATAATTTATTTAAAAATTACGATAGTCTTGTTTTGTGCTCTACACAGTCCTGTACATATATATATTTGCAACCATGTTCTTAATTGAAACGTTTTTAAAAATCGCTATTTTTCCACGCTAACGTTATATTGCTGATTTGCACAACAGTCACGCATTTTTCTGACTAAAGAAAAGCATCACTAAAACCCACGCAATCGACATACACACACTTGCAGACGGCAGTTTGTGATCAACACTTGTCGCCTCTGGTGACGTAGCAGCCAGCTAGCGACGATGTATGATGACGGAACAATTACCAAGTGTCGTCTCATTTCATAGGGTTATGTTTTCACCCCTAGCGCTTACCACTCGGTTTCGAGGGACAAGGGCTAGGGGTAAGACGAAGGGGTAAGACAGAGAAATGGGATTCACCCTAAAGCTTGGATAACCCCTTATTTATACTGCACATATCTGCGGCGCATTACAGCTCCGACAAGGCCGGACCCAACTGTTTAAATCCAATCAAAATGTAATAATTTAATTAATAAATCGTTCGACCGCACCTGTGAGATAGGATATATATATATATACACTTTATAAACTACTTTATGCTGGTTAGGCCAAATTAATTTACATATTTGCTCGGTTTTACGAAATATGAGTCCTCCTTTCATGCTTAGCTTTGTCCATTCATGCATAAGCTTTTTGACAGCTCTTCTAGCTCCCCTTCTTGTAGCACTGGTAAGTACAGCATTAGATTCCTTCAGTTTGATAATCTCTGCAATATCTGAATCTTTTCTTTGTGTTTCCCACAATTTACCAGGATTTATTTCTTCGAGGAACCCATGGAAACTACATTCAAGGACTTCTTTCTGTGACAGGTTGAGAACTGCAAGCCAAGCTACATCTTCCCAGGTTGCCTCGAATATTTCACTGGAATCTGGAGAGAGTGTCAGTATCAATATTCACCTTCCCAGGTCGATACTTGATATTAAATCTGAAATCTATGCACTTGTTCTCCAACCCATCTGTTGTTGTGGCTGTTCTGCTCTGCTGCGGAATGAGAATCTGTTTTTCTCCTTGTACGCATTTTATGTATTATGTTTGCTTATAGGCCGTGGATGTAGTGCGAGTCACTATCTGTGTTTTATTTCAGTTAATGTTTTGTGTGAGGGTGGCAGCTGTTGTGTACATAGGCTATAAACTATTCAGTAGTTATTCAGAATGGAATTAATAACCTTGGATTAAGCATAATTGTTGAACATATGGATTATAGACGTGATATGGAGTTATGTAGTGGAAGGATGTTTGGTCTTCTTAGCATCATTTTGGAATGATCTTATGAATTTTACATATGTAAAGCCAGTGTGAAAGTCATGATGTGCTGTTTTGTTTTTCGACCATTTGTCTTGGTTAACTGCCTAAAATGGACAATTTTAAAGGGGTCTTTCCTAGTCTGGGACAAAGATTATTTGTTTTAGAGCCGTGAGGAATTATGGGGGCATTCACACCAGACGCGACTTAAGTGAATAAATTGCGCATAGTTGGACACTTGAACATTTTGAGTTTACTCGCTTCATTCGCACATGAAATTTGCTTCATTCATGCGTGAAATTCACTTCACAACAGATGCGAATTCACATCATGGGAGGGGCTTCTGCCAGGCGGCTCCAGTTTCATTGCGAAATGGCTGACATGGATTTTGTGGAGAGGGTAGCTGCGCTTTATGTGCTATGGAAGGCTGAAAAATGGCATAGACTCGTTCAGCGCCATGTGTGGGCCCATCAGATCCTTCAGAGGCACACCCAGCTTGGGGAGTTTCATCAACTCCTCCAGGAGCTGCGCCTGGATGACGGCCTTTCAGTGGTTCTTCCAACTGAGCCGGTCTCAGTTTGATGACCTGTTGTCCCCTGTCGGTGGGAGGATTTCCCTCCAGGACACCAACTACAGTCGCTCTATTCCACCTGCAGAGCGCCTGTCCATCTGTCTCGGGTCAGTAAATAATTTAACCTGTTAAACTGAAGTCCATTTTTGTTTATATATATATTTTGACAAATATATTCCCAACCTCTTGTAATGTAGTTTCAAATAATTCATATGGAGAAAAAACAAAAAAAAGAACACTAAGATACTTTGTGTGTGTGTGTGTGTGTGTGTGTGTGTGTGCGTGTTCTGTTGCAGCTTTACAGCTCATTCAAGTGCTCCAGATTGTTTTTTGATTCTACTTCATCCTTCGATGTTCTGCTTCATCTTTAAAAGTAAGATTAAATTGTTTTAAACTTGATTTAGCCAACTATTTTGTCAAATACTTACAACCACACTTCATCTTTTAACGTGGAATAAATGTGCAATGTCAAAAGATTCATATCAATATAGAATAGGAATGTGTTGTCACAATGGCATTGCATTCTGGGAATTTAGCTACAGCAGAGACTGGATAGTATTGAATGAAGACGTTTTATGTTATTTTATGTTTATATCATTTTAATTAAGATCGTGTTGGAGCAATTAAGGCTTACTGTATCATCAATTGCCATAGCCCTTCTCACAGCCGGAGGGGGAAAAAATGCTTTTCCCATGATAGAAAGCTGAAAAAGCAGAGGTATTTCAAGCAGACATTGTCAAGGGCTATATGGCAATTAATGATGTAGTAAGTGTTAATCATTCCAACGCGATCTGTTGAGTCATATTAAATATTATAAAAATGTCTACATACACTACGGAACTCGGATGAAAATTAAACTGAAATTCAGTATGGTAAACAACTAAAATAAAATGTGGCCTTATAATTGATATCTGTAGATTTTTTTTATTATAGATACAGTGATTTGCATTAAACTGTAAGCGCTCACACCACAGATAAAAAAAAAATCATATAGGGAAATGTAATCTGCAGCAGTTTGTTGATACCTGGCCACTTGTTTTTACATATTACGCTTATTCATTTATTTGATCTCTTGCATCCTTATTCGGCATCTCTAATAGTAAAGGATATTCAACTTGATTCATGTCAAGTTATTTATTTGTATAGCATTCACATCGTTTCAAAGCAGCTTTATAGTAAGTTATTCTGTTGCCTCTCTAATGGCTTAATTCTTAACACTTAGCAGTTTTGCTGGGCTATATGATGATTTATATGTTTATTTATATGTTTGGCTATATTTATCTATATGTTCATTTTTGTAAGTGTTTTAACATTTATATTAGTACCACTTTAGTGAAGGAGACTGATAATCTGCAGCCTCTCAGGACACACAACAGAGCGATTTATTTTTAATTGAAAGTGATTTGCATATTAGTCTGCTTTATTCTAAGCGTGTGTAAAGATGTTTTCAAAATATATTAATTTAAAACGGTAAACTTTTTCTGTGGTGATTAGCGTTTGTTTACACTGTGCGCTCCAGAGTGTGTCATAAAACATGGCGGAATTCTCTATATTTAAGGTTAAATGTTTACAAACCTATTTTTTACAGCCTTCATTTAACAGTAACCTTTTGTTGTGGTATACTAGTTTTTGTATTTTTCTTAACAAATATATTCCTCACCTCTTGTAATGTTGTTTCAGATAACTTGTATAAAATTGAAACATACTAAGATACTGTGTGTGTGTGTGTGTGTGTGTGCTCTGTGTCAGCTTTACAGCTCATTCAAGTGCTCCAGTCTGGTTTTTGATTGTACTTCATCTTTAAAAGTAATATTAAATTGTTTTAAACTTGATTTAACCAACTAGTTTGTCAAAAACAGACAATGATCCACACTTGTGTGATTACAGGTGCTGTGAGAAAAAGTCAACACAGATACTTGTAAATTATTTCAATGTTTCTGTCTCACTCTTGTCCTAAGGTTATCATACTCAGCCGGATGCGGTCCATATCCAGACCAGTTGATGGACCTGCACCCGGAGATTACCACAACGCAGCCCTGAATGTCAGCGAACCAAGACAAGTGAACATCATGACTGGACAGACATCAGCACAGATCATCAGCAAAGACCATGAGAAACAGACAAGTCCTCTGCACAGACCCCTATGGCCAGTAGTGAATGTGTCAGGCCAGGAGATGCTAGGACCACAGTGTAGTTTTATCATGCTTACGGTCACTGTTAAACCAGTCGTCCACTAGAGGCTAAATGGCAGCCCTGCTGGACAGACTACAACTTCTCCTCCGACCAAATGACAGCATGACATATCCTGATCTTCTAGCAGCAGGAGCTGGATGAAATATTCTGAATGACATCGGTCCACAATATCACTATTGATGCCGTCTGAAATCATAATCGCACCATCTGTGTTCATTAAACCAGAGGAGAGCTGAGCTGACTGCTCCTGGTTCCTCCCAAGGTGTTTTTCTCTGTTTCAGTCACCTGGGTTGGGTTCCAGTCACCTCTGGATTGCTGATTTTAATACTGATTTCATTGTATTGCATAGTGACAAAACTTAAACTGAATTGAGTTGGATTATGATTTCACTGTTTTCTCCAGAACTGCTTTATTGCCGAATCGACTTGGTTTCATAATTTATAAATTTTGCAACATTTTTACTGATATTTCATTTTATTAAATCAACATCAAGCTGACACAAAGTGAATAATGAAACTTTTGTATGCTGTAAAATCCCTTATAGCTGAATTGAGCTAATTTAATTCGAAAAGATTAACTTTACCAAGTTATCGAACTGGATTTTCTTTTTAGAGCTAAAGTTTTTCATTAAATAAAACAAAGTTTTTTACAATTTGTGGTTGCATTTTACTTTTTATTTATCTTAATGTAATACCTTTTTATAGAGCGTTTCATTGTTATTGGCCAAGAAAGGTTTAGATTTTTTCAAGTTTTTAACAATTTTCTGGTTTATTAATATGAATAAAGGGAGGCATATGGTATATTTAAGAGCAATCTAGTCTACATAATGTTTTTGCAGCTCTATTTAAGGTATTTCCATAGCTAGTTTTGGCCAGATTACCCATTTGAAATTAGGTACAAACCCATTTAATGAACGGATCCAGTTCGGATCCGGGCCGGATGAGCTACTGCATGAACGGGTCCGGATCGGATTCGGGCCAGATGAGCTACTTTATTAACGGGTCCGGATCAGATCTCTTGCTTCATCAACGGGGATCTTGTTCCGGATCTTGTAGTACCTCCGGGGTGGATCCGCTCTGGAGTCATTTTGCTATCTGTGATGTGACTTTCAACCCATTACTATTCTGGATTGCTCCAGGACTCATTTCATGTATTTTTATATGAAATATATATAAATATATATATATTTTATTCAGTGTGGTACACTTTTTTAAGGCACTTCAGTCTCTATAGCTTTTTATCTTTTTGAGCATTATCAACTCTTGATGATGGAAAATAAAGCCCAAACGGTCTTCTTTGCAAAGACACCAAAATTGTGTGTTTAGCACACTGAAGTCAGCAACTGTTATCATTTTAAGTTAGGTAGGTTTTTTTCAACTGTGAGTCCCAAAATGGGGAGTGCTGGCTAACAGGTTAATTACCATCTCGCCAAAGCCCGGCTGGTGGTGGAGAACGCCTTCGGGATCCTGTCCTCACAATGGAGAATGTATTGCCGCCTCATAGAGGTTCAACCTGATGTTGTGGAGACTCCTCTCCTTTAAGTATTTGTCCCTCAGACTCTTCCACTTCTTTCTGCACACTTGCTCTGAATAAACACATCAACTCATCAGTGGGAAAGTAGTTGTAAAATATGGCGAACAAGCTCAAATTGCCGGCTTTAGTTAGCTTGTAGTCTCAATATTTATATATAGCTCAAATTTAGTAAAGAGCGTTTTTTACAACTTACCAGATTGTCCTACCTCCTCACTCACTTTTTTCCAAGCAAGATCCTTTTTATTCCTGTTTCTATAAAAGTACGAAGATGTATCGTACAGCTCCGGGTATCCACATACAGCGAAGATGATCTTGTCTTCCATTGTTGTTTCGGATTTCTGCCTCCGGTCACTTCGTCGTATTCATGTCACTACTAGAGCAAGCTCCTGATTGGTTAACGCGGTGCGAATATTCGCCAAAGATCCGATTTTTCAACTCGCCAGAAACGCTCAATTCGCTCCAGACGGATTTCTATCGCGTCTTTGCATTGACTTAACATATAAATCACTCGCGCTTAACACTTCATTCGCGTCTGGTGTGAATGCACCATTAGGGGCTAGTTGTGGTATCAAATGACAGAATCTCTGAATTTATGGCCCTCTGTGTTGACTCTGGGGCCTCCTGTGAAATTTTACTCTACTGTTTCAGGTCAGTTATAGTTCTGATCATGCTATCACTGTCTGATTAATTGCTTTAAAACCTGAGTCAGTATTATTGCTAGTATGGTATGAGTGATGACTTGCAACTCTTCATGATCACACATTGCTTTTGCTTTTCTCCTTGCATTTGTGGTTCCATGGTCTTACAAATGCTATAAGTGGGCTTTCAAAAAAAATTCTGGTACTGGTTTTAACTAATCTGAGAATTCAATATTTTCAAGCCATTTACATTTCTCCATTTCGTCTTGCCAACCTAAACACACCTGAATCTCTCTAGCAATTGACCATTTGAAAAGAGCTTGATTGACAGGCTATTTGACCAATCATAACACAGAATTCACCATCTTGCCCGACAAACAAATCTGACAAGTGTATAGATTAACTTTGTGCATTGATGTCTTTCCACGGTTGAAAAGAAATACGATCTGATGTTCATTCATGTTTATTTTGTGCCTTAAGTAAAAATCAATTCACGTGCCACTTGAACTGAGGAACAAAATTGTATTTATTTTTTTAACTACTTTGTTTGTGCTCCAACATTTAAAACTTATTTGCCCCACTGTGATATTTAAGACTTTTTGTAGACTTACAGCTTTTGAAATTTAATTTATTGCTTTTACGTGCTTTTCAAGGACCCAAGGGTATCCTACTTTCTCCAGAGTGAAGGCACACATGATTTTTGAAGTTGCTCCTTTTTTTAAACATCTTCCCACACTCAGAGCATTCTGGCAATTTCTTGCCAGAATGAAACTGGATATGTCTTTTCAGATCTACTTCTTTTGTGTATCTCTTTTCACACTGAAGACATGGGAAAGGCCTTTGTCTAGTGTGAACCCTCGTGTGGATATCAAGGGTTCTTTTATGTCTGAAACTCTTTTCACACAGAGGGCAGGAGAAAGGCTTCTCTCTGTTGTGAATTCCCATGTGGACTTTAAGGCTTCCTTTCCGAGTGAAACTATTTCCACACTCTTGGCAGGTAAAAGGCTTCTCTCCGGTGTGAATTCTAATGTAGTCTGTAAGACTTCTTTTTTCAGTGAAACTTACTCCACACTGTTGGCAGGTGAAAGGCTTCTCTCCAGTGTGAATTCTCATGTGACTCTTGAGGTTTCCTTCATGTGTGAAAGTCTTTCCACACTGATGACACAAAAAAGGCTTCTGTCCAATGTGAGTTATTATATGGCGTTTAAGGCATTTCATGTCTTTGAACCCCATTTTACACAGATGACATATAAAACAGTTCTCTCTTAAATGAATTCTCATGTGCTTATTAAGGCTTCCTTTACGTGTGAAAGATTTTTTACACTGATCACATGTGAAAGGCTTCTCTCCAGTGTGAATTCTCATGTGAGTCTTAAGATTTCCTTTTCGTTTCAAGGATATTCCACAGAGTTTGCAGGTGTAAGGTCTTCCTCCAGTGTGATGACTCATGTGAGTATAAAAGGTTTCTTTATGTGCAAAACTCTTTCCACACTGACTACATGCAAATGGCTTCTCTCCAGTGTGATTTCTGAAGTGATTCCTGAGACTGCTTTTTCGTGTAAAGCACTTTCCACACTGTTGGCAGGTGAAAGGCTTCTCTCCGGTGTGAATTATCATGTGGTCTGTAAGGTTTATTTTTTTATTGAAACTCTTTCCACACTGTTGGCAAATGAAACAAGTTTTTGTACCAGCCTTCTGATCACGTTTTTGTGAGGAAGTCTTTTCAGTCTGTGAACAACTATAAGATTTTCCTTCAGTTATGAAATCATTATGTTTCTCAGTCAGATCTTTTTCTTTGTTTTCATTCAGATCTTTACTCTGCTCTTTCAGTGCAATCAAGTCTAAGACAAAAAAAGAGACAAATACATGTTAATCCCAGGTTAATTTCACAAAGAAAGAGACAAACTTTTTAGACATTTAAAACATCAAAACCATACATTTTGCTGTAAGTAGAAATAACAGGGTCAAGCATTACAATGCCACCGTCACACGGTGGGCACATGCATTTATGTGGGTAAGTAAAGGAGGATTATTTCAAAGTCTGTTGTATGTGTTGCACTTCTTGCTGTCAGATTGTGGTGATATGAATTTGATGTTAATCAAAAAATGCACTTAAAAGGAAAACAGGAAGTGTCTCATATCTGCTATGTCATTAATTTAATCCCTCACCATGAGTCATTCAAGATTTCTACTTTCTGTTTGCAATTTAGGGTCCTCTGTGTCTTATGTCAGAGTTATACCAACAACTCTGATGTATGGGCCATGATATTATTATAGCCAAGTTTGAAGTGATATGGGTAAATATAAAAGGATTCAATCAAAGCCTGTTGTACATGACACATTTCCTGCTGCCTGTTGGGGGTGCTATGGGGAGCAGGGAGGTTTAATTACTAATTCTAAAAGTTGTCCAGCTTGTTGAGAACAATATATGTTCAGAAATTGATGACAATAGGTAATACTTACCTCAGTAATTTAGTCAAAAGGGGGTGTGCTACAGAGCCCCCCCGCTCAAAATTTTCCTACACCTAATGGCTGATAAATCTGATGTGTGCAGAATTTCATGAAATGTTAAACCTATTAAGAGCATCAAAGCAACAAAATATACAAAGCCTCTAAAACTTACTGTTGGACAGAGCCAAATTATTAGTGTGAAGCTAATCATTTTCAAGTTGTACAGGTCAATAAGAACAGTACATGTACCAAGTTTTATACAATAGTATGCAAGATAGATTCCGCAAGTGCAAATTACTCTAATGTGTGCAAACTTTAATGGGTTTAAGTATGTTAAGGGGCTTAACATCTTCCAAAAACAATGATAATCCTTAGAAGAACAATAGATCTCTGGGCCCTGTGGGTAAAGAATAAGCAAGGCAGTAATCATCAGGGCCCATTCTTGTCAGTTAGGTAATTGTCTTTATAAAACCCAATATGTTTCACATTTTGACATAAGAGAAAATCTATGGAATTGGAGTCAAATCTGGTCATGCATGTATTCTACAAATAAGGTCCCAGGTTTAAAATATACGATCCCAAATCTGTGATTCATGTACATGTAAAATATTACAAAACAAACTGTTCTCGGTTGTGTTCAGTTTTGCCGAGTAATTTGTAATTTAACAATTACCTACATTTGGTATCTCATCGCAGCTATGCCTCTGCTAGTGCCATTAGAGATTTCACAACATTCTATGGTATAGCTCACATCTCAGCATGTCTAACAGACATTTCTTGCTGAATGAAGGACCATCACCTTCAACTCAACCTTGTAAGACAGAAATGCTTGTGGATCCATCAAACCCATCGTTTCATTACAATGTCACCATCCAGTTAGGCACATCAACCATAACTCCTTCAAAAACAACCAGAAACCTTGGAGTTATGGTTGATGATCAGCTGATTTTCTCAGACCACATTGCTAAAACTGCCCGGTCCTGCAGATTTGCTTTATTCAACATCAAGAAGATCAGGCCCTTTCTTTCGGAACATGCTTCACAACTCCTTGTTCAAGCACATTTGCCGCTGATGGGGCCAGGAGTGTTCCCTCTCGCTCTGCTAACGAGAGCTGTGGGTGAAGGGGAGAGACACGTGTCCAAAAAATTAATTGCGCTCCATGTATTTCTGCAGAATAAAACATTCTGAGACCTCCTTCATCGGCATGGTCTTCGTTGTATGGAAACACAACCAGAGTAAACCTGAACACACCAGCTCCTCAATTTGTAAACTGGCAGGTATGGTGAATGGCTCCACTGGTGTGGTCTCTGGTTTGTCTGTTAAAACCCATGGCCCTACTGCCCCTCCTGTTACCTCTACCTTGTCATCTGCCTGGAGAAAAATACCTTTAAAAAATACGTTACATATAACATTTAAACTCACGTGATATATTTAAATAGACATGCAGTAAATTCAGGAAAGTTTCATATATTTAAAAGGGTTGCTTCTTATCTCTAAAATAATGAAAACAGAAAACAAAGAAAACAGCCAGAAACCTTGGAGTTATGATTGATGATTATCTGACTTTCTCAGCCCACATTAAAATTGCCCGGTCCTACAGATTTGCTTTATTCAACATCAAGAATATCAGGCCCTTTCTTTTGGAACATGCTTCACAACTCCTTGTTCAAGCTCTTGTTCTGTCAAGGCTGCACTATTGCAATGCTCTCTCAGCAGGTCTTCCAAGCTAGTTCTATCAAACCTTTACAATTAATTCAGAATGCGGCAGCAAGATAAATTTTTAATGAGCCAAAATGAATGCACATTGCACCTCTGTTTATCAATTTGCACTGGCTACCAATAGCTGCTCGCATAAAATTCAAATCATTAATGTTTGCCTACAAAACCACCTCTGGCTCTGCACCCCTTTACCTAAATTCATTACTTCAGACTTATGTGCCCTCTAGAAACTTGTGTTCTGCAAGTGAACGTCGCTTTATTGTGCCATCCCAAAGAGGGACAACATTTTACTTTTAAATTAAATGTTCCCTCCTGGTGGAATGACCTGCCCAACTCAATCCGAGCAGCTGAGTTCTTAGCTATCTTCAAGAATTAGCTAAAAACATATCTCATCCATCTTTATTTGACCTTTAACTCTAGCACTCTTCTATTTTTTTTTTTTAAATAGCTTTTACTTAGACTTGCACTCTTTTAATTTAATTTAGCTTCTTTATTCTTTTAGTATTCTATATATGTTTTCTTATTTATTATACAATCAACAAAAAAAAAGGAGACGGAGAAGAGGAGTGGCTCAGACCAGGGCGAGACAGAAGCAGCAGCAGCAGGGCAGTCAGAGACATGAGGTGCGTTAACAAGTGAAGCAACACAACAGTGCATATGAATTGTTGTTTTTTTACGATGAAAAGTCTAAATTAATACACAAAATTAAAAAGTCTAAATTTCTCTCTGACTGGTGTAATTTGCAATGTGTGTAATGTTGTATTAATATTTAATATTGTCATGACAGAGCCGACTGGTTCTTTTGATGGCAGTGAGCCTGGGTCCCCTCTGCCAGAACCTGCTGCTGCTTCTGCTTCTCCTGCCGGCCCTTCAACATCTGCTGCTGTACCCACAGGTGTGTACAGGGAATAATGACCATGTGTACATGCATATTATATTTTCAGTAAACACTCGGTTTGTGAATGAGTCTAATCCTTTTCTGCCTTCTCATTGTACAAAATGTGTTATAATTTGATACAGCGCCACCAAGAAGAAGAGCTCAGAGAAGGCCAAGGGAACAGCCATCGGAGGTGGAGCAGCAGCTCCTAAAAGCACTCCGGACCCGTCATGTAGCTCCAGCGCCACATCCACGCTCAGAGAATGAGCTCTTCCTCTTGAGTCTTGTCCCTTCCCTGCAGAAGTTGCCGCCTCAGACGAAAGAATTCGTCAAATTTCAAATACACAAATTAATTTATGAAAACAGCACAGTTCTGCTTAATTTGGAACAATTGGAGCCTATAGACTAGTTTTAAAAAAGAGGCAGCAATCTCTGCAGGGAATGAACCAGACATCCTCTCCTTTCTCCTTAACCTTCACTTTGGCACTCACTCTTCCCTCTTCCAAGCAAGATCCTTTTTATTCCTGCATGTAAATAGTTGTAAATATTCTTTGTATATAGATTTTCTTAAATTTTTTTAATTTGATTTATTTTGTATAAATAAATGTTCTATACAATGACCAAAGGTTTTGGTGTGTTATTTTGTGCACAACATTGTAAATCATAATTTATATTTGTTACATAAAAATATAATTTCTATCTTAAGACTAGAATACTTATGGCAAACATTTGTACATTCATTCTAATTATATCCTATTGCAAATACACTCGCAAAAGTATAGTAAAATTTGTTATTTGTGATTGAACCAATGTTGTGGTATAGTGTAATGAGAATGCAGCAACGAGACAGGGATTCCTTTTGGAGGCTGGCTCCATCTTTCATTTGAAAACAAGAAAACTATAACAATCTAAACTTGAACAAAAAAGGATGAAAAGATTTACAAGAGTTAAGGATGAAAAAAGATAGCAAGAGAGCAATTTACAAGAGAGGTTACAAATATGTGATTATTTACAATACATAAAGGATGTAAATCAAAAGTAAAGACAAAGGATAAAGTAAAGGATGGGAATATTTACAAGAGCTAAAGGATATGATAAACAAAATCTATTCAGTCGGTTGCCACGGGACTCCTCCACTAAGCAGTCCCAGATTGCAGTCACCACGTCAGGGGCAACCTTGCAGACTGGAGACACCAACACGGAAGCTGCTGCAGAAGCCCCTCCCATGATGCGAATTTGCATCTGTTGTGAAGTAAATTTCACGCGCGAATGAAGCGAGTAAACTCAAAATGTTCAAGCATCCAACTACGCACGAATAGCGCAATGTATTCACGCAAGTCGCATCTGGTGTGAACGTACTGTAACACTAGCTTGCTCTATTCTATCTGTTTTCTTTACATTTATTATATAATAAAAGAAAAACTTACTACGTGCACTGCATTAAGCTAACTGAGACTTGTTATAGCACTTGCATATTATTGCTCTTTTGTTGAATTTGATTGCTTCCATTGTCCTCATTTGTAAGTCGCAATTGTAAGTTAATGGCTAATAACCCATTTACAAATGCATAAACTACTGATGAGCAGTTAAAACTGTATGAATAAAAAGGGCTACTTTAACACAATATCTGTCAAATCGTGAGCCATTTTTTAACTCATGTTGTATATAAATGTATACATACATACAGTGGCATATTCAGGCTGGAGATTATGATGAAAGGCTTTTCAAAAATGTTAAAAGCTAACCAGCAGAAGATACCAGGGACTTGAGGATGTATTTAAGAAGGGCACAAAAGTGCATACCTGCCAAACTTGAAGAACTGGAGGAGAACCCCACCCACTCCAACCTGCATACTGTTTTCGGCCTGATGATGGGCATTTTGAGATGTTTTACTGGTCATCGCACAGGCGTCTTTGAGAATTTGACCGTCGAGTCTGTGTCCACTGCCCAGAAGTGTGCGGTGGGGAAACGCCTCAGAGTGGAGGAGCATAAAACTTCGGCCGTGTTTGGCAGTGCCCAGATCGTGCTTGCGAGGGAGGAGTACCGTTTATTTTCACGTCTCATACATTAATTAATGTCATTAATTACTCACCCTCATGTCGTTCCAAACCTGTACAACCTTTGTTCATTTTCTGAACACAAATTAAGATATTTTTGATGCATTCCAAGAGCTCTCTGACCCTCCCATAGACAGCAAGGATCCTTACATGATCAAGGCTCAGAAACGTAACAAGGACATCATTAAAGTGCATATTGCAGGTACATTTTTGTTTTGTTTTATGAATATATAACCTCGTATGAAAATACCATATGAACCGTTAATGCAAGATTTGACGTGAGACATGAGGGCACACATTTAGACTAAAAAGTGACGCTTTTCTTGACAGTTCTCAATAAAAGGCTTTTTTTCAACATCACGTCATATTACGTCACATATGGGAGTCGTGTGCCTGGCTCTGCTTTGAGCGGGCGTGAGTTAGTGTGTTTTCGGTGCTTATTTTTATTTCAATTTATCATCGTCATGATAAATTCTTGTGTTTGTGGAGGTTGCACTAACTCCAGCCTGTCAGGACATCATTTGCTAACAAGAAATAGGATGGTATCTTCCGGGCCTCGGTGCATTAGTGCAGGTGAAGAGAAGAGACTTCACTAATGCATCTGCTTCAAATAACGCGGTGGTGTGTAACTTAGCGATCACTTTACACTGGAAGATTATTATCCCGGTGATATGAGTTCCACATGGGATGCCGAAGCAAGAGCATAGTGAGACTCAGAGCTGATGCACACAGCACCTTTATCGGGTCCCGGTCAGCCTGTGGTTTTGCGCTATTCGTGACAGACGGGAATTTGCATCAGGGAGGAGCTTCTGCCAGGCGGCTCCAGTCTCGTTGCGAAATGGCTGACATGAATTTTATTGAGAGGGTAGCTGCGCTTTATGAATGAATGAATGATGCACTTATATAACGCTTTATTGTTCATTGTTGTACATGCAAAACGCTTTACAATCATGTGGGGGGTCTCTCCTCAACCACCACCAGTGTGCAGCATCCACTTGGATGATGCGACGGCTGCCACAGGACAACGGCGCCAGTGCGCTCACCGCACACCAGCTACAGGTGGAGAGGAGAGAGAGGTGGAGAGCCAATCAAGTGGATGGGGATTATTAGGAGGCCATGATTGACAAGGGCCAGTGGTGGGAATTTGGCCAGGACACCGGGGTTACACTCCTACTCTTTACGAGAAGTGCCATGGGATTTTTAATGACCACAGAGAGTCAGGACCTCGGTTTAACGTCTCATCCGAAAGACAGTGCTTGTTGACAGTATAGTGTCCCCGTCACTATACTGGGGCGCTAGGACCCACACAGACTGCAGGGTGAGCACCCCCTGCTGGCCTCACTAACACCTCTTCCAGCAGCAACCTAGTTTTCCCAGGAGGTCTCCCATCCAGGTACTGACCAGGCTCAACCCTACTTAGCTTCAGTGGGCAACCGGTCTTGGGCTGCAGGGTGATATGGCTGCCGGTTTACGTGCTATGGAAGGCTGAAAATGGCATAGACTCATTTGGCACCGTGTGTGGGTCCATCAGATCCTTCAGAGGCGCACCCAGCTTGGTGAGTTTCACCAACTCCTCCAGGAGATACGCCTTGTGTTTGCTTCTCCTAGCATATGCATCAGTCTGAGAGATGAATACTGCAGGTCACCACAGGCTCTGCGAGAATGCAGCACCTTGTCTGCTCCACCAACTGCTCCTCTTTCCAGATTCCTCCAGAGGATCAACAAGATGAGGCTGTTGGTGTGTACCTAGCACAGCATTCACGATTTAACACGTTAACAACACATTAGTGTGATACCTAGACTGAAAGATTGTTAAATGTTTTTAAATGAGTCAGATAGTATTTATTTTGGTAGTATATGTTTGGTACATCTACATATATATATATATATATATATATATATATTTATTAGGGCTGTCAATCGATTAAAATATTGAATCGCGATTGATCGCATGATTGTCATGTGATAACTCACGATTAATTGCAATTAATCACACATTTTATTTGTTCTAAATGTACCTTAAATAAATACGTTTTTAATACTCTAATCAACATGGGCATGGACAAATATGGATGCTTTATGCAAATGTATGTTTATTATTATTGAAACCATAGTCAACATAAAGCATGAAGACTAGACATTTTTCAAAGAACTTGTTCATGTCTATTAGACAAATGAAAAATATTAATCCTACTTGGTTACTATCTCAATCTCTTTTTTTTTCGCTTGTCACCGGCCGCTCAAATCCTCTGCCCGCTGTTTTTTTCTCACAGATCCCTGGGAGACAGAAAACGAGAGGGGCGGGGACGCTCTCTGAAAAGAAAGCTAACCGTGAGCGCAGAGAGGGAAGACTGAAACACTCGCAGTGCAAGCATTCAGCCCCGCTGAGCACAGCGTCAGCTTGGGATTCCCCCAAGCGTGACGCACACTCAGATAGAATGTCATCAGCGTGCAGGGGATTCCCGCACGTCTTACAATGACGGCGCGGCATTTGCAACGTCACGCTGAAATTTGCTCTTCTAGTAAGGCTTACTTAGATCTTACCGGATAGCTGCAGGGGATGACAGATTCTTCGAGCTGGTAGCTGCAAGAGGTCCTATCCGGCTGCTGATGCGCTTTCTGTCACGGTCCTGCTGGTGTGCCCAGGCTGGCCACCAGATGTCTCTGTGTGTTGAGCACATGGCTTGTTGTTTGTTTGGTGCCATGTGCTCCCATGTCGATTGTCTGTCCCCTCCCATCTTGTTACTTAATCATTGTTTCAGTGGCTCCAGCTGTGTCTCCCTCGTTACCCTCGTTTGTCTCCCTATATAGTCTCCTTGTGTCTGCAGTCCTGTGCTGATCCGTTGTCTTTCATGTGTCCATGTCATGTGAGTTAAATGTTTGACTGTGCTCCAGTCTTCTGCCTGCCTGTTGTTTTCCCCTTCGGGTGGTTTATGTTCTTTTGTTTCATTTTATTATTAAAACCCTGATTTCCTCTGCATTTGAGTCCTCGACCTCATCTCTCGTGACACTTTCAATGGCAGATCCTGGTATCAGCGAAGAGTCAGCGAAGAAGGGAGTTCGTCGCTAAAGAGAAGAAATCTAAGATACGGTGGCTAAAGCAGCTGATTATATAGCCAGACGCTCCTCCCGTTTTGGCGGGCTGAACAGCCATTGGCTCGCTCGCCACCGCAGTGGATTGGTTCATTTTTATCCTAGATGAACCAATCAACATGCAGTTATAATTGCGTGATTGAATCTTCGACGCAGTACGAGTGTAATCTCGAAAGGGAAACAAGGTTCCCATTAGTTCTCTTTCTTTGCACTGAGCAGTTTACTTACACAAACCTGTTTTTGCAGGACAGGGCAGCTCTTCTTCTGAACATGCAAAATGTACATAGCCTATATTGTTTATTACATTTGTTTGCCTCTCTGTGCGCACATACTGTATTTTGATGCAGCTAAATTCTCAATAAAAGAGTTTTCATTTATATATTTTACTGTTTCTGTTGTCAGACAATGGAATGAATATGAAAAAGTGATTGAAACACGACCCATTAAGACTACATAACTAGCTCTCCTTTACAAGATGTTAATCTGCACAAAAATCCTTATAATCGAGCCGTTGTCTGATTAAATAAAATACCCATAGGATAATGACAATAGCTGTGCTGTGATTTTGGCTATACTTGCATGTAAAATTAGAGAATCAAGCAACATAATATCTGTGTTTAGCTGAGTTAAGCTCTGCTCTTCTCTGCCACACGCTGAACAGAAACTGAGCAGATGCAGAGAGAGAGAGATATGTGTGTGTGCGCGCTGAACAGAAACTGAACAGACGCAGAGAGAGATGTGTGTGTGCATGCTGAACAGAAACTGAGCAGACGCAGAGAGAGAGAGAGAGAGAGAGAGGTGTGCTGCTGGGAAATCAAGACCTCCACTCACGCGGCTGTACCGGCGACTATCAGAGACTGAATAAGGTTTGGGCGCTTTTTTTAAGGCGAAAAAAAATCGCTAAAGGGGTCTGCAATGTTGCCAAGTTGGCAACACCGTGCATCTCAATTTCTCCAACTACGGATTGGGCCACGGGTCAAACAGAAAATATGCACTGCATTAATCGCACGTTAATAAAAACATGAATATGAAAACATGGGACATGAAACTCTGAGTGACTTCTACCTATCCAAGAGGGGACCTTCATAGACTAAACCAAAACACTTCTCCATATATGAATGCAATTATAGACTAAACCAAAACACTTCTCAGTGTATGAATGCAATTATACATTGAGAAGTGTTTTGGTTTAGTCTATGAAGGTCCCCTCTTGGATTATTTAATTATCCAAAATCTTGGATTATTTTATATATACAGGTGCATCTCAATAAATTAGAATTTTGTGGAAAAGTTCATTTATTTCAGTACTTCAACTCAAATTGTGAAACTTGTGTATTAAATCAATTAAATGAACACCGACTGAAGTAGTTTAAGTCTTTGGTTCTTTAATTGTGATGATTTTGGCTCACATCTCAACAAAATATAATATGGTGACATGTCAATCAGCAAATCAACTCAAAACACATGCAAATATTTCCTGAGCCTTCAAAATGGTCTCTAAGTTTGGTTCACTAGGCTACACAATCATGGGAAGACTGCTGATCTGACAGTTGTCCAGAAGACAATCATTGACACCCTTCACAAGGAGGATAAGCCACAAACATTAATTGCCAAAGAAGCTGGCTGTTCACAGAGTGCTGTATCCAAGCATGTTAACAGAAAGTTGAGTAGAAGAAAAAGTGTGGAAGAAAAGATGCACAACCAACCGAGAGAACCGCAGCCTTATGAGGATTGTCAAGCAAAATCGATTCAAGAATTTGGGTGAACTACACAAGGAATGGACTGAGGCTGGGGTCAAGGCATCAAGAGTCACCACACAGACGTGTCAAGGAATTTAGCTACATTTGATGTCAGAGGCGTCTTACCTGGGCTAAGGAGAAGAAGAACTGGACTGTTGCCCAGTGGTCAAAAGTCCTCTTTTCAGATGAGAGCAAGTTTTAGATTTAATTTGGAAACCAAGGTCGAGAGTCTGGAGGAAGGGTGGAGAAGCTCATAGCCCAAGTTGCTTGAAGTCCAGTGTTAAGTTTCCACAGTCTGTGATGATTTGGGGTGCAATGTCATCTGCTGTTGTTGGTCCATTGCATTTTTTGAAAACCAACGTCACTGCACCTGTTTACCAATAAATTTGGTATATATTGATGTATAAAATGCCGCTCCCATTAAGCATCCATATCGGGTGAATGCTACAAAGCGAGCTATCATGAAAAAAGAGGTTGAGTATTTGTTATAGGAAAGTTTTGCAGAACCCAGTGTGAGCCCTTGAGCTCCCCTGTTTGCTAGTTCCTAAAGCTGATGGGAGTGTCCGCTTTTGTACCGATTATCGAAAAATTAACTCCGTTACGGTGCCTGACTGTGTTCCATTGCCCAGAATGGAAGATTGCATTGATAATGTGGATTAGGGCTATCGCGATTCATCAATTCGTCATGACTAGTCGATTTTTAAAAATCGTCGACTTCATTTTCTCGCGTCGACTAACCGGAAAAATACCAGAAGTGGCGCATTTCACAGACGAGAATCCATAAAACATATTATTAGACTGTTTTCCAAGGCTGCATGATATATTAAACACATAAGTAAGCATACTTGTGAATTTACAAACGCAATGATTTAATTAAATAATTATATGCGATGCAGTTCTAATATAGTATGCGCTTTAATTGTTTAGATGGATGCAGGTTAAGTGCGTGCTTCACACAGCGGCTCCTTTCACAGTAGTTTCACAGAAACTTCTCATTTACATGTGTGGAGCGTCTCAAACTCCATCTCTGCAAGTCTGCGTGTTGTTGTGAGTTTGGGTTTATTATAACGTTCATCTGGGAACGCAACGTGTGCCATTTCATCAGATTTGTAAGGTAGATTATTTATAAACCCAAGCAAACACTGGAGAATACATCGCAATTTCAAAATAAAAGCTCAAACCCTCACTCTGAGTTTACACGTATTGCATCATTGCTATTATATATTTATTTTAAGTCATTTTAAAAGCTGTTGTTCACTTACATCTATTTTTATTACCACCAAAAAAACAATTATAATTATAGGGAGGGACCCATGAAACCAGTTTTATTTCCAAATTCAGTTTTTTTCATTTTCATTTAATCTGTTTTAATGTTTAAATTAAATTGTATTAATAAAAAAAACTGTCTAATTAATTGAGTTTTACAGTTTTATCTTTACTAAATTATGTTTTCCATTATTCTCTGCATTCCATTTTAATGGTTCCATTAAATTGTCATAATCAAAAGCATCTCCAATTAATTGATTTTATATTTTTTTAAAGTGTTTAAATTATATTGTAAGCCTGGTGCCAGTGTGTCTTTTAAGTGTACTTGAATGCAGGGGCGGGATAATTCCGTTTAGGGACGGCGAACGCCGTCTGGTCAGACTAAACTCGGATACGCCTATACCTCTGACTTTTGATTTAATGTTACTTTAAACAAGGATTTGACCAATCCAAAGTTATTACGAGTGTTGTACATTGACCTACTAACATATCTGATAATGGCCAAAAAACCTTTACTGAAGTAAACAATTGAACTAAAGTTCTGAGGGGGCTCCAAGGGGGTTACCGATGTCTCTGATTGTGTACTTGTGCATTAACGGCAAATCTTAGATACATAACCATAATTTACCTCTGATTGACGACGGCCTGACGAGATTGTGTCCGTGAGACCTGTGAAAACAGGGCCTCTGAGCGATATAGTTTCCTACATCTGAGGGTAAAGTATTAAACAGAGCTGAAAAGAATAATCAATCATTCGTTCATGTTTTAATGATGCACAGATATCATTAAAACCTTTTCATTTATGGAGTCAGATGAAATAACGAGATAAAATATATAAGAAGAAGTTCCATTTTAATGTTCTTGTTGTGTCGTGAAAAGGAAAGACTGTAATACGAAAGCCCTTCACCCGCTGAACTGCCGTCATTGGGTCGATACAGCCGGCCTTAATATATATATATATATATATATATATATATATATATATTAAATACTGCACATTGACATTTTCACCTAAATAAATTCTGGTAAATACTACTTCTGCTAAATACTCCTTTAAAAGTGTTCTTCGATTATAATTGTATTATTAGACTAGAAGACGTGGATATGTCATTCTTACACTATAATACTGAACTTTGGTTTCAGTGATTTGACTATGAGAGTTTTTTTTGCGGGAAATTAATCGTTTAATCAAAAAAATTGTCGATAGATTAATCGAAATAAACGTAGTCGTTAGTGGCAGCCCTAATGTGGATCCCGCTAACTTTGTCAGCAAGCTTGATATGCTTAAGGGTTACTGGCAGGTGCCACTAACCCAAAGAGCATCAGAAGTTTCAGCCTTCGTAACACCAGACTCGTTCTTACAGTACCGGGTTATGGCATTTGACCTGCGAAATGCGCCGTCTACCTTTTAAAGGTTAGTTAATACAGCGTTGGCAAGTGTTCCAAATTGTAGTGCATATCTGGATGATCTAATAGTTTATTCCTCTACCTAGTGCACATGTCTACACTAGCTATTGTGTTTCAACGTCTTGCCTTTGCTTCGTTGACTCTCAATTTAGCTAAATGTGAGTTTTGTAAGGCTACTGTAATGTATTTAGGGAAGCAGGTTGGAAAAGGTCAAGTCCGGCTGGAAGCAAAAGTGTCGGCTATCAAAAAGTTTCCCCGCACCCACCACTAGGCGTGAGTTGCGTAGATTTTTAGGGATGGCTGGATACTACAGGAGTTACTGTAAGAATTTTTCCTCCATAACTAAACCTTTGACTGATTTGCTTAGTCCCGCAAGGGAGTTTATTTGGTCTGAACAAAGTCAGCATGCTTTTGAAGCCATTAAACATCTATTGTGTAGCTCACCTGTGTTGTCTGCATCTGAATTTTCTGCACCTTTTAAGTTAGAGGTGGACGCTAGTGCTGTCAGAGCAGGAGCAGTGCTCTTACAAGAAGACAAAGAAGGCATTGACCATCCCATTTGTTTCTTCTCCAAGAAATTCAGTAAGCACCAAATTAACTACTCTACAATTGAGAAGGAGGCTCTAGCTCTACTGCTGTCTTTGCAGCATTTTGAGGTTCACGTTGGATCTACCCCTATCAAGTGGTAGTGTATAAAGACCACAATCCTCTCACCTTCTTGTATCGCATGTACAACCCCAATCAATGCCTCATGCATTGGGCTTTGATTGTTCAAAATTACAATCTTGAGATTCGCACAAGAAAGGGATGGATAATGGTGGCCGATGCACTTTCTAGGGTCTAGCAAATGTGTAGAGTTTTTTCCCTTTTTCTTCCATGTATAAACATTAAATGTTTGATTTTAAGGGTGGGGGTGTTACGTGACAGCGTTCTGAGTGCCCCCCCCCTTTTTATTAATTGGTAGCTTCACTAATGTTTTTCCCCTTTCCTTTGTCTATACACTGCTGTTGTTCTTCTTTAGATATTGTCATGGCTGTTGTTCTTCTTTAGATATTGTCATTGGCTGGCTGGGCTGTCAGTCATAATCAGCACACCTGTGACATCTAATCACGAATGACGGCTCACTATTTAAGACGTTCATGCCCTTCGAGGGGGAGGCGGAATTGGGGCTTGCTTCGCCTCTGCTCATTTTTTGCTGCTGTTAGTCTCTCTGTATGCTGCTCTTCGATTGTGTGTTTGCGTGTGTGGTTCGCTTCTAAATGTTGTTTAGTCAGTGGACGTTTTCCCTGATTTGTGTTACACCTTCCCAGAGAGAAGATGTGAGGAAAGTACGTCACGTGACATACATACTACAACACGAAGGTTTGCCTTTGTTAAACACACTAGATCAGGTGTGTCACTGTGTATATTTTGTTTTAGGACAGTGTAGGTTATTTAGGACTCATGTTCTTTTCTTTGTTTTGTTTTCAGTTAGGACAGAGGGAGGGTTTTAAGTTAGTACCCTATGTTATATTTATTTTCTTTAATCTAGCACCAATCATTATCCTTCTCTCTGTGGTTTGGGTTTCTATTTTATTGAGTATGGTTTCTTATGTATAGTTGTAAATAGGTTTATGGTTTATTGCACGACCTGCATTTTATTTTCACATGCTTGGTTGTAAACATTTCTACTTTGTTAATAAAGCGAACCACTATTGTCTCTTGGCATTTCCAGTTGTCTTGCCTTCGGTATTTCACTGTGTTCCTCATTATTTTTGTGTAAACTATAGGGTTTTTGTCTGAGTGGCCTTTATGTGCATTCCAACAGGGGATAACATTGTTTAATTTTATGATTTGCTGCCAAATCCACACATATTACATCCCCTGTTGGTGATATATATACTGTATGTATATGTGTGGATTTGGCAGCAAGGTCATAGAGTTAAACCGAATGTTACATCCCCTGTTGGTGATATATATATGTATATGTGTGGATTTGGCAGCAAGGTCATAGAGTTAAACCGAATGTTACATCCCCTGTTGGTGTGGCGGTACATATATACCTACAAATTCCTGCCATTTAAGGAAAAATTCATGCAATTCATTCTTAGAAATATATGCATTAAACCCTTAACAGTGATTTCAAAGTATAGGATAATTTAAATAGAACATTTTAATTGTAACAATAGGCACGTTTACATGTACACTTTTTTTTGTCATTCCGATTAAAATCATTCCGATTGAAAGATTCAGTGGACTGTTTACATGAGACGTTATCTAATCCGATGTGGTGTTTACATGTGCCGGCGCTTTCAATCGGAATGACGTTGTGACACACGCACATTAGACGATGTCCTGTTTGCCGCCTTTAACACCTGTCAACATGGAGTTCCATATTTTCTTATGCGCGCTATTTTTATGTAAAGTGTTGCTCTAAATCAAGCGACAGCGTGAATTTGAAGGCATACAACTGCTGGAAGGCATGAGGAAAAGACCGGCACAGGAAGCTGATCTTTTTGTTGGCTGTGCATCTCTAAGGAGCTTCTCATTTCTACCCCTCCCTACCTCTGAACAGAAGCATGTGGATGAAGGTCCGTAGTAAGGACTGGTGGGAGTGGCTTTTATTGCTTGAATTTAGTGACCTGGAATGAAACTAAACGTTTGCATGAATCATTCACACGTTTGTGTGGACTGATAGAGGGATTTAGGTCCCCAGAAGAAGAGACCATCAGAAATCCAATTCCGCTAAATATGCGTGTCGCGGTTGTTCTATACAAACTCGGAAGCTGTGCGGAATACCGTGTTGTGGCAAATCAATTCGGTGTTCACAAGAGCAGTTAAAAAGTCAGTGTATATCTTCTGTAAGGGAATGATGAATGGGCTGATACGAGATCTGATACGGATGCCAGTTGAGGAGGAGGCATCCGAAATCGCACGTGATGACGTAGACACAAAGTAATCGGTTTACCGCTTTTACCGCATAATATTTATTTTGTTCAGGTTATAGAAAGGTTTATCCTACCCCTCTCAAACCGATTACAATTTCATTCGGTTTGGGCATTTTATTCGATTGAGGATTTTATATGGATTATTTACATTCGAGTTTTTAAACAGATTACAATGCTCCATGTAAATGCACCTTGTGTCTTAAAGGCAGATATGAGCCTCACCTCACTTGTCTCTTCTCCCTGATACTGTCTGACCTGTTTTTGTTATTATCTACCATCAAAGCACCATTCACTCAGTTGGCATGCAATACAGAAAAACTGTTTTATTTTATCACTTTATCTCTAATGCATTGCATCTTTACCAGACACTGACCCGGTTTCATAAACAGGGATTAGCTTAAACCAGGACTTGGCCTCTGTTAAATTAGGGTATTTAAGCAGCTTTTATAAAAATGACTTAGAAAAACACATGACTGGTTTGTATCTTGAGACAATGGCACTAGCATTTTTGGAGATATCTCATGGCAAGTTATTTCAGACAGCCCAAAAATGCTATTTATATTCTAGGACTAGCCTTAAGCCTTGTCTGTGAAACCGAGGCACAAGGGCCAATGGTTTTACTTCAGTTTTCTTTCTCAGTAGTTATCATGTTTCATCTGCCATGATAATAAGTTTGTGTTTTGACACGCAAAAATTCCGCATTTAAACAGTCAATAGCAAATACTTAAACTAATAACAATACATACAGTCGCTGATTCAGAAGCAACAGATTGTCAGAGCAAAGTCAGAATTAGGCTACCTCTCCTAGGTTCACGAAATGGTTGTCCATAAAATGCATTGTGTTAACATCTGGGTTGTGCTGTTCTGTTATAATTAATCTTAATGATTCCTAACTGTATCTACTTTTAGAATGAGATTTTTATTTCAACATTTTTGCTATGTCACACTATATGACAAATATATGCTACAGTTCTGTAATTAGTTTTTTTAAAAGCAGTGAAAAAATGTACGAAGTTAGTGACCCTTTACATTTTCTCAAAGATCAGACATCACACTACATAAATAAGCATTTCTTTTTCAAAAAAGGTATTTTACAAAAAAAAAAATCATTTTTACTGCCTATTTGTCAACTACCCATATGTATTATTTACATTATTATTTTTTATTTAATGCATGACACAAATGGAAGTGACATCTCAGCTGCACTTGAATGTCGCATTAGGATTTTTCTAGTCACGTGACCTCAACATCTCCATGTCAAATAAAACCACTTAAATTAGAACACTGTAATTCATTCTTAAAAAATATCATTCATATCTTTAGAGGTTGGCATTTTAATAAATATCAAATGAGTGAGTTTAGCTTTGAGAATGAAAACCAACCTATTTTTTCCTCAGTATCTTCTTGTTTCAGACCGAATATTTCTTCAATTTGGATGTCTTCACTCTCTTCTTTAATAAACGCCATCTTTATAATAGTGTCTCATGGATTTCGGTTGCTTCACCAGGAATTTTCTGTCATGATTGAAAACAGAAATAAAAATATATCCAAACTACATCTCTGGGTGCATCTCAGTCACCTCCCTAATTCAGTAGTCAGTGCACTTGTAAGGGAGTCAGTCGGAGTCATAGTTAAGGGCCCCAAATGACCTGATTATCCAAAATAATAATAGTAGCACTACAAATTAATAAAAGAACACTAAACATGCACATCAAATGCATTTGTTTAGGTACTGAATGACCTGTACATTAAATTTATTAGATTACACTTTAATTACTTTATTTGCAATTGATTTGTAGTTGTTTTTTGTTTGTTTTGTATTTACATAGTTTTGAACAGATGATTTCAAACCAGTGAATAATTTCGCAAAGCAATTGTTTAAACTGACAAGCAGTTTCAAAAAGCACAATTTCTCCATCATTACTTTTTAAAAATCGAATTTTAAAGTTACAGTTGGTTCTGAAGACTTGCTACTACTTCTTAAGAAAAACAACATAAAAACCAAATAAGAATTTAAGGTAACATTTTATTTTAGGGTCTCTTAACTAGTTGCATATTAGTAGTAATTAAGCACATATTAATGTCTTATTCTACATCCCTACCCAATACCTAAATTTAACAACTACCTTACTAACTATTAATAAGCAGCAAATTAGGAATTTATTGAGGGAAAAGTCATAGTTAATAGTGAATAAGTGTTCCCGAATTCAATAATAATAATAATTATGTTCTAATAATAACATATATTAATAATACATTACATAAATTAAAGGGCATCTCAAACATACATTAAATTAACAGTATCTTGGGCTTTTATTCATTTATTTATTCAAAATGTTACAAAATCAAAATCAAATCTGTTTGGAAATGGGCAAAATAGTGTTGAGTCACGTTTCCAGAGATTTTCAGACTTCCCAAAACAAAAACAAATCATTTTTTATATTTTATTTGACATGACATCTATATTAGCTATATATTACAGTTATATTAATTGCAGTAAAATTGTAGATTGGTTCAGGGCTAACGTTACTTTGGATTTAATTTTAATGACCAGAAATGGTGATGTAGATAGAAGAACAGAGAAAAAAAAAGAAAATAATGAATAAACCAATTTTCACAGATGAAAACGATCTAACGTTAATGTTTCTTTCACAGGATTCCCCATCACTCTTTGACAGCTTACTTTATACAATTATTCACGAGCAGCTACAAATAATGCACATTAACGTCAGATAAATCATTACAGTCTTAAAAATAATAATTAAACAAAATACAACGATGGAAAATAGCCCGTACGACTAGCGTTGATTTAAAAATGTTAAAAGTTAAAAACACAAACCTTTCCTCAGCAGAATCACAGACGCAGGAGCGCGGCGCTGCCCTGTGACGTCACATCACCCCACCATAATAAAAGTCCTGTCCAAATGCCATAAGTTTAATTAATGAATTGAGTAGCACATTTAGTATTTAAGATTGTTTCTAAAAGGCAAAAAAAGTCATGTTTAAATCCAGAAACCATCTAAAGAAAAGTGTATCAATAAAAATAAATATTAATTAGATTAATTAGATTATTCAAAAAAACAAATACAACAATAAATAGGAAATGTGTTACTTATTTATTGTTGCATACGTTTGTTTTTGTGCTGATTATACTGTTGTGTTTTTGCTGGTATGGCAGAAGATATTTTTTAACAGCTTCCTCTTGCTGTCACAGTGCAGCACCAAACCTTTAGAGAGTACAGCATTAAATTCCCTAGATTCCCTAGAAACGCAGTTATGTAGACTGTTATAGAGATTGTTTTGTCCACTTATAACTTAAATTCAGATGTTATTGATACAGTACCTACATTTCAGTGTTTCTTATAATAGATATTAAATTACAGTGTTTTAATTACGACAGTGTTTACATTTACATTTAGTCATTTATCCGATGCTTTTATCCAAAGCGACTTACAAATGAGGACAATGGAAGCAATCAAAACCAACAAAAGAGCAACAAACATGCAAATGTTATAACAAGAACACGAGTTGATAGAATATAGAAAAAAGAAACCTAGTGTATTTTTTTTATAAGAAACAAGTAGATAGATTTTAAAAAAGAAAGCTAATGTTAGTTTTTCAAGAAATGCTAGCAGTTAGAGAATACATATGCAATTGATAGAGGGTCAAGTGTGTGTGTGTGTGTGTGTGTGTGTGTTTTATAAAAAGAAGACAGATAGATCAAATAAAATTAGAATAGAGAGTGCTAAAGTTAGAGGGTCAAATAAAGATGGAAGATATGTGTTTTTTGGCGATTCTTGAATATGGGTAAGGACTCAGCTGCTCGGATTAAGTAGGGTAGTTCATTCCACCAGATGGGAACATTTAATGTATAAGTCTGTGAAAGTGATTTTGTGCCTCTTTGGGATGTCACCATAAAGCGTCGTTCACTTGCAGAATGTAAGCTTCTAGGGCACATAAGTCTGAAGTAATGAATTTAAGTAAAGGGTTTTTGATTATACACCATAAAATATTAAAATATCTACATACTGTCAGTGTACTAACAAACTATTTATTAATATTTTCTCTTAAATTGTATTTTTTGCTACACAGTTGGCTTATGTTGTTTTCCCCTGGGTATGAATCAATTCATCACAATAACTGCTAAAACTTATATCATAGTATACTTTGTTTATTTTTACTTCCCTTTACTCCACTGCATTTTACGAAACATCATTCCTCATTATTTCAAACTGAAGAAGATGAGATGCAGTAGTGAAGTCCTAGTCATGAATAGATTCACAAATTGCAGTGAACAACGTAGGGCTGCAACAAACGATTATTTTGATAATCGATTAGGTTGGCCGATTATTCTTTCAATTAATCGGATTAAATACAATTATTTTATTTTATTGACAAAAAACACAAATATTCCACATTCTGCTCAATGTCCTTCAAACAAACTGAATGCTGTGAAAACATACAGTGCTTAATTTATATCTAAAAATGTTATTGTCATTTATTGGGCAAATTACAAACAGAAACAACTAATTCATATTCATAATAACAAAAATGGCCTCATAACAGCTTGCATTCTTGCTTGTATTGTTTATGTACTTTTTGACTGTAATTGGGTATCTGAAAAAACTTATAAAGTGCTCTGCCTTTCTTTCATAGATAACAGCAATAATTATATTATAGCATTAGAAATAGCCTACTACTGTTACTAAAGAGCTTATGCATTTTAGAGGACTAACTAATACAGAAAGCTAAACATGATTTTGGTAATCACCAATGCTGTTAGTTTAGAGCAGCAGTGGCACAAACCTTACATCATTTGTTTAGCACTCTAATAGTGAATATAGTTTAAATCTCTTTTAAAAATGTAAATAATAATAAAGATAATAAAGACTCTGTGTTAACCAACAGGTGAGAGGATTGCTCTGCAGGAACACACGTTCACTTTGATCACAGTCATGTCTTACTGTCATTTCTTTATCCTGTAAAAGGCAGTTATGGAGCATCTCATATTTATATTCAGACAATTACATGCTGTTATCCCTTTAAAGTTCCTACTCTCATAAAATATTCACACTGCATGTTGACTTTTAAACCTTAAATTAACTTTCAACATATTCACACTGCATGTTGACTTTTAAACCTTAAATTAACTTTCAACAACAGATATTTCAGCACAATGGATATTTTTGTGCTGAATATCCTGTTAATTGTCTCCTTCTCTACTGTGTCTGTCTGACGCGCGTGCACGTACGCCGCGCCGGTGCTCATTCGGTATTTTAAACTTAACTTAAACTTATTTTAAGGCCTGTCAGCCTTTATGCAAAAATGAAAATGCTTGCGTGAATTTGTGACATTTATAGATAAGGATATGACCGTAAACTGAACGTTTTTTTTGCACTGAGGACGCACACGCATGTGTCACAGCGCCTGACAGGGCAAGCCTTTACACTAATGCATTAACTTAAAGCTCAAAATAAAGAATTATCATGCTGTGGGCAGCTTGGATCACGCATATCTCCGCGGGCATATCATTCGTTTCCTCCACTATTTTTAGATGCATTTTGTCCATAGAAATGCGTTATTCAGTGCTGTAATTTGAGCAACCGGCTGAAGTTGGACATGCACTGTGGGCAGACCAGACTAATCAATAATGAGAATCGTTGTCGATGATTTTCATTATCGATAATAATCGATTTTATCGATTAGTTGTTGCAGCCCTAGAACAACGGTTTACAAATTGGACCGTTCCTGAGTTCACAACCCAGCAAACACAAAATGTTTTTACATTGTATTTGGGTTGCAGTAAGGAAATATTTCAGTACAGTGTTTTAAAAGCATTTAGACCACATCTAACATTTAAAATGTAACTAAAATAAAAACATTGTAGAAAATTCACAGCAAAAGCATTTGAACAGGCTTACGAAGTTGACATTTCATTTGCACTTGCTTTTACAGCATACTGTAGAAAAGGAAATCAGTTATTTGAAAATATTTTTTGTATTTAAAGTATTAATTTTTAACTTAAAAGTTTTAAAGGTTCATATAATGCGATTTCAAGTTTTTCTTTCTCTTTGGAGTGTTACAAGCTGATTGTGCATAGATAAGATCCCTGAAGTTGCAAAGACTAAAGTCTCAAAGAAAGAAGGCGTGGTTTCAGTTACCGCAGTAGTGTTGATGCAGCCATGTGAGGGAGACGCTGTGTGTTTCTATGCGAAAGCAAAAGCACTTTATTTGGCCTTCCAAAAGTAGATGCATTTAACAATCATTAAGATTACTTACAAGTTTGTACAACTTAACAAAACGCATTTTATGGACGACTGTTTCTTGAACCTTGGAGAGGAGGTAATTCTGACTTCTGCTTCTGAATCTGCGACTGTATGTTTTGTTATTAGTTTAAGTATTTGCTATTGACTGCTCAAATGCGTAGTTTTGTGCATCGTGTGTGTGTGAACGCGCGCGTGTATGAGAGAGAGAGAGATAGGGTCACAGCACATTAGCTATATTAACCGCGGCTTGTGTGCAAATACATACGAGCTTCATCACTGTGTCTGTCACGCGACTCTGTTCCCCTCTCAGGCTTGAACTGATGGTAAAACTAAGGACATTATTAACTGTCTTTATTTTGAAAACTAAAGCTCACGATTATGGAAAGGGGCGTTACATTTCCAACTCTTGCTTGTGTTCGGCCAATCACAATGCACTGTGCCAGTTGGCCAATCAGAGCAGACTGCGCTTGTCGGAAGGAGGGACTTTGTAGAAAAACTACGTGTTTGAGAGAGGAGGGGCATAGAGGAACTATAATAATGTACAGTATTTGAAAAATAAATGTTTTTGAATATTAAAGCATATCAACATATTCTGTTAGACCAAATACACAAAATAATGATCTTTAAAAAAGCATCATATGACCCCTTTAATGCAATGTGAGAACTCCCAAGAGACATCTAGTGGTTAGATCTTGACAATGTATGGCCACAGGTGTATCTATTTGGCCACTTTATACTTTCTATTGTCTAACACCCTGATGAAAGCCTATTTGGGCTGATACGCGTTGATGTCTTTGTAGACCTGTCTTAGAATAAAAGCTTTTTACTTTGCTTACTATGTGAGTGTCATGATATTGTGTTGGAGGGACGAGCGAGGAGACATGGATCAAAGGAACCGTCTTTAATAGAATCCGACACACAGAGTAATACACTCAGGGAATGGCTATTGACACTCGTACATAATGTTTAAGACTGACAAAGACAGAATGCACGGACTAGGGTATAAATACACCGGGAAACAAGGACATTAACAAGACACACCTGAATCAAATAACATAATTAACTATAAGAGGAAACTAGGTCACGGAGTGCACGTGGAGAGAGAAACACACACAGACAGTCCAGGGGCGTGACAGTGAGACTTAGTTCACACTGCAGGTCTTAATGCTCAGATCGGATTTTTTTGCTGAAATCGATTTTTTGCTGTTGTTCTCATTGTCATTTAAATGCGACTGCCGTCAGTCTCATGTGTGAACCGTATACGGCCCTGAAGTGAACCGCATGTGCACAGGGTTCGTACGGTCATGAAAAACCTGGAAAAGTCATGGAATTTTAAAACGGCATTTTCCAGGCCTGGAAAAGTTTTGGAAAAATAAATTAACCCACAAAGTTTTGGAAAAGTCATGGAAATTTGTTTCACAATCTCTGTGTAGTTAAATATGTTTTAGTTGATAATATTGGTTAAATTACAATAGTTAACGTTCGCGCGATCCGTCACGTGATGTTCTCTGCATGGGGTAACGGCAACTCGCAGATGCTGTTGCAGCAAGTATGTACGTTAGTAAACTCACGCAATGCCAGGAAAATGCCGATTTAACAATGTATGGCTTCATGATGAAAAGTATAAGGGGTGGCTTGAGAAAGATCAGGACCCGGGACGTGCAAAAGGTACACTGTTCCGTAAAACGTTCGACATTTTGAACACGGGAGAGGCAGCGCTGTCTAGGCATGCTAGAGGTGAAAAGCACCAGTGTGCTGCTGCTGCGAGCTCGACAGCTCCCGACCACCGGCGTTTACAATCGTGTGACTGACGTGACACCCGCTCCCAGCTGCGGTGCTTCCCTTTCAGCCACTGTAAAACAAGACCATTCTGAGTGCCGTGTCCAGAAACTAAACCCTAACTGCAGAGGTACTGGGGCGCTAAAGGTGGCTGATTCGTTCATTGTGTTACTGTGCAATCGTTATTTAAATAAATGGTTATTTTGTATTCTAAACTACAAAGCTTGTCATTTGTGTTAGTAAAAATATGCTGTGGTAAAACATTGATTTTTCTTATTATTTAACATGTAGGCCTATACATAGGTGGGAAGAGACACTTATCCCACGAGACGAGATGTTTAGACGTTTTTTTAAATCCTCAATGATTACATATATAGGGGAAAATAGTATTTTATTCTACTGAAAAACACAAAATGCAAAAAAAAATTAGGTGCATTTTGAAATCAACTTGTACTTTATGAAATTAAGCTTCTATTTTAATTAATTATAAGCAGTAATAACAACATGTAAACTAGAGCTGCATGATTCTGGATAAATTGAGAATCAAATTTTTTTTATATAAATTAGAGATCACGATTCTCTCACAATTCTGAAAAAAAAGATTAGAAAACTAAACAAAATAATGTAATTTATTAGTGGTTCTGACAAAATGTTCATTGCTGAAGTCTTTTAAAAATATATTCATTTGAACAAAATAATACAATAAATTAAATGAAGGAGTCCGTGTCTCACTTTATAAAGACTTAAACTATTGGAATCTCCTGAATTAATGATTAAATTACAAATACTTTTTAAACAGGTTGTCGTTAACAATACAAATGTTAAGATACTTTTGTTTTGATCGCTACTGTAGAGTACTTATATTCGCTACTGCTACTTTTTGATCGCTACTGTAAGTGTTTATACCCAAACTATAAACTTTTATCCCAGTAATTCTTAGGGATGCACTGAAATGAAAATTCTTGGCCAAAGCTGAAGCCGAACAAAATGAAACACTGAGTCAAAGGCCGAATACAAATAAGTTTTTTTGCACATTTTTTCCCCCATGTAGGCCAAGTTTGCCATTTGTTCACCATTGCATAAATTAAATAGCCAAAAGGTGCTTTTTACTGTTTTATCCTGCTTTTCAAATAAAATAATCAATTACAAAACAACACTTTAAAAATATTTACTTAACACTGAATATTTTTTAACTATCTATCAGACATTATACCAACAAAGCACAATTTTTGAGGCACCCTTCTTGAATCAGGCTTGTATTTTTTTCTGTACAAATAAATGCAGCCTTGCTGAGAAGACTTATTTTAAAACATTAGAAAATATTACAGATCCCTATTTGAACACTGTGTGAATGTTATAGTAAATGTATTAATAGAGCTGTTGTAGTGTAATTATTATTATCATTATTATTGTCTTTTTTATTTTATTTTACAGAACAACATTAAAATTACAATACTAACATTTATGAATGTTGGTTGATTGAGCTTTTATTTTGGCAGAAACCCGCAGGAAGACCTCAGTGCTTCTTTTTGTTGACAGCAGATTTATAAATGAGTATGACGAGTATATCATTTTTAGAATAAAAATGAGCAGCTGCCGAGTAACAGTGTTTTAGTGCAGATGTTTCTTGCGCTTTGGACTTTGAACCCTGGCACGGCGAGCTTGTGCTGCGCTGTTACCTGCAATTTGTACTTGCATTAGAAAACATAACATTCTGCCGTTTATTTATTAATCGTTTAGAGGCCATTTCGCGTTTTCAATCATCATCCAGTAGCCAGCATCATCCACCCGGAGACATGAAATGCAGTGCTATTTGATCGTGTCACGTCATCGTTCGATACGATTTATTCTGTCTTCTCGCTTGTTCGGCCACAACTTTGGTTGCCGAACATTCGGTGCATCCCTATTACTTCTGTTATTTAAATGTCTGTAACAGAAATAATGATGTGTGGTTGAAAAGACTGTGTTGCTCTTTCTGGACCAGCAGCAGCATGAATGCAGAATGTCTTTAACACCTGTTTCACATCATAAGCGTCAGTGGCCGACCATATCAGTGAATGACAGCGTTCACATCGGAAGGATGATGCTGGGCCGACCCACTGATTCATCAACATGGGCAGCGACAAAACATGCTTCTTACGATCCACTGACACTCGCGATGTGAAACAGTCGCAATAGACATAGCTGAATCGTTGTCATTGGGAATTTTTTTTTTACGATTAATGTGCAGCTCTAATTTAAACACTGCAAAATGTTTTGCAAGGATATCGTCATGTTCTCGCGAGACCAGTTGGATCTCGCAAGACACATCAGATCTCACGAGATCTCGCCACATCCCTAATACATAGACATTTCATGAAACATTAGGTCATGAATATTTACCTCAAAGTTATGGAAAAGTCATGGAATTTTATTGGTAAAAATGTGTATGAACCCTGGTGCAGAAGACGTGATGTCAGACGCAGCGCACGGTTGTTTGCGGAAATAAAAATGGATGCTGTTCGTGTTAGCGTGTGTTTAGCAATTTTTAAGTTAATGTGCAATCAGAGCCTAAATAACGAAGTGATATTATTGTCTATATATTGTCTGCCATTGTGATTTTAATCTTTACGCCTCTGCCAGCGTAGAATTGTAACATCTGTCGCATTTCAATGACGTAAAAATCGCATGAAATGGAACATGGCTGTTCAAACTGAAGTCGCATTGCAAAACATCGGATATGTATCCGATTTAGGACCACATATGAAAGTGCACAGAGCACAGTGCCGAGCACATCGACAGAAACACAGCAAAAATACTTATTTTAGGGAGATATAATGTTTTTTGTTCCTGTCTACATGCTCAGTGTATGTCTATGCTCTTCCAAACAAGGAGAGTGCTGAGCACGGTATGCTGCAGGCAATACACTGGCTAGGCATGAATACCTCATACAAGCCCACTTCAAAATGACTGAACTATTCCTTTTAATATAAATGACACTGAATTTAGGTAATATAGCCACTATTTTTCATAGTCATATTCATATCTTCAGCTCAGTCAGTACAATCAATAATTGTACATTAAAAAATGTAAAAGACAAAATGTGATGTGTTTAAAAACTTGTCTATGAATGTAAATATTTCAAATTCATTGTTTAATGAACATGACATTGATTTAAATGATAATTTAATTTAATTTAAAATATTTTGGTTATAGAGAAAACATCTATCAAAGCTGAAGGCCTTCAGTGACTTTGTGGCAACACGGAAGCGAACCCTGGAACCACCAGAAATCTCAACCAAGCAAGCAAAAATAAGTGATGTAATGGCAGTGGGTGCAAACAAAGGTGTGCCACAGGCAAAGGTCAACAAGCTCATGGTTAACCCTTAATCACTCTTCAAGTAGACTTTACACTTTAGTTATTCGGGGTCATACAGACCCCAAACTTTTACAGAGCATGTAAAATACAGTAGTAACTATTCTTTACAAACACTGAATTATAAGATGTTGACAACAGTTTCCAGTTTTTAATTATTGGCACTAGTGGGATCAAGTAAGCTGTCACGAATCAAGCCTCTGTGGCTCTCTCCGAGCACCACCAGAGGGATCTCTCACCCGAGTATTAACCAGTTCATCCGGACTCCAATTCCCATAAGACCCCGTGCCTGGGACTGATCACCCGTACAGGTGTCAGTTATTAGCTGGGCTACTTAAGCAGAGCTCACTCACGCATCAGTGCGAAGTCTTGTTCTGCCCAGCCGACAATTCCAAGCGCTATTCCTGTTTTGATTACCTGTTGCCTACCTGATCTGTTTACCCACTCTGACCGTCTGCCGCCTGCCCTTGACCCCGCCTGCCTTGCGTTTATTCTATCACCTGTCTGCCGCCTGCCTCGACCCTTGCCTTCTCTCTGTTTACGATTCAGCCCTTCTACGATATCCCTGACGCTGTTACCAGATCTGTGCCTGTCTGACTTGTTGTACATCTAATAAAGCTGCTTATGGATCCCAACGCCACTGACTCCGCGTTACAGAAGACTTCGCCAGATATCGATCCAGCAGTCTTTTACCGTTTCACCACGGAAGTATCAGCTCAAGCGACCGTACTAGCTACCCAGCAACAACAGCTGAACCACCTTACCTCTCTCACGGAGGAGCTGGTAAGGTCCCTGCGAGCTCTTCATCTTCCAGCACCCAGCATGAACGCTTCTCCGCAGAATCCACCTCCGGTCGCATCTGCCACGGCATCTGCAACTGCCAGCCCTCGTCTGGCGTTTCCGGAGAAGTTCGACGGATCACCTACAAAGTGTAAGGGATTTCTGCTTCAGTGCTCCATGTTTATTGGCCAGCAGCCCACGCTATATCCCACGGACGACAGCCGCATTGCTTTTGTCTGCTCGTTATTAACGGGACGAGCGTTGGAATGGGCCACTGCCATTTGGGAGGATGATCACGCTGCATTCCCCTCATTCGCCAGCTTCACTCAAAACTTCAGGGAGGTGTTCGAACATCCCGCGGGTGGTAAAGAGGTTGGTGAACAACTGTTGTCTCTCCGTCAGGGAGGAGGCTCTGCCGCGGACTATGCACTATCGTTCCGCACACTCGCCGCACAAACAGGATGGAGGGATGCGGAGCCTCTCAAACTTCTCTTCCGCATGGGTCTCAACCATGAGTTACAATCCGAACTAGCCTGCCGTGATGAAGGCAAGACCCTGGAGCAGTTCATTAATCTGGCTATTCGCCTCGATAATCTCCTTCGCTCTCGGCGACTTCCTCGTTCTTCGTTCTCGACCGCCGCCATGGCAACAGCGCCCCCTGCCGCTGAGCCCATGCAGATCGGCGTGACACATCTCAGCGGAGAGGAGAGGGAGAGACGGGTTCGCCTGAACCTCTGCCTATACTGCGGTCTCCCGGGACATATGAGGGCTTCCTGTCCCACTCGTCCGTCTCGCAACAATGCCACGGTGAGTCAAAATCTCAGTCAATCCACCTTATTAAAGATTCCAGTCAGGCTGAAGGTTAAAGGGACCATCGTTGACACCGTAGCTTTTATCGATTCAGGGGCTGCAGGAAATTTCATTGATGCTGAATTTGCCAAAACTCATAAAATTCCTCTTGTTCCCTGTGAATCTCATCTGGCAGTGGCAGCACTAGACGGACGACCACTGGGCTCCGGCCGAATTCACTTCACCACGGAGGACTTAACACTTCTCACCGGAGCCCTTCACACCGAGACCATCCGCCTATTCGTCTTTCAGTCTCCTCAAACTCCTCTCATCTTAGGCCTACCCTGGCTAGAAAGACATAACCCGCATATCTCCTGGTCAGAGAGGCAGATTAGTCGGTGGTCTGAATATTGTTTACAAAACTGCCTCAGCCGCACCAGTCCAGAGCAACAACCAGAGCCCTGGACTACCTCCAATATCCCCGGGGAGTACCATGACCTCGCTACAGCCTTTAGCAAAACCAAGGCTTCTCAGTTACCTCCTCATCGCTCATGTGACTGTGCCATAGACCTGCTACCCGGCTCACAGCCACCCAAAGGCCGAGTGTTTCCCCTATCACAGCCTGAGTCCGAAGCCATGAAAACCTACATCGAGGAGGAGTTGGCCAAGGGCTTCATTCGTCCATCAATTTCACCTGCATCAGCCGGATTCTTCTTCGTGAAGAAGAAGGATGGAGGGCTCCGTCCGTGCATCGACTACCGAGGACTCAATGATATCTCGGTCAAGTTCCGTTACCCACTAACCTTAGTACCAGCATCCTTAGAACAACTACGCAAGGCAAAATATTTCACCAAGCTAGACCTTCGGAGTGCTTACAACCTCATCCGCATCCGTGAAGGAGACGAGTGGAAGACTGCTTTTTCCACGACATCGGGGCACTACGAATATCTTGTCATGCCTTTCGGGCTGTCCAATAGTCCGTCCGTCTTCCAGGCCTTCATCAATGAGGTATTTCGAGATATGCTGAATCGTTGGGTCGTCGTCTACATTGACGACATACTAATCTACTCAGACTCCTACGAGGATCATGTCCAGCACGTACGTATGGTTCTCCAACGCCTCATTGCCAACCAACTCTATGCTAAGACAGAGAAGTGCGAATTTCACCAAAGCACGGTATCCTTCCTCGGGTATGTGATCAGCTCAGGAGGGGTAGCCATGGACGAGAGGAAGGTGCGAGCTGTCGTTAACTGGCCGAGACCACACTCTGTGAAGGAGTTACAAGGCTTTGCAAACTTTTATCGAAGATTCATTCGTAACTTCAGCACCGTGGCAGCACCACTAACGTCCATGTCCAAGAAGGGCCCAAAGCGTCTAGTATGGACACCGAGAGCCACATCGGCCTTCCAGGAGCTGAGGAAAAGGTTTACGACGGCTCTCATCCTACGTCACCCGGATCCCGAACTGGAATTCATCGTGGAGGTTGATGCATCCAGCACAGGCATTGGAGCAGTTCTCTCACAACGACAGGGAGACCCTCTCAAAACATACCCCTGTGCTTTCTACTCCCGTAAACTCAACCCGGCTGAACAGAACTACGATGTGGGCAACCGAGAACTTCTCGCCATGAAAGCAGCCTTCGAGGAATGGCGTCACTGGCTTGAGGGAACTAGACACCCCTTCACCGTTCTGACCGATCACCGCAACCTTGAGTATCTGAGATCCGCAAAAAGACTCAACCACAGACAGGCAAGATGGGCTCTGTTCTTCACGCGGTTTGATTTTACTGTTACATACCGCCCAGGTTCCCTGAATACCAAGGCCGATGCCCTTTCCAGACAATATGAGTTCTCCCTACTACCACCCACTAAGGAATCCATCATCTCGCCAGCCCTCATTGTCGCCCCCATCCAATGGGATATCATGACTGAGATCTCCGAGGCCCAGATCACCGACCCACCTCCGGCTGAAAGTCCACCTAACCTCACATACGTCCCACATACACTACGCCACAGAGTCATCCAACTAGTTCACTCTACCCCAGTTCAGGCCATCCCGGCATAGCAGCCACTATCCAACTGCTCACCAATCGCTTCTGGTGGCCCACTCTGCCGGCAGACACCATCGCCCACATCCGGAACTGTCCCACATGCAACATGTCTAAATCCTCTCACCCACATTTCATGTGTCTTTGCTTAAACCCGCTGGTGGTGCGAGTGGAGTGGAGGACCAGGAGGAGGCGGGTGACCAGGGAGCCCCCCCGATCATCATGGACAGCGAGGAGGTCTACCGAGTCCAGGAGATTCTGGACTCCCGTCGCCGGGGCAGAGTACTTCAGTACTTGATCGATTGGGAGGGGTACGGTCCGGAGGAGCGGTCCTGGGTCAATGCCGAGGACATCTTAGACCCATCTCTTACCACCGACTTCCATAGGGCCCATCCGGATAAACCGGCCCCAAGACCCCGTGGTAGACCCCGGCGTCGTTTGCCCCCTCGCGTCAGGAGCAGCTCGCAGGAGGGGGGTTCTGTCACGAATCAAGCCTCTGTGGCTCTCTCCGAGCACCACCAGAGGGATCTCTCACCCGAGTATTAACCAGTTCATCCGGACTCCAATTCCCATAAGACCCCGTGCCTGGGACTGATCACCCGTACAGGTGTCAGTTATTAGCTGGGCTACTTAAGCAGAGCTCACTCACGCATCAGTGCGAAGTCTTGTTCTGCCCAGCCGACAATTCCAAGCGTTATTCCTGTTTTGATTACCTGTTGCCTACCTGATCTGTTTACCCACTCTGACCGTCTGCCGCCTGCCCTTGACCCCGCCTGCCGTGCGTTTATTCTCTCACCTGTCTGCCGCCTGCCTCGACCCTTGCCTTCTCTCTGTTTACGATTCAGCCCTTCTACGATATCCCTGACGCTGTTACCAGATCTGTGCCTGTCTGACTTGTTGTACATCTAATAAAGCTGCTTATGGATCCCAACGCCACTGACTCCGCGTTACATAAGCACACGGTGTATGTGCTACAATTAGAAAACCTTTTTTTAATTAAATAATGACACATCAAACTGTTTATCTGTTTACAGTCAACTGAGCTGCTATTATAGAAAATTTATAAAAACCTTCTGATCAATCACAATCCAGAATCAGCAGCAGTATGGTATTAAGAGCTTTACTTTCAGAGGAGTACAGTAACTTGACTCCTATTCTTTCTATACTATACTTTTGGTGACCAACATTGCTTGTGTTCTCACTAAAAAAGTAGTGTGCTCTGTCTCTTCATCAGGGGTTACAGGTCAGGTTTTTGATCAATATACCTTTGAAGGTGGATTCAGAGGTTGAGGCACAGAAAACGTGTCGTTATCTACTCCATGCTCTAATTGAAGGCTTAAAAGAAGAAGATAGGAGATTTATTAAGGATAAGAATGGCAAAGAGGTGCTGGAAGATGTAGCCGTGATTTTTTCCTGAATGGAAAACACAACCCAGAACTAGTTCAAGTCCTGAAGAATCTCGAGAGCTTCAGGTACGATTGTAAAATCAGGTATTCTATAATCACATACACCCGGGGAAGCGGTGGAACAATAGCAAGTGATGCGACTGAAACGCCATACCAGGATATTCGAGAGCATCTGATAAACAACACTGCTGCGACAAAACTTGGGCAGGAGTTGTGGGGAAATGATAGAAGCTGTCAGGTTTACTTCAGTTCCGTTGGTAGTGACACTTTCAGGTTCAACTTTATCTATAGTAAATACTTAAAATTGTGAGCAAGGAGCTGAAAAAAGATCCACCCATCCCGCCCACTGTTATGTCGACTGGTTATGAGTTCACCCATGAGGATAAATTTCACATTGCAAGTGACCTGGACTACCAGATTTGTGCAGCCTTAGCAGGTCAACCCTCTCTTTGTGTATTACCAGAACCCAACTTCTGCGTTCTAGTGGATGACTAGAAATAACACCATAAAGGAAAGTTTCATCAAGAGAGGAAGGAGCAAAGGCAAGTACAAAATGGAGTCATCAATTCTGATCAGGCAGGTCAATTACAGGAACGTGTCAATTTCAAAGCTGTGTTTTCCAACAAAAACCCCATCATCATCCTTGCTCCAATAAGATTTAAGCTAAGTGGCGAAGGCCTGAAGACCGGCCAGTCAACTGTGAATGAGAGGAATTTGGCGATTGGTATATACTGTAATGTGTGGCAGCCATTTATGCTGCGGTGCCCGGGGAGCAGTTGGGGGTTCGGTGCCTTGCTCAAGGGCACCTCAGTCGTGGTATTGAGGATGGAGAGAGCGCTGTACATTCACTCCCCCCACTCACAATTCCTGCCAGATCTGAGACTCAACACATCTATGACTCTCTAACCATTAGGCCACGACTTCCCCTAAAATGTCAGTCAATTAACAAATGTTTACTTTATGCCATTAGCAGGTGAATGAACATTTTGTTTGTATTCATGAAAATGGTTGAACCCAAGGTCAGTGTGTTGAAAGGAAGAGACAGGAGACATTTACTTATTTCTTTCCCAGAAGCATTGCAACCTAGGCAGTACTTGAATATGGTAATAGATCCGGGCCGATTATATAACATACAAAATTCTACCTGTCCATGATGTTATATACTAATAAAAATGGGTATTTGGTAAAAATATATATATGTCGTTCCTCTGACAAGATATTATTACACCTCACATAGCTTTAGTTAGTGTATAAAGATTTCTACTTCAAATTTTTGTCTAAACATCAAAATTGTCATATGGTGTGACTGTCCGGGCTATATGTGACCTTACTAATCTAAATCTAAATATAAAATTGGCATCATATGGTGTGACGTTAAAATCTATATTTCCAATGGGCAATCTATA
The DNA here is from genome assembly GCA_027564155.1 of Gymnocypris eckloni scoliostomus. NCBI lineage: Eukaryota > Metazoa > Chordata > Actinopteri > Cypriniformes > Cyprinidae > Gymnocypris > Gymnocypris eckloni. The sequence goes on from CM050415.1 coordinate 45,764,320, forward strand.
TTTGAATGAAAAAGCTCTGTATCTGATATGCTCACTAGTGGTCAATGTTTTGTGTCTTATGGTATGGACATTATTTACATACAAATGAAACAGTTTTTTACAAATGTTACTTATTAATTCTTAAAACTCATTGCTGATATGTGGCAATTTACATGCTAAGTATAAGCTAGCTGTTTTTAGTTCAGCAAGAGATTGGCTTAACTTAACAAAACGTCATATGATGTGACCATTTTTCCAAGTCACACCATATGATACATTTGTCACACTATATTACATAAACCATTTTTTTTATGATAAATAATTAAATATTAAAACATATTGAAAGAACATTAAATTATCCATACAATAAATGTATTCCTTTTCAATTTTACACTTAATTTAACAACATGTGTGCCATGCTATGCATATTAAAGGATGCAATTTGATTATTGTAATGCACTGCTAGGTGGTTGTCCTGCATCTTCAATAAAAAAGATACAGGTAGTCCAAAATGCAGCTGCTAGAGTATTTACTAAGTCCCCAATTTTACAATCTCTATGCTATTAAGTTCGATCAGTTACAAAATATTGCTACTTACTTTTAAGGCCCTTAATGGTTTAGCTCCTGCGTACCTAACTAGTCTTCTACCACACTACAATTCCTAAGGTCTCAAAACTCTGCAATCTTGGTAGTTCCTAGGATAGCAAAGTCCACTAAAGGAGGTAGAGCTTTTTCACATTTGGCTCCCAAAATCTGGAATAGCCTTCCTGATAACTTTCGGGGTTCAGACACACTCTCTCTGCATTTGTATAATGCAGTGGTTCTCAAACTGGGGAGCCACTAGATGGCACTAGGGGGGCCGCAAAGAAATTCGAGAAAATTACATTTTTTTTTATTATTTTACCTGTATGCAAGTCAGGATTTTCCTATCTGAACTATGATGTATTTAAAAAAATTGAAATATTTAAAACATAATATCAATTATGTGCAGCACACTATGCTGAAATATCACCAAACCGTTGACGTACTAGTGAACACAACGTCATGAACACACTGATAAATGCTAAGACTATTTAAAATGTACAAGTTTTTAGATAGAGGATGCAGTGTCACAGCTGAGAAGGTAAATACAGAAGAGCCCAGTGTGAAAAAACTAAACTGCGTAAATTTGACGACTCGTACATAAAATATGACGTTATGGAATATAGTGATGGCAGAACACAGTGCACACTGTGCTTGAAGATTTTATTGTGCACTGAAACTCAACCGACATGTCACAACAATTCATCCGGAGCATGCAAATAAAAGTAAGGATTTTTTTTCAGAGAAAGAAAGAAGAATATGTCAAACAAAAGGTACGACTGACTAACATCACAACAATACACGAGAAAGCACAGCAAGCATCGTATCTTGCAGCCCTGCATATAGCCAAATGTGAAAAGCCTCACGCGATCGGAATATGTACCGAGTGATGGTCAGGGAGGAGCTAAATCTGCATTGCAAGATTTATTTTATATTGTAAAACTTGTATAATATTGTATATGTATTCTATATTGAAAAACAATTTATTTTTTAAGTAGAGCAGACATTTTTTTATGTTTCTTGCAGAAAAACAGATTTCTAAAAAAACAAACAGATTGCTGTTCAAATTGCAAACCAAACTTGAGCCACTGTCATTTACTCCATTAAAATGTACTAAGTTTAATGCACTTTTTACAAATCAAATGTAAATGAACTTTTCAGTATTGATCTTCTACTATGGACATCATAAATAACTGTTCAGTATTCAATACTTTTGTTGCACTTATCAGACAATATTATTGTTAACCATCAAAACTCTTTTATAACAATTTGTTATGTTTTATGAAATGTAGACTTTAACCAATTTTGTATATTCAACATTAGAGACATAAGGCTACAAACATAATTGTTGTTCCAGCATTGTAAAAATGCATTTGTTTTTGGTACAATCTAAAATTTGTAAGTAAAATTGTATGTTTGAGGATGTTTTCATCATGAGTTTTCTTTTGGGGGGCCACAAAATAATTCACCCTACACAAGAAGGCCTCCTCCTGAAAAAGTTTGAGAACCACTGGTATAATGTATCTCATAACCTTGTACTTCAGATATATCTGGTCTAATGCACATTATCATTCTTTTGCTTGGTTTCAACACATAATTGTTGCTTGGTTGGAACAGCAGCTACGCTAATTCTTTTCTCTATTACCTTCTCTGCTTCTGCCATGGGATTGGCATCCTGAAGTAACTACGAATTGCACAAGCTTCAATCTGGATCCAACCCTTAAAAGATCTGAGATGACCGACCACCTGAGAAGAAATGATGCCAACCCCTCAGAGGATGCCAACCCTCCGACAACATACAAAACTACCAAATTTTGCTTTAAGTTTGATCGTAACATATAATCATTGCTGTTAATAGTGTTCACTGTCTGTTTGATTACATGTCATTAATTAACTGCATGATTTTTACTGTACATTTCTGCCATATTGACATCAACTTGACAATCACCACTGATAAGCTACTACTAAATATAATGTAAAAACTTCCGTAAAGCTGCTTTGCAACAAGTTGTATTGTGAAAAGCTCAATACAAAAGCATTAATTTAACTGTTTTTTTGTCTGTGTCGGGCAGAAATGTCAAGAAAAGAGAGGACACAAGTATACAGTTATGGTGTTTAATTTTCATAAATACAATTTTAAAAGTTGTAAAACGATGTTAGTATTTTTGATAAGTTTTAGTCATATTAATATGAACTGAATTAAATTAATTGAATGTTTAATGCATATAAAATACACTTTTTGTAAATTGACAAACTGGCACGGTGCAGTTCATCATATAGTGTGACACTACTGTATATCATTTGGTGTGACAATAAAAACACTTTTTTAGTTATAAATCACAAAAACGTCAATGTAATAAAAGATAAATAGTTTCAGCAAGAGTCAAAAGTTAGCATTTTGTTAGATTAATAACAGGGTTTGTCAAAATTAATCTAAAATATCTTAAAAGGCTGAAGAGAGGTGTCTTAATTTGCATGATGATTTTGAACAAATAATACAAAATCTAATGGATCTACACAAGATCTAACATTTGTTTAAGATAGTAATGATAAAGATTTATGGTGAAGTTAGTTACTTGGGGAGAGTATATACCACTTTAATTTTATTTAGAATAACTTTTATGTCACACCATATGACGATTTTAGGCACGAATGCATTAAATTAGTGAATATATCCAATTTCCGATTCAAAATCTAAAAGACCACATATTTTTTGGGAAAATTTATGAGTCAGTACAACACAACTCAATATTTTTTTTGGCCTAGTATTTGAAGTAAAAAAAATAATAATAATTCAGGCTTATATGTCAACCACCCATTTAGTAAAACCTCTTACTAAACGCATCTTAGAGACAAACTACATAAAATGCCATTGCTGACCCTGGAAGCATTGGACCTTGACCCACAGACTGAGAAGATGAAAAATGCAAACGCATTCAATAAACAAAGAAATCATTGTGTGAGCACAAAAATTATCTCAGACAATCCCAGGATGGGTTCGGAGTTTAGTTTGCTTTATGTCAGTTGAGTGGTTCCTTTTATATGCATTGAGAATGGAAACCTCTATAAGTTAAGCTAATTTTGACATTGTCTATTATTCCAAATGTAGCTGTGTATGTTACTATACAAAATAAAGGACAGGTGTGACAGAAGGCTCTGTTATGATCAAGGCACTAATACATTTACATGCGTACATGCTCCATTATCGACCCATTTTCCCTTGCTCTTGGGTGCACACTAAGGTTAGGTTAATTCCCCAGTTACACAACGCACACATAGCCTAATCATTCCATTACAGCATCCTTTTCCCATACCCCAAAATAAACACACGCAGACACCCGCATAAGTTCACTAGTGAATGTTTATTGTATCTGCATATACGTATTAAGTCTCATCGTCATTTCTGTTTATGTTGCATCCTAGTCCAGATTACCAGAGACGCCAATGAAAAACCCATTTAAGTGACTTTGAATGTGGAATGGTTGTTGGTGATTGTTTTCTTATAGATTTAAAGAACACTCCCTCTAAAATGAGCCTCTATTGGAGGAGAGAAAAGCATGATGATATTCACTATCAGAACCAGAGAGCAGCATCTTCAGAGCCCAGCTGTGTGTCTATGAAAAGTGACAGATCAATGACACAGCCCATTCATTTCAATGACGGAACAATGACCTTTAACTCCAGGTGAGACAAAAACCAGTACTGGATTCAAAACAGAATTATAATGTAAATTTTAGTTATAAAAATATACTCTGAATTTAATATCATTTGTATAATTTGATGTGAATTTCTTAGTATCAGATAAAGAGTAGTGTACAACGGGGCTAAAGGCCCACCTTAAGAAAAAATGTGCTATTCACTGCGCCTAAAATGTATAATTGCAGAAAAAATATATATGTTGTATTGAACATTAATGGAGCAATGGTTAATGGTGAAAATAAATCATTCAAGTTGTTTATTTTGTTTAAAAATCTGATAAAATGTATGAGGTGGCAAGGGGGGGTCTTTTACCCCACACACAGGGTAAAAGGCCCACGGTATTGATACAAATGCTTCAGCTAAAATAATATCTAAGTTAATACTTGTTCAAAACAATCAAGTTTGTACTGTTTTCTGCTTATTTTGAAAAAAAATGATACATTTTTGTTCAATAAATATACTGTCATTAAAATATGCTAATATAAAAAAATATATTTTAAAATACAGAAACAAAATAATTTTAAAAAGTAAATATTCTGAAAGTATTGAATGAGATACAATAATAATTGAATATATATTTACAGTAGTAACAACAAATGAAATTGTATTATATGATATGATTAATACCATGTTTTTAAATATGATTGTTTCAAAGTCAGCGATCTGTTAATATGTTTATTAGCCCCAACAGCCGGGGCGTATTTTACCCCAAATACCATACTTTTACACATCCTTTCGTTATTTAAAAACTGTTGCTTTAATTATCTTAAACAAAACTGAAATTCATAAAGAAGACCTTTGTCTCAAAATATATGCATTAATTTTAGCGATTTTCATTTGCTTCTTAAATCTACAACATATTAAAAAACATAAAATATTAGATCAATTTAGCACAGAATCAACTTTGCACTGTTGCACGCGATCGCCTCAAAGATCAGATAAATATACACGTGCATCTTGAAAAGCGGAGGTTTTGGAAAGTGCTAAGCCATGTTTTTGTGCCATCTAGTGGTTTAGATGAAAATAATATCAAAGGCGCTTTTAGCCCCGTTGTACCCTACATATTTTCACCATAATTTTAATGAAGTTAATGAACATTTGATGAGATGCATAAGGCACAAAAATGTCCCAAAATGTGCTTACAAAGCTTAAAGTTATTCATTCAAGTGTTATTGTTAACATGATATATGATAAAAAATACAATTTGAAAGAATAACATACTATTTTTAATAATTTTGCATTAGTACATAGCCATTTTCACATGTCCGTGTTGACCAACATGACATTTGCATCTAAAATATCACCAAATAAATTATGTATTTAAAAATATATATATATTATTTTCAGGATATATTTGTGTCCTTTTTCACATAAGATATATTTTATTCAAAATAAACCTTATTTTTTTGTAAATATTTTATGATTTGTGTGTGTCCCTCAATTTGACTTACCACCCCGTCACACTAACTTGTTTTATCTATAAATAATGTACTGTTGCTTTAAATGACATCACAAAGCGGATGTGACATCATTGGAGCCTTGTTGCCGCCAAGAACAAAAACAGGCAAGTACTGACATTCCTCTACCTTCTTTATTTGTTGATTTTTCATGTTAGGCAGGTTCTGTCAAGCTCAAACCAACCACCCCGGCACGCAAGATAGAGAGGGAAAACAAATTTTTATATATTTTTTACATTATTAATGCAAATAAAATTATATTTCAGATAGAATGCATGTATGCTAGGTGAGGAACTTGACCACATGGGAGATCTGCGGCCATTTTGGGATGATATTTACCACCCCGTCACATACCACCCCGTCACATGTTTTATTGTGACGTGGTGGTAAGGGATGTGACGGGGTGGTTCTGCTTCCCAGTTGAATGTGAAGATGTGTGAAATCAAGGATTCTAATATAGGCTAATCATTTTTTTTCTGTTAACTTAACCCTGTTTTGTTCATTTATTCACTTACAATGTCACTCAATCACTATGTCATTAACTATCTCTTTCACTCACTGTCACTCACTCACTATCTCTTTCACTCACTGTCACCCACTCACTCACTCACTATCTCTTTCATTCACTGTCACCCACTCACTCACTATCTCTTTCATTCACTGTCACCCACTCACTCACTCACTATCTCTTTCACTCACTGTCACCCACGCACTCACTCACTATCTCTTTCACTCACTCACTCACTCACTCACTCACTTGCAGATAGATCTGTCTCCATCATGGCTCCATTAAGCGCTGCTGATAGACAACGGCGATGCCGTGCACGTCGGGATGCTGATACTGAGAGGAAGCAAAAATATCTAGAGAGTGAGCGTCAGAGATGGAGACGGGATGTAGAGCAAGGAAAAAAGAAGAAGATTAGTGATCTAAGTGAGAGAGGCAAGCGTCAGCTGCGTAAAAAGTGGAGGAAGCAGAACAAGAAGAGAAAAGAGAAAGCAGAGGCTAGGAAGCACAGTCTGGACACATTTCCTCTGAGTCCAGAACCTGTCCAACAGCCAAAGCAGCAGTTAGGATTTTCAAGGTCAGGGTTGTGCTCAGTTAGGATTATAAATAAATGGACACATGTAGAGAATAAGAAGCAGGCCTATCATTGATGAGTAAATGTTTTTATATATGTTGTACATGACTTAAACCCCTAAGTTACCAGTAGATTTTTGTTTTGTTTCAGGCAACATAACGAAGGAAAGCGAATTTCCAGGAAAAACAGGGATACACTACGCAAATAAATTTAAAAACTAAAGAAATCGCTAGAGAAGGAAAGAAAACGTGCTGACAAATACAGAAAAAGATATAAGCGCTTAAATAAGAATGACTCCCCTCGTTCAAAAATAAATGAATTAACTAAGACGGGCAGAGTAAGCTCCAAAATCAGAAAAACACTACTCTATCATGAAGCCTTGATTGAAGACATAAAGAATAAGTACTGTAAAGCAAGAAAAGAAAAAGAAAAACAACTAATAGCAAAGGTAACAGCGGGGAGGATTGTGAAGAAGTACAGGCTACAAGCTTTTGCCGAAAATGCCCTTGGATTTTCAAAGAAGCGTCGCAGTGTTCAGAGTGAAGACCTCTGTTCCACCAACAGAAATCCCACAAACAGGTTCACTGCTGCTTTCAAGTCCAAAGTCAAAACCTTCTTCACCCGAGATGACAACAGTCGGATAACGACTGGACGAAAACAAACAATTACCAAGAAAAAGGTGAAGAAGCAGAAAAGGTTTCTGGCTGACACAAGGCAAGGCAAGGCAAGTTTATTTGTATAGCACATTTCATACACATTGGTAATTCAAAGTGCTTTACATAAAAGAAAGTGAAATAATCATTCACAGCAATAAAAACAAGAAGTTAAAAATAATAAAACAAGGAGTTTTAAAATGATATAGAAATTGATTTAAAATGAGATTTAAAACAGTTAAATAGAAAATGATTATACATAAAATACAATGCAGTCAGTTCGGACGTAGCACAGCGCTCATTCAACAAATGCACAGCTAAATAGATGAGTTTTGAGACTGGATTTAAATGTGGCTAATGTTTTAGCACATCTGATCTCTTCTGGAAGCTGGTTCCAGCTGCGGGCCATAATAGCTAAAAGCGGACTCCCTTGTTTTGTGTGAACCCTTGGTATTTCTAACTGACTCGATCCTAATGATCTGAGTGGTCTGTTAGGTTTATATTCAGTGAGCATATCTGACATATATTTAGGTCCTAGGCCATTGAGCGACTTATAAACGAGTAGAAGTACTTTAAAATCGATCCTAAATGTAACTGGAAGCCAGTGTAAGGACCTGAGGACTGGTGTGATATGCTCAGATTTTCTGGTTCTAGTCAGAATCCTGGCAGCAGCGTTCTGGATGAGCTGCAGCTGTCTAATGGTCTTCTTTGGAAGGCCGGTGAGGAGACCATTACAATAATCCACCCTGCTGGTGATAAAGGCATGAACAAGTTTCTCCAAGTCATGACTGGAAACAAAACATCTAATTCTTGCAATGTTTTGAGATGATAGTATGCTGATTTAGTTACTGCTTTGACATGACTACTAAAACTAAGGTCTGTCTCCAGAATCACCCCAAGATTTCTGACTTGATTTTTAGTTGTTTGACCCCTAGAGTCAAGGTATGCATTCACCTTGAGAACTTCATCTTTGTTTCCAAATGCAATGACTTCAGTTTTCTCCTTGTTTAACTGAAGAAAGTTTTGGCACATCCAACTGTTAATTTCATCAATGCATTGGCAGAGGGAGTCAATGGGGCTATAATCATTTGGAGATAAGGCTAGGTAGATCTGGGTATCATCAGCATAGCTGTGATAGGCAATTTGGTTCTTCCTCATTATCTGACTTAGTGGGAGCATATACAGGCTAAACAACAGCGGTGCAAGAATTGAGCCTTGTGGGACTCCACATGTCATGGACGTCCACTTAGACTTATTCTCTCCTATACTCACAAAATAACCTCTCCTTCTAAGTATGACCTGAACCATTTGAGTGCCATCCCAGAAAGCCCGACCCAGTTTTCCAGTCTCTCTAGAAGTATGTTATGATCGACAGTGTCAAACGCAGCACTAAGATCTAGTAGTACCAGCACTGATATTTTGCCAGAATCAGAATTAAAGCGAATATCATTTATTATCTTAATGAGTGCTGTCTCTGTGCTGTGATGCACGCGGAAACCAGATTGAAAATTATCCAGGTATCCATTTGAGTTTAAGTAGTTGTTCAGCTGATTAAAACTACCTTTTCAATAATCTTACCTATGAAAGGAAGATTTGATATTGGTCTATAGTTGCTCAACATGGTGTTATCAAGATTGCGCTTTTTCAGAAGGGCTTAACAACTGCAGTTTTCAGGAGTTTGGAAAGGTCCCAGAGAGAAGTGAGGTGTTCACCACTTCTAAGAGATCTGCTTCTAAACAGTTAAGCACACTTTTGAAAAAGATGTGGGAAGTGTGTCAAGATAGCAGGTTGACGATTTGAGATGCTGTACTATTTCTTCCAAAATTTTGCTATCAATTGTTTTAAAAACAGACATAGTCACTTCTTTTTGAGATTGCTGTCGAATCTGTGTGACCCTGTATTACAGGAAGATGTGCCAATCTCCTTCCTGATATTACTGATCTTCTCTGAAAAGAAGGAAGCAAACTCATTGCATTTGCTGTCAGAGAGCATTTCACTGGGAATCTGACTTGGGGGTTTGTCAGTCTCTCAACAGTAGCAAAAGAGTGCGAGTGTTGTTTAAATTACTGTTTATAAGGTTTGAGAAGAAGGTCTGTCTAGCTGTGGCTAGTTCCAAATTGAAAGCATGAAGGCTGTCTTTATAGATGCTATAGTGTATTTCTAGTTTCGTCTTCCGCCACATCCGCTCAGCTTTTCTGCATTGTCTTTTCATATTCTGAACTGCTGTTGATTTTCTCCAAAATGATTTTTGTCTGCCATTCTTCTTGCTGACCTTTATCGGTGCAATATCATCAATAACATTCTTAACTTTTGAGTCAAATGAATCCAGGAGAAGATCAACAGAGTCTGCAGAAATGCTTGGTGTTAAAGATATTGCCTTCATAAATAGCACACTAGTGTTCTCATTAATGCATCTCTTTCTGACAGAGACAGATCTAGATTCAGTGGTGACAGAGATCAATATATCAAAGAAAATACAGAAGTGATCAGACAGAGCTACATCCTTAATGACAATGGATGAAATGTTTAGACCTCTACTGATGAGTAAATCTAGAGTGTGTCCACGATTGTGTGTCGGTCCGTGCACATGCTGAATCAGGTCAAAAGTGTTTAAAACAGTTATAATTTCTTTTGTAGTTTTGATTTCAGCATTGTCTATGTGAATATTAAAATCCCTGCAATAGCAAAACAGTCAAACTCTGAGGAAATCATTGATAACAGTTCTGTGAACTCTTCAACAAAGGCTGGGGAGTATTTTGGAGGCCTGTAAATGATGATAAACAGAATGCGTGGGGCACCTTTCAGCACAATACCTAGATATTCAAAAGACAAGTACTGACCAAATGACACTTGCTTGCATTGATAAACATCTTTAAACAGAGCAGCTACACCTCCACCTCTCCTGACAGTCCTGCAGACACTTATAAAATTAAAGTTAGGAGGGGCTGTTTCAGTGAGGACTGTTGCACTGCAGTTGTCTTCTAGCCATGTTTCAATTAGAAACATAAAATCCAGGTTGTTTGTGGTTATTAAATCATTGATCACAAATGATTTATTTTTTAGTGAGCGAGTGTTTAAAAATGCTAACTTGATGGAATTAAATTTTGTCTCTACAGCAATCTTAGACTGATGCATAACAGGCCTTAGATTAGATGGGTCAGCCGTACGCCTTTTGAAGGCCTTAGACCTTCTATCACGTGATAAAACAGAGATAGAGAAGGCTACAGGCATACTGGGTTCCCGCTTGTTTTGTAAACGTTCGTGAATGTTGTTGCTAATATAGCGGGGACCCGACACATATCACTGAGAGCTGTTATCAGTTGTTTTTGGTTCACCTACAGTCACAGTCTGCATGTGATGAGCTCTGTGGGCAGGGCTCAGCCGGGATGTCCATGAGCAGTGGTTGTTTTGGCTGTGTGGCGTTATCAGTATCCTTGTGGGATTCTTCAACCACATAATGACTCGGAAGCTGATATGAAGTCCTGTGGTCACTCATATTCTGTCCAGGTGACTGTGTGAGTGGATTGACACACACCACTGAAGGATGACGAAGGGAGAAATAGAAATTGTCCTTTAGCACTCTTGCACCAAGTTTGTTTGGGTGGAGACCATCCAGTTTAAACAGTTGTCTGTGTCCCCAGAAAATATTGAAGTTGTCGATGAAGTTGACTCCTTTTGTACTGCAGGTTCTTTGTAGCCATGTATTCAGTCCAAGCAACCGTGAAAACATGTTAGTTCCCTCGCTGGGAGTGGTCCACTGATGAACGACTGAACTTCAAGTCTTTGAAGTGTTTCAAAGAGTTCACTGAAATCTTGCTTTAGCATTTCTGACTGCCTTTTCCGAATATCATTCTTCCCCACATGGATGATGACTCGATTTGCAGTCTTGTGCTTCATCACAATGCTCAAGTTCCTTGTTCACATCAGAAACGGTTGCTTGAGGAAAGCAGCAGGTAGCAGTCCTGCTACTGACGTTTCTAATAATAGAGTCGCCCACTATCAGAGTCCTGGGCTCGGCTGCGCTTTGAGCTGAATGCCGCTGTCTGCTCCTTTGTGAAAGTGGAGATCTCATTGGGAAGTGGTGCGTGATTAAATATGACAATGACCTTTATCCTGGGATCATCATGGAGACAGATGAAACGCATGCACCGTGTTGGTGTCAACAGGTTCTTCTGGCCTCCAAGAGATGACTTCCTGTGGTATCTCTTTGATGATGTGCTCAAAATCATTCAAGCACCACAGCCTGTGACATCCCGCCACATGGAAATCCAGAGGGATGTGTGGATGCGACTCTCCCAGTCACTGTAATGATGCTCTTTTTTAAGTTTTTCAGAGCATGACCAAAGTTCTCCATTAAATATCCAATGTTAATGTTTCCCCTCCCCCAGTTTTATAAAGTTTAAAACAAACATACCATATAGACACACACTTTTTCCATACCACCCTGTCACAGTGAACAACTCCGTGACATCAGTTACCACCCCGTCACGGGGTCATTTTGTTAAAAAATGTATGTAAAAGAAAAGACATTTTACATAAATTAATGTTGAATGATGTTCTTGTTGTGTGGACTAATCAAATAAATTTAACTTTATTTGTATTTTTTAAGTGTATTCGTTTTTTCAGTGCAAACAATTGAAATGTCAAATTCATATTTCAAGATTAAAAAACTAAGACTAAATAAACTAAAAACTAAATAATTTAAATAAAATTACAGACTTTCTATTGATGGTTTCCAAAAAGGGACATTTTACTATTAGGAAAACGTTAGATTTTAAAATATATTTCTTGTTTTACTACTCTAATGGCATACATATTGTCCGTGACGGGTGGTAAAAGAAAGACTCTCTTGCCAGAATAAAATTGATAATATTATTAAGTATTTTGTGCCTGAGGTGGGAAAATATGTTTTTTTGGAGGATTAACATATATTTAAAGTTGTAAGTAAAAAAAAAGTTTGTTCTTAATGAAAAATTTGGAAAATTGCAAAGTGGAAATGGCACCCGTTTCGTAGAATGACTCAGATGATGAACTACAGAAAGTCAAATACAAACACAAAACCAGAATGAAGAATAAGTATCAGAGGTTATTTGAGGGAATCAACCTACAGAAGAATCAAAGCCTTCTGAATAGGGTCTATACACAGCTTTACATTATAGAGGGAGAGAGTGAAGGGTTGAATGAAGAACATGAGGTTTTACAGATGGAGAAAACACCCAGAACAAAACACTCACAAGAGACTACAATCAACTGCAATGACATTTTTAAACCCTCACCTGAACCAGGATGTGAGGAGAAAGACTAAATCAAGACTGCTATTACTAAAGGCATCGCTGGAATTGGAAAAACAGTGTCTGTTCAGAAGTTCATACTGGACTGGGCCGAGGGAGAAGCCAATCAGGATGTTGACTTCTTGTTTGTGCTTCCATTTCGAGAAATGAATTTGATTAAAGATCACCAGTACAGTCTTCATAGACTTCTGCTGGACTTTAATCCTGAACTTCAAGATCTGGACTTGATGTTTACAGATGATCTAGAAATTTCTGATGTTACTGAGCCTTCATTAGTGGGGGTGTTGATGTCAAACCTCATCAAAGGAGAGCTGCTTCCTACTGCTCTCATATGGATCACCTCCAGACCAGCAGCAGCCAATCAGATCCCCTCCAAATACATCAACCATCTTACAGAAATTCAGGGGTTTGATGAGCCTCAGAAGGAGGAATATTTCAGGAAAAGTATCGATGATGAACATCGTTGCGTGATGTCACTGAGGGAACCACTCCTGCGATTGGTTGCCTGGTTCCTTTGTAACACGATGATTCTTGAAGTTCTTCTCTTCCTCCCGCGTAGTTTCAGGCTTTCAAGGTTTCTTCAAGAGTTTGACTAAGTATTTGTAGTGTTGTTATGTTATCGACCAGATGTTACGGTCATGGGCGCTTCGAAGTGCAATCAGTGAGCCGAAGCAAAAGTCTTTGCAAGTCAGCCTGATGGTAAGGCGGGGGTTGAGCGCTTCCAGTGCGACCAGTGAAGACGAAGCTGAAGCTTCCAGCAAATCAGCGAGTGAGAAGAAAAAGCTTCAAGAGCTGTAATGTTCATTTTAAACAGCTCGATTTGGGTCCACCCATGGGTGGCTGTCCCAATCAGATTGTTCTTGTGGGGCGGAGCCCCGCCCTACAAAGCCCGCTCCCTGCCGGCTTTTGGCAAATCGGACCATGCTGCCATTTTCCTCACACCGGAATATAAATAAGGCTCGTTCAGGAACCCCCGGTGGAGAGGGAAGTGACGCGCTGGTCCCCCCACTCTGAAGCTATGTTACAGGTGGCTCTTGATGACATCGACTGGGACATGTTCCGGGCGAGTTCATCTGACGTCAGCGAGTTCACGAATGTAGCATTAAGCTTTGTCAACACGCTAACCGAGCAAGCCACTGAGACTGTAACTATAAGGACATTCTGCAATCAGAAACCGTGGGTGGACAGAACAATCCATGATGCGGTTAACCATCGCACTGCCGCATCTCCGACGTGCAGTAAGAGCCGAAACTCCGATACAGGGAGAGAATTGAGTCACATTTTCAGCTCAATGACTCTTGACGCATGTGGCAGGGACTGAAGACCATCTGTTCCTCTGGAAATAAATCCTCCACAGAGGTGAGAGCAGATCCGTTGCTGGCCGAAGAGCTAAATACTTTCTACGGCTGCTTTGAATGCAATGGCGGCAGCGCGACGCAGACAGAGCAGCGCTGATCATGTTATCACCGTGTCAGAGGATGAGGTTCGGAGGAAATTAAAACGAGTGAACATCAGGAAAGCAGCCGAACCTGATGGGATTACTGGCCATGTTCTGAGGTCCTGTGTTGATCAGCTTGCTGGGTTGTTTACTTCAATCTTTAATGAGTCCCTTGCTACCTCTGTGGTTCCCACCTCCTTTAAAAAATCTGTCACCATCCCTGTGCCTAACAGTAAACCCTCTTGCCTGAATGACTATCGTCCAATTGCCCTCACATCAACAGTCATGAAGGTTTTTGAGAGAATTTTAAAGAACCACATTTGCTCCTCCATCCCTGCTACTTTGGACCCTCTTCAGTTTGTTTGCCTATCGGCCAAATAGATCAACTGATGATGCCATCTTTCAGGTCCTGCACTCTTCCCTTACACACATTGACAGCAAAAATGGCAACTATGTCAGGCTGCTTTTCATTGACTACAGCTCAGCTTTCAAAACTATAGACCCCATCAAGCTAGCTGTTAAACTCACAGACCTCGGCCTAAACTCTTCACTCTGTGACTGGATTCAAGATTTCCTCACCGGCAGACCTCAAGTGGTGAAAATGGGCCATTCACCTCTCTCTACACACACGATTGTGTGTCCTCTCACAGCTCCACTTCTATTGTTAAATTTGCTGATGATACTGTGGTTCTGGGCCTCATTTCCAACAATGATGAGACTGCATACTTGGATGAGGTAGAGAGACTTACATCATGGTGCCAGGACAACTGTCTCTCTCTGAACGTGAGCAAAACTAAAAAGCTGATTGTGGACTTCAGGAAGAGACAGCAGCTGCCCCACACTCCTCTTATGATCAGTGGGACCCCTGTGGAGAGGGTGAGCAGCTTCAAGTACCTCGGTGTAAACATCTCCGAGGACCTGACTTGGACTGCACATATTCAAACACAGGTTAAGAAAGCCAGGCAAAGACTGTTCCATCTGCGACAGCTGAGGAAATTCAGGGTCTCACCAGCAATCCTGAAAACTTTCTATTCAGGAGCCATAGAAAGTGTATTGACTCAGTGCATCTCAGTGTGGTATGGTAACTCCTCAAATGAGGACTGCAAAGCTCTGCAGAGAGTTGTGCGCTTGGCTGAGCGCATCTCAGGGTCTGCTCTCCCCTCTCTGCAGGACATCTACCTCAAACGCTGCAAAAGCAGAGCTGCTAAAATCATCAAGGACTCAAATCACCCCGGTAACTGTCTTTTCTTTCTACTGCCATCTGGCAAGCGCTTCAGGAGCATGATGGCAAAAAAAAAATTGAGAGACTTAGGAGGAGCTTCTTCCCTCAGGCCATCAGGCTCCTAAACTCAAACTCGGTCAAATAACATTTACAGGACTCAATTTAATAAACTGTAAAACATTCACTATTCTCATCATCCGCATTGCTGCTATGTATATATACCCGGTACATCCTGTTTGCACATTCCTCTTGCACATCCCTGTTTATATTATTATTTATTAAGTCCACAGTATACTGTATTGCACATTTTATTTTATTGCACATTTTACTCGTTATTTATTTTTTTACCTATATTTATATATTTTCTCTTGTGTTGTGCTACGTATTTTGGACTGTCCATTGAGCGAACCTGACCTGATTTACATTTCACTACTGATTATATTCTGTATAATTGAGTATGTGACTGTTACGATCCCTGGTCTAGGTCAGAGTGTAACATGAATAACACAACCATGTTATCTTAATTACTCATTTTATTTTTCTTTCCTCGTTCTGTTTTCAGTATTCAACGCAATTGTATATGTTTCTCTCGATGTATATGCAAAACAATGTATTCAAAACATACAACAATTCAGAAGCAAAATCTTCAGGGTGAGCTAATGCCAAAATAATAAACAAAACAGAAACTAGCTTCCCCACCAACTACCTTTCCTACTGATCCAAAATAAAAGAAAGAAAATCTACAATCAACTTCCCTATCTCCTTATCTACCCAATAAACAGGAGAAAAAGTCACGGCCTAATGGCCTACGAAAGAAACAAGGTACTCACCCCCTACTGCTTCCCAAAACAGTTAAGAAGTGATAAACATGGTCAACAAGACATCAATGTACTAAAAGTAAGGTGTAATGATAACATATAATATATATATTGTTATAAGGGAAACAGGTCAATTTAGCTCAAAGGGAATCATTAATGATTTTATAGGGAATTTGAACAGACTCACTGTTTCACGGCGATTCACTGAACAAGCCGTATAACAAACTCTGCACTGGATATTAAAATCCCAAAATATAGTGAAAACACTATTAAATAGCACAGTAACAAAATCGACAGATTAAGGCATTAACTTATGAGCACAAAACACAAGATATTTCTCTTTTCAATATAAACAAGACTTTATTTATATAAATCTAAGACATGTAAACTAATCTACACATGAACACAAGCATTCACACATTCACGCGTTGCAGAAAGAGAGAAAGTGAGGAAAGGATTAGATTAAGAGAATGAGAATTTGATATCCCACGTTGACAGCAATATGTGCAATTGCATAAACCTGAACAACCATCAATCACATATTTAACACTCGCATTGACTTTTTCAATGAGGCTAAAATTACACCAGTTCCAGCAAGAGTCTGGGGTTTGTACTTGCGTAGCTTTTGTGTTTCAGGATTCCCTTTGTCCTCCGTCTTTGCAGGAAAGGGTTTCTCCGAAGTCGCTGATTGGCTTAGAGTTCAGGAGTCGTTGAAGTGGGCGTTGGCTGGTTTTGCAGAGTCTTGGGCTTGTCGTCTTTGGCAAACGCAACTTAGCACACGAACTCAACGGAAAGAAAATAAACTAAAGTCAAAGAATAAAAGGATGTAAAGAGGCTAGGTGGCTTTTCTTCTCATCATGGTAGCAACTGGCTAGGTGTGGTCCAGAGCACATGGCGAGAGAGAGAGTTCATTTTTCCGGAGAGAGAGAGATTCAAGAGGACGGAGCATTCAAGAGCGTTAAGGGGTATTTATTCTCGGCCTTTTAGGGACCTCCCAATGGTTGTCTTGACCAATTAGATCCCATGCTGGCTCTTTGTTTCTTCACCCACTCAATAAATTAACATGTCATGGCCAGTCACATTGCCCGAATTTTACATTCTCTTGCCAAGTATCCTTTTGGATGTGGTTTCTATAACCAGAATATGATGCATTTGACAGGAAATCAATTAAAAGAAATGTTCAAAGCTGGAATTATCACGCTCATACATACTAAACATGACATTAACCCTTAAGGCTTAGCTAGTCAATACTAATTAAAAGCACGATAAACACAATGATTAAAACAAGGATATTCCAAATTGTGGGTCACATACATAATATGCAGTTATGCATAGAAATGATTAGTTTCATTAACCATGAGAATTAAAATATTTTAAGATGATTCTACAGTTTTGTGAACCCAGGAATTTTAGCCTTTGTCCTCGGCCTGGTCGGGGTGTATTCAGGCGGGCTGGGGGTCTGATTTATGACTTTCTGCTGTTGTCTTGTGGAATTCGGCTCCTCATGTTTCAACCATGCTTGGATCGAATCTTGATTTGTCTGATTTGGTCCTTGATATTCTACAAAGGCTCACACAGTATCCACGATGGCAGACAACACTATTGGAACAGAAACACACTCTGTCACACCACATATTCACCAGCAAGCACAGTATCACAATAAAAAAAACGAGCAATCGATCGAGAGGCAGAGGGCTCCCTCCAGTGGAATGCCAGGAATTTATAGTCCAGGTCTCTTCTCCGGTCCAACCACCAGCAGACTCACATTATGTCCACGACCAATCCTAAAAGGGAAAAAGAGACAACAGCAACAACAACGAAACAAACCTATACTCCATTATGTATGTCGTAACATACAAATCACTATTTGTAACAATGGAACAATTCTTAATTCTCAGACTGACATGGGGCACGCGACAAGGCATCAGCGAGCACATTCTCACACCCCTTTTTGTGCCGAATTTCCAAGTTAAAGCCTTGTATCAAAAGAGACCAACGCATCAGCCTTTGGTTCGAATTTGACATCCGAAACAAGAAGACAAGGGGATTATGGTCAGTGTACACCAGGACGGGGCCATTACAAGTATCAAGATACATTTCGAAATGCTGGAGTGCCAACAACAGTGCAAGAGCTTCTTTTTCAATTGTACTATAATGTTGCTGCGATTTCGTGAATTTCTTAGAAAAATAACATATCGGGTGATCAATTCCCACCGCATCCTCCTGAATAAGGACTGCCCCCGCTCCCACCTCACTCGCGTCCACTTCCAGTTTAAATGCTTGTGAAAAATTTGGAGCTGCTAAAACTGGGGCACTACACAACAACGTCTTAATAGTATCAAAAGCTAATTGACACTCTGCAGTCCATTCAAAAACTTTAGACTGACTCAACAAGTTAGTGAGTGGGAATGCAATATCAGCAAAGTTCTTGCAGAAAGCTCGGTAATATCCTGTCATTCCCAGGAACCGACGCAACTCCCGTTTTGTCTTTGGAGCGGGAAAACCAACAATACACTCAATTTTTGCATCGAAAGGACGCACTTGTCCTTGACCCACACACTTTCCAAGATAGGTCACAACGGCCTTACCGAACTCACACTTGGCGAGATTCAAGGTAAGCGATGCATCACTTAAATGTTCAAACACTGAATACAGACTTATTAGATGTTGTTCCCAGTCACATGAATAAACGACAATGTCATCCAGGTAAGCCTCACAGTTTTCTAGCCCAGCCAGCACGATTCTCATTAGACGTTGGAAGGTGGCGGGTGCATTCCGCATCCCGAAAGCCATCCTCCTGTATTGCAGGAAATGATCAGACGTAACAAAGGCAGAGATCTCTGAAGCCCTGGACGTTAAAGGGACCTGCCAGTAACCTTTCAACAGGTCTAGCTTAGTCACAAACTTAGCAGCGCCAACCCTGTCAATACAATCATCCATCCTCGGTAAAGGATAGGAATCAGGTTTCGTTACTGAATTTACCTTGCGGTAATCTGTGCAGAATCGAAATTTCCCATCTGATTTCGGGACCAATAGACAGGGCGAGCTCCATGAGCTGGAGCTTGGCACAGCAAAACCATGTTCCAACAGGTATGCCGTCTCCTCCTGCATTATTTTCCTCTTAATTGGATTCACCCGATATGAATTTTGCTTGATAGGGGAGCACTCACCCACATCAATATCATGCTCCAACACTGTAGTTTGACTAGGCACATCAGAAAAAAGAGAAGGGAACTTATTAATTAGAGTGGTAATATCGCTCTGACACGCTTCACTTAAATAACACAAATGGGACTTTAAATCCACTAAAAACTTTTAATTGTCCAATCGGGTACATGATGCATCTCGCATCTTAAGCCCGTCCTCTTCAGGACAGTACAAGGCCGTAACCGCAGAGATGGGAACATCAATTTTAGACGTGCTCTGAGCTACATCCCTCAGAGCACCCTCCCTATTTACATAGGCTTTCAACATATTAATGTGACACACTCTGGTCTTTCGTTTTCTGTCAGGAGTATTGATGACATAATCTGTGTCACTTAATCTGTGTTTGATAGTATAGGGACCAGAAAACTTGGCCTGTAACGGCGACCCAGGGAGAGGAAGGAAGACAAGCACCAAATCACCTTCCAGAAAACTTCGATAAACACTCTTTTTATCAAAGTGAGTCTTCATTCTAGTCTGCGTGCGGCCCAACTCCGAAAGTGCCACTTCACGAGCTCGGTGTAAACGTTCACGAAACGAACTTACATACTCGAGTACACTTGTCTGTGGTTTTGTCTCTGACAACAACTGTTCACGAAATAATTTTAACGGGCCCCGCACAGTGTGCCCGAACACTAGCTCAGCAGGACTAAAACCTAAGGATTCCTGAGGGGTCTCTCGTACTGCAAACATGACCAAAGGGACACCCTCATCCCAATCATTCCCTGTTTCAAAGCAGTACGCACGCAACATACTTTTCAGAGTCTGATGAAATCGTTCTAGTGCTCCCTGCGACTCTGGATGGTAGGCACTAGAGAGTTTATGCTTTACAGACAGACAGCTCAAAACCTGAGAAAACAGCCGGGAGGTAAAATTTGTTCCCTGATCTGACTGTATCACTCTAGGAATGCCAAATGTTGAGAAAAATGTGATCAATTCTTTAGTCACATTCTTAGCTCTGATTGTACGCATAGGAATCGCCTTGGGATACCTAGTAGCAGAACACATTAGAGTCAACAGATACTGAAAACCAGACTTTGTCTTTGGTAGTGGACCGACACAATCAATAATAATTCTCTCAAATGGCTCTGACAGAACTGGAATGGGATGAAGAGGAGCATTAGGGATTGCCCGATTAGGCTTTCCAGCCAACTGGCACACGTGACATGAAAGACAGTATTCTGAAACAGCCGATTTCAAACCAGGCCAGTAAAAATACCGACTAATGCGACTAAACGTTTTATTTACTCCCAAATGGCCAGAGAGAGCGTGGTCATGAGCAAAACACAAAATCTGTTCACGATAACTATGAGGGACAACTACCTGAAACACGGTCTTCCAGCTCAGATCCTTTTCTGATGGAGACCACTTACGCATGAGCACTCCATCCTCCCAAACATAAGCCACATCCTTATCCACTGCTTCATCCTTTTGTACAGCCCCAGCAAGACAATTGGCTAGAGATATATCAGCATTCTGTGCAGCTGCCAGCGATTCCCTCCCTGTCTCAAGTATAGTTTCAACTTGGACTGCCACCTCCTGGTCAAAAACACAAACATTTGGAGAAACATCCTGCACACATTCTTTTCTGTCAACTTCAGTCATAAATGTCTCAGACACATCTAAAACATCATCAAACTTTCTAGACTGAGCACGGGTTACCGCGCAAGCAGGAAAGACAGAAGGAAACTGTTGATCCACATCCACCGGTTCATACAGCCCAGACACATCTGGTTTATCCACAACGATGGGCTGAGGGAACACTTTACCACCAGCAACATCATTACCTAGTATCAAACCTACTCCTTCTACCGGAAGCTGAGAACGTACACCCAACTTCACAACTCCTGTGAACAAATCAGATTGAAGGTAAACTGAATGCAAGGGCACTTTAACACAGCCGAGCTCAATGCCACGAATTAACACACTCGATCCACAGTATGACTGTTCCGAAAACTCAAGTGCACTCTCCAGAATGAAAGATTGAACCGATCCTGTATCTCGCAAGATAGTAATCGGCTTCAAATTTTCCTGCTCACCTAAAAGAGATACCGAACCATTCATAATAAATGGGCAATATAAATTGGTATGCAAATTAAAAAGGTCAGACACCATGGGAGCAGTATGAACCAAAGCAACTCCCTTTGGTTTCTCAGAGACCTTACCCTGATTCCATCGCTTACAATCCGCAATCAAATGTCCTGGCTCGCGACAGAAAAAACACACCCGTCTTTCCCCCTCACGAGACAAATTTGTATTACGGAACACATTCAAAACTGCCTCTCTATTCTCCCGTTTTCCCTTGCCCTTATTAAAAACTCTCGAACTGCTTCTCCCAGAAATTTCAACAGATGAACTAGATTTCTCTCTACACACAGAGGAAGTAAAAACTGTTTTGTGCGTGAGCACAAATTCATCTGCCAAAACAGCTGCATTTATCACGAACAATACCTTCTGTTCGTTCAGATACACAACAATGTCCTCTGCCACACAGCTCTTAAAATCTTCTAACAACACAAGTTCTCGTAATTGCTCAAATGTTGTAACTCTACTAGCTGCACACCATTTGTCAAACAACACAGTTTTATCACGAATAAACTCACCAAAGGTTTGACTGGTAATTTTCTGATGGTTTCTGAATTTCTGGCGATAAGCTTCAGGTACCAATTCGTACGCTCTCAAAACAGCAGATTTAACGGTATCATAATTCAAACTTTGCTCAATAGGTAAGGCTGTACACACTTCCTGAGCTTTACCAGCTAATTTACATTGCAATAGCAACGACCACAACTCTTTTGGCCAATGTAATGTAACTGCGATCCGCTCAAAAGCAATGAAATACGAGTCTACCTCCGTCTCTCTAAAAGGAGGAACAAGTGTAACGTATGGTCACAAACTCACCACCAGACGAGGTGGTAATTTGAGGTAAACCGGGTGGCGGACTTAGACCCGGTACTGATGAAACTGGTCCATCCCCTGATGAACGAGGAGCTGGAAGTCTAGACCTAGGCACAGGCACAGGACTTTTAACATTAGATGGCGATTTGACTTGCAGTTCCAAACTACGTATTTTAAATCTATTATCAGCCTCTAACTCCAGAGTCCGGAAATGAAGAAGCTGCGCATCATAATCCTGTTTCTTTAACTGCAGATCCAACTCCTTTAATTTAATAGCTAGCATAGGATCAAAACGGGTATGACTAGGATTTATACTAGGAAAAGTTACACTAACCTCATCCCCTGCTAAACCCTCCACCGACTCATCCGGCAAGATTCCAGTCTCTACCAATTCACTATACAACTTCTCTTTTACAACTTGTTTTGATCCCTCCTTAGGAACAAGAATATTAAAGAAATCTTCTATTTGTAACAAATCAGCTTTACGACACTTCCGTGGTAGGATATAACGTAAATGACGTTAAATCAAATTCCATATTTGTCCATAAACTTGTCCCACACAAAAAGAAAATTACCAGAATAAACGTGTGTTCAACTATACCAATTATATACGTAATGGACGAGCCCCCAATTTATGTTACGATCCCTGGTCTAGGTCAGAGTGTAACATAAATAACACAACCATGTTATCTTAATTACTCATTTTATTTTTTCTTAATTCGTTCTGTTTTCGTATTCAACGCACTTGTATATGTTTCTCTCTCGATGTATATGCAAAACAATGTATTCAAAACATACAACAATTCAGAAGCAAAATCTTCAGGGGTGAGCTAATGCCAAAATAATAAACAAAACAGAAACTAGCTTCCCCACCAACTATCTTTCCTACTGTTCCAAAATAAAAGAAAGAAAATCTACAATCAACTTCCCTATCTCCTTATCTACCCAATAAACAGGAGAAAAAGCCACGGCCTAATGGCCTACGAAAGAAACAAGGCACTCACCCCCTACTGCTTCCCAAAACAGTTAAGAAGTGATAAACATGGTCAACAAGACAGCAATGTACTAAAAGTAAGGCTCACACAGTATCCACGATGGCAAACAACACTATTGGAACAGAAACACACTCTGTCACACCACATATTCACCAGCAAGCACAGTATCACAATAAACAAACGAGCAATCGATCGAAGAGGCAGAGGGCTCCCTCCAGTGGAATGCCAGGCAATTTATAGTCCAGGTCTCTTCTCCGGTCCAACCACCAGCAGACTCACATTATGTCCACGACCAATCCTAAAAGGGAAAGAGAGACAACAGCAACAACAACGAAACAAACCTATAATCCATTATGTCGTAACACCCCCACCCTTAAATTTACAAATCACTATTTGTAACAATGGAACAATTCTTAATTCTCAGACTGACATGGGGCACGCGACAAGGCATCAGCGAGCACATTCTCACACCCCTTTTTGTGCCGAATTTCCAAGTTAAAGCCTTGTATCAAAAGAGACCAACGCATCAGCCTTTTGGTTCGAATTTGACATCCAAACAAGAAGACAAGGGATTATGGTCAGTGTACACCAGGACGGGCCATTACAAGTATCAAGATAATTTTCGAAATTTCGTTTATTAATTAGCTTATAAAGTCCACATTTAATGCTACCAAAAAAAAAACCTCAATGAACCATCAGATCCTGTAGGTCAGTTAGTACATTTTACTGCTGAACAACTCTTTGTTGTTCAAAATAACAGTCAACGTGATTTTGCCAAGTAAGACATGTTCCTGGATCAACATCTTTTGTTGTTATATCCGATGTCTGGACTAACTTTTCTTCTCTATGTATATTATACAAGTTATGAAATATTTGCCTACTATGGTATTAACTCTGGTGCTGTGTGCGGTCTGTCACCGCTAGTCAATGATAAAATATTTGAACTGACCAATCAAATCAAAGTAGACAGGCTTCATATTCACAGAAGCTGAAGCTGCTGAGCGCGAATTTCAGTTAATGGTCACAATGTGAGAGTAAACTAAATATTTAATATTCGGAAGCAATTTACAAGACAGATGTTGAACATCAGGTTTGCAAACTAATAAATTCTAAATTATAATTTAATACATTGTAATTTAATGTAGGCCTACATTTTTGTGATGTATAATGTAATCATTTGTTCTATCAATGTGAGGATTGAAGAATCATTAACATATTAGGCATTAGATTGTTAATGTAAGTGCACATACTGTGAATTTATTTGATACACTTACCCCCGGTTTCACAGACAAGGCTTAAGCCAAGTCCTAGACTAAAATGTAAGTCTGAGCAGTTTCAACTGAAATAAACTTGCATTGACTGATCTTAAAATATATCAGTGCCTTTGTATTTGTCTCTAGTCTAGATGCACACCAGTAATGTTTTTTCTAAGCACGTTCATAAAAATTGCTTAAATGTCCTAATTGAACTTTGATCTAATCCTGGCTTAGTCTAAGCCCTGTCTGTGATACCAGGCCATAGTTACCAAGATTTTCAGGAAATGATGATATGTGAAACATTATTTGACTCTATGTTTACTTTCTTCACTGACACAGATGATAATCGCTATTATCAAAGCTTAGTTTTAAGAGGGGAAGAGACAGGGCAAGATAAGGAGACAGAAAATAGTTATCAATAGTTAATAGATATTGAAGTTTTCTGCTATGTCAATGCTATGTTTAATCAATAAATTAACCTGTTATTTAGCACAGTTTCTATTTTTTCTATTTCTTATTCTCTTGTCTATGTCAGTGGTATTTCAATAAATCACTCATGGAGTCTTACCAGGATTGGTATGGTCATTTTTGCCCTTTTTATGAGGACAAATGTATCTCACATTTCGTTTTGATAAATCATTCAGCCCTAGGATAACATATATGTTGTCATCTCAAGAAAAGATGTAGGAAAATGAAGAGAAGTATGGCTTTAATCAGTGTGTTTTAAATGTTTAACTTATTAGATGCCTATCAACAAAGTTTTGGAGAACATCTTTGAGGAGCCGATATCTGAAACTTTCAAATTTACACAGCATCGAGATCAGTCTTATCACATGTTGGTGTCTTTCTGTTTTGAATATTGCCTCATTATCGTCGGAAGAACGTAAGTGGATTCATTTTCGTGATTCGTTGACTGTGAGCGATTACTTTCAATTCATCATCTGATTAATGTGCACTAACGAACTGGGCCCCAACGATACCGATCGATTGTACATTTGAACTGTTTGACTGACTCAAATACATTTGAACTCATCATAAGATATGTAATGAATGTGCATACAATACTGAATATGATGTGAACTGCAAGTTTTTCTCAAGTGTATAACTGATCTTAAAAGAGATATTGTTGTTTTTCATTATTGTATTACGGAGTTCTGGAGGAAAATGTTTTACCAGAATAGGGTTCTAAATTGACATTATATATATAAATTGAGTTAAAGTATTCTAAAAAAATAGGAACAAAGCAAAGGTTAAGAAAAGGGTTACAGGTGTATAGTTAATGAGATGAAAACCAGTGTAAGATTAAGCTTATGAGTATACAAATCAATTAAGTTATTACTTAAGTGATATTATATTTTGACTGTGAAAACATGTTAAACAGATATAGTGGTCTGTGTGAAATAAGTCATGGAGCAATCCAGAAAAGTAATGGGTTGAAAGTCACATGTCTCGTGAGTATATATTTAAAATCTGAAGAAGATAGCATGAAAAATGAGATTTTCCTGAGACTATATATAGCCCCCCCACCACCAACACCACATTTGAGGAAAAATATTTATTAACCAAATGAATTGAAGAGTTCTACAAACTATTAAACTATTTCAGTCATTATACATACCACTGCATTTTTTCAATTATACAAATATTATATAAAGAATCTTAGACATCATATAAGAGATTTATTTTTGTATAAAAATTATTTGAATAATAGAAAGAAAGCAAAAATTTTCAGCCACACAGATACTAATCATACAGATGCAGCCACATTCCCCACAAAACACACATACTGTGGTTCAAGTCTTGGATGAAGATAGTCGAGTCGAAGGATGTTTTAAGAATAAAAAGGTTTTTATTGAAGAATTGTCTTCAGCCCAAACAATACTGATTGCCTCACACATTTGAAGTGTTCTGCTAGCAGGTCATGTGGAAAAACAGCAATGCCGTTCTGTCTGCAGATCTCTGCCTAGAAACTACCCCATGCTGGTGTCAGCTAGTACCGCACCCTAACTTGGCTTTTGGGAATTTTCCAGCACAGACTGGCTTTTACAGCCCAACACTTTGTCTCTCTAGCAGAACATGTGAAACATCCAATGTGAGACATTCATAGAAACAGACAAATAATTAATTTTAACATTTTCAAGATAAACATGAGTATTAAATGATTAACAAAATCATACTGTTTTCAACCACAATACATATATATAAAATGTTGACAAACAAAAAGGTTTATTTTGTCCAAAAGCTGATCGTTAAGCTCCACCCCCATCAGATGACAGGGACGGATACAAACAATAACTATCCCTGAAGAAAGGAGACGTAAACAAAGGAATATCCGTCCATATAACAACGTAATTGCTTCATTGGACTAAAATACACAATCTGATGTGGTTCAATGGATCCTTACCTCTCGAACTAAACTGGGATTTACAGCAGCGGATGCGTTTGTGACTCAATATTACACAAATCTGGTATGTACTGCTTTTGTATTATGGATGTTTTGATGTTACTGCTGTAGTATATCAGAGACCGAATCAGACAAATTTAAGATGCGATCAGAACATTGAAACATGAGGAGCCAAAATTCCACAGAGGCCCAAGAAAACAGCAGGAAGTCGTATATCAGATCCCTAGCTCCAGCCCGACTGAATACAGCCTAACCAGCACGCCTCTTTCAGAGAAAAGCTTGCAACATTAAAACAAAAGGAACACTTAATGATAATTCCAACTCAGGAAGGAGATTATCAAGTTTGGGGCAAGTAATCAAGACTGATCACATGTGTTCCACGATAGAAATCACGAGCTACAGACTTTCTTAGATTGAATTCCCCCAACCAACCAGCTAGCAAGACAAAGGACCCGACTGAAATTCCTTTGTTCACAAAGACTGTCTGCAACCATATACTCCTAAAATCTTAAAAGAATTTCATTTTCAGTTTTAATGAAACTAATAATTTCTATGCATAACTGCGTATTTGACTATCCTTGTTTTAATCACTCATTGTGTATGTCGGGCTTTTAATAAGTATTGAATAGCTTAAGCCTTAAAGGTTAATGTTCATGTTTGGTATGTATGAGTTTGACAATTCTAGCTTGAAACGTTTTTTCCAATTGATTCTCTGTCAAATGTATCATATTCTGGTTATAGAAATCATATCCAAAAATATACTTTGCAAGAGAATGTAAAATTCGGGCAATGTGACTGACCATGACATGTTGATTTATTGATTGGATGGAGAAACAAACAGCACCAGAGCCAGGATAGGATCTAATTGGTCAAGACAACCATTGGGAGGTGTCTGAAAGCCGAGTTTAAATACTCAGAGCTCTCTTGAAAATTTTCTCTAACTCTTGAAATCTCTCTCTCTAACTCTCTTACATGCTCTTGAAACCCTCTTTAGCCATGCTTTTTGTCATCACTTTCTGTGCTTTGTGAGCGCCATGTGCTCTGGACTACATATATTATATATTACCCTTACACTGCTTACACAAATTTAGCAAATACATTCCTTGTAAGCTTTCCATCGAAAAACAGCGATCTATCGTCGATGCTTGAGGCTTAGACCTTCAGAATGATATATAGTTTGTCAAGATTAAGGGTGAATCCCAATTCTCTGTCTTACCCCATCCCCTTACCCCTTTCCCTTAGTTTTGTGTGTTCATATGAGAGTAAAGACTATCCCAATTCTCGTTTTGATCGAGGGGAAGGGCTAAGGGGAAGTGGTGGATACCCTTAAACCAAGCATTTTGAGCTTACTTGAAACCAATGGGTACACAGAACACACTGTGCAACCGGCAACAATGGCGGCCAGATCATCCAGGAGTCCCATAAATGTAAGTATTTTCTTAATTACATTCAAAAATTACGACTGTCTTGTTTTGTGCTCTACACAGTCCTGTATATATTTGCAACCATGTTCTTAATTGAAACGTTTTAAAAAATTGCTAGTTTTCTATGCTAACGTTACATTGCTGATTTGCACAACAGTCCCACATTCCTCTGACTAGATAAAAACATCACTAAAACCCACGCAATCAACATACAAACACTCGCAGACGGCAAGGAAGTTTGTGATCAACACTTGTCGCCTCTGGTGGCGTAGCAGCAAGCTAGCGACGATGTATGATGACATAACAGTAACCAAGTGGTGTCTCATTTCATAGGGGGATGTTTTCACCGCTAGCGCTTACCACTCGGTTTCGAGGGACAAGGGCTAGGGGTAAGACGAAGGGGTAGGGGAAGGGGTAAGACAGAGAAATGGGATTCAACCTAATTTTTTCCCTTTTCATTTAATCTATTTGTAAACAATTACATGTGCAAACAAAGAGCGTTCAGTGTGATGGACTTCAAATGTCCTGCATGTTCAAAATTGAAGGAAGGCAATCTATATTCAATATTGAAATTTATTGATCAGAAATCACCAAAGTTACAGTGCTGGGTTGTCTTAGACACAAGTCTTACAAAGAATCAACCCAGAAACACAGTTTCACATCATATTTATAGTATGTGTCGACGTGTCTCTTCTTCTCATTGGATGGGGATCCGTCCTTTGTCTCTTGGTCTCTGCAAAACATCATGTGATAGAACCCCCACCCAGTTTCTTGAGCTAGCCGGGCTTTTCTAAGTAATCTGATCTTGTTATGTGTGTGTGCACATTCCACCGCGCCCCACCTAGCCGTTGACCTCCCATCTTGCCCCCACATACCACATTCTACAGAAAGCACATTAATATGGGCACATAACAATTACACTTTCAACAAGCAACACATCTAAACCCTTAATAAGAAATCCCATGAAAAATTGATTACACACATAAACAAGTTATTAAAACTGATTATTAATATAAATGATAAAAAAATGTTTAACATCCTTTAAAGAGGATTAACATCCCTCAATCCTTCTCTTGACCTCTGAAAGAGGTCACACATCATCTCTCTCGTCATCATCATCGCCACTATCAGGATATTGATTTGCAGATAGCAGTGGCATACTATAAGGGGGTGGTGTCATATAATTTTTCTCAATTGCTGCTACGATTAAACGATTACACAATGACCTAATACATGGAATGCAGCAACAACCACATGTTACTAATATAGCTACAAAGACCGCAATTGAGACCACAATGGACATTATCAGTGCTTTCCATTTACCTAGTGCCCTGTCCAGCCACTGTCCCACAGGGTTGTCTATTCCGGAATGTTCTTTCATTTCTACTGATAACACACGTAGGCCTTCTAATGTTTTAGTTACTGATCCATCAGGAGCAGTGTTATTGGGGATAAATGTACAACACAAATCACCAAACATATGGCAGACACCTCCTTTCGCAGCTAATAACATATCTAGGGCCAATCTATTTTGCACAGCCATTAACGATGTAGGAGCCAATTGTTCAGACAGGCCTTTTACTGCGTCCCTGGAAAGGTTAGCTAATCTCATGACATTGTAATGCACATAATTTATTCTGTCAACATTTTTGTTAGGGGTTATTGGAAATAGTGCAGCAATGATTGGTATATTTTCGAATCCTGCAGCTACTTGGTCAGCCAATTTATATTCGTCAGGGACTCCTCTTGGAACCCCAATGGCATCTATATATGTGGGACTGTTTAATGATAAGTCTATGGTTGCTCCACGTTTTCTTATCACATGACGTTTTCTTCGGTTTGTTAACTGCCCTGTCGTGCCTTTATTCATTTCAACCACTTTCTCTCCTATCAGCGTCAGAGGTGCTCCTAGTCGAACCATAGCACACAAACCTCTTGTGTTAGGCGGTACCCTGGTAAACAGGCGTCTGTCACCACAGTAGTAATAGAGGCCTGCTCTTGCCCACGGCCCTATTTTTGTTCCATTGTCACTTATTATGACGTTACACCACTCTTCATTAATGCGTCCATAATTAATTGATGCACTAGATGGTGTGAAATTAAAACACGTGTAATTGTTTTGTCTAGGTACAAATGGGCCTGTTCGGGAATCGCCTGAAATTGGGGGAAATATAGATGCCAATGTGGTGCAATTGGTTGACCCCACCTCTCTCGTTAGTGACAACATACAGTTATATCCCCATGTATCATTTGGATGCAGAGGAGCTGGTTCAATGTGTAGTCTGGGTCTAGCACCTGCACATGCTACACAGTCATCTATCTTTTGTTCTTTGGCAGTGTTAATCAACCATTCTAACCACAAATTAGTCTCTCCATATCCCGTTGCCTTTTCTATTATGTCTTCCGGGGTTAATTTAGTATAGTCTACACCTACATGTTTATCTACCATTGATATAACCGATACATTCTTAGTTTCTGTGACGTTTGGTTGAGGTTTAGGAACTATATTTATTTTGATCAATCCCATAAAATCCTTTCCGGTTTGGTCCACCCCTAAGAAAAAATAGGCCTTGTTCTTTTTGTATGAAGATTCCTTAATTCGTGATATGGATAAAGTGACTGGGTTCTGTGTAGTACTATAATCTCTTTGAAATGATACGTTATTCCACCAACCCCTCTGTTCTCTGCTCAAATAATGTGGGTTTGGACTCCATGATCCCGAATATTTGGTAACTTGTCCCCAATCACTACACACTGTCATATATCTTGGGTTATTACCATTTTCACAGTCATCCACTACTGCAGGAGGAGCACATAGGTATACATCATATCCTCTCCATGAACTATTCTTTCCCTGACAATTAAAAACTGAACATATATCAAATGTAAACGACGTGGCTGAATTTTCTACATAGTCAAGTTCTATACCTCCATATTTTGTCAGACACGTGTCCCTCTCTAGTGATCTCTTAGGCCTGGTTACGTTTGAGTCTTGTTGCAATTTTTCTATGCCTAAAATTATACCTACGATAGTGATGGAGATGATGAGGAGGAAACCCATACATGGCCAATTTTCCCACAGTCTCATTTTTTGTACCTTCTTCAAACACAAAATCAGTATAAAAAATTAAAATATTAAAACATTAAATCATACACTTTGTAATTAATGAAAATGTGATTATATGTAATTAAGTAGAACTTATAAAAACTCGTGAAATTAATTATAATGAATATATGGTTATAACTATGTCTATTCCTGTAAAGACTTTACTCAAAATATTCTGGACTCTTTGGAAGTCTAGTTTGTCCAGACCACACCCCAGCCGGGGTACGGAAACACTTTTCACTCTATGTTCTACACACCAATCTCTCATGTGTTTTAATACTGTTGGTAAAATCTCCGTATGTGGGGAGATCAGTGCACTTTCTTTTTGTGATTAAATGAAAAATTGTTCTGCCATCTTCTTTCTGTGTCACTGCACATTCACCAGGTTTTTTTGTTTTGTTGTTTCACTTTCTCCACACCATATTTATCTTTAAATGTTACTGCAATACCTGCACCATATGCACAATCTGTGCTTACACAATGTGCCAAAGGTTCTTGTGGTGGGCTTGAAAAAATGTCACCTTTCTTGTGTACAATCTGAAAAAATGTCACCTTTCTTGTGTACAATCTGTAATTTTCCAGCACTTTCACTCCCAGCACCCTCCCTCTCTTGGACCTGAGACCTCAGGTCCACTGCAGTTTGTGCCAAAGACCTGCTAGGGGGGTTACATGCAACACAAGAAGACAAATGATACCAGGTGTCGCCTTTTCCTGCTAGGCGAACACAATGCGATGTTCTTGAGGTGACTCTCAGGGGTTCAGACCAGCTGGCCTCGTTCCACTTCCTGCGGAATTTTTTCAGTCTGACCCACTCGGTTGGCAAGGGAATCGGTTCTGGTTCATTGTCTGCAGTGACCTGCTGGGAAAATTGTTTAATCAGAGCAGTTAGTTTGTCAAAATAAACACAGTGTGATAAAGGTGTGATTTGGTCAGGTCTCAGTGGCGTTGAAGGTCCAGGGAAAGAACGACCTGTAAGCAACTCAAAGGGTGTAAAGCCAGAAATCCTGTTAACAGAGGAACGTACAGACATTAATACCAATGGAAGGGCAGATAACCACGTCAATTTGGTCTGTGCACAGATTTTAGCCAATTTCCGTTGCCGCAGAGGTGAAAAGGTGAAAGCTGCCGAATTTACAAATGACATGACGGAATGAGTGGTAAGAACCGTTAATTGATGGCCCATAACAATATGTGATGTTTTATCATTATTTTAGCCAGACCTGCTGCAAACCGAGCACATGTAGGCTGACGCTGTTCAATACCATCCAGCAGGACACTGACATACATCAAAACTCTTCTGGTCCCTGTCTGTTTTTGGAACAGGACCCCATGTGCACTGTTTTATTCATAATAAGAAATTACAGTTACACTACTGTTCAAAAGTTTGAGGTTGGTAAGATGTAGTTTCTTTTAAGAAAAACTCCTATATTTCAAACGAATTTATTAATTTGATGGCAAAACTGCATTTTTTGCAGTGATTCATTGCTCCAGTTTTCAGTGTCTCGTGATCCTTCAGAAATCATTCTGATATATTTATTTGCTGCTCAAGAAATATTTCTTATTATCAATGTTGAAAAAAAAATTGTTGCTTAAAGGTCCCATATTGTACACCTTTCTGGAGTTTTATTTTAGGTTTTGATGTCCTTAAGAATATATATTTGCCGTATAAGTACCAAAAACCATTGTAAAAGAAAAATAATCACTATATCGTGATATAAGATTGTGGTCATATCTGTCGTAAAACAATGTACAGTGTAGTGGGTCAATGGGTGGTAAGTAAACATCTATGTCCATTATCCATGGTCGGTGGTTGTTATACAGGGTCACTACACTCATTGGGGATGGGGAAATGTCTAATTCTACCCAATAAATGTCAGCTGCCTCCTTTAATGGCCCTCCTAGCAGAACATTCTGTCTATAACCTGTTGGTGCAGTCTGTGAGCAATCAACCTGTGTGCCATCTGGAAAAGTCACTATTACCCCTTGTGGTGAACATAAAATACTGGCCCCCAATTTGATAAGTAAATCCCTTCCCAGCAGAGGTACAGGAGCATTTGAGGAGTAAAGAAATGAGTGTGGCAGGCTTTGATTCACCACTTGGACAGTCAATTGTTTTGTCATTGGCCAATGTTCTAACCCACCAGAGAAACCCATGACTCCCACTGTTTTATCACTTAGATCTTTGTCTGTGATTGTGCCTCTTGTTACAGTGGAGTATGTAGCTCCAGTATCCACCAGAGCCCTTAGTGGTTTGTTGTCAACCACTATTTCCATGAGGGGTTCGGCCATTCCCCTCATGGTGGTCCTCTGTGGGCCCCTTCAACAATCCCCCGCGTCTCCCTCCGGGCCCCATGTTGGGTGCATAGGCGCCTGTAGGTTGGCTGGAGACGGGTGTTGTTGCCCCGGGTATCGTGAGGCATGTGGTCCCCTGCCACGACCACCAGGTCCACCTCTGAAAGGACCCCATCCCCCTGCAGATGGCCCTGAATTGTAGCCTCCCCTCCGCTGGGGGCATTCTGACTTCCAATGTCCGTTTGCACCACACACAAAACACCCTCCCATCTGTTGCTCCCCACCTCTGCCACGTCTGCCTCTAAATCCCATATTCCCACCCCTCTGGCCTCTATGCCCTCCCCAGTTACCCATCTGTGACCATGGTGGTTGGTATGTTGGTCCCTGGTCATACCCAAAATATGGGGGAATAACTGAAGGGGTAGGTGGGTCATTCACAGACTGTTGGGACATTTGTTTGGTTTTCTTTGGGCCACTGGCTCTGGCTAAGTCTAATTGTAGCTTTAATAGTTGATTTTTTGTCTTTTCTAGCTCCTCCTCATCTTTGTGCAGTTTATCAACTGTCCTGTCAATGTGAAATACTAAGTGTCTTTCCCATACTTCATTGGTTGCTACTGGTATATCGGGGTTACCTTCCATGGCCTGTTTTACGCCATTGGGGGCCCCTGACATCACTGCTGATCTGAAAATGTCACGTGTTATGGGGTTATTTAAACTGTTTTCCTCAACCATTTGTTCCCATTCTGCAGCACATCTGAAATAATAACCTGATCCAGTCTCACCAGGTTTGATGCGAAATTTGATGTTTTGATACGTGTTTGGGGGTGTGGGGAACTGTTTTCTTAATGCATTACCTACCATAGTACTCACTCTTGTATACATCTCATCGTTATCTGTATCCTCTATATCTGCATTTTCCTCATCTGTGAAGCCGTAAAAATTTGACCCAGAAGGCATCTCAAGTCTCCCACTGCCAATGTGGTTCCATGGCACAAAGCCATTAATTTTGTCAGCCATCTACCTCCTCCAGAGGTGATGGGGGGCAGTTTTGCTAATACTGCAGTCATATCACTATGACTCCAGGGTTGGTATTTAGGACCCTGGTTCCCTTGCACTAATGGCATACTAAACACCGTGTTCAGTTGGTCACTTGGGACAAAACCTCTCCCTATGTCGCCATTACCATCCCTTTTTCGATTCACATCTCGGTGGGGGTAAGAAATATTCCAGTCTCTCCCCCCCTTGGGCGTAAATTGGCCCTCTACATGGCTTCTTGTTCTTGCAGCTATGGGGGATGATGTCATAGTCCCTTTAATAAGTACATTCAGATGTGTAGCCCCATCATGTCTCACTTCTTCTAAACCTTGTTGACTATGCACAGATGCACATGGCCCTTCACTATGAACGCTTTGTTTGTCATCCTCCCCATACTCTGCTTTGGATGAGATTTTCATCCTTTTCTCTCCCTCTCCCCTTTGAACTTCACTGCCAGCAGTGTTTACTCCCACACACATTCGCTCACACACACACAGTCGCAGTGAGCTCACTTTCTCTCTCTCTCTTTCTTTCATACACGCACAGTGGCTCACACACACACATACGCACACACAGTGGGCCCCTCCTTTCTCTCTCTCTGTCTCTCACACACACACAGATCAAAAGAGAAAAACACCAACAGGTCTCATTCTCTTTCTGGGAATGAAAAATCAATCAGTTTTTATCTTTTTCTTTATCAATAATTCAGTTTCACAATTTGGATCACAATGTCAGCAACTTGGATGATGGCCAAATAGCCAACAAAGCCAATTTCATGGTATATTTTTAGTTTTTTCAACTCTTACTCAACCAATTTATACTGTTTTTCCCTTCTACATGTCTTTTTAGTCTTACGTGAGCCCTTTTTTCCATAGCTCTAACTCTTGGTGCTAATGCCACCGACATTTTATCGGGATTATTCCACCTGTTTTCAATACATATCTGACTCCATTTATTTTCCCAAATTTTCTTCTCTTTTTTATGATTTTTAGGCTCCGATTGAGCCAGTAACATATCTACTACATTGCCCCACTGTGTTGTTATCGGGGGACATCCATACTCCTCACACTCTCTCTCAAATTCAGACATTTTACACAACAAACACAACACACAGAAATAATCTAATATTCTAAATTACTGGGCGGACTTTAACCCCTCAGTTTCCTTAACTGGGTGGACTTTAACCCCTCAGTTTCCTTAACTGGGTGGACTTTAACCCCTCAGTTTTCTTAATTTTTCTGATCAACAAATATCAATATTTTTACTAATAAATGGAACGGAATACAATTCAAATTCAACACATGAAATTTAGAATATCCAATTTGCAGAAGTTTGATTTAACAGGTTTCTGCTTACCTTTTTTTATCAGTCGACCGTGTGTTGAACCCGAGTTCGTTCCGTCCCGGAACTTCGGCCCTTGCCGGACTTCTACGGTGTACTTTAATGCCTTTTTTCTCCGATCACGTCGGGGTCACCAATTGATGGACTTCAAATGTCCTGCATGTTCAAAATTGAAGGAAGGCAATCTATATTCAATATTGAAATTCATTGTTCAGAAATCACCAAAGTTACAGCGCTGGGTTGTCTTAGACACAAGTCTTACAAAGAATCAACCCAGAAACACAGTTTCACATCATATTTATAGTATGTGTCGACGTGTCTCTTCTTCTCATTGGATGGGGATCCGTCCTTTGTCTCTTGGTCTCTGCAAAACATCATGTGATAGAACCCCCACCCAGTTTCTTGAGCTAGCCGGGCTTTTCTAAGTAATCTGATCTTGTTATGTGTGTGTGCACATTCCACCGCGCCCCACCTAGCCGTTGACCTCCCATCTTGCCCCCACATACCACATTCTACAGAAAGCACATTAATATGGGCACATAACAATTACACTTTCAACAAGCAACACATCTAAACCCTTAATAAGAAATCCCATGAAAAATTGATTACACACATAAACAAGTTATTAAAACTGATTATTAATATAAATGATGAAAAAATGTTTAACATCCTTTAAAGAGGATTAACATCCCTCAAGTGCTATGGCGTCCTCGTGCAGCTTAAAGAGTTAAAAAAGTCTTAAATTCAGATTCGATGAGTCTTAAATATTTTCGGCTTCATTACCGCAAATGTTTCAGTCTGATGGATCATTGGACAGGCAGATTTTTCCCCCGCTGTAGTGAATGCTACAACTAGCTAACTAGCCTCCTAGCAAGTTTCAAATGGGTTAATGCAAGTTTACTGAAAAATAGCTCAAAGAATACCGATGGCTGAAATGGCTGAAAAGATTAATTTCAGAAGGCAGTCAGCAGCAAAATCCAAGTACTTCACGGCAATTATTGACAAAAATTACCACAGACCTATT
Organism: Gymnocypris eckloni scoliostomus; assembly: GCA_027564155.1. Classification (NCBI taxonomy): domain Eukaryota; kingdom Metazoa; phylum Chordata; class Actinopteri; order Cypriniformes; family Cyprinidae; genus Gymnocypris; species Gymnocypris eckloni. Next base: position 45,801,517 of record CM050415.1, read on the forward strand.
TTTAACGCTGTTGTTAACCCAACTGTCTGTGAGTTCCCAGATGCGTCAAAAACTATGTGTGATGACTTTCTTAGATTTTTTATTAATAAGATCAGTTATATCATTTTTATTTTATTTTGTATTGTCTTATTGAATTGAATTTGAATTGAATTTTATTGTGCAGCACATTGGTCAACCCATGGTTGTGTTTAATAGTGCTACATAAATAAAATTGACATTGATAATAAGAGGCGTGAGAACGATTCTTCTGATTATATTTGTAAAGATAACATATAATATATATATTGTTATAAGGGAAACAGGTCAATTTAGCTCAAAGGGAATCATTAATGATTTTATAGGGAATTTGAACAGACTCACTGTTTCACGGCGATTCACTGAACAAGCCGTATAACAAACTCTGGACTGGATATTAAAATCCAGAAATATAGTGAAAACACTATTAAATAGCACAGTAACAAAATCGACAGATTAAGGCATTAACTTATGAGCACAAAACACAAGATATTTCTCTTTTCAATATAAACAAGACTTTATTTATATAATGCTAAGACATGTAAACTAATCTACACATGAACACAAGCATTCACACATTCACGCGTTGCAGAAAGAGAGAAAGTGAGGAAAGGATTAGATTAAGAGAATGAGAATTTGATATCCCACGTTTACAGCAATATGTGCAATTGCATAAACCTGAACAATCATCAATCACATATTTAACACTCGCATTGACTTTTCAATGAGGCTAAAATTACACCAGTTCCAGCAAGAGTCTGGGGTTTGTACTTTGCGTAGCTTTTGTGTTTCAAGTTCCTTTGTCCTCCGTCTTTGCAGGAAAGGGTTTCTCCAGTCGCTGATTGGCTTAGAGTTCAGGAGTCGTTGAAGTGGGCGTTGGTTCTTGGCCGGTGTTGCAGAGTTTTTGGTCTGGTTAAGTTTGGCAAACGCAACTTAGTACACGAACTCAATGGAAAGAAAATAAACTAAAGTAAAAGAATAAAAGGAGGTAAAGAGACTAGGTGGCTTTTCTTCTCATCATGGTCGCAACTGGCTTGTGGTTCAGAGCACATGGCTGGAGAGAGAGTTCATTTGTCCGGAGAGAGAGAGAGAAGGTGAATTCAAGAGAGGCATTTTTAAAAGAGCAGTCAGAGCGCGATTTCAAGGGGGTGTCCTAGTATTTAAACTAGGCTTTTTGACACCTCCCAATGGTTGTCTTGACCAATTAGGTCCTATGCTGGAGCGGCTGCTGCTTTGTTGCTCCACCCAATCCATAAATTAACATGTCATGTTCAGTCACATTGCCCGAATTTTACATTCTCTTACAAAGTATCCTTTTGGATGTGGTTTCTATAACCAGAATATGATACATTTGACAGGAAATCAATTAAAAGAAATGTTCAAAGCTGGAATTATCACGCTCATACATACTAAACATGACATTAACCCTTAAGGCTTAGCTAGTCAATACTAATTAAAAGCACGATAAACACAATGATTAAAACAAGGATAGTCAAATTTGTGGGTCACATACATAATATGCAGTTATGCATATAAATTATTATTTTCATTAACAATGAGAATGAAAGTCCTTTAGGATGATTTTACAGTCTGTAGCTGTGATTTCTATCGCAGATTTACATGTAATGGTCACATGTTGCATCTCTTTGACCATCAATATTTATTCCTCAAATGTATTACCAAATTCCTGCATTGGAATTATCATTAAGTGTTCCTTTGGTTTTGCGGTTGCAGGCTGTATTCAGACGGGCTGGAGCTAGGGTCTGATTTATGACTTCCTGCTGTTGTCCTGTGGAATTCGGCTTCTCATGTTTCAACCATGCTTCGATCGAATCTCGATTTGTCTGATTCGGTCCTTGATATTCTACATATTACATTCAACGTAAACAGCGATTGATTGATAGTGTGTTTGTGGTATGAAGGTCTGTTTAGGCTCGCGCTGCCTCTTTGTAATAGACTTTTATGGAGAAATCAAATCAAATTAGTGTATGAAATGACCAAAAGAGCTGAGCGGGAAACATAAAGAAACTCACAGAAGAAACATACAGAGGTAAAAATTCTCAATGTTAAGTTTTTTATTTATAACAAGATGTAGTTAAGCAACATACCATGACAAGGGAGCTGATTGCAAATGATTGAAAATGTTACATTGATGTTACAAGTAGTTAAATAGTACTCACATAATTAAGTTACTTACATTTTAGACTGTTTTGTTCTGTTTCAACAACTAAAATAGTTCCAAACAAAGATCACAGCAGAAGAATTGTGCAATCTCCGAGCAACACGCAGCGGTGAAATTATTAGAGTGATTCAAGCATTTTGAAAAATTCGGTTGAATGTAACTCAATGACTCACTCTTTAAGGGACTTACCGCCACCTACTGGTGAGGTCAGTATGTTTAAAAGTATATCCCCCCCCCCAACATTTCTTATTTGTATATTCAAAATTGTATTTAAAACATTAATCCTATAATATTGTTAATTGCAGTTGTAATTGTACAATGTAAATTATTTAGTTTGGTAAAATCTTAGTGTAAATTGAATCTATTGATCAATTGTAGAAATTTGACATGCAATATGATGCATTTTAGTAAGGTTTAGAAAATGGCCTTTATAAAGGTTAATAACATCCTGAGGTTAAAATAAGCAGATACATGTAAAAGCTGATAGAACACAGATACAATATTGCTTCAGAATAAATTGTTTACACCACCAGAAATCTCGGTGATGCAGTGCTTTTGTGGAGATATTTTGTATGTTATATTGTCTGCTGATATGAAAAGTTTGCTGTATATCGTAAAAATAAATAGCATTTTTGACAGCTCTCTCTCTCTATATATATATACAGGTGCTGGTCATATAATTAGAATATCATCAAAAAGTTGATTTATTTCACTAATTCCATTCAAAAAGTGAAACTTGTATAATGTATACATTCATTCCACACAGACTGATATATTTCAAGTGTTTATTTCTTTTAATTTTGATGATTATAACTGACAACTAATGAAACCCCAAATTCAGTATCTCAGAAAATTAGAATATTACTTAAGACCAATACAAAGAAAGGATTTTAGAAATCTTGGCCAACTGAAAGTATGAACATGAAAAGTATGAGCATGTACAGCACTCAATACTTAGTTGGGGCTCCTTTGCCTGAATTACTGCAGCAATGCGGCGTGGCATGGAGTCGATCAGTCTGTGGCACTGCTCAGGTGTTATGAGAACCCAGGTTGCTCTGATAGTGGCCTTCAGCTCTTCTGCGTTGTTGGGTCTGGCATATCGCATCTTCCTCTTCACAATACCCCATAGATTTTCTATGGGGTTAAGGTCAGGCGAGTTTGCTGGCCAATTAAGAACAGGGATACCATGGTCCTTAAACCAGGTACTGGTAGCTTTGGCACTGTGTGCAGGTGCCAAGTCCTGTTGGAAAATGAAATCTGCATCTCCATAAAGTTGGTCAGCAGCAGGAAGCATGAAGTGCTCTAAACTTCCTGGTATACGGCTGTGTTGACCTTGGACCTCAGAAAACACAGTGGACCAATATCAGCAGATGACATGGCACCCCAAACCATCACTGACTGTGGAAACTTTACACTGGACCTCAAGCAACGTGGATTCTGTGCCTCCTCTCTTCCTCCAGACTCTGGGACCCTGATTTCCAAAGGAAATGCAAAATTTACTTTCATCAGAGAACATAACTTTGGACCACTCAGCAGCAGTCCAGTCCTTTTTGTCTTTAGCCCAGGCGAGACGCTTGACGCTGTCTGTTGTTCAAGAGTGGCTTGACACAAGGAATGCGACAGCTGAAACCCATGTCTTGCATACGCCTGTGCGTAGTGGTTCTTGAAGCACTGACTCCAGCTGCAGTCCACTCTTTGTGAATCTCCCACATTTTTGAATGTGTTTTGTTTCACAATCCTCTACAGGTGCGGTTATCCCTATTGCTTGTACACTTTTTTCTACCACATCTTTTCCTTCCTTCGCCTCTCTATTAATGTGCTTGGACACAGAGCTCTGTGAACAGCCAGCCTCTTTTGCAATGACCTTTTGTGTCTTGCCCTCCTTGTGCAAGGTGTCAATGGTCGTCTTTTGGACAACTGTCAAGTCAGCAGTCTTCCCCATGATTGTGTAGCCTACAGAACTAGACTGAGAGACCATTTAAAGGCCTTTGCAGGTGTTTTGAGTTAATTAGCTGATTAGAGTGTGGCACCAGGTGTCTTCAATATTGAACCTTTTCACAATATTCAAATTTTCTGAGATACTGAATTTGGGGTTTTCATTAGTTGTCAGTTATAATCATCAAAATTAAAAGAAATAAACACTTGAAATATATCAGTCTGTGTGGAATGAATGTATACATTATACAAGTTTCACTTTTTGAATGGAATTAGTGAAATAAATCAACTTTTTGATGATATTGTAATTATATGACCAGCACCTGTGTATATATATGTGTATATATATAAATACACACACATACAGTACATTTTGAAAATATTTACATGTCTATATTTATATTCATAATTTATATTATAAATAAATATTTTATATATAAATATAACCAATTTTCTGAAATATATACATGTGTGTGTATTTATACACATAATAAATATACATATTTTATGTAAACCAACTTATTTTGGATGCGATTAATCGTTTGACAGCACTAAAACGTAGTCAATGTTGCAGGATGCTGACTGGGTGAAGAGGATTGCACAAGGTGGTGATTGGCATATGGAAAGAGAAAACTTTAAGTATGCAAATTGCCTTGACACGAGACGAGGAAACTGTAAGTTTTACATTTGTGCATTTAGCAGACTCTTTTATCCAAAGTGACTTACAGTGCATTCAGGCTATACATGAACGATTTAAAACGTATATTGCATACCCACCAGTAATTTACATTCAATAACTCTTTGGTCTTTTGCCATAGTGCTTTCAGCTGTACTACAAGCAGATCAGGTCTAAGAACATCGGGCTCAAAAAAGTCTGCCAAACTTTTTTTACTTCGACGTCCGGCGAGGCAGTTTGCAGTGTCTCACAAGACATGATTCGCCTCCATGAAATGTACGTACCTATACAGATCCGTGTGTGTGTGTGTGTGTGTAAATGGATACACTTTATTATGCCTTGTCAGTCAGCCATATCAGTTAATATTTACTGTAATGTTTTCTCTTTGCAGGTATAAGCTGGCCCCTTTCAGGAGTCAGGATGTACGGTGGGCTGTTGAGACTGCCTCAAAAAAGCTCCCAGCGGACAAACGTGAGGCCGTGAATCATTACCTGGCCCATAGCGCTGATGCGAACAGAAAGCCACAGCCTCAGGATATTGTGGATGCAGCTATGCTGCTGGACTCCTTAAAGGGGTAGGTCTCTTCACCCAACAAGCATGTATAACACATCACCAACAATTTGAACATGTACTTGTTTTTATAATATTTTAAACAAGGGTTGTGCAATTAATCTAAATAAAGTTTCGATTTTGGCTTCCAATGATTATGAAAATCCAATAAAACAATTATTTTGCCCCAGTCCGCCCTTTCCAGCTTTGCATTTTCACTCCTCCATAAAAGCCCAAACTTAACATCCTAATCAGTATAATCATGTAACGTAATTTTGACAAAATGAAGCATGCTTGATTTATTAATCTTTATTAGATTTGTTTTTGTTTTTAAAAGTGCGAAAGAGAACTTGCGCTGTTTTGTGCATGCGCCTACGGAGCAGAACACGGACATGTAAAATAAACTGTCTAATACACTTAAAAACATGTCAAAATGCGGCGCTTTGCAATTTTAAACCCTCACTTATGCCCTAAGTGAACATAAACATTTGGGAATGAAAATGTGCAACTCTTAAAGCGACAGCTTTGTATTAATCAAACAAGAGGCAGAAGATGTTTTGTAGCTTTAATTGAATTCTTAAAGTGAAGACTGCTGTTTTATTTTACATTTAATTATTCAATTTATGTAGGCTGTTAGCTAAATACTTAACTTGCATTAACAACTTGGAGCATTTTTCTATAATTAGAGGACTTTTTACTTATTAACCTAGCATTCTGCTGTGGTATTGAAATTGTGAAATTTAGCTGGTATCTAAAATGTAGATGTCATAGCAACCTTATTTACAGAAGATGGATGTATTGCTATCTTTAAATTAATAACTCGTATAAAGTTTTGGTCCTATGACCCACTAATAATTGTGATTACAATATTGACTAAAATAATCCGTATTATGATTTTTGCCATAATCGAGCAGCCCTATTTTAAACCTTGTTTTTCTTCACTTACACAGCACTTCTTCGGATGATGACACCTCTTTGGCTGAACTGAGTACTGCTGGAACCAGCACACATGCTTCATGGAAAGACTTCTCTGCCTTTCTGGACAGATTTCCGGTTTCACTGGAGGGCAAGCCACCGACCAAAAACGGTGGGTCGAATCAGGGTTTCCTGAAGACCGTGTCTTTACGACAAGTGGAGAACTACCCAGAATATCTGCTGTGTGAGTCTTCAATGTATTAATACAGCACTGACACTCATTCAACTCGACACAAAATAGGCCATTAATTCATTGGGACAAGTGAATTGCATGAGTAAAGTTATTTCATCCTTTCTTTCAGCACACTTCACACACCGCAAGCCATCTGCCTCAAAGATGGCAAGGCTGATTGCGCAGGAAGGTTGGAAGGCCAACTGTCCAAAGCCAGAAGAAATCGAACAGCTGTGGAAACCAGCGCCCACAGGCACCATTGAGGCAGATGAGGTTGTAATAAAATGTGTGTCTGAGCAGGCCTGGACAGGCCTGGCCGTCAAGGACTTTGGTGCTGAGGAGGGTCTAGGTAAGAAACCTTTAAATTTTCCTTGTAAAGGGAGAAAATACCATCACTTAAATATACATTTCAGCCACCGTTAGCTGCACCAAGAACTAAAATGTGACCCAGGACCACAAAAGGGTCAATTTTTTTTTATTTAGATGTATACATCATCTGAAAGCTGAATAAATAAGCTTTCCATTGATGTATGGTTTGTTAGGATATGACAATATTTGAAAATATGGAATCTGAGGCTGCAAACAAATCTAAATATTTAGAAAATCACCTTTAAAGTTGTCTAAATGAAGTCCTGAACAATGCATATTACTAATCAAAAATTAAGTTTTTATATATTTATGGTAGGACATTTACAAAATATCTTAATGGAACATGATCTTGACTTATTATCCTAATGATTTTTGGCATAAAATAAAAATTGATCATTTTGACCCATACAATAAGAATTGGTGGGTTTTTGTTAAATGTGAGCCAAAATAATCACAATTAAAAGAACCAAAGATCTAAACTACTTCAGTCTGTGTGCATTGAATTTATTTAATACACAAGTTTCACAATTTGAGTTGAATTACTGAAATAAATGAACTTTTCCACGACATTATAAACTATTGAGATGCACCTGTAGTTTTCCAGTGCATGTATTGTGTATTCAGTTTCCCTTCTGATCTTAAATTTTTTTTTTTTTTTCTAAAGGCGACATTGTGTGCGATTACCACGGAAAGGTACTCCGAGCAGCCGAACGGATGGCCATGATGGAGGGACTTCATGACGACTCCAGGTACCTGTTCTTCTTCAAAGCTGGACAGAGAGACCTGTGCATCGATGCAAAGACTGGCTGCGACTGCCACCCAGATACAGACACAGTTGGCAGAAGAATTAAATGTTGTTCTAAGAGGCCCAACCTGGAGCCCCTTCACTGTGTGATGAAGGTAAACCGAGAGGACAAGGATGTCATCCTCTTCAAGGCGTTGCAAGACATCAGCATCGACACACAATTAAAATTTTACTCTGGAGTAATAAGAAAGTCTTTCCTTGGCCTGGACCTGGACTGGCTGGATGAGTAGGCCGGGTCCACAGGTCCAATAGCTGCTTCTCGATTGGCGGGCCAGTGCGAGCTAATGCTTTCAACAGGCTGGTGGGGCAAATAGCCTTGGACCAGTAGCACCAAGCCCAAAATCAGGCCGAGTTTCAACTGTAGGACCAGTGCTTAATCAAAATGTCCTCAACATGCAACGGCATGCAACCTCATCTCACCAACAAGACGTTTTCTCACATTGGAAACTAGCAAGATTGCAAAACAAACATGATAATGTTTGCCTTTTTTTTTTTTTTTACTTATCATTAAAACCCAAGCAACAATATTTTACAATACAAACAATGATACAATGATAAAACATTTGGGCCAGGACTGCTCTTTAATCATGCAGAAATGATGTGGTATTTACTGTTATTTCTCAAAAGAAAGAGGACACACATACTTAGTCATTTGTGTCTGTTTCTGTTTATTTGTAATCGCACATAAAACACTGGGGCCAAAAGCATGCTGTAATGAAGTTGATAGGTACGGGAAGAAGGAGGCGGGAACCGGCGAACATTTAACACATTTAATAACAAAATAAACAAACACAAATGAAAAGCGGCAGCCCCTCACGGACGACTGCCACACACAAAACACAAAACTAAAATTCCAGGCCTGGTCCTCTCGTCTTCCAATGTCGTCACTCCTCCTTTTATTCCTTCGAAGCTCCTCCGTGACTCGAGACCGTGAGTGGCGCAGGTGTCGCTCATTATCATTCACCCACCGCCTCGCCTCCGCTCCCACGGCTCGCCCCGCCCCACTTCACATACCCCATCGCCTCGCAGGCCGGGGTACTCCGAGACTGCGCTTACTCCCTCCCTCTCCCGGGAGCCCGCCAGGGCGGCCGCGGGCGCACCTGGGGTAAGGACAGACGAGGCGAGAGAAAGGAGACGGAAGGATGAGGAGTGACAGAGAAGAGAGAGGAGAGAGGAAAAAATCTCGGTCCGGTTCCCGGACACACTGCCGCTCGGTCCTCAACCAACTGAGCGGCTCACCATGTGCCATGCGATGGTACTGACCTCTTTGGTGGACGGCCCGATGCCCTTCCGCCTCCTGGCGGCCGGGCGATGGCTCCTCCAGTCGAGGGCAGCCGGCAGCGAGTCCCTGCTCCTGCTCCTCCACCAACCTGGCGGATGGCAGCAGGCTCGGCCCACTGGCGAACGGCGACTCCTCCGCCTCCCTCTCGGATGGCAGCCACCTCTCGTCCCCAGGAGCACGGCAGCGAGTCTTCCGTCCCACCTGTTCTTCTTTTGCTCCAGCACCACCGCCGGGCAGCCACTGGCGGTCTCCGCCACTTCCTGCTGCCCGATCTTCAGCACCGCGATCCCCTCAGCAGCGAGGGCTCTCTGACAGCGTGTCCTCCTTCCTCCCGGCTTCGCACCAATGTAATGAAGTTGATAGGTACGGGAAGAAGGAGGCGGAACCGCGAACATTTAACACATTTAATAACAAAATAAACAAACACAATGAAAAGCGGCAGCCCCTCACGGACGACTGCCACACACAAAACACAAACTAAAATTCCAGACCTGGTCCTCTCGCCTTCCAATGTCGTCACTACCTCCTTTTATTCCTTCCGGCTCCTCCGTGGGACTCGAGACCGGTGAGTGGCGCAGGTGTCGTTCATTATCATTCACTCCACCGGCCTCGCTCCGTTCCCACGGCTCTCGGCCCCGCCTCACTCGTCACACATGCACATTAAAAACATTATTTCTACATTTTCTTGTGTACATCACATTTCTTTAGAATTATAATTATTACTCCATCAAATTAGATAATCTGAGGAGCTTTGAAATGTGCTTTTCAGTCCCAAAATAGTGTTATTTCAGCCAGCGCAACAGAGAGAGATCCCAAATGAAAAACTGGAGTTGTGGTATATTTTATAACATGAGAGCTAAATATGGATGTCAGGCAGTCCAGCATAGAGACAAGTAGAATTGACAGGTAAAATATGTAACCATACAAAGAAACGATTGTGAAATATGATTTGTCTGATCCCCGTGGGGACCCGGGGTAGAATAGGTTCTTAGCACCCCCTTGCTGATTATAAGAGGCGACCTCTTTTCCGCAAGGCAACTAGTCTGGGAGCACAAGAGGCTGTTATTTGAGGAACGTGTACAGGTGCAGCTTAATAAATTAGAATGTCGTGGAAAAGTTAATTTATTTCAGTAATTCAACTCAAATTGTGAAACTCGTGTATTAAATAAATTCAATGCACACTGACTGAAGAAGTTCAAGTCTTTGGTTCTTTTAATTGTGATGATTTTGGCTCACATTTAACAAAATCCCACCGATTTTGGCTCACATTTAACAATATCCCACCAATTCACTATCTCAACAAATTAGAATACTTCATAAGACCAATTAAAAAAAAAAAAAAATTTTTAGTGAATTGTTGGCCTTCTGGAAAGTATGTTAATTTACTGTATATGTACTCAATAGTTGGTAGGGGCTCCTTTTGCTTTAATTACTGCCTCAATTCGGCATGGCATGGAGGTGATCAGTTTTTGGCACTGCTGAGGTGGCATGGAAGCTCAGGTTTCTTTGACAGTGGCCTTCAGCTCATCTGCATTTTTTGGTCTCTTGTTTCTCATTTTCTTCTTGACAATACCCCATAGATTCTCTATGGCAAGGGTTCTCAAAGTTTACATTCAAAGGTCTGAAGTCTAAATTATCATCAACATCAAAAGGTCCGAAATAATTGTTATTACAAAACTTTTTTTTTTTTTAAACATGCTTATAACTTTATATAACAATTCAACTTGATATATGCTTAATTATCATATTTATGAAGACATCAGGTCATACTTACTTATATTTACGAAATTAGCCATAGTTTTATACAAATAAAACCCCCAAAAAACTTGGTTACTATACTTAAACCATGATAACCACAAATTAACCATGGTCTTGCTACACTAACCATAGTTTAACCATGGTATTTGTAGTAAAACTGGTTATATAAATTGTAATAAAAAAACATGGTTACTACACTTTTATTATAATAAAACCATGGTTATTTTTCATAAGGGTTACTCAACAGTACTGCATTTTTATACAATTAAATGCCCAATAAAGCAGTTCTCATTTAGGCCTACATATTTTATGTTTCTGAAATAGTACTTCAATGTAACCTGCAGTCACTTCAACTGAATTGCTAAAATATTTAATTATATATTTTTTATATATTTATATATATATATATATATTTAATCTAGATTAATCTGTCTAATTAACAAACTATGGCTCATTTGAACCCTTTACAGGCATTCATTCATGTTCATATGCCAGACAATGGTGATAGGTTTTGGAAACGCTGTTTTGACCAGCTCAGCTCCTGTTTCATGCATCACAAACTTTAATTCTTCTGTGTCCCAATCCCACGAAAAACTGGAGGAAAATCCGTCTTCCACTCCCGGAAGAATGACTCCCATTCCCTCCCACTCTTCCGCTGGAGATAACTGTCAATTACAGTAAAAATATAGGAAACCGTGACTTATTAGTTGAATAAAACCCAAAATGTTTATTATATTGAACTAGTTGCTTATGTGCTTTGTGCACAGATTACAAAAATTTCATGTAAATCACTCCATGCTAACACACTGGTTCTATTTTTTTTTTTTGTGTGTGTGTGATGTGTACGTATTTTTAGATATATTCGGAGGTTCGAGTTTCTCGCCATAGTTCACATGAGACCTAAAGCGCATCCTGTTTGCTTAAAATGGAGGCAGGTCCGGATTAAATTCTCCCAGACCGGAGTCTTCACAGATTCGAAAGATGTATTGAGGCTACTTTCATCTATGATGACCAAAAATGACGGAGATTTTAGGTGAGTGCTGGCCTGTCCTGCAGCAAAACTTAACACTGGAGTTCAATAGCAGCTTGGGCTATGAGCTTAACATCATATTCCTCCATGTAAACTCTAAGACTTTGGTTTCAGATGACATACAAAACTTGAGGTCTGATCTGAATGATAGGGAGGACTTTGGACCACTGCCCGGCAAAAGTCCAGTTCTTCTTCTCCTTAGCCCTAGGTAAGACGCCTCTGATGACAACTGTAGCCAAATTCCTTGACACGTCTGTGTGTGGTGGCTCTTGATAGCCTTGACCCCAGCCTCAGTCCATTCCTTGTGAAGTTCACCCAAATTCTTGAATCGATTTTGTTTGACAATCCTCACTAAGGCTATATATTTCATCGGTCTGGTTGTGCATCTATTGCATATTTCAACCCTTTTCCTTCCACTACAACTTTCATGTTAACATGCTTGGATACAGTACTAGGTTTTGGAACACCCAGCGTCTTTGCAATGAACTCTGTTCATTCTTACCCTCCTTGTGAAGGGTGTCAATGATTGTCTTCTGACAACTGTCAGTTCAGCAGATCTTCCCCATGATTGTGACATTATTCTACTGTGAACCAAACTGAAGACCATTTTGAAGGCTCAGGAAATGTCCTTTGCTATGTGCTTTGTCTTACAAAAGAGTCTGTAAACACTGCAACACTGGTTCAATTTGTTGAGATTAATTTATTTAATACACGAGGTTTCACAATTTGAGTTGAAATACAAAATGGAGGCGGGTCCGGATTAAATTCCCTCCCAGACCATTCTAATTTGATTGAGATGCACCTGTATGTCTGGTGAGTTTGCTTCAGGTCCAACACAACTACTGGAGTTCTAGCAGCTTGGGCTATGAGCTTCTCAAACCTTCCTCCAGACTCTAAGACTTTGGAAATGACATACAAAACAACCCTGAAAATGATGGATGATGGGCAACAATCAGTTCTTCTGATCCCAGGTGACTCAGTGGATGACAACAGTAGCCACAAAAAAACCAGAGATTCATATTGTGGTATCATAAATAACAAACTCTTATTATCAAACTCTCAGTCCATGCGTCATGGTGCTCTCAAGAATGGCAACGGATTGTGACTCGGAGGAAAAGAGATTTAGTACAATAATTACATTTAGCTGGTATCACGTCTATACATTTAAGCCTTTCTGTTAACATTGTGGATACATCTGTTCAAAATCATGACATTTAAAAAATAAATGTTTGTGGCACTGTTAGCGTTGTATGGAGAGAGATTGTCTGTGTGTGTGTGTGTGTGTGTGTGTGATTGTGTGTGTGTGTGTGACCACTCAGGAAACCTTTGCAGGTGTTTTGAGCTGATTATGTCACCATATTTGAATTTGTTGAGATAATGACTTGGTGGGTTTTTGATCCAAAATCATCACAGATAAAATAATCATGTGCTACTTCAGAGTATAATCAATTTAATACATAATCACAATGGTGTGTTAAGATGTCTGAAATTGAACTTTTCTAATTCTAATTTATTGAGTATGCATGTTGAACTGATATAACCAAACTTAAGAGCTGACAATACTGAGGTGACTTGCTTGGAATGTGGAGGTTGGAAAGTCCATAAATCGCTGGAGAAACTGGTCCCAGGCACGAACTGGTATGACTCAGTTAAGTGTTGTTTTGCAGGACCCAAAAACAAAGGAGGAGAATGCTGGTTGGAGGAGCGTTATTACGGCCAATGAAAAGACGACCCACGTGGACAGATATTATAAATGTCCTGTGAAATAATTACATTTTGGGGTTGGTCCTTTGTATACATTTGCCTGATGCCATTGTGGCCATCTGTTCAAAATCATGACATTTAAAAATAAACTTTGCAACACTTTAACATTTTAAGCCTTTCTTGTGTGTTTGAACACGCAGGACTCTCTTTAAAGTCCATCATACCTCACCGTTCCAAACTGAAAAATGAATGTGTAGAAAGTGAGCAGGTCTCCAAAAACCTTGTTGAGCTGCAGGTTTAATGACTTTAAGGTTTATTTTTTTACAGAAATTGTTTTAATTATGTTATTGATTATTGAGCTGCAGGTTTAGGCTCACTTTATGTGACTGCCTTTTTTTTTTTCATTTATAAGGATATATATTTTTTTTTACAGAAAATAATTTATTTATTTTCTGATTATTGTTGTGCTGCAGGTTTTAGGCTTACTTAAGTGACTGCACTTAATTTAATTATTTAGCTTGACATGTTTACGATTCCAAAATGTTCTATATGTTTCTTAAAAATAAAATATATTGTGTTCAGTAGGAAAAGCTGTTGTTTTCTACCCTGTTCAGTGGGAAAAAAAACCTATTGTTTTCTACCCAGACATTTAAAAATAACATATTTTAGACCTGTAATGGCAATACTGTGAAACCGTGGTATTTTTATCTATGGTTATGATACCATGAGAATCTCATACGGCCCATGCCTAGTCGAGATGTAAGAAGTGCATGGATCACTACTTCTAGGTCCTTCTTTGAGAGGAACTGTTTAAATTGGTGATATAACGGAGATTAAAGAAGCTTCCTTTGACAGAATTTATCTGCTTGTCAAATAATAACTCAGAATTGAAGACAACACCTAGGTTCTTAACTCTGTTGTGCAGTGTTAAAGACAGGGAATCTAGTCGGTTTCCAATATTAGCGAACACACAATGAAGATCCAAAAGCAATGGCCTCAGTTTTGTCATCATTTAACTTTAGGAAGCTTACTAACCACATTTTAACTTCCTCCAGGCAGGAGATAAAATTTACGATAGAGTTTCCACTGCCAATCCAGGAAGATAAAATTGTGTATCGTCAGCATAACAGTGATAAGAGACATTATATTTCTGAAAGATAGAGCCAAGAGGAAGCATGTATAAAGAAAAAGCAGAAGACTCAAAATGGAACCTTGTGGGACACCACATGTGATCAGTGTTGACGATGATGTGACAAGTGGGCGGGCCGAGAGCCGTGGGAAAGGAGCGAGGCCGGTGGAGTAAATGATAATGAGCGACACCTGCACCACTCACTATCTCGAGTCCCACGGAGGAGCTCCGGAAGGATAAAAGGAGGAGTGGCGACAGTGAAAGACCGAGAGGACCAGGCCCGGATTTTAGTTTGTGTTTTGTGTGCAGTCAGTCGTCCGTGAGGGGCTGCCACTTTTATTTTGTGTTTGTTAATTTTGTTATTAAAGTCTTTAAACGTTTGCCGGTTCCCACCTCCTTCTTCCCGTATCTACGAACTATGTTACATTGGTGCCGAAACCCGGAGGAAGGAGGGGGACTCGAGACCCGTGGGTGGTGCAGGTGTCACTCATTATCATTTACTCCACCGGCCTCGCCTCCGTTCCCACGGCTCTCGGCCCGCCCACTCGTCACAGATTAATTATGCTTACCCATATTAACTGTTGTTTGAGCATTACAGCCAAATTAATTTACCTATTTTAAAAACAAAGCCTTTCACGGTAACAAAAAATGTATTATTTATAAAAGAAATATTTAGGCCAAAGTGGGCGAAGATTAAAATTTTTATCATTATTTTATCTGTTATAAAAATAAGAACAAAGACACATTACAAATACACATAATTTACAAATACAACAAACTTATTTTCAGGTAGGTAAACATTTTAAATAAAGTTCAAGATTGAGGATGAAAACATTTTGTTTTCAATTTTAATAATCAAACATGACTTGGTAAGATACTGGTTTGATATTTCCAGAGGTAGAACAAACAGTAAAGAAGAGTGAAAGCAAGCGTAACACTGTGATTGAATGTGAAAGAAAAAATCCCTTCCTTTCGGTGGTGCATCGCCCGATCGCCTAATGGAGAAACCGCCCCTGATTGAAGGAATGAATGGTTCACCCAAAATGAAAATTCCGTCATCTGTCTATCATTTCTGTCTTAGTGTTTTATTTTTTATACCATAATTTACTAATTTTCAAGTTGTTTTAAACCTAAATCAGTTTCTTTCTTCAGCTGAACATAAATGTTATGTTGAAGAATGTGGGTAACCAAACAGTTGCTGGTCCTCAGTGACTTCCATAGTAATTTTTTCCTATTATCAAAGTCAATGAAGACCAGCAACTTTTTAGTTTCCTACATTCTTTAAAATATCTTCTTTTGTGTTCAGCACAAGAAAGAAATTAATAGAGGTTGGCATAATATGTGAGCGAGTAAATATGAATATGAATCGTCGTATCTGCGAGTCATCTGTGTCACGTCACCTGTAGCAGTTTTCCTCTGTTAGCAAAGGAATGGACTCGCCCTACTCTGTCTCTGATTGGCTTACCTTAATGTTCTTTCCCTCATCCAAGCCAATCTCACTCCTGAAGCCTAACTTTTAGACGCTGCAGGCAACTGTCCATATTTCCAGAGGCTATGTAAAACGGGAAGGAACAAGCTAACGGTAAGCAACTTATTTTTTAAGTAAATGATGGTTAGATTAGCCTGTTTGTAGCTAGCTAAATTAAGTTCGCTGTAGAGCAGGACGGAATGCATTTGTATCTGCTGTAAATGATGATTACGTGTGAGGCAGCAGTTTTTTTTTTTTTTGCGTGAGGCTCCTGTTGTGATAGATATGATTTAATGTTCAGTAATATTAGTATCACTCAGCTCAAGTGGAGGCAGCATTAAGTGTCAGCCTGTAACAGTCTGTTTCAAGACGGAGAAACACCTCGCGGTTAGCCTGTCAGTTGCTTAAAAATGTGAGTGCTGAAATGACAATTTACAGTGGTTTATTTGCCCTGACAAAGTTCATGTAACATATTAACAACAATCCTTGTTGATTATAGACCGTAGTTGTCGCTGAGACGTCTTTTAATCATATAAAGGTGTTTATCCTCAGTGCATCTCAGTGTGGTATAGTACGCCTCAAATCAGGACTGCAAAGCTCTGCAGAGAGTTGTGCGCTTAGCTGAACGCATCTCCGGGTCTGCTCTCCCCTCTGCTGCTAAAATCATCAAGGACTCAAATCACCCTGGTAACCATCTTTTCATTTTACTGCCATCTGGCAAGCGCTTCAGTAGCATGATGGCAAAAACTGAGAGACTTAGGAGGAGCTTCTTCCCTCAGGCCACCAGGCTCCTAAACTCAAACTCGGACTAATAACATTTACAAGACTCAATATATTAACTGTAAAACATTGACTATTCTATATATACCAATATAACCTGTTTGCACATTCCTCTTGCACATCCCTGTTTATATTATTATTTATTAAGTCCACAGTATACTGTATTGCACATTTTGTTCTTTTTTTTTTCTTTTTTTTACCTATATTTATATATATTCTCTTGTGTTGTGTTACATATTTTGCACAGTCCATTGAGCGGACCTGACCTGATTTACATTTCACTACTGATTATATTCCGTATAATTGAGTATGTGACGAATAAAAAAAAACTTGAAACCTTGATCCTTGTATGGTGCACTGCAAAACATGCTTTCCTACTTAGTTTTTATCTTGTTTCTAGTCCAAATATCTAAAAAGTCTTGAATCAAGAAGCATTTTATAGACAAGTAAAAATTATTGTCTTGTTTTCAGTAAATAAAATAAGTCAAAATTAAGTGAGTTTTTCCTTAAATCAAACAAAATAATCTTGAAATCCTTGCCGCCAAAATACTCCTCTGTCGGTCACGGAATATGGAAAATGAAATTAATAGGGAGGAATTTATTCACGCACGTTAAAAATATTTATTTAAAGCTTCTTCATTTTCAGATTCTTATTTACAGCATTATCTTAATAGACTGTATATTAGCTTATTGTGAGAAAACCGGTAGTTCTATGTGAAATCAGACATTGATCACCCCCATATAGCCAAAATGGCATGATCATAACACCCCGCGAATATTCGACTGTGAGATTGGTAGTCTAATTAGGCTCCTCCAATTGAAGTATCAAATCTTTGACTATTCAGGGACACTCATAGT
This sequence comes from Gymnocypris eckloni scoliostomus, assembly GCA_027564155.1. Lineage (NCBI taxonomy): Eukaryota > Metazoa > Chordata > Actinopteri > Cypriniformes > Cyprinidae > Gymnocypris > Gymnocypris eckloni. The sequence continues at coordinate 45,819,204 of CM050415.1, forward strand.
ATTGTGATATTGGTATCATAATACTTCAGCTGCTATGCTATCATAACATATAATAATTGAATAACTCTGTGACTCTATTTGAGGGGACAGTCATTTGTAGTGGTGTCCGAAAGGCAGGGTTCGTACACATTTTTACGAATAAAATTCCATGACTTTTCCATGACCTTGAGGTAAATATTCATGACCTAATGTTTCATGAAATGTCTATGTATTAGGGATGTGACGAGATCCGACTGGTCTCACGAGAACATGACGATATCCTTGCAAAACATTTTGCAGTGTTTACATTAGAGCTGCACCATTAATCGTAAAAAAATTGCAATCTTGCTTCAAACACCCACGTGATCTTTTTCCTGAATTACAACGATTAAGCTATGTCTATTGCGACTGTTTTACATTGCGAGTGTCAGTGGATCGTGAGAAGCACGTTTTGTCGCTGCCCATGTTGATGAATCTGTGGGTCGGCCATCATAATCCTTCCGATGTGAACGCTGTCATTCACTGATATGGGCTTCGAACAAACACGCGCTGCTCATGCTCCACTGATACTTATGATGTGAAACAGGTGTTAAAGACATTCTGCCTTCATGCTGCTGCTGGTCCAGAAAGAGCAACACAGTCTTTTCAACCACACATCATTATTTCTGTTACAGACATTTAAATAACAGAAGTACTAGGGACGCACCGAATGTTCGGCAACCAAAATTGTGGGCGAATAAGCGAGAATACCGAATAAATTGTAATGAACGATGACGTGACACGATCAAATAGTGCTAATGTAGCAAACGTGTCTGCAGAGTGGAAGAATTTTAAACTGTCAGAGAAAGACGCAAAACTCATTTTTTACAGTTGCTGAAAGGGAAGCACCGCAGCTGGGAGCGGGTGTCACGTCAGTCACACGAGTGAAAGAGCCGGTGATCGGGTTGGGAGCTGCCGAGCACGCAGATGCAGCAGCAGACTGGTGCTTTGAACCTTTTGCATGGCTAGACAGCGCTGCTTCTCCCATGTTCAAAATGTCGAACCATTTACGGCACAGCTGCCTTTTGCACGCCCCGGTCCTGATCTTTCTCAAGCCACCCCTTATACTTTTCATCGTGAAACCATACATTGTTAAATCGGCATTTTCCTGGCATTGCGTTAGTTTACTACATAATACTAGCTGCAACAGTGTCTGCGAATTACCGTTACCCCATGCAGAGAACATCATGTGACGGATCGCGCGAACGTTAACTATTGTAATTTAACCAATATTAAAACTAATATCAACTAAAACATATTCAAATACACAGAGATTGTGAAACAAATTTCCATGACTTTTCCAAAATTTTGTGGATTAATTTATTTTTCCAAAATGTTTCCAGGCCTGGAAATTGCCGTTTTAAAATTCCATGACTTTTCCAGGTTTTTCATGACCGTACGAACCCTGGAAAGAATGAACACATGAGAGTGGCTCCAAATTAATGAAAGTGATAGCCTTTTCCTAGCATATTGGCTTTATATTATTGCTTATATATTAAGCACATATTAATGCCTTATTCTGTATGTCTATATTTTAGTTCCCTTAACCCTACCCAATACCTAAACATAACTTTACTTACCTTACTTATGGCGCTTTTCCACTGCATGGTACGGCACGGTACGGTTCGGTACGGTTCACTTTTGGGGGGTTTTCCACTGGGTACTGTACCTGGTACCTGGTACTTTTTTAGTACCACCTCAGCCGGGGTTCCAAGCGATCTGTACCGTTACCAAAACGTGACGTGTAAACTCTGCTGATCACTGATTGGCCGGAGAGAATCATCATCATTACTGCATCACTGAACTTGCGACATGAGACCCAACATATACCCACTAGATTTAAATCAGCACAGCCAGCGAAGGATCGGACGCAACTTTTGTTTGAACAAGCGCACCTTTTAGTATCAACAAAAAAATGTCTGTTGAGGAAGTACAGACGTTCCTCTCGTTGATAGCCGAGGACGGATCCAGCGAGAGCTTGACGGCGCAACGCCGAAGGAAAAAGCCTTATGTATATACTTTTGAACTTGCTATATTTTCAGAGTATGTCTTCTGTTTATATTTTTACCTTTGTATCTGTGTTTTGCTTCAATTAAAAACAATCTGATCGAATAAGTGTACCTCAGACTATATTTAAAAAAAGTATTATTGTATGAAGCATCTTGAAAAGACAATTGATTAATGCCACGATTATAAAACCATCACAAATAAAAAACAAAGGATACATTGTACATTTGAAATATTCAAAGTTTATTGATAATTCACAGAACACGCTACATGAATAGTTAACTTATTAATCAAGTAGCGCAGCACACCTGTCCTCCTCCTCTACAGCCTGTGGCACTGCACCACAGTCTCTGCTGCTGGGGTAAATCCCAAGCATTCTCATAGACCTCTCCATTGCTGTTAAAACATCCACATGCCGAGAATGAAGAACACTATTCCGTCTCCTTTCTTTGTTGTGAGTTTGTTTGTGGCGCGTTCTGATGGCGTCATCGTAGTAGTGACGCAGCTATAATGACACGTGAATAATCCGCCCACTCTATAGCGGTACTAAACTGCAGTGGAAATGCAAACCGACCCGAACTGAGCCGCCGTGCCGTACCAAGCCGTGCCGAACCGTATTACTGTCAATAAGCAGCAAATTAGAAATGTTTTAAAAGGAAAATCCAATGAGTGGCAGTTTTGTCAGATAATGCCTTGTTGATGCCAGAGGTCTGAGAAGAACTGCCAGACTAGTTCAAGTTGATAGAAAGGCAGCAGTAACTCAAATAACCACTCATTACAACCAATGAATGCATAAAAACATCTCTGAGCTGGGGCAGGAAATAAATTGATGAATCGAAATGATTCTGCATAAATTCTGAGATTTTCCGAATGCATTGCGATTATCTTGAATTTATTCTGAGCTTAGTTTTTAAACTGCAGAAGGCCCCACATGCTTTAGAAACAGCCATACTCTGCTTCCTGCAAACCGAGGCTATATTTAGCACAGGCTTGCCAAAATGGGCAAAATAGAAAATTGGAAATTGGTTGCCTGGTCTGATGAGTCTCGATTTCTGCTGCAACATTTGGATGATAGGGTCAGAATTCCTTCCTTGTATCAATGGTTCAGGCTACTGGTGGTGGTGTAATGTGTAGATGATATTTTCTTGGCACCTTTTAGGTCTTTCTGAGCATCATTTAAACACCATAAACTACCCGAGTATTGTTCCTTGACCATGTCCATTCCTTTATGACCCCAGTGTTTCCATTTTGTAATGGCTGCTTCCAGCCAGATAACACACCAAGTCATAAAGCTCTAATCAACTCATACTGGTTTCCTGAACAAGACAATGAGTTCACTATATTCAAATAAACTTAGTCACCAAACCTTAATCCAATAGACCTGTGCTGGAACTGGAGATTTTTATCATGGATGTGCAGCCAACAAATCTGCAGCAACTGTGTGATGCTGTCACATCAGTATAGATCAAAATGTCAGAGGAATGGTTATAGCACATTGTTGAATCTATGCCACAATGAATTAAGGCAGTTCTGAAGACAAAATGGGGTCCAACCCATTGCTAGCAAGGTGCACCTTGTACCCTGGTGAGTGTATATGTATATAGTGATTGAATAGAAGTAAGTTGTTTTGGTGAGCCACATGTTTCCTGTTTATTTAATAATGACAATTTAAGAAATATTACACACAAGAGGCGGCATTGACAAATGAGTGCACAATTTGATTTATCATTTGTTTTAATATCTTATTATTTTAACATTATTTAAATTAGCATAAAATATCCATTATAATAATAATAATAATAATAAAACGTCTCTTCTTACTGTTTTAATGCAAATCTATTTGGTTACTGCATTGCTTTGGAGGTACAGATTTTATTTAACAGCTTTGTTAAACCTCTAAATCCCTCTCACAAATCATACAAAGGTGAAATGACATGGGAAATCAGCCCAATTAAAGCTAGATACAGCACAGTCCTCATCTCCAATATTGTTATTGGGCTCCGTGCTTGTCCAGAACCTACAACAACAGATCATCATTACAACAGTATTTATGTGTCATGTAATAAATATGGCTCAAATAGGTTAACATTGAAAGTTAAAGCATCACACTCTTTTTGATATTGCTTGTGAAGAGGTTGTAGTTTAAATAAAATAAAAATTGTACACAACAGTGTGACTGAAGATTGAAAACAAGCTGCTCACCCAGTGGTCAGTGTGCTGCCATTAACCAACGTCCAGACCCCCTCATTATCACTGTCAGTCAGACCAATCCACACAATGTTTGCACTAGTAACTTTTGTAATAAATTCCTAGAATGAAATATTATAAATTTAGACCATAAGCAGTATTCACCACTGATTCAAACAGTCTTTCACCCACTTGTTCCTCTTTATTGTTTATGATGACCAGATCTGCTCCTCTCTGCAAACAGTCTTGTCTGCTGTCAACCCAGTTCTTCCACTCAGAAGAAATGTAGTAAGAATTGCGCTTGTACGTTATCCATTTAGGGTTGTCAGAGCACTGACCTGTCAAATAAATATTTCACCTAAAAATGAATTTTCACTCAAAAATAAATTTGTTGAAAATTAGATACCCCCAGGTCATCCAAGATATAGATGCATTTATTTCTTCATCATAACTAATTTGGAGAGATTGACCATTACTTAAGTGGTTTAGACTTATTCTGGCAGCACCCATTCATAGCAGAGGATCCATTGTTGAGCAAGTAATGTAATGCTAAGTTTGATGAAGAAGCAAACTAAGTGAAAAGGGAGCCGATCTAAGTGAACCATGAAGACCTCTACACATAACCACCAGTAACTTATAGCAGATTGTTTACTCAAATAATTTATAACATACACTACACTAAAATATGTAGTGTACAGTTACTGAGACCACAATCCAACTACATAGAATGAAGAAACTTAGTACTTAGTAGTGTCTCTTGTGTGTTGTTTGTAAGGATGTGGACATAAAGCACTATGACTGCAGTCAGCAGAAGAACACACAGCAGAACCAAACACACTACGGCTGCTCTGGAGCTTCTGACCTTCACAGAGTCACTTCCTGAAGATGACAAATAAGATAAATGTTTCTTATAATCTACAGAAAATAATTAGCCTCATTGTTTCTTTTTAGATGCAATTTTAGGAGTCCGTTGAGAACAGTAGAATGGAACTGATCTAAGGTCAGTGTGTGAGTTACAATGATCACAAATGCTACAATAAAGGTTTTGAACTTCATTAACATAAGGTTAACAGAATGAGTCTTTCAATGAATATGTACAATCAGGCCTTTCAATTAAAATGGGTAATGCACCTGAAGTTTGTAAGAAAATGTAATATTAAAATGAAATAAAACAAATAAGAAAGTTATTTTATTATTTTAAAAGAAAAAAATATTGTATTTTTTTCTTCACACAAAGCTGTTGTATGACTGGATTTGGAATAAAATCCCGAATTATATGGTCATATAGTCATATTTTATTATATTATTAATAATGCTAATGTGTCGTTTCTCTGACTTGAAATCTCAATTTCCCTTGTTTTGAAATCTTCACAACATTATAATCTGTGTGCCACAGAAGCTGATGATTGTAACTAATATCACTCTCTCTTTTCGGCTTGCTCCCTTTTATCAGGGGTCACCACAGCGGAGTGATCCACACAACCGATTTGGCACGTTTTCGCGGATGCCCTTCATGCCGCATAGAGTGCACTAAGTCGTGTAACCCCAGTGCTAGGGCACACTCACTCACACACTCGGCCAATTTACTTTGTCCAATTCACCTATCGCCATGTCTTTGGATTGTGGGGGAAACTGGAGCACCCAGAGGAAACATGCAAACTCCACACAGAAAGGCATCTTGGCTCAGCCGGGACTCAAACCAGGGCTGTGAGGCAACAGTGCTACCCACTGAGCCACCGTGCCGTGCCGCCCAGTAATTAAAGGGGGTCGCACACCGAACGAAAAGCGCAGCGCCGTGTCGCGCCATGTCTTTAAAATTATGTGTGTACGCACACCGGCGGTGTCATTCGGCGTTTGTCCGCAGTGCCCAGCAACGACTCAGGACAGTTCAAATTTCTGCCGCGCCACAGAGCGCCCTCTGCATTGTTTTATATTAAATAACATCATATTTGTTTCAAACCGTTGTTAATACATTATACCAAGATACCACTGCTGCAAAATACTGTACACATTAGTTTTACAGCTTGAATAAAATGTAAACATATATAATTAAATGTATAACAAACATAATCTGTGTAACCTTTTATATTTCTCTAGAGACATTTTTACATACGCAAAATATTACAGTATAGGCCTATGTAACAATTGCCTGTCATAATTGCATTCACTGTCGTCGGTTGACACCTAACGTTACAGGATTTACCAGGACACAACCGTTACAACACACTTCAGGTAATTTATTGGTATAGAATGTGCGTGTCTGGTGTGCGATACCTCGAGTTCTAGACGCGGTGATGGGTGGCATTGTGCTTCTCGTTCGGTGTGCGACCCCCTTAACATCACTATACTGGTAAATTTAGGGTTGAAAATACTTGATTTTTTATTTATTTTTTGCTTTTGCACATAGCAGTTATTACAGAGGTTAAAAGTTTTGTAGCACACACCACACTGCATTAATTTTATCATCAGCTAATTTCTAGATCATTGACCACATAGAGTTTGTGGTTTCAACAACCAGATGCATTTACACTTCTCCAGTTTTGTCTGGAATGCGTCTTAAACCACCTCTTGAAGTGGTTTGAGCGATCTGTCTCAGCATTTACACCTGGTATTTTCACGATCGGACAGCTATCCGATCAGAGAAAACCAAACATGATCTCATGATAATTTGTATGTATTTAACGTAAAATGTGGTTCTATAAAACTTACATCTACTTACATTTTACAGGCACTAAAATGTACAATACTGACATATTTTTCAGCATCTAAACGTACAAAACTGACATATTGATGACACCTAAAAGTGAATCCTTATGAATATTGAAATTGCGGCATTAATATTATTATTATTGTTGTTTTTTTGTCTCATCAAGGACCTTGTTTTCAATTCCATTGTTGAATTGTTTACTTAAGAATAACATTTAATTCTGTTCTGTGTGATTTCTGCTGCCAGCTCGTTTCCAAGAAATGCCTACTTAATGTTAAACCCATTAAACCCTTAAAATAAATACAATTTCTGCAATCGTTTAACCTTTACTTGTCATTGAATGTTTACTTTGTCTACCATGGGCCGCAAATGGCGTTTTCATGCTGCGACTGAAAATAGAACTATGAAATACACCAAAACGAAACATTAAATGAAAACATAAATGAACATTTAATTTATGCTGTAATCCAAATCTTCAGAATCCATATAACTGCGAGGAACAGACCCAAATCCAAACATTTATTCGGCGATCTTAATTTTAATTTAAGATCCTATAATATCATCAGAAGAAGATAGCAGCACCAAACACACTGGGGCTTATGATCGTCACACAATCACTTACTGAACACCACAGACATGATGTTAAATGACTGAAAATGTGCAAACTGTGACATTTAATCAAATAAATATGTGATTACCTGTACGTTGAAGTGGTTGGTGTTTGTTTGTCTCTGTCCTGAAATCTTGATCTCTCACACAGTCTGCATTATTATAGATAACCACCGTCATCTCTGCTCTGCTTGTCTTTATTCTCTCAGACTCGGTACTGATCACATCATCATAAATATCAGACATTTCTGCTCATTAATCATCAAACATTAAACAATTTAGTTCTTTGTTCCTTTGTAGATGTGATATCCTTTGATATCAGTTCCTTTTTCTCAAAGTTCTTCTCAAACAAGAAAGAAATGTTCAAAAAACGTTTAAGGACAACATCAGATGCAGACACAACATTTCAATAAACAAGAAGTTAATTTTTAGGAACTTATATTTTTGACACAGTATTGCCAGTAACTTTGTCTATTTCTGCTCCACCAATGAAAATTGTTCCAAACGAAGCCAAAGCAGAATAAACAGTTCCACTTCTCAGAGTGTTTCATTCCTGAGTGAATGAGAGTTTTTAAATTAATTGATTGACTAAATGATTGAGTGTAGTGGTTTCCAAAACAATAGTGGACATCATCGATTGTGCTCATTCAATCCCATAATGCACTGCAATAGCAACTGTATAACCAATGTACACTCAACAGCTAGAGAAACCCATGAGAGTCACACCAAATGAATTCCCACTTCTTGCTAGAAGATGAAATTCACAGTCATTCCGCTACACTCAGTGTCCGAATTTATACACTCATCACTTACGTTCATTATTTAAAGTGGTCTATTTTAGTGGTGTAAAGTAGGGAATAGTGAATGAGGGTGTAGTGGCGATATTAAAAACAGCCAATGTGTATTGAATAAATCGCTTGAGTGAATAATTTGATGATTTTATATCCATCCATCGCACAGCTACTCACATTGAATTGAAGGCAACTTTATGATTTCCTGCTTTCCCTGGGAATCAAACCCATGACTTTGCTTTACTGTTTGGCCACAAGAAGGCTTTTAGTGTTAAAACTACTGTAAACTTAAGTTTTGTTTTATTTCAGTGAACAGCAGAATTTCTTGTTAAAATAAAAGTTAATTCATTCATATTTCTTTCCTTCATTCTTTTATAAAAAATTATTGGTCTAAGAATTTTTTTTTTTAATAAATAAACTCTAATGCTTTCATAGTTTAGATAACCTCTAAAAAAGTAGGTAATCTTTATTACAACTATTCATAATACAAAATATGAGAAGTTATTAAAATCTAAAAGATGTTATATATTAAAGATTGCATTGTTGCATTATAACAAAGAGTTCCCCAAACAATACTAAACCAGTTTTCTTAACAGAAGACTTGATGTTTAACAGGTTAATCATCTGTGCTCATAAAGTACTATATAAGCCTGCACAAGTATTTACTGAAATGTATTTACATTTCATCAGTAATTCATGAAAGTATTGTAATGTTACATTTTGGTAATGTTAAAAAGAAAAATGAAAAAAAAAGGTGTATGATGTTCCTAGGGCAGAACAATGTGCAAAATACTCATCTCAAAGATCCATTTCAAAACACTGTTACATGAATAATCATACTACCATGAGATATAACTTAAAGCGCAGTCTTCATTGCCAGTATAATTATTGGGCTCTCCAGGACACCAGAAGCTGCATCAACAGATCAACATTAGATGATCAGTGCTGCTTTCTGTGAGAATCATTTATTACATGATAATCAGTTCAGTTTAGTGATTTCTCACCCAGAGTTCAGTGTGCTGCCATCAACCCATTTCCATCTGCCCTCTACATCAATGTCAGTCAGACCAATCCCGACTAAAGCAGCACCAGAAATGACCAGAAACAATTACACATTTATGTCATAAACTGACAATAGATGCATTTCATCACTCATCCAGCAAAACAACATAATCTCTCAGTCACTTGTTCCTCTCTGCTGTTTATGATGATCAGATCTGCTCCTCTCTCTGTACAGTATCTTCTGCTCTCAGTCCAGCTTTTACCATCAGAGGAAATTAAGTAAAATCTGGATTGATAGTAAATCCATCCTGTCACGCAACACTCAGGGAGCCAGGAACGAGGAGACGAGGATTATCACAAACAGAAGACTTACTAGCAGGTGGAGGTAGACAGACACAGATGACATAAAGCATGACGTATACAATAACCGAACGGAAACATGGGGCAGAACAGACTATAAATAGAGAGACCTAACTAGACACACCTGGAACTAAATCAAGACACAGACGGAGACTAATAAACTAATGACAGGAAACAGGAAGAACCATATATGGGCACAAGAGGAAGGGAGACACAAGACTGGAAGACAGGTCTGACATTACCCCCCCCAACAGGCGCATCCCGCACCGTGCAACATTCAATGGAGAGGGGGGGTGGGCACTCTGGAGACCTCAAGGAGACCCCCGCTGACTCTCGGGGGCGCTCGTGTGGCGCTGACTCTCGGGGGCGCTCGGGAAGCGCAGACTCTCGGGGGACGGAACCAGTGGCGATGACGGTGAGCTGGACGTGACCAGCGGAGACGAAGGAGAGCTGGACGGAACCAGCGGAGACGAAGGAGAGCTGGAACGGGACCAGCGGATATGAAGGAGAGCTGGACGGGACCAGCGGAGACGAAGGAGAGCTGGACATGACCAGCGGAGACGAAGGAGACACCGGAGGGCTGGTTTCGACTTGGGCCCGGAAACTTCACAGACACCGGAAGATCCCCTCTCTCCAACATAATCCTGTGGTGTCTGGGAGATCCATGGGGTGGAGGTAGCAGGCCCCAGGCTTTATAAAAATAAAGTTCTTAAGAGATATCTGATGGGCTTATAATTAAAATCGGATGTTGGAAGGTGTCTTGTTGATCAGATGGGTTGACACATCAACCATAAATCTTGCAGCAGTACCTACCCGAACCAGTCTAAAATGGTCAGAATAGAAACACTTATTATAGGTGTACCGTAGTGATTCAGGACAAGCCACAAACACGGTTTGGAAAAGAGATTCATCGTGTACTCACTTTTTATATGCATTTTGTACGTTTTGAACATAAAAAGGGTCCCTCTTCATATTAAGTGGCCTTAACGACTATGTACTTACATTTAAATTAACAATTTAATACAATGCACTTATTGTGTACATACATGTTTAAAAAAAAAAATATCTGCATGTAATTAATTTCTGTAATTACATTTATGATTGCACTGTTGACCCATCCCTTACACCTTAACCCGCCCTTAAACCTACCCATACCACCAAACCTGTCCCTAACCTTACCCATATCCACCTCAATAGCAGCAAAAGTGTTTTGCAATACAATAAGTACATTGTACTTATTTTTTTATATAAATACATAGTCGTTAAGGCCACTTAATATAAAGTGGGACCCAAAAAAGTTATGGACTGCAGCTTTAATTACTTATTCTGCACGAGCATATTTTTGATCCCTTATTCCTGCCCCATACCTAAACTTAACTACCTGACCAACTATTAATAAGCAACAAAATAGGAGTTTGAGGCAAATGTTGTAGTAAATAGTTATTTAATAGTGAGAACTGGTCCCCAAACTAAAGTCCAAATATACACTCACCGGCCACTTTATTAGGTACACCTGTTCAATTGTTTGGTAATGCAAATTGCTAATCAGCCAATCACATGGCAGTAACTCAATGCATTTAGGCATCTAGATGTGGTGAAGACGACTTGCTGAAGTTCAAACCGAGCATCAGAATGGGGAAGAAAGGGGATTTAAGTGACTTTGATCGTGGAATGGATGTTGGTGCCAGACGGGCTGGTCTGAGTATTTCAAAAACTGCTGATCTACTGGAATTTTCATGCACAACCATCTCTAGGGTTTACAGAGAATGGTCCGAAAAAGAGAAAATATCCAGTGAGCAGCAGTTATATGGATGAAAATGCCTTGTTGAAGTCAGAGGTCAGAGGAGAATGAGCAGACTGGATTGAGATGATAGAAAGGCAACAGTAACTCAAATAACCACTCGTTACAACCAAGGTATGCAGAATGCCATCTCTGAACGCACAACACGTCGAACCCTGAAGCAGATGGGCTACAGCAGCAGAAGACCACACCGGTGCTGTTCCTGTCAGTTAAGAACAGGTAATGGAGGCTACAATTCGCACAGGCTCACCAACATTGGAGAATAGAAGATTGGAAAACATTGCCTGGTCTGATGAGTCTCGATTTCTGCTGTGACATTCAGATGGTAGGGTCAGAATTTGGCGTAACATGAAAGCATGGATCCACCCTGCCTTGTCTCAACGGTTCAGGCTGCTGGTGATGGTGTAATAGTGTGGGGGATATTTTCTTGGCACACTTTGGGCCCCTTAGTACCAATTGAGTATAGTTTATACGCCACAGCCTACCTGAGTATTGTTGCTGACCATGTCCATCACTTTATGACTACAGTGTACCCGTCTTCTGATGGCTACTTCCAGCAGGATAATGCACCATGTCACAAAGCTCAAATCATCTCAGACTGGTTTCTTGAACATGACAATGAGTTCACTTTACTCAAATGGCCTCCACAGTCACCAGATCTCAATCCAATAGAGCAGCTTTGGGATGTGGTGGAACAGGAGATTCACATCATGGATGTGCAGCCGAACAAATCTGCAGTAACTGCATGATGATATCATGTCAATATGGACCAAACTCTCTGAGAAATGTTTCCAACACCTTGTTGAATCTATGCCACGAAGAATTAAGGCAGTTCTGAAGGCAAAAGGGGGTTCAACCCGGTACTTACAAGGTATACCTAATAAAGTGGCCAGTGAGTGTATATGTGCCACTATTTGAAGAAATTCAAACCTGAAAACCCATTTGCTCTCTTTCCTTAACCTCTCCATGTCTAGCTAGTTTTGCTCTGAACAATGCCTGAAATGTTGTATGACAAACACTTCCTGTGACAGTTTGCCTCTTTATAATGTATCGCTTATTGTATTATTCAATTGTAAGTCGCTTTGAATAAAAGCATCTGCTAAATGAATAAATGTAAAATGTAAATGTATGTATGTACATGCAGTGTGATTAATTATTTTAGCAATCATCTTAATTATTCTAATGTAGATTGGTATGGTTGTTTATCTTTGATTTTTAACTCTCCCATTTTAGCTGCTCTCTCTCTCTCTCTCATTGGTCAGGTTTGTGTTCTTGAGCATTAGCTGCTCTCTCTCATTGATCAGGTTTTCATTCTTGGATATGAGTTGTTGTCTCTCTTGAAGGAAGATGACACACAGCACTATGACTGCAGTCAGGAGAAGATCACGCAGCAGAACCGAACACACTGCAGCTGCTCTGGAGCTTCTCATCTTCACAGAATCACTTCCTGAGATTAACAATCATGGGTTTATGCTCTTAACACAGCACACATCCATGGAAAACATGAAAACTGAGTGAAGTGAAAAGTGAAGTGACTCTGGCAGGCCAGCGGAGACGTGAAGGGACTCTGGCAGGTCAGCGGAGACGTGAAGGGACTCTGGCAGGTCAGGAGCCCACCAGGGCGGAGCAGACGAAACAGGCACCCACCAGGGCGGAGCAGACGAGACAGGCGCCCACCAGGGCGGAACAGACAATACCAGAGCAGGCGCCCTCCAGGGCGGAGCAGGCACCCTCCAGAGTGGAGCAGAGACCCATGGCAGAGACTGGGACCTAGAGGAAACTGAGACACAAGAGGCATAGAAAGCACATATAGTCTCAAGGACCGAGGCAGGGAGTTTAGGCGGCCATGGTAGATCCAGGGCCTCGGGCAGCCATGATGGATCAGGGGACTCCATGGACCATGGCGGGTCCGGGGTCTCCGTGAGCAATGGCGGGAAGCTCCCCCCCAAAAAGTTCTTGGGGAACTCCACTACCTCAAGGGGGCATTCTGGAGGTGCTGAGTCTCGGGGGCGCTCGGAAAGCGCTAAACTGGACAGAACCAGCGGAGAAGGTGAGCTGGGCGGGACCAGCGGAGCGAAGGAGAGCTGGGCGGGACCAGCGAGACGAAGGGAGAGCTGGGCGGGACCGGCTGTGGCGAGCGGACTCTGTGAGCTCCTGGGACAGAGCGGGCTCTGAGCGGACTCTGAGCTCCTGGGACGGAGCGGGCTCTGGAGCGGACTCTGCGAGCTCCTGGGACGGAGCGGGCTCTGGAGCGGACTCTGCGAGCTCCTGGGACGGAGCGGGCTCTGGAGCGGACTCTGCGAGCTCCTGGGACGGAGCGGGCTCTGGAGCGGTCAATGCTGCGGCCCTGGGAATGCCAGCTGCTCGCACCGACACCAGTGGTGCGTCCAACACACAAGCAATCAGTCCTGGCCAAAGGGGTGAATCCGCAGGCGTGGTGGCCATCTTGGCCGGGGACCCAGGCGTGGCCGACATGACGCGAGCAGCCCTGGCTCGGCAGGCATGACGTGAGCAGACCCTGGCTCGGCAGGCATGACGAGAGCAGACCCTGGCTCGGCAGGCATGACGTGAGCAGACCCTGGCTCGGCAGGCATGACGTGAGCAGACCCTGGCTCGGCAGGCATGACGTGAGCAGACCCTGGCTCGGCAGGCATGACGCGAGCAGACCCTGGCTCGGCAGGCATGACATGAGCAGACCCTGGTTTAGCAGGCATGTTGTGAGACTCTGGGAACTGATGGTGCGTTGTTGCCTCCGCCATTTTGTGCGTGCCTTCTGGTGCGTCCACCATCTTCGTTAAAGACGCGGTGTCACATTCCTCCTCCACGACACCCACAGTAAATGAGGAGCCAGCATACAACAAGGCATAGTCCATAAGGCCCCTCAAACTGCCATTAAACTCTCCTCCAGGAAAAAGAGATTCATGAAACAGGGATTTGATATGTCTAATAAAACAAGTCTTTAAACAGAATTTCATCGTACAGCGGTACCTGAAATGACAGCTCACAGAACTGATGAACATACTCCTCAATGGACAGGCTTCCCTGGTGAAGATGTAGGAGTTGGTCTATTGAGTCCATGGTTGGGCTGGGTAGCCAAAATAAAGCCGCTGGATCTGAGGTGGCGAAGTCTTCTGTAATGAGAGGGGTCAGGGCGTTGAGATCCAAATGCAGCTTTATTAATCAACAAGAGGAGGTCAGACAGGCAAGGTTCAGAGACAGTAACAGGTGTAAGGCAAGGCAGAATCAGCAACAGGGCAATGCAAAGGTCGGGCAGGCGGCAGACAGAGAGGATATCAAAAGGCAGGCAGGGTCAAAGGGAGGCAGCAAATGGTCAGAGTCGTATAAGCAGTCCAGGTAAACATACTCAGGAAACCGCTCGAAATGTCAGACGGGCTAAACAAGACTTCGCAGTGAATGAGATGGAGTCCAAAGCTTATATAGAGTGGGTGATGGGGTGCAGCTGTGTGATCAGTGCAATGAATGATTAGTGCAATCAGCTGGGTGTGTGTGCGTCGTCAGTGCAATGAATGATGGGAATTGTAGTCTGAGGTGGAGTGATGTGCAGCTGTAGTGCAAGAGTCCATGTGGTGGAAGGGCAACCAGATTTGTGATAGTATCTCTATGAAATTGATGTTTACCTTAACTCTCAGGGTCTATCAAACACGTGGAAAGCAATTCCCTCCCTATTAATGGTAAATTTATATCATGATACATGATATGGGTAAAAAGAAAATAGCCTGATAACAGTGATAACCTGTTTTTTCTAATAATTTTTTTTCTGTAATATTTTTCTAGACTATTTGTTGAATTAAAAACAAATCAATAAATATATCAACTAATGGTTGTTAGATTTAATTTCCGCATAAATGAATGTAAAGCCACATAAATGAAGGGTAACGCTTTTAATCTCACTGAATACACATGGCTCCTTGGCTATGTGTGGAGGAAGGGTCATTTTCTTAACATTCTTTGTCTGTCCTGCTATACCTTATTTGGTCATTTTGTGAATCTCCTGTAATATGAGAGCTTCTGGTACCATATATAAAGACATGTTTTTCCCTAGAATAAATGAGTTTGAAAGCCATGATGCCTCTCTGTGTCTTGTCTTTGTTCTTCCAGATCTGCTGAAGACTTCTTTCACAACATCCAACCTATTTCTGATTTGATTTAGAAGTGATCCAAAACACAGAAAGAAAACTTAGTTCATAAGGAAGCTGAAGTTTTACAATTTGGAGGCTCGTCTATGTTTATTCATTGGTAACCTGAGACCTACGTATATACTCGTGTTTTGAAAACCGTGCTAGACTGAAATATGTTCTACAGGTTCCAACAGTTAATCACATGTAAGAGTTTTTTTTTATATAACCTTATTGTGATATACTGTTGATGGCAGTCACCGCACGATTGTGTTGGGTTTCTGCATTTGCGTGTGACACTACGTGACGTTAAACCGAGGGCCAGGTTGCGTCCTAGAAATCGAGAGGCACACTACACGCGTATTTTGAGATATTGACTTTATCATTTAAAAATGATAAGTAACGAAAAAAATAATTATATATACAGGTGCTGGTCATATAATTAGAATATCATCAAAAAGTTGATTTATTTAACTAATTCCATTCAAAAAGTGAAACTTGTATAATGTATACATTCATTCCACACAGACTGATATATTTCAAGTGTTTATAACTGACAACTAATGAAAACCCCAAATTCAGTATCTCAGAAAATTAGAATATTGTGAAAAGGTTCAATATTGAAGACACCTGGTGCCACACTCTAATCAGCTAATTAACTCAAAACACCTGCAAAGGCCTTTAAATGGTCTCTCAGTCTAGTTCTGTAGGCTACACAATCATGGGGAAGACTGCTGACTTGACAGTTGTCCAAAAGACGACCATTGACACCTTGCACAAGGAGGGCAAGACACAAAGGTCATTGCAAAGAGGCTGGCTGTTCACAGAGCTCTGTGTCCAAGCACATTAATAGAGAGGCGAAGGGAAGGAAAAGATGTGGTAGAAAAAGTGTACAAGCAATAGGTTTTTTCACGGACGTTCGAACGCACATCCGGTACAGCGATTGTTGTGGATAGATACTTCCGGCGAAATGGAGTCAGGCGCGCTAGCTTTCACAACCTCCTTGAAAAATTTACCTGCATTTACATCAGCGGATGTTTTTCGTCCTCGTGGACCTTCATGCAATCGCTCCGCACTCAAAACTCAACAAAGGATATAAGTTCTTCCACGAAAATTACATCTTTAATTACGAAGGTAAGTGACGAACCATAAATTAGCACTTAGCTAACGTGATACTGTAAATGTTATTTATGCTTACCTTTATCAAATTTTAGGATCAAGAGTAGTTTAAAACAGATAAGAGTAGTCAAAGGAGGTAGCATACCATATTGAATGATGATGTTTATAATGTGATATGTATAACAATATGTTCATTTTTGTCATGCAATGTTCAGTGTCGAGTGTGAGAAACAGGGAGGTTATCATGAGGTGTAGGTGTTTTAGGTCGATGAGGAAGCGAGGAGCCACATTCATTGCAGGTTACCTTAGAAAATGAAAAACCTGTTTATAAAACTAATCTCTTACACTAGAAGTTAAGAAATTCTACGCTTAGCATGACACGATCCCTGTTTGCATTTTCCAATGCAGTACAGTATTGAAAAACTAACGCTTATAGTGTAAGGGATAGTTTTAAATAGTTTTATTTCATGCTGCGGTTGCAGATTTCTATATTGAGGTTGTTTTTCCTTTCATTAAAAATGTTGTTTGATGGTTCTCATCAATGTTCTCTCTGTAGTATAAGCCTCACTTTATAAATATGTACTGATATTCACTTTTGTACTTTTACTTTAGATCAGTTTAAAAGCTGACACAGTGCCTGTTGAGCTCACAAGCTCGTCTTGCACATGCACTGCAGGCAAAGTACTGTGCAATCATCTTGTAGCTATGCTTTTTCAAACGGCCCACTTCAGCATGATGCAGCTGCAGACTGTACCACCAACTATGGCATCCACAAGCATGCTGCAAACTGTTGGACTTCAAATGTCCTTACGTGATCAAAAATTGAAGAAAGGCGAAGTATGAAGCATTTGATATGTTTAATCAAAAGTCACCAAAAACAAACAGCTGGGTTGTTCTCAGACCTGAGTCTTACAAAGAAGCAACCCAGATGCACAATTTCACAGATTATTTATAGTATGTCTCGACGTGTATCATCTTCTTATTGGTTGTAAGATCCGCTCGTGAGTCCTCCAATCAGCTCTCACTTCTTTGTTCTCTGGTTTCTGCGAATCAACTCCAGCTTCTACAAAACAACATATGATAGCACCCACACCCAATTTCTTGAGCTTAGCCGGGCTTTTCTAGGGTAATCTGATCTTGTTATGTGTGTGTGCACATTCCACCGCGCCCCACCTAGCCGTTGACCTCCCATCTTGACCCCCACATACCACATTCTATAGAGAACACTTTAGTATCAGCTCAAAGCGTTTTCATATTCCTGCAAGCATAAATGGTTTAAAACATTAATAATGAATTCCTTTAATCATTGATTACACATTGATATATTGGTTTTGCACATATGCACTCATATAATTAGCATAACATAATTTTCAAAAGGTTAATATCCCTCAATCCCTCTCTTGACCTCTGAAAGAGGTCACACATCATTTTCCTCGTCATCATCGTCACTCTCGTGGCTTTGGTATGCTGATAGTAATGGCATACTGTAAGCGGTGTCATATCTTTTTTCTCTATTGCTGCTACAATTAAACGATTACATAGGGATCTAATGCATGGAATGCAGCAACACCCACAGGTTACCAGTATAGCTACAAAAACTGCTATCGAGACCAAAATGGACAGTATCAGTGCCTTCCATTTGCCTAATGTCCTGTCCAGCCATTGTCCTACAGGGTTATCTATTCCAGAATGTTCTTTCATCTCTATTGATAATACTCTTAGGCCCTCTAATGCTTTAGTAACTGATCCATCCGGAGCCGTATTATTGGGGATGAATGTACAACATAAATCACCAAACATGTGACACACACCTCCTTTCTCAGCTAATAACATATCTAGGGCCAATCTATTTTGCACAGCCATTAACGATGTAGGAGCCAATTGTTCAGACAGGCCTTTTACTGCGTCTCTGGAAAGGTTAGCTAATCTCATGACATTGTAATGCACATAATTTATTCTGTCAACATTTTTGTTAGGGGTTATTGGAAACAATGCAGCAATGATTGGTATATTTTCAAATCCTGCAGCTATTTGGTCTGCCAATTTATATTCATCAAGGACTCCCCTTGGAACCCCAATGGCATCTATATATGTGGGACTATTTAATGATAAGTCTATGGTTGCTCCACGTTTTCTTATCACATGACGTCTTCTTCAGTTTGTTAACTGCCCTGTCGTGCCTTTATTCATTTCAACTACTTTCTCTCTATCAGCGTCAGAGGTGCTCCTAGTCGAACCATAGCACACAAACCTTTTGTGTTGGGCGGTACCCTGGTGAACAGGCGTCTGTCACCACAGTAGTAATAGAGGCCTGCTCTTGCCCACGGTCCTATTTTTGTTCCATTGTCACTTATTATGACGTTACACCACTCTTTATTAATGCGTCCGTAATTAATTGCGGCACTGGACGGTGTGAAATTAAAACACGTGTAATTGTTTTGTCTAGGTACAAATGGGCCTGTTCGGGAATCGTTTGAAATTGGGGGAAATATAGATGCCAATGTGGTGCAATTGGTTGACCCCACCTCTCTCGTTAGTGACAACATACAGTTGTATCCCCATGTATCATTTGGATGCAGAGGAGCTGGTTCAATGTGTAGCCTGGGTCTAGCACCTGCACATGCTACACAGTCATCTATCTTTTGTTCTTTGGCAGTGTTAATCAACCATTCTAACCACAAATTAGTCTCTCCATATCCCGTTGCCTTTTCTATTATGTCTTCCGGGGTTAATTTAGTATAGTCTACACCTACATGTTTATCTACCATTGATATAACTGATACATTCTTAGTTTCTGTGACGTTTGGTTGAGGTTTAGGAACTATATTTATTTTGATCAATCCCATAGAATCCTTTCCGGTTTGGTCCACCCCTAAGAAAAAATAGGCCTTGTTCTTTTTGTATGAAGATTCCTTAATTCGTGATATGGATAAAGTGACTGGGTTTTGTGTGGTACTGTAATCTCTTTGAAATAATACGTTATTCCACCAACCCCTCTGTTCTCTGCTCAAATAATGTGGGTTTGGACTCCATGATCCCGAATATTTAGTAACTTGTCCCCAATCACTACACACTGTCATATATCTTGGGTTATTACCATTTTCACAGTCATCCACTACTGCAGGAGGAGCACATAGGTATACATCATATCCTCTCCATGAACTATTCTTTCCCTGACAATTAAAAACTGAACATATATCAAATGTAAACGACGTGGCTGAATTTTCTACATAGTCAAGTTCTATACCTCCATATTTTGTCAGACACTTGTCCCTCTCTGGTGATCTCTTAGGCCTGGTTGCGTTTGAGTCTTGTTGCAATTTTTCTATGCCTAAAATTATACCTACGATAGTGATGGAGATGATGAGGAGGAAACCCATGCATGGCCAATTTTCCCACAGTCTCATTATTTGTACCTTCTTTAAACACAAAAATCAGTAAAAATTAAAACATTGAAACATTAAATCATACACATGTAATTAATGCAAACGTGATTATATGACACTAAAAAACTACTTCATCACACTCTTAAACAATGATTACAGTGAGTATATGGTTATGACTATATCTACTCCTGTGAACACTTTATTCAGGATTTCCTGGACTCTTTGAAAATCTAGTTTGTCCAGACCACACCCCAGCCGGGGTACGGAAACACTTTTCACTCTATGTTCTACACACCAATCTCTCATGTGTGTAAGACTGTTGGTAAAATCTCCGTATGTGGGGAGATCAGTGCACTTTCCTTTTGTGATTAAATGAAAAATTGTTCTGCCGTCTTCCTCATGTGTGACTGCACATTCCCCAGGTTTTTTGTTTTGTTGTTTCACTTTCTCCACACCATATTTATCTTTAAATGTTACTGCTATGCCTGCACCATATGCACAATCTGCACTGACACAATGTGCCAAAGGTTCTAGTTGTGGGCTTGAAAAAATATCACCTTTCCTGTGTAGTATTTCTGGTGTTTGGTACGGTATGTCCGTATTCAGATCACCTTCCCCAGCCTCAGTCTCTTTTCTCTCAACACCTTCCCTCTCTTGGACCTGAGATCTCAGGTCCACTGCAGTTTGTGCTAAGGACCTACTAGGGGGATCACATGCAACACAAGAAGACAAATGATACCAGGTGTCGCCTTTTCCTGCTAGGCGAACACAATGTGAGGTCCTCGAGGTGACTTTCAGGGGCTCAGACCATCTGGCTTCGTTCCATTTCCTGCGGAATCTCTTCAGTCTGACCCACTCGGTTGGTGGTGGAATTGGTTCTGGTTCAGTGTCAGGAGTGACCTGCTGGGAAAATTGTTTAATCAGAGCAGTTAGTTTGTCAAAATAAACACAGTGTGACAATGGTGTGATCTGGTCAGGTCTCAATGGCGTTGAAGGTCCAGGAAAAGAACGACCTGTAAGCAATTCAAAAGGTGTAAAGCCAGAAATCCTGTTAACAGAGGAACGTACAGACATTAATGCCAAAGGAAGGGCAGATAACCATGTCAATTTGGTCTGTGCACAGATTTTAGCCAATTTTAATTTCAATGTGAGGTTCATTCGTTATACCTTTCCTTGTGATTGGGGGTGGTAGACTGCCCCAAAAGCATGTGTCAATCCCAGTGATTGTTCAACCACTTTCAAGTTGTCATTTTTGAAATGGCTTCCATTGTCTGACCGGATGCGTTTGGGAAAACCATGGTGGGGAATATAGTGATTGATGAGACATTTGATTACGGAAGTGCTGTCTTCCCGTCCAGTTGGATAGGCCTCTGGCCATCCCGTGAAATAGTCAACAATGACCAACAGGTATTGTTTTCCCTGAACTCGAGTAATCATATCAGTGAAGTCAATCACAATTTCTTCCCCTGGGCCACAGACAGGTGAGAATGTGCCCTGCAATTGCTTAAGTGTTGGTCTGACATTATGTGCCTGGCAAATGTCACAGGTCAGAACAAAGTTTGATACCATAGCGGACAGAAACGGGTGCCACCATGGTTTCAATGTTCTCATCATTTGTTTGGGCCCCACATGTGCAGGTCCGTGAGCCTGTTTAAAAATAGATGCAGTCAGAGCCGTAGGCAATGCTGGTCTACATGGGTGCTTGCCAGAGGCCGTCTGGGGCTTTCAATGCACCATGTTCCATCCAGACAGATTTTTCTTCTGGTGAACATTTGTCATGTTCTGCAACAAGATATTCTCTGCTAAATGAGGGTAACAAATTGTCAACGAGGTGACTAGTCTGTACTATCATCTGCATTTTATACCCTGCAGCTAATTTTGCTGCTGCCTGCAGCATCATTGCCTTTTGGAGACAAATGAGTCACCCTTCGAATGACCCTGACATTTGATGATGGCCACAGCTGCAGGGACCATCAGCGCTTCTAGCAATAGTCTGATCTCACAATCATGAGTGATTGGTCTGCCAGATGTTGTGACAAAACCCGACCGTTGCCAAACAGGAAGTTCAACATGTACAGCAGTAACCACATATGCTGAATCTGTGTAAATGTTAACTCTGTTAGGCCCTGCAAATTTCAATGCTTCAGTTACCGCTATCAACTCTGCTCGCTGTGCAGATTGTTTGCCCTGCAATTTCTCTGCTTTAACTGTAGGGAAGCCCTGGTCTGTTTGTTGAACTACTGAAAATGCAGATATCAGTGTGCCATTTTCCGATCTGTAACAACATCCATCTGTGAACAATGTCAAATTACTGGGGTCGTCTGGCAATGGTGAGGCAGAAAGGTTTGACCTTACACAAGCCAATTCAGTGATGGGTGCACAATCATGAGGCAGACCATCAGCCAAAAGGTCTGCCATGTTGACACCTTCATGTATGTGACATTGGGTGCAGCAAGACATTTAGCCAATTTTCGTTGCCGCAGAGGTGAAAAGGTGAATGCTGCTGAATTTACAAATGACATGACGGAATGAGTGGTAAGAACCGTTAATTGATGGCCCATAACAATGTGTGTGATGTTTTCAATTATTTTAGCCAGACCTGCTGCAAACCGAGCACATGTAGGCTGACGCTGTTCAATACCATCCAGCAGGACGCTGACATCAAAACTCTTCTGGTCCCTTTCTGTTTTTGGAACAGGACCCCATGTGCACTATTTCCTGTCTCAGAGACATCCAGGAAGAAACCTAGAGAATAGTCTGCACAATTCAAATGAGCTGCATGCCATTTCTGTTTTAAAGCAATGAAAGCTTGTTCTGCCTCAGGGGTCCATGTCAACTCAGCCTTTAAATTTTTCATACCCTGTTCCTTCACAATCTGTCTTAACGGTGTAGTCAGTGAGATGTACATGGGGATGTAATTCCTACTGAAGCCTGTGAGGCCTAGGAAGGAAAGCATGTCCTTCACCATTTGTGGCTTAGGATGTGATAAAATGCTGTCACGTTGACGGTGGGAGAGTGTGGAGCCCTGAGCTGTGATTAACCTTCCCATAAAGGTAACTGATGGCCTGCTGACTTGCAATTTTTCTTTGCTGACCTTGAACCCTGAAACATAAAGCTGTTGCAGTATTAGGTCAGTTGCCCTTAGGCACCCTTCATTTGTTGTGGCCGCAAGCAACAGGTCATCAACATACATTATTAAGACACAGTCTGGGGGAAGTGTGCATTTCTGTAACTGCTCTTTTAGAACTTGATTAAAAATCCCTGGTGACAGGATGAAGCCTTGTGGCAATCTGTTATAAGAGTACTGGCGACCTCTGTAGGTGAACGCCAAACATGACTTACATTCTTCAGACAATGGTATGCAGAAAAATGCATTTGCCAGATCGATGCATGTAAACCACTGGTGAGCTGGGGTTAAATTTGAGATTGTGATATATGGGTTGGGGACAGCCAGTGTGGGTGTCACCACCATACTGTTGATTCGTCTTAGATCGTGCACTAATCTGTATTTATTTGTGGCTGGTTTTTGCACAGGGAAAATAGGAGTGTTCCATGGAGATTTCCATGGGGTAATAACTCCCCTCTCTAGGAGCCCCTGAACAGTTGATGCAATACCTTCATCTGCCTCCGGTTTGTTATGGTACTGTGGTACCCAAATTGGTTCATTAGATGACAAGTCAAATGTCACAGGTGCAATGTTACACAGACCAACATCCGTGGGCCCTTGTGACCACAAGTCAGATGGCTGTACTGCAATCAACTGCTCTGCCCCTGGTCCATCTGTCTGCTCTCTTCCATGACATCTTGAAATTTGTTTGTGTGTGAGTACCCCCATATCTTCAGTCTGTCCTGTTATCCAATAAGATTTGGCTGTCGGGGAATACAATACCATATTGATGTCAGTGTGCTCCCAATCAGCAACAGCCCTTAACCTCTTAGTCATACCTCCTAACTCTCTAGCTTCATGGCCTGAGTGTAATGCCATGGAAATGTGTGGGGCGGCTGTATCTGTCATTTCATACCATTTTAGCTGTTCTGGGGTCAACACAATGGGTGCCACCACTCCTTCTTTCCCTACAAGGATGCCATCTCCTGTGAGACGCCATTTATCACCTTCTATGCTGTTAAACATTTCTTGGTACATGACTGTGTCATTTCTGTCATAAAATAATGTACAGTGGAGTGGGTCAATGGGTGGTAAATAAACATCTATGTCCATTATCCAAGGCCTGTGATTGTTGTATAAAGTCACTACACTCATCAGTGATGGAGAAATATCTAATTCTACCCAGTAGATGTCAGCTGTCTCCTTTAATGGCCCTCCTAATAAAACATTTTGTCTGAAACCTATTGGAGCAGTCTGTGAGCAATCAACCTGTGTGCCATCTGGAAAAGTCACTATTACCCCTTGTGGTGAACATAAAATACTAGCCCCCAATTTGATAAGTAAATCTCTTCCCAGCAGAGGTACAGGGGCGTTAGAGGAGTACAGGAATGAGTGTGGTAAGCTCTGATTCACAACCTGGACGGTTAATTGTTTTGTCATTGGCCAATGTTCTAACCCACCAGAGAAACCCATAACTCCCACTGTTTTATCACTCAGATCTTTATCTGTGATTGTGCCTCTTGTTACAGTGGAGTATGTGGCTCCAGTATCCACCAGAGCCCTTAGTGGTTTGTTGTCAACCACTATTTCCATGAGGGGTTCAGCCATTCCCCTCATGGCAGTCCTCTGTGGGCCCCTTCAACAGTCCTCCGCGTCCCCCTCCGGGCCCCATGTTGGGTGCATGGGCGCCTGTAGGTTGGCTGGAGATGGGCGCTGTTGCCCCAGTATTGTGAGGCATGTGGTCCCCTGCCACGACCACCAGGTCCACCTCTGAGAGGACCCCATCCCCTGCAGGTGGCCCTTTATTGGCCACCCCTTGTTGTGAGGGCATTCCTTTTGCCAATGATCATTGCCACCACACAAATAACAAGCACCCTCTGCTGGTTTCCACCCCTACCCCGTCTGCCTCTAAATCCCATATTTCCACCCCTCTGTCCTCTATTACCTCCCCAATTACCCTGCTGTGACCATGGTGCTGGATATTGGTCCCTGGTCATACCCTAAATATGGAGGAATAACTGAAGGGGTAGGTGGGTCATTCACAGACTGCTGGGACATCTGTTTGGTTTTCTTGGGGCCACTGGCTCTGGCCAGGTCTAATTGTAACTTTAAAAGTTGATTTTTGTCTTTTCTAGCTCCTCCTCATCTTTGTATATTTTATCAACTATCCTGTCAATGTGAAATACTAAGTGTCTTTCCCATACTTCATTAGTTGCTACTGGTATATCTGGGTTACCTTCCATGGCCTGTTTTACACCATTGGGGCCCCTGACATCACTGCTGATCTGAAAATGTCACGTGTTATGGGGTTATTCAAACAGTTTTCCTCAACCATTTGTTCCCATTCTGCAGCACATCTGAAATAATAACCTGCTCCAGTCTCACCAGGCTTAATGCGAAATTTGATGTTTTGATATGTAGTTGGTGGTGTGGGGAACTGTTTTCTTAATGCGTCACCAACCATAGTACTCACTCTCGTGTACATCTCGTCATTAGTGGTGCCTGCTATACCTGCATTTGTTTCAAAATCATTCATCTGTGAAGCCGTAAAAATTTGACCCAGCAGGCATCTCAAGTCTCCCACTGCCAATGTGGTTCCATGGCACAGAGCCATTAATTTAGTCAACCACCTACCTCCTCCAGAGGTGATGGGGGGCAGTTTTGCTAATACTGCAGTCATATCACTATGACTCCAGGGTTGGTATTTAGGACCCTGGCTACCCATCAATAGTGGATAGTTACCCGATGCAATGTTGGGATGACCAAATGCTGATTTTAATTGTTTAAGTGGGCCACCTGAAGCCCCATACCCTTCTCTGGCTGTGGTGGGAGGGCATTTTGATGTCCCATTCCCTTTGAGCTCTAGGTGTGAATTGGGGATTCAATTGGTCCAGTCTGCCTCTTGTTCTTCCTGCTATGGGGATGTAACTCCCCGTCTACATTCATAGTGCCTTTAATTACTATTCTGAGACCTTCCTTCTCACATCTTCACTTTCCTCCTCCCCCTCATGTTGAGACCCTGTCGTACTTCCCCTTTCTTCATGTTCTGTGTCCTCTGCCTGGTGTGATCTCTCACTATGTCGTGATCCTGGTCTAGCGCCTGACTGCTCAGCATCATCCAATCGTGCGGTTAGTGATAATATTTGGTCTCTCATCATATCTAACTCAGCCATTTCCACCTCCACTGCTGATTCTTTTAGAGTCACTTGAACTTGCTGCAAATCTTGGTTTGGTGCATAGGGCGGCGGCCTTACTGAATGTAAGTCCGGATATAAGTTTGGAGGCGGGGCACCTGCCGCCTGATCAGAAATACTACCCTTTACACTTCCTGTTTTTCTCTTCATTTCTCTCTGCGCCTTGTCTGCTTTCTCTCGCTCACCCCCACCCTTTTTTGTAGGACTTAGAGCAGTTGCAGTTAGCGCAATTTTGGTCCACAGCCTAACCTCCGTTCTATACTCCTCTTCTTGGTTATTGTATTTCTTTTTGTTTATCCAACTTACATTACCTTTACTTTCTACATGCTTTTTCAATCTCATATGTACTCTCTTTTCCATATCTCTGACCTTTCTGAACATTTTGTCAGGATCATCCCACCCGTTTTCAATGCATATCTGACTCCATTTATTTTCCCAAATTTTCTTCTCTTTCTTGTGTTTTTTTATGTTCAACCTGTGCTAATAACATATCAACCACGTTGCTCCATTGAGTTAACACAGGGGGGCATCCATACTCCTCACATTCTCTCTCAAATTCAGACATTTTACACAGCAAATATAACACAGCAAATATATCACACACAGAAATAATCCAATATCCTAATCAACTGGGTGGACTTACCCCTCAGTTCTTTAACTGGGTGGACTTACCCCTCAGTACTTTAACTGGGTGGACTTACCCCTCAGTACTTAGACTGGGTGGACTTACCCCTCAGTACTTTAACTGGGTGGACTTACCCCTCAGTACTTAGACTGGGTGGACTTACCCTCAGTACTTCCCGCTTAATTTGACCCAAATATATCAATACTTCATCAACAATAAAAAAAAAATGGAATGGAATACAATTCAGATTCAACACATGACATTTAGAATATCCAATTTGCAGAAGTTTGATTTAACAGGTTTCTGCTTACCTTTTTTTTATCGGTCACCGTGTGTTGAACCCAAGTTCGTCCGTCCCGGAATCCTCCGGTCTTTGCCGGACTTCTACGATTAATGCCTTTTTACTCAATCACGTCGGGTCACCAAAATTGTTGGACTTCAAATGTCCTTACGTGATCAAAATTGAAGAAGGTGAAGTATGAAGCATTTGATATGTTTAATCAAAAGTCACCAAAAACAAACAGCTGGGTTGTTCTCAGACCTGAGTCTTACAAAGAAGCAACCCAGATGCACAATTTCTGAATTATTTATAGTATGTCTCGGCGTGTATCATCTTCTTATTGGTTGTAAGATCCGCTCGTGAGTCCTCCAATCAGCTCTCACTTCTTTGTTCTCTGGTTTCTTAATCAACTCCAGCTTCTACAAAACAACATATGATAGCACCCACACCCAATTTCTTGAGCTTAGCCGGGCTTTTCTAGGGTAATCTGATCTTGTTATGTGTGTGTGCACATTCCACCGCCCCCACCTAGCCGTTGACCTCCCATCTTGACCCCACATACCACATTCTATAGAGAACACTTTAGTATCAGCTCAAAGCGTTTTCATATTCCTGCAAGCATAAATGGTTTAAAACATTAATAATGAATTCCTTTAATCATTGATTACACATTGATATATTGGTTTTGCACATATGCACTCATATAATTAGCATAACATAATTTTCAAAGGTTAATATCCCTCAAAACATGGCATAGACCAAGGACACAGGTAGCATAACCACAAGCCAAGCTACACATTAGAATTGCAAAGTAACGGTAGCTAATTGTATATTTACAGTGCATCTATTGTTGTTTTCAGGGATTGCTGCAGAGACTACGGATCAGTTGGTTGTGAAAACCGAGGATCTCTTCCAGAAGTGTATGCAAATCTACTCTACAGAGCATACACGGGTAATAAAGAAAAATTTCATTAGTAGAGATTGAGTAATGTTCCTGTTGAGGCAGGAGTTTATGGAGCAAGATTAGTCTCAATAATAATTCTCACAAAAGACACTATGCACACATGCATAGCCAAATTTACATGCATGAAACCTAATTCATGTGAATGAAAAATATTATATTCAGAAAAAACAATTCAAGTACTCAAAATAATATGTATTCATAAAATGTTTCTCAAACACAAAACATTTTACAGTTTTGTCTTTAATTGCTTTCCTAACGTGTTTCCAAACATGTTATTTGTTTTTAGGTCCCCTCCCTGACCCAGCTGTACTGGCTGTTGGAGAAGCTCTAAAAGGACTCCGTCCCCAACCTCTGATTTCCAGTGTGCTTAATGACTTCTCTGAACTGTCCTTAGTGGACTCCAGATTCGGTCCTGTGCCCAGAGGTTCTGTGCTCTCCTACCAGTGCCCTCCTCTCATGACCAAAAACAAGGTGAAACACCCTGATGCTCCTTTGTTCCCAAAACTCCCTATTGATGGTGCTGCATTTCCAAGGAGTCTGCACTTCGTCCCAAGCTGCCACCAGTTCCTCCATTTGGAGAGCGTAAGTGTCTCAATGGAGTTGGCAGCTGTAATAGAGGAGCAAACTCAAGACCAATCAGAGTGTCCATTATGGAAGGAAATGCGCAAGCCGAGAGTGACAGCTAGCAGGTTTCATGAGGCTTCTCATGTGCGAGGGGAGACATCTGGCCAGGCACTGGCAAGACGGATACTCAAGGGCACAAAGCAAACTCAGGCAATGAAAACAGGCCTTGACAAGGAACCTGAGGTACTGGAACGTTACTCTGATCTGTTTAATGTTAATGTCTCACCTTGTGGTTTTGTGGTACACCCGGATGCTCCCTACCTTGGTGCCAGTCCTGATGCCAAAGTTTATGACCCTAATGCAGATCCCTGTTTTGGACTTGCTGAGGTGAAATGCCCTGATGTTCATACAGTTTCTGAGGCTAGGCATATTAAGATTGTGAATGGACAGGCAACCCTCAAAAAATCCCACAAATATTACTGGCAGGTTCAAGGTCAATTGGCTGTAACTGGACTCAGTTGGTGTGACTTCATCACTGACACTAAAGAGGACTTAACTGTCGAAAGAGTGTGGAGGGACAGTGTCATGATAACTCAGATGAGAGAGAACCTGGACCTTTACTATTTTTGTACATACATGGATGAATATCTTAAGTGTGGGCTCTAATAGGCTTAATTGGACTCATGCATTGTGTAAATATATAAAATGTTAATACTGTTAAAATAACTGAGTCTGTAATTGTTTGTATAGTTATTTTATTCAATGTTTTGTTTTAATGATTTCAAGATTTGTGTTATATATATATATACCTGCCATACATTATATATACATGTAATTTATATATATTTTACCTTAACATACTGTCTATTTTCAACAATTCATAACAACTATTTACATATTAAACTGTACAAAGTTACAAATATTATAAAGCAATAAGCCCCGTGAAGCCGTGGTTTACAGTGTATTTCTAACAGCTAAGGGGCATTGTTAGGCACGATACAAAGCAAACCCCATTAGCTGTTATAAATTATTTATATAAAAAGCTTTTATAAAACAGTTATTCCATATACGTAGTAAGGTTTCACAAAATAAAACGGAGCAAATAAAGTGTAATCATATTAATAAAAACAGTATTCTTCCACCTAACAATGTAGCTCCTCGGAAACAGTTGTGGTTCCAACAAAGTGCCAAGCAACACACAAAGTAAACAAAGGTGTAGGTTTGTAGTGTAATTTACAACAGCTTCGAACGCGGCTCAACCAATCAGAATCAAGGACCGGAACTATCCGTTTTATAATACAAAACACACAACAGATAAAGATATATTACATTAAAGCCACACTTTAAAATTGTCTGGCTATGATGCACTTGCCGATTTGTGACCTTTAACATCAAGCGGCCACTGAAAATTACTCATCAGGCAGCAGTTAGTCCACAGCTGGTTAACTGTTCCAGACATGGTCAAAGGCACAGTGGTGTCCCAGATGTGAAACTCTTTCACTCTTCTGATGGCTCTCTCAACAAGAATTCAAGGCGTGGCGTGCTATGGTGTTCTCTCTGCATCTTCTTTGCTGAACTGAGCTGCTGTTTTAAAAGGTGGCATGATGAGTTTGGCCCTCGCTCTGCCAGCATGCTTTTGATGGTGAATCCTTTGTCAGCCATGCAAGCATCCTGGCTCCAACAAGTCAAGAATCCCTGACAGTTTTGTCAGCTCTTGATCGGAGATGGAACCTGTGAACAAGTTGGATACAAATGTAACTGCTCCACATGGGGCAACACCAATCAACCCCTTGAAGGTGGTGCTATTCTTGTATGAAGAAAACACCTCAGACTGGAGCGTAAGCGAAGATGGATTCTGGCACCTTATCTCTGTGCAATCAATGATGACCCTCACCTCTGGACAAAACTGCCTAAACTTCTCAGGCATGGTGGAATTCACGTCCTGTCTGCTCATCCATATTGGTAAAGATCCAAGGATAAGGTAAAGATAATTAGCCCACGTTATGATGATGCGGCTGACAGTGGAGAGACTAACTTTGAAAATGTCAGCTAACATTTTCTTTTCAGTCCTGCAGAAACACGACAGCAGTATAAGAAAACTCATCAATCAGTGGCAAGCTGCGGGATGACTTTGAAAGGCTTCCATTCCAGCTGTCTGTCCTTCTTCTGGGCTTTAGACCAGTAGATCAACATGGACGCAGAGGGCTCAATCGCTTTCCAGAATGCTTGGAAGACCTCTTCAGATGGAAACCTGGTGTAGAAACGCACGTCTTCATCTGAAGCGCAAAATCTCTGAAACTATGACAGAGTGACCTATTCTCAGCTGCATGACCTCAGTTTCCAGTCTTCTGACTTCAGCTTCCAATTATTGTATACGTGCAGCTGCTGCATCCTGTGCACCTAGATTCACAAAAAGTAATAGATTAAAAGAATGAAAAACAATTATTACTCATTTAAACAGCAACAGCATTATTTTAACAATGCTTATAAATGACATTCAGCTTGATATGTCTACATAGAAATGTGCAAAGTTGTGTGACATGGTATATTATTATTTAGTTTTCTTTCTTGGATGTTAAATTATGTCATGAATAAAGTGAAAGGATTTAACAAAATGATTATTATAAAGTAATATATTTTTAATAAAGCTTAAAGGAAAATGTGCTTCATACTTTGTGCTTTCAGGAATGCAAACAATATACCTGGAAGAGGAGTGACTGCATAGTCATGGTCTGCTGCTCCAGCTGTTACCTCAGGAACGATGTCGCCGTCGTCTTCTTGATCATCGTCAGAGGAAAGGATGGGACAAGCGTCAAGTCCGTGTCGAGCTCTAACTCTTTCGTACACCGACTCTCGTGATGTTTCTCCCCAGTTGTTCCAAAGAAATCGGGATGGTACGGCCCCTTTTCTGAGACGTTTTCGACCGGTAGCGGAAGTGTAATCAGCGTCAGTGAAGTGCCGGCTACAAACAAAAGTACTACCTCTGAGGATCATAAACGAAGGAGATTGATCGCGTCGAATAGCATGCACCCACTTATTTGTGTCATATTCAAAGCTGGGGAATGCGTGAAAACTTAAATATAGTTGTCGCTGCTTATTGTTTGAGCAATGAGGGACGCTACAGTGACACCTCGATGTTGCTTCAGCCATTGTTGTTTTGACCGGAAATCGCTTTACACAACTAACGGTTCTTCCGCATTCGAAAACCCGGAAGCGTGAAAAAGGCCTATAGGGATAACCGCACCCTGGAGAGGATTGTGAAACAAAACCCATTCAAAAATGTGGGGGAGATTCACAAAGAGTGGACTGCAGCTGGAGTCAGTGCTTCAAGAACCACTACGCACAGACGTATGCAAGACATGAGTTTCAGCTGTCGCATTCCTTGTGTCAAGCCACTCTTGAACAACAGACAGCGTCAGAAACGTCTCGCCTGGGCTAAAGACAAAAAGGACTGGACTGCTGCTGAGTGGTCCAAAGTTATGTTCTCTGATGAAAGTAAATTTTGCATTTCCTTTGGAAATCAGGGTCCCAGAGTCTGGAGGAAGAGAGAGAGGCACAGAATCCACGTTGCTTGAGGTCCAGTGTAAAGTTTCCACAGTCAGTGATGGTTTGGGGTGCCATGTCATAATGTTGGTGTTGGTCCACTGTGTTTTCTGAGGTCCAAGGTCAACAGGAAGTTTTAGAGCACTTCATGCTTCCTGCTGCTGACCAACTTTATGGAGATGCAGATTTCATTTTCCAACAGGACTTGGCACCTGCACACAGTGCCAAAGCTACCAGTACCTGGTTTAAGGACCATGGTATCCCTGTTCTTAATTGGCCAGCAAACTCGCTGACCTTAACCCCATAGAAAATCTATGGGTTATTGTGAAGATGAAGATGTGATATGCCAGACCCAACAATGCAGAAGAGCTGAAGGCCACTATCAGAGCAACCTGGGCTCTCATAACACCTGAGCAGTCCCACAGACTGATCGACTCCATGCCACCGCATTGCTGCAGTAATTCAGGCAAAAGGAGCCCCAACTAAGTATTGAGTGCTGCACATGCTTATACTTTTCATGTTCATACTTTTCAGTTGGCCAAGATTTCTAAAATCCTTTCTTTGTATTAGTCTTAAGTAATATTCTAATTTTCTGAGATACTGAATTTGGGGTTTTCATTAGTTGTCAGTTATAATCATCAAAATTAAAAGAAATAAACACTTGAAATATATCAGTCTGTGTGGAATGAATGTATACATTATACAAGTTTCACTTTTGAATGGAATTAGTGAAATAAATCAACTTTTGATGATATTCTAATTATATGACCAGCACCTGTGTGTATGTATGTATATATATATATATATATATATATATATATACTGTATATATCAAACAGTTGGATTTTGTGGGTGAAGTTTTCGTTTTTTTACTTTCCTTTTCAAACATTTGCTTTGTTAATTTGTTGAGTATGGGACAAGAAATATCTAAACCACTACAGGGTGAAAGGCTGAAAAATGTTATGATCAAAATGATAAGGGTTATTGGACACAACCATTTGTTGATAATTTGGCGAATGGTCTGAAAGCGTTGGACCGCAAATTGAGAAGTATCCAAGATTCTGTTCTTTAAGAAAAATTATATGGAGTTAATGAAATCCAAGGTTAAAGGTGGATGGGGTGATCCTCAATGGGATTATAAATATATGGGAGAATCATATGAAATTTGGAAAACAATGAAAATAATATGTAACGAAGGTCCCAAGCGTGTTAATAAAGCGAACAAAATTTCGACTGTAAAGACACCACCACCTTATGATACAGCCGTAATTACTGTCCAAAATAATGCTAAGACCAGCTCAACTTTATATCCTTCCTTACTTTCTTTTAGTTCTTGTGCACATCCCCCTCCCCTTCCCCATCTAGAGATGAACAAAGAAACTGTACGCCTGCAGAGTGCAGCTCAGCCGTCAATGGCGTGGGTTCAAGAAGGACCTAGAATTATTCTTAAACCAGCAACAATGACAGACATTGATACTATATGTAAAACTCTCCCGAACGTGAATAATTCTAACAAATTTGTAGATGTTTTGCTTTCACAAACATGTTCTGCACAATTAAGCGGCTCGGATTACAGATCGATCTTATTACGAGTTTTGGTGGATGATGTTACTGAATCGTCTCTTATTGCGGAAATCCCTGCTTTAAATCTTGATCATGATGAATTGTATGTCAATGGTATACAGCGAGACCCTCGTACATTTTGGTGTACCGATCCCGAAAATGTCACTAAATTCTTTAAACAGGTTAATAATTTTCTAGACGCTCGTGCTCATGTATGTAGGGATCCGACCCATGCAACAAATACCACGCAAAATAAGGACCAGACCACTTCTGCTTTTGTTTCTCGTTTTAAACGTGTGGAAGAAGATTCTCGTATTCCAATAAATGGTGAAATGTCCTCACTGTTTATAAATAAATGCTTAAATAATATGAATCCATATTTGGCGCGTTTGGTTCGTGTAACGACTGCAAATTTAATGCAACAAACAAATTCGTGAGTTAGACGCTTCTGGTGGTTTCACTTCGTTTCTGTTTAAGCCGAAGCAGGAAGTTATGTTTTCAGCTCCACAACAACGAATGACTGCTTTGTCTGTGTGTACCAAAGGGACCCAAAGGGGCGGCGTTCAGTATATCTCCCGCCTCTGGGAGATCCTAAAAGGTCCAGAGTGTGTCATAATTGCGGAATGGCAGGGCACTGGGTAAGGGAGTGCAAGCTGAAGCAGGCACATGAGCTCACACGTATGCCTCAACAGACAAACCATACACAAGCACCACTATATAACAGTAATTATGCTGATCAATATCAGGTGTCTTTTATAAACAAGAAGGATGAGCGAAATAATCAAAAAAATGCATAGGGGTGCCCACAGAGCGATGTCAGTCCAGATGTACAGTCAATGATTTGTTTTTCTCTTAGCAGCCGCACGGATGAATTACCCATTGTAAATTTAGAAGTGAATGGGGTAGATTACTCATTTTTGATCGACACGGGTGCTACGTGCTCATCTATTTCTGCTAAATTTTATGAAGGGCGATCACAAATCGCACTACACTCTGTTGGGGTTTCAGGGACTGACGTTATTTGTCATATGACACCTGCCATTGAGGTAGGGTACTTAATCACCTGCCTTTATTTCACAAATTTGTAATTACTCCAAATTCACCATTTAATCTTTTGGGCAGAGATCTCATGCATAAACTTGGCATTGATATTGTATTTTCAGACAGCTCTGTTAATTTTTGCTTTCAAATGTCCCAAATGCAACTGTGGACGTAATGCCCTACTTCATGAGTAATGACG
Organism: Gymnocypris eckloni scoliostomus; assembly: GCA_027564155.1. Classification (NCBI taxonomy): domain Eukaryota; kingdom Metazoa; phylum Chordata; class Actinopteri; order Cypriniformes; family Cyprinidae; genus Gymnocypris; species Gymnocypris eckloni. The sequence continues at coordinate 45,854,406 of CM050415.1, forward strand.
AACCACAATTATTTAAATACAATATTACAGAGGTAAACCCGACGTTGTGGTCACAGTATAAAGATTAATCAGGCCTCGTTAACATACCCTCTTACAAGGCGAAATTGATGTACATGAAGTAATACCCATTGTCACTTGAAAAGGTTGAGGGTATTCAACCAGTAATTGATTTTTTAAAAAAGGGGTTATTGTCCCCACTCACTCACCTTACAATACACCAATCAATCCCATCATAAAAGTTGATGGAACGAGTTGGCGTTTAACACAAGGCTTGAGGACTATTAATTAATTAATAATTCCTCTGGCCCCGATTGTGCCTGATGTGCCGACTATTCTAAATTGTATACCACACAATCACACCTGTTTCACGGTGATTGATTTGTGTTCAGCTTTCTTCTCCATCCCCGTGCATGCAGAGACACAGCCGTTGTTTGCATTTACATTTAAAGGTATGCAGCTGACCTGGACACGCCTAGCTCAAGGATTTGTTGATAGCCCAGCCGTTTTCTCAGCTGCAGTGAAACATGTTTTGAACGCTGTAATATACCTGCCATCCACAGTTTGTGTACTGAACTATACAGATGATATTTATTTGTTTATTTTTTTATCATAGAATTTTTATTGTTGCAAATTGCATTTTACATTTTATATCACCCCACCCACCAGCAATCCCCCATTAGTACACAACAACAAAAAACAAATAACATACATATACACATGTACATACACACATAGCATAATAAAAAAACAATGATAAAATAAGGGTATACATATATCTCCACTCAATCCACGCCTAAGATTTGTAAATCATTAAAGAATGTGATAAATTGTTGCCATTTTTCAAAAAGATTCCCCTACCTCTGATATTGTACTTAATTTTTTCAAGTTTTAGAAAAATACCAAATCTTTGAGCCAAACTGAAATAGAGGGGTTGAGGAGGTCCAAGACAACAGAATTTTGTGCCTAGCAAGAAGAGATGCGAAAGCTATGGCCTCAGCTTGTCTCCGGCTTAAAGGCTGACCCGAGAAGGAACACCAAAGATTGCAATCAAAGGGCAAACAATTAACTCGACCCCTAGGACATCAGAAAGTATTTTAAAGAAGGAATTCCAAAAGTTTTGCAACTTGGAACAAAATGCAAACATATGACTAAGGTTACATGGTGAAAGTTTACATTTATCACACACATCTGAAACATTGGGATATATTTTAGAAAGTTTTGCCTTCGAGAGATGAGCTCTGTGAATCGTTTTAAATTGTATAAAGCTAAGTCTAGTACATGAGGTGGTGGTAATGCACTTTGTCTAATACTCTACTCCAGTAGTCATCCTCAAACTCGAGGTCAAGTTCCTCTTCCCAAGCCCTGATTATTTTAATGTTGTGATGATTATCCTTTGACAAGATAATTGCATATATCTTAGAGATAATCCCACCCTATGAAGATTCAATTTAAATGCCTCCTCCCAAGGAGAATTTGTAGGTAGGAGGAAACCCAGAGAACAGAGAGAGAGGCACAGTGCCTAATTTGAAAGTATCGAAATAGGTGAGAGGAAGGTAAATTAAATGATAACGATAATTCAGAAAAACTTGCAAACACATTATTAATGAAAAGATCTTCAAAGCATTTCAGACCTTTCTTTTCCCAGAGAGAGAATACAGAATCTGAGAAGGAGGAAGAAAGAGATGATTTTTATGTATTGGAGCCATGGTTGATGCGGAGGTAAATTTGAAATTACGTGAAACTGAAAGAATATTTTAAGAGAAGAGCATACTATTGGATTATCCGTGTAATGTGAAGGGGACATGGGGAGAGAAGAGAACACCATAGCAGGGAGAGATGACGAAACAAGACTTAGCTTCTAAATTGCACCATGGTAAAGAGGAGTCCTGTACCCAGAACACCAACTTCTGAATATTTGCTGCCCAATAATAATACATAAAATTGAGCAGGAAAGCCCTCCACTTAGTCGATTTTTACAAAATTTTGGAAACTCTAGGAGTTTTCCTGCCCATATAAAGAGGAGATTAATTTTCTATATTCTTGAAGAAAGATTTGGGTAGAAACAAAGGAATAGCTTGAAAGAGGTAAAGAAATTTGGGGAGAATATTAATTTTACAGCGTTTATCCTACCTAGTGGAGATAATGGAAGAGCCGCCCATCTTAAAAAGCTGACTTCATGTATGAAACTAATGGTGCAAAATTTGCTGCTTTTAAGGCAGAGTAAGAAAGGGTAACATTTACACCAAGATACTTGAATTTAGAACTCTCCAAGTGGAAAGGTAAGTCATTCTGTTTTAATTTTTGGCCAGACTGATTTATGGGTAAACATTCACTCTTCTGCAGGTTTAGTTTATACCCAGAAAATTTCCCAAAATCATCTAATAGATGTATTATCTCAGGAATAGATGCAATTGATCGGTATAAGGCTAATTTATGTTCGATTCCCTTGCGGATTATACCTTGAAAAACAGGAAGTGTTCTAAGCATTATTGAAAGGGGCTCAATGGCAATGGCAAAAAGTAATGGAGATAGGGGGCATCCCTGGCGTGTACCCCGTGATAAGGTAAAATACTCAGAATTAACACTATTAGTAGAAACTGAAGCTTGTGGGTCAACATATAGTAAACGTATCCATGATATCAATCCCTCACCAAAACCGAACTCCTTCAGAACTCTAAACAGATAAACCCACTCTATCCTATCAAATGCCTTTTCGGCGTCTAACGAAATGACCACCTCAGAGGAAACACTATTTTGTCTTGAGTATAAAATATTAAAAAGAGTACGAATGTTAGAGAATGAATACCGTCCTTTAATGAATCCAGTTTGTTCTTCTGAGATAATACTAGGAAGTACTACCTCTAAACGAAAGGCCAAAATCTTGGCTAAAATCTTAACATCAACATTGAGGAGGCTAATAGGTCTGTATGAGTTACACAATGTTGGGTCCTTCCCATCTTTAGGCAATAGAGTTATAGATACTTGTCTCAGTGTTAGGGGCAACATACCTAGATCTAAAGATTCCTCAAATACAGACAAAAGAAGCGGGGCCAGTTTGACATGAAATTTCTTATAAAATTCGGAAGGCAACCCGTCTGAGCCAGGGGATTTCTTAGATTGTAATGAATTAATTGACTTAGTGATCTCCTCTAAGGTGATGGGTCCATCAAGTTCAGGCACTAAAAGAGGATCAACCCTGGGGAAGTTGATACGCCCAAGAAATTGGTTCATTTCTTCTGAATGGCCAGAAGCTTCAGTTTTATACAGAAAAGAGAAAAGTTTTAAAAGTTGAATTAATCTCCACAGGATCTGAGGATAATACTCCATCAGGCTGTGCAATTTGAGTAACAAATTGCGAAGCTGCTCGATTATGGTTGATGGGCCAGGAGGCGACCACCTTATCCCCATACTGTAGTAATTACTGCGGCGTAACAAAAGTCTCTCTGCCTCACCTGTGGTTAACAGATTGAATTCTGCCTGCAAATTAAGCCTTTGTTTATGTAGCTCCGGAGTCGGTCTATGAGCATATTGGTCATCTAGAGCTTGAATACTGTCAGATAACTTTTTAATCCTATTCCTCCGTTCTTTATTAACATAAGCGGAGTAAGAAATGATCTGTCCTCTTAAAAAGGCCTTCAAAGTTTCCCACAATAAGGAGTAAGAGATTGAATCAGTCTGATTAGTAAGGAGAAAGTCATCTATTGAATTAGAAATATATTCACAGAATGCTAAATCAGATAGAAGTAAAGAATTGAACCGCCAGGGTGATCGAAAAGTGTGAAATGGAAATAAAAGAATGTCAAGACTTAGAGGGGCATGGTCTGAAATAACAATGGGCAGATATTCAGAGTTTACAACCTGAGGAATTAGAGAATTATTGATAAAAAAATAATCTATACGAGAGAAAGATTGATGGACACATGAGTAAAATGAGTATTTCCTCACAGTGGGATTCAAGTGTCTCCATGGGTCAATATAGCCATTCTGAACCATAAACTCAGAAAAAATCTTTGACATGGCAGAGGAAGCTTTCATAACAATGCTTGATTTATCCAAATCAGGATCAATAACACAGTTTAAATCTCCCCCAAATATCAAAAGATGTGTGTTCAAAGCTGGGAACTTTGACAACAAATCCTAGGCAAAGTGAGCATTATCAAAGTTTGGGGTATATACATTTGCTAGAACTACTGGTGTTTGTGAAATTTTCCTTTCACAATTACATATCGACCATTCATATCAGAAATAACATTGTCAATAGAAAAGTGCACAATCTTATTAATCAAAATGGCAACTCCTCTGGACCTGGAATTAACGTTCGAATGAAAAATGTGTGATGTCCAGCGAGTTTGGAGCCTGCATTGATCCTTAAGACGCAGATGAGTTTCCTGGAGGAATACAACGTCAGGTTTTTGTAGTTTCAAATGTGTCAAAACTCTGGATCTTTTAATGGGGCCATTCAGTCCTTTCACGTTCCAACTCAAGAATCTAACTGAGCTTCTGGTATTGTCCATCAGGTTAGGTTAATATATAAGAGAGGAGACCACAAGCAAAAAAAAAAATACAAAAAAATCAAACAGACACATTAATTGGGGAAAAGCCCACCATCCCTCCCCACCCCACCCTGAACATCACTCAATTTCTTCTCTCATTCCCAAACAATGGAGGCAGAACACCAAATCTGGGAACCTCCGATGCTCAAAAACTGTATCTATTCTCGTCTATGTCCTATGAAGTCATTCCCGAACATATGGAGTAACATAAAGAATAGTCATTTCAGGCAACATGAAAACATTTATCTAAACTCACCTGGTTAACAGTGATCAATTATCAGAGTACAACTGCTTATAAAATAGTGTCCTTTGCATACTTATCTCTACATAATACCTAGGAAGTTGAATACCGCGTTAAACCATTGCTGTGCTTCTTTGGGACAGTCGAATTGAAACTTCTCATCGTCGAGGTCAATCATCAGGCGAGCGGGGAATTTAAGAGAGAACCTCACGTTCTTCTCACGCAGGTTGTTTCTCACAGCTGAAAATGCCGCCCTCCTCTTAGCAACGCTGGAGCTGAGATCAGGAAAAATGAAGACCTTACGACTCTGATAGAAGAGCTGGTTCCAATTCCCACACCGAATAACTTTTTCTTTATCGCCGTAGTAGTGAAATCGCACGATCATTACTCTAGGCCTTTGATTCTCCCGGTCAACCGAAGACGCGGAGCCAATACGGTGCGCTCTATCCAGCAGCGGGGGAGTGGGAAAGATTTCTGACCCGAGCACGTCCTGGAAAAATTGAGACATGAACGTAACCGGATCGCTCGCTTCTGCTCGCTCGGGGATGCCGATGACCTGGAGATTGCAACGCCGAGAGCGTGACTCCAAGACCTCCACTTTATCGGTGAGTTGCTTGTTAGCCGAAGTCAACTTTAGCACCGTCTGTTCCAGTGCTACAATGCGGTCGCTGTAATCGTTCAAGTGCTGATCAAGCTCCTCAATGTGCCGTCCTTGTAATTCAATGCTCGATTTAAAACTCTCAAAGGACGCAACAACCGGGGCAAGAGCCGAGTCGATGGCTGCTTTCACCTGTTCTGCGATGGTAGATGATAGCTCGGAGATCAGAGTAACACGAAGATTTTCCAGCTCCAACGGCAGTTTGTCGCCATGACTCTCTGTCACGGCCGCTGAAGATTTAAGTTTCCGTTGCCTTTCAGAAGCCATAAGTCCTTCCAAGCTACAATCGTCGAATAAGATGTTTGAAAAATAAACCACCAAGTGTGTTTAATGTTTCAGGCAGCCTGAAAAATATAATAGATCGACAAAGTGCTTCAAGCGCGTCTTCTCACTCACATGCTCAGCCGGAAGTCCAGATGATATTTGAATATCCGCTGAAACTGAGGCTGACTGTTTGCAGGCCTCAATTGTTGTTTGCAATGTGCTTGCGAGCGCTGGATTTAAGGCCTCGAATGAAAAACTGCAGTGGGTGCAACCCAAAGTGCATTACCTGGGCCACATAATTTCACCAGGACTCAAGGCCATTTCAGCTGAGAGGGAGCAGCTGATAAAGACAATGCTTACTCCTGAAACTGTGAAACAGCTACAAAGATTTTTGGGGTTGTTCAGCCCATACAGACCAGTCCTGACTTCATATTTCTTCGAATTAGAGCTATGCTTGTTCCAACCTATCGCTGCACAAGTTAAGGGTTATGTATGATGACGAAAGCACGCTAGTGCTAGCCCTCCTGGAACCCATAGAGATTGCATTGCAGTGCCTGCAGTTTAAAAAAAAATCTTTGTATGGAAGTGTGGCGAGGGGGGCGTGGTTCAGCGAAGTCTGCAGCGGGAGAGAGACTCAGGAGACAGCGGTAAATAAGTGGGTCAAGTGCAAAATGAGGAACACCTGTGTCTGATTACAGTAATTGGCGTGGAGAGACCGGATAAAAAGCCACCGGAGAAATGGAGAAGACAGAGAGAGACGGAGTGGAGACTTGGGCGCGTGGACTGGGCTGAGGGGATAGCCAGAACAAACACAGAGAGTGAAATCCGAGACAACCGTGAGAGTTGATGAGCATACGAGGTGCAGAGTGCAACCTGTTTAATTTTGTATTGAAGAAACAATAAATCACCCGAGTCTCCACGAGCCCTTGTCCTCTTCCTTCCACATTACGAACTTTGTTACAGGAAGTCTATGGGAACATTCGGGGCGATTCTCAGTCTGACAGAAATCGCTCAAAAGGGGCGGTACTACACAGAACGTAACTCGACGCTGATTAAACTATATTTCCAGAGGCAGAACAAACAGTAAAGAAGAGTGAAAGCAAGCGTAACACTGTGATTGAATGGGAAAGAAAAAAAATCCCTTCCTTTCGGTGGTGCATCGCCCGATCGCCCTAATGGAGAAACCGTCCCTGATTGAAGGAATGAATGGTTCACCCAAAAATGAAAATTCTGTCATCTGTCTATCATTTCTGTCTTAGTGTTTTATTTTTATACCATCATTTACTTATTTTCAAGTTGTTTTAAACCTAAATCAGTTTCTTTCTTCAGCTGAACATAAATGTTATGTTGAAGAATGTGGGTAACCAAACAGTTGCTGGTCCTCAGTGACAGTCCTCAGAACAGTGTTATATATTTTGCTGACTTGTGTACTTACACTATCTCAAATGTTTTGAAAAATGTTTAAATCCAGAGAAATAGCGATTTTAAATAGGGTCTCGTCCCTGGTCATTGCTTCGCCTGCCAATGACGTCATATGTCCTCGATTTCCGGTTTTGTTTTGTAGAAAACATGGAAACACCAAAAACGCTTTAATATTTTATGAGTTTTATCAGACAGGTGACGACCCGCACAGAGTAGCATTACAACAGAACTTTCAAATGTATCTAGTATGATAAAACAGTGCTCGACTGTGGCATAATAAATGCTCCGCTGCTTTCAAGATGTCACGCTCATTTAGCGGCCTCATTTTGCTTCGAAGTATTTCCACCTCACTCTGCTTCATTCTACGTCGTTAATAAATCTTTAATACATTAGCTCATCCATGAAAATGATTTCTGGCCGAGTCCCGTCAGATTGCATCGGCTGTGGGGATGAAGACGACAGCTCCCACGATTCCACACTCAGTCACGGCGTCATCAAACTATGCCTTTGTTTCTTTGTTTGTTTTGAATACGTGCTCTCTAGCGGCGAAAACTTACCTGCTCGCATCCATTTCTCTCAACTGTTTACTCCCATTTTAGACATAAAAAACTGTTATGTAAACCTTGTGTGTCTTTGACAGTATTCGTGCGATCAGACGCAAAAGATAACTTAGTCCAGTAATCAGGTGCTGTTTGACAGGCTTTTAGTGTGCGCACGCTTCATGTGTGCCGTGCTCAGAAAAAACGAATGTTAGAACAGCCCCTGAATTATAAATGTTTAACCGGCAAGGCTTTAAAACACATAAGCCAGAGATGCAAACTTGTCAACTTTCACCTTGAAATAGGTCATTAATAGTGTAGATCTATAAAACATTTTTATTGTGTGTGTGTGTGTGTGGTGGGGTCGTCGTCGTCGTCGTATCTGTGTCATGTCACCTGTAGCATTTTTCTCTGTTAGCAAAGGAATGGACTCGCCCTACTCTGTCTCTGATTGGCTTACCTTAATGTTCTTTCCCTCATCCAAACCAATCTCACTCCTGAAGCCAAACTTTTAGACGCTGCAGGCAACTGTCCATATTTCCAGAGGCTATGTAAAACGTGAAGGAACAAGGTAACGGTAAGCAACTTATTTTTTAAATGATGGTTAGATTAGCCTGTTTGTAGCTAGCCAAATTAAGTTAGCTGTAGAGCAGGATGGAATGCATTTGTATCTGCTGTAAATTATGTTTAAACTGTTCCAGTTTAAATGATGATTACCTGTGAGGCAGAAGTTGTTGTTTTTTTTGCGTGAGGCTCCTGTTGTGATAGATATGAAGATTGTAAGTTACATTATCACTACATTAGTTCATTACCCTTTGAAAAAATACTCCTCAGTCTCGACCATAACATTTGTCTTACATATCAGTAAACTATTACTCTGACATGAAGTCAATTTGAGAAATGTTCGACCTACAAGTAAAGCATAGCATTTAATGTTCAGTAATATTAGTATCACTCAGCTCAAGTGGAGGCAACATTAAGTGTCAGCCTGTAACAGTCTGTTTCAAACGGAGAAACACCTCGCGGTTAGCTTGTCAGCTGCTTAAAAATTTGAGTGCTGAAATGACAATTTACAGTGGTTTATTTGCCCTGACTAAGTTCATGTAACATCTTAACAACAATCCTTGTTGATTGTAGACTGTAGTTGTCGCTCAGACGTCTTTTAATCACATAAAGCTGTTTATCCTTGAATGGTGCACTGCAAAACATGCTTTCCTACTTAGTTTTTATCTTGTTTCTAGTCCAAATATCTAAAAAGTCTTGAATCAAGAAGCATTTTATAGAAGTAAAAATTATTGTCTTGTTTTCAGTAAATAAAATAAGTCAAAATGAAGTGAGTTTTTCCTTAAATCAAGCAAAATAATCTGACAATGGGGTAAGCAACATATATTTTAAAATACTTTTTGTTCTGAAAAAAGGTTTGATTTAATAATTATTAGATATTTGGACTGGAAACAAGACAAAAATGTAAAAAAGAAATTTTGCAGGGTGTTATATTTTCTCCTAAACAGCAGTTTGACTTGCCTCTGTGTGTGAAATGTGCTATGTGAATTATATTTACATATGGTGGCATTTAACTAGTTCAGGTAGCAAAACTTTACCTATTACCCACTGAAACTTTTTTCAGAGTGAGGGAATGAGAGAGTTTGAGGAGTAAGATGCCTTTACTGTGGCTAAACTAGAAGCTGGAGTCAGGTGCAAATGGAGCTGGTCCGGGTTGAACTTAGAATCAAAGTGTGATGTGAAGGAAAAGGAATAGGTCAGTCCCTCCAGGATTTTGCGATTCTGCGATCGCTGAATTTATCGCAGAATCAAGCAAACTCCGCAATGTTCGCCAAAACTCGCACATTTCGTAATTGCCGCAGATTTTCTGCAGATTTTTGGCTTAGACGCATCCTGTAATGTCATCGCAATGCGCATTCAGTTAAAGAAAGGTTGTTTCTCAGTTCCAAAAATGGAAATAACAGCTTTGTGTTCTCTTCATGCCCGATTTACAAGAGCTACATTGGACAAATGAACCAAAAGCAGAATGAATCCACGCTACTCATTTGGGCTACATGGCGCAAACCGTTCATCTGCTCGGACCGGAGCGGGCTGCTCTTGATCACGCGACACCGTTATACACAGTGCAGGGAGATACAGTGAAGAAAGTAGTCGAATTCACTGCGAATCAATAACATCTCTGTCAAATCTTGTGAGAAGCATTCAAATTTAGAGCAGAATTCTATTAAAGCTACAGACATCAGAACAAACGCCACTGATATGGAAACCAGGAAAAACATTGTTCAAGAAACACAAATCTCCACCATTCACCAACAACATGTGGCAGAAATGGTCTTAATGTTTTCGAGTGTTTTAAATGCTTCACACAACTTTTTCCAGCACTTCAAAGCTTTAAGTATTACCGAATTTTAAAGTAATATTTTAAGTGATGATAATTATTTTGCATCCTTCAAAGGTTGCCCCATTTATAAAACTAAAAGTTTCATAATGTAGGAAGCAAACACTTATTAAAAATAAAAATACATTAAATTGCCACTAGTAGATGGCTGCAGAGAAGTACTTATAGGCTTAGTATATTGTTACTGCAAAACAATAAGAAATGCCGCAAATATTACTACAAATATTTAGAAAAGACGCAGCAAAATCAGTCATTTTAGGTCAGCAAAAATCAGAAAAAAGTCCCGCCGAAATCCTGGAGGGACTGATAGGTGTTTCAATTTCAAAAATTGAGAAACCAGGCCATGCCAGATGCAGCCTCTGCTGCAAAGAGATAAATTATGTTACCAAGGGCTCCCATGCCCTTTGGCACATTGTAAAACTGAAAACATGGCCAAAAGGTGGTGACCATTATGACTACACATATGGCGCTTTTCCACCGCGTGGTACGACTCGGTTCGGCACGGCTCGTTACGGCACAGCACGGCTCGGGCGGTTTATGCTTCCACTGCAGTTTAGTACAGCTTTAGAGTGGGCAGGATTATTCACGTGTCGTTATATTTGCACCGCCTACTGCCATGACATCATCGCAAACGCGCACAAACACAACAAAGGAGCATATCGACGGAATTGTATTTTTCATTCTCGGCATTTGGATGTTTTAACAGCAATGGAGAGGCGTATGAGAGTGCTTGGGATTTACCCCCAGCAGCAGAGACTGTGGTGGCAGTGCCACAGGCTGTAGAGGAGGACGGCAGGGATGTTGCAGGTGTGCTGCATTACTTGAATAGTTAACGTTACGAATGTTCTGTAAAGTGAATTATAAATAAACATTACAATATTTCAAAATGTACAATGTATCCCTTGTTTTTTTATTTATGTGTTGTGTCTCTAAGTCAATAATCTCGTTAATTCGGTGCACTGCATTAAGCAGCTGCGTTCAGTTTTAATTGGAGTGTCCTCTAACTGAACTGAATTATTTTATTACTATAAAAATCTAAACGACGGTGGGGGCGATGCGCGGTGGGCAAGTGGCGTAACGGTGTTGCGTCTAACACCGGTTTCACCGCCAACACCATCTATCGTGGCAAGCCTAATCCATACAGACCATAAGTGGGCTTCAGACCAGGTCATTTTCATAGATATTATGAAATACACTATATTGCCAAAAGTATTGGGTCACCCCTTTTAATGAAAGGTTTGACTACTTTAGTCATTTCCATGAGTACAAATGTTAATGTTTAAGCATATAATGATATTCTAGGAATTGTGTGCTTCCAATTTAATAGCAACAGTTTGGACAGGACCCTTTTCTAAGATAGACCCTTTTCTTTTTTTCAAGATAGAAGACGCACAAAATGATTGAGAAACAGCACATTCCTAAGGAAGTCGTAAAAGGTTAATACATGAGTGATCCGCATTTAACTGGCTGGCCGATTTCCTGCCCTAAGTCTCCTTATCTCAGGAGACCTCTAAAAACTAGGAGAGATTTGAGGAAACATCTGGATGTATTCCAGAACAGGACCTCACTGTTGGTTCTTATCACTTAACCATAATTCAACCGAAACAGGACAAAATAACTCTCTATCTGGACATGGTCCCGGATGACCATTTAACGTATAATTCAATAATGGAGGACTGTTTTATGGTGAGACTTTCGAACTGAACCTCCACAGATACACATCAAAAGGTGACTCTGCTTGACCCCGGACACCTCCCATTTCTTTGTCGCATTCCAGAAAAAAAAGGGCTCTCTCTCCGTTCTTTTGCAGACAGGGAACGAGCAGACTGTTGTGGACTTTATGCTAAAAGACAGTTAATGGTTCCTGCTACTATTGTAGCAACATACTCAAGAGACAATATATATTAAGGTTGTATTTTAAGTCTTGTATAAGCTTGCTGTGTAGTGGAACCTATGGTATTTTCCTAACCTATGACGCATTGTTTCCTGTAAAGTTATAACTAGTATTTAGTTTCATACAAATGGTCATGATAAATGCAACAATTTGGTGTGAACTATATGTCGATTCTCAGCATCGCGAATGATGAATACTCTTATAACTTATTAGAGGTATTTCTTTCATGGAAAGAAGTTGTGTGGGGTGGGGCTCGCCCACAAGAACAATCTGATTGGGACAGCCCATGGGTGGACCCAAATCGAGCTGTTTAAAATGAGCACTACAGCTTTTAGCAGGAGGTTTTTCTTCTCACTCGCTGCTTGCTGATTTGCTGGAAGCTTCGGCTTCGTCTTCACTGGTCGCGCTGGAAGCGCTCGACCCCCGACTTACCATCAGGCTGACTTCAAAGACTTTGGCTTCGGCTCACTGATTGCGCTTCGAAGCGCCCGTAACATCTGGTCTATAATATAACAACACTACAAATACTTAGTCAAACTCCTGAAGAAACCTTGAAAGCCTGAAACTATGCGGAAGGAACTCAGAGAAGAAATTCAAGCGTCGCTTCTCTCTCAAAGAACCAGGCAACCGCCAATCGCAGGAGGGGTTCCCTCAGTGACATCACGCAACAAGCCAATCAGCCGCCGGGATTCCCTCAGCCATCCGAAGGAAATACGCGGAAAGATCTGCAGCCAACTCAACTGAAAGCAAGTAGACCGAACAAATCTCTATTCTTACTGAACTAATGATGAATTGATCTGTACGCAGAAAAGATAGCAAAGTCTCTGCTGTGATCTTCCTCTAGTTAAAGTTACGAGATAGCAAAAGAGTGCTAGCTTTAAACTTTCTTCTAACCGCAAAACTCCTGATATGTATGAGCGTATGTTTATGTGTGTATATGTGTTTTATTAAGTTTAGTCTATGTATTGTAGAATAACAGTTAGCAAACTAGATAAAAAAGTTTTTCGAGACAAACTTTAAGTTGGCTTGAGAAAGCCGGACCAGAAAGTTTTAAAAAGTTTTAAAAGTTTAAAAAAAGTTTTAAAAGTTTAAGTTTTAAAAGTTTTAAGTTTGAAGCTTTTCAGTCTGAAATTGTTTGAAGTTTAACAGTTTTAAAAGCTTAAAGTTTGATAGATAGATAGGGTCAGATGATAGATAGTTAGATGGGGTCAGATTATAGATAGATAGATAGATAGATAGATAGATAGATAGATAGATAGATAGATAGATAGATAGATAGATAGATAGATAGATAGATAGATAGATAGATAGGGTCAGATTATAGATAGATAGATAGATAGATAGATGGGGTCAGATTATAGATAGATAGATAGATAGATAGATAGATAGATAGATAGATAGATAGATAGATAGATAGATAGATAGATAGATAGGGTCAGATTATAGATAGATAGATAGATAGATGGGGTCAGATTATAGATAGATAGATAGATAGATAGATAGATAGATAGATAGATAGATAGATAGATAGATAGATAGATAGATAGATAGATAGATAGGGTCAGATTATAGATAGATAGATAGATGGGGTCATATGATAGATAGATAGATAGATAGGGTCAGATTATAGATAGATAGGGTCAGATTATAGATAGATGGGGTCAGATTATAGATAGATAGATAGATAGAGTCAGATTATAGATAGATGCTACGGACCTCAGAGTGGTTGCTAGGGTATTCTAGGTGGTTGCTAGGATGTTTCTATGCGGTTGCTGGGGTACCCGGTGTGGTTGCTAGGGTGTTGCTAAGTGGTTGCTAAGGTACCCAGGTCGGTTGCTAGGGTGTTGATATGCAGTTGCTAGCATGACTCGCAAGTGACTAGCATGTTTTGCATGTTACTAGCATGTCGCTAACATGTTTCTAGCATCATTAGCATTTCCCTAGCATGATTAACATGTTACTAGCATGTCTCTAGCATGATTAGCATGTTGCTAACATGTTTCTAGCATCATTAGCATTTCCCTAGCATGATTAGCAAGTTACTAGCATGTCGCTAACATGTTTCTAGCATGATTAGTATTTCATGATTGGCTTTTCAAAGTTTGAAAAGTTTAAAAAGTTTAACTTTGAAAAATTTGAAAAGTTTTAAGTTTGACATTTTTCAGTCTGAAATAGTTTGAAGTTTAAAGTAGTTTTAAAAACTTAAAGTTTGATAGATAGATAGATCTAGTGGTTGCTAGTTTGCTACATTTAACATATACTCTGTGGTTCCTGATCACATACAGTCAAATTGGCAAGGCTTTACAACACTACACATTTATTAATATATTTTAAAAATAATAGGTAAATCTAACTATCCCATAAAACAATGCGAATGATGTCGCAAAACTTGGCAGACGTAACATTTACATTTAGTTATTTACCAGACACTTTTATCCGAAGCGACTTACAAATGAGGACAATAGAATCAATCAAAACCAACAAAAGCGCAACAATATGCAAGTGCTATGACTCGGTTGTAGCATGTTTTTTTTTTTTTTTTTTAAACACGGATGCATGAGTAACATACTATTTAAATATGTAAAAGACTCAAAGATAATGAACAGGATCTAATTAGTTTTCCTTTATCGTCAGTCCTCCACACTCCATTCCAGTAGGTGGCGGAGATGCACCATAAGCTAGTTTGCCAACCGCCATTAAACGCAGAAGAAGAAGAATGGCAGACGCAATGCAATGCAGGCTCCTCGCTGTATTTTGCAAGAGGTTAGTAATTAAGTATGCTTCAAAATCAGTTTGTTTTATTAAGTTACTAAGTTATTTCATTGGCATATTACGTTACAATGGAAAGTAAATGAGGCCGTTCGTGTACTTTTTTGGTTAAACGTGCTACAGCAAGCACATGTGGCACATTGCGACTCCGCAAGTGGTAATCATAGCATGCACCAATGTAAATATTACGTCAATATGTAATCAGTTTTATTGCAATTTAAAACCAGAGAATGTTAATGGACAAGAGTGGTAAGTTACGCAGGTCCACATGCGCGAACCAAAAAAAAAAATGCTTAAGTTCAGGCCGCGCATTTGCGCACCGACATGGTTGACAGCTGTTGCACAATTACCATTTTAGATCGTCAAACGGTACTATATAAGATTTATATAAAAAAAACTAAAAGCAATAATCTAGGCTATCCGCTGCCGTTTTCAAAGCACAGTGCAAAACTATCCCAATGTGCATATCGTTGCTGGCAACCCACCAAATTAAAAGCCTGCTGATTTTAAGTTTGAAAATTATAAATTCATATTTAAAAAAAAAAGGCAGTAACGTTAGTAGTAAATGTTAGCTATTTTTATTTTATTTTAACGATAATTAGACGATATTTTGCAGTGTGTGTTATTGTGTCTACACTGTGGATAGCTGCAGTTTTCTGCATATTCTGCATATGTGTGGTCAGTTCACATCAGTGATTAATTAATCTTTTCATATAAGTTTAAATTGATTTGTACTTTTTAATTAAGCAATTTTTTTCTAAAAGTGTACATCTTTTGAGTCAAATTGTTACATTTAATCAGTCAATTAGAACAATAAGACATTTAGGCTGTTATCAAACAAATGAAACCAGTATAATCAAAATTAATCTTTGCAAAAGTTGCATCTGAATGGCATTTAGATGTATTTACACACTGTTTAATGCAGCTTAGAGGGACATGGAGTGCTTTAATCAGTTAGAAATGCATAATTTTTTGACATTTTAAACATAAAACATTGTATATTGATGTTTGAAATTATTTAAAAAATGAAAATAGACGTTAAATGTGAAATTAAAACCACCAGTAGGTGGCAGAAAGACACTGTTAATAAGTGAGTCATTGCGACTGAACCGAATCATTTAATGGTTGATTCATTCAGGAAGAAACACCTCATGTTGCTCAGAGACGCAAAACAGCTGTTAGGAATTATTTTTTGTTGGCGAAATGGAGCAAAAACAGGCAATATGGTGTCTAAAACGTAAGTCTCTTAATATTAACTTATTGTTTATTGAACTGTTCTATAAAATCAATATTAGATTTGTAATCATGCTTTTTTTTAAAGAAAAAACGGCACTCTTCGTGTGATTTTAACTGTATGAAATTATGTAAATATATACATTTTCTGCCCCGTATGTTGAATCTTGTGATCATTATTAATGCATTTTAATAGACTGAATCATGCAGTGAAAGAACAAGGGAATATGCACAGAATAGCTATGATACCTTAATTATGAAAAATGTACAAAACGTAAACAAGAACTTCTGTCTCCTTTTTTTGTGAAAGGCTGAGAATGTTAATTAATAGCTAATGCTAGCATGTGCTCCATACTAACTGTTGAAGTAACTTAAATGTGTACGTGTATGAAAATATCAGACCAAAATCTTTTTGAATACAAAATATATTTATAAATGTAAAACATGAACAAATAAAAACATTTTATTTACAAATTAAACAACCAAAACGTTTAAATTAACATAATAAATGTCAACAAACTGATCTACTACTAAATGAATTACTATATACTACTAACTGCTACTACCAAATGTAAACTATTATTAAAAATGTGAATTATTAAACTGCTACTACATGAACTACTGCAACTAAAACTAACTGAACTAGTAAGCTATATTCACTAAATGTAAATTAAACCTAGTAATAAATTAACTGATTTAAGGATTAACAAGAGAAATGTCTACAGCACGCTGATGAATGTGCTTAATTTCTAATTTTACAGGCAGGCTTTCGATGAGATCCTCCAAACTGCCTTGGTAGAGGTTGGGTGAGACTGAAAACTCCTCGAAGTCGCTGCTCAGCAGAGTGAGTCTGTCTTCCTCATTGGAGACACCCACAATCTCCACCACAGCAGTGACTACCTTTCTCTCAGCAATCTGGATTTTAACAAAAATACAATTTAAACTCCTGTAAGTGTACATTCCTTTAAAAGCACAATGATCGTATGAGCGTATTGATATTTCAGTGGCAATTAACTAGTGGGAAGTCGTGGCCTAATGGTTAGAGAGCCGGACTCGTAATCCAAAGGTTGCAAGTTCGAGTCTCGGGCCGGCAGGGATTGTAGGTGGGCGGAGTGAACATACAGCGCTCTCGCTTCAATACCACAACTGAGGTGCCGAACCCCCAACTGCTCCCGGCGCCGCAGCATAAATGGCTGCCCACTGCTCTGTGTGTGTTCACTGCTGTGTGTGTGCACTGCTGTGTGTGTGCACTTTGGATGGGTTAAATGCAGAGCACTAATTCAGAGTATGGGTCACCATACTTGGCATACTTGTCACTTTCACTTTAGTA
>CM050415.1:45871809-46271940 GCA_027564155.1 Gymnocypris eckloni scoliostomus
TCTAATGTCACGGACTATCAAACAACCTTGAGACGGTTTCTGTCATTATATCATATGTATCGTTTATATCTCTGATGTCATAAAAACTCAAGTCTTCGGTTTTTAAATACGTTTTCGTTTTAGTTAGTTAGTATTGCTTTTTTAAAATAAGAACATTCTGTTGACAACCAATAAAGCAGTTACAAAACAAAAATATAAAATAATTTTATTATTATTATTTAAAACAATTGGGTATGTAATTAAACCAAACACCATTACATTCAAATGAAAAGATTGAACAACTTACACATTTCAATTGTTTTTAAAACCCTTTTTATTATATGATTTGTTCTAAATAAAATATATTTAATTTAATATTTACGTGTATTTTGCATCAGGGACCCAAGAGGCATCTCTTAATAAAAGAGCAGTGTCGTCTGCTATTGGCTGATCTTTATTTCCCTTTCTGCAATGAGAGTCCCTTTCAAGGCACTTTTATTAATATAAAGTGAGAAAATCTGGGTGACAAGAATGAAAAGATTTGGGTGAGACAGGCATCGTTGCTTGAGGTTAAATCTGGCTGACATCAATCTAAACTAAACTATATTTCAGTTACTGTAGCATAAAGTGTCCTGATGGCATTGTTAAAAAAATACAATATCATCAAAACCAGTTTTTGAAGAGAATGAAAAATGAAAGCATGCTGGACTGTATCTATACCTTTGTAGACGTCTATAAAAAATATAAATAGTGCTCTGAAATCATAATCAGTATAGTCAAAGATAGTTTTATTTAAATATTTGATGCTATAACAATGGGAGTGTGACGTCATGATTGACCGCTTCTCGATCTCTGTTTACTCGAGATTGGAGCTTCTGCTTTCATTTTTACATTTCCATAACTGAAGATGATAAATCATGTTATTGTGACACGCTCGAAATGTTCTTCTCTAATAAACCAGACAATGTTTGAAATCATGAGACTTGTGATTTATTTCCAACAGATTCTGAGCATTTCTCCTCCATTTCACAAGTCAAATAATGTCTTAATTCATGAATTTCCAGGCTTTTAAGTGTAACGTATAAATCAAAGTTATTTACATACAGTTTCCAATTACAGCAAATATTGTTTTGTCAGACTGAAATAAACAAGTGTTCTGTGACTGGAAAGATTAATATAGATAAAAGAGCAACCTATGACTTGCTAAAGTTTGGGGTCAGACATGAATCTTAAGATTCGAAGCGAAGCGAATTCATTCTTTCTACATGTATTTAAGCAAAAACTCGACTTCATATATGGCCTTCTGGTATTCTTTAGATGCTGGCCTGAATTTTTCCAGAGCCTCCTCGTACTCTTTCAGTTCCGTCTCGAGTTTACCTCGCTCAATATGTCCTAAAATGGCCGAAACAATCAAATCAACTCCCAACCCAAAGAAAATACTAGCACATATCCCTCCTGCAATGAAAGCACATGCAGATATTATGCATGTCAGAATTTTCATAATTTTCTTTAGGTGTATCATTAAAGCAACAGCTGAAAGCTGGCAAACTCCTGAAATAGCCTCTTTAACTTTAGCTGAAACTTTTCTTAAGCCTTGGAGAGACATATCTTGTAGACTCTCATACAAGTTAGGATCCAGCTTCTTCTTTAGCTCCTCGTCAACCTCCTCAACTTTTGCTTGGATCTGATTCACACGTTCAATCATCACGTCACAGTTCTGCTTGATAGTGGCTTTCTCGTCCAGGGTAATCGGGCTGAAGGATGAATACAAGTGCTTATTGACAATCTCAGTGAGACTGTTGGTGGCTTCGAAGTTGTCTTTCATCAGATTAATAAGCTCTTGACTTTTGGATAACCTTCTCCCTTCTTTCAGGATTTCCAGGGTAGAGCAAATCACACAAAGCCATTTTTCTTTATGGGAGAGTCTTGAAATAAGACAGAAACAATTACATATGAAAACTGGAATTACACAAACACTGATACACATGACAGACTTGTGCAAGTTAAAGTACAATATATGTGACCCTGGAAGACAAAAGCAGTCATAAACAGCACAGGTATATTTGTATCAATAGACAACAATACATTGTATGGGTCAAAATTATACATTTTATTTTATGCCAAAAATCATTAGAATATTAAGATCATGTTTTATGAAGATATTTAGTAAATTTCCTACCATACATATATAAAAACGTAATTATTGATTATTAATATGCATTGCCAAGAACTTAATTTGAACAACTTTAAAGATGATTTTCTCAATATTTAGATTTTTTTGATCCCTTTCAAATATTTTCCAAACCATACATCAATGGAAATATTATTATTCAGCTTTCAGATGATGTATTAATCTCGATTTATAAAAATTGGCCCTTATGACTGGTTTTGTGGTCTAGGGTCACATATTGTATGTGTGAGTTTGTTACGTGTGTGTGTATGTGTGTGTGTGAGAGTTTGTTTACGTGTGTGTGTGTGTGTGTGTGTGTGTGTGTGTGTGTGTGCGTGTGCGTGTGTGATAAGTAATATAGCATAAATAATCGTTCTCTTTAAAATGTTCACTTCAACGCTGCGGCGGTCGCTATGGGAAAACATTTGGTGTGACTAATGTCTGAAATCTTCTACAATCACACTATTTTATTTGCCAGTTGTGCATTTTTGATTTATGACTCCTCGTTTGCTCTGAATTACCTAGTTTCAGATTTTTTCATATTATTTGTTTTTGTGTTATTTTGATACTTTGAATATTTTTTAGCTAACGACCAAGATCTTAGATTTGTGATTTCTGGGGTAGCAGTGTAGGGAAGCATGTCATGTGACATCCATTCAGCACTCACCTGCTGTTAGCACATTAGGAGCGGATGCTGTTCCTAAGTTTTGGTTTGATAGAGTGGGGTATTGTTTTATTCTTTTCTTTGATTTAGCTCCGCAAGTCCTGTTCCCTGGTTCAGTTTCCCCTTTCTTCTTTTGCAATCTCCCTAATTGATTGATTTTGGTTTTATGTTACCTCTCGTTTGTAAATAAATCTCTTTATTGAACATTTTCGTCTTTGTAGTTCTTTTAATCCAGCATACTGACAATCAGTACATTTACATGTACAGCAATATTATCATTTTAACACGATTAAGACAATACTCTGATTAAGAATCTACCATGTAAACAGAGATTTTTGATAACCTTAATCCGACTAAAGTCATACTCGAAGTACACAAATCGAATTAAGACATGTGGAGAATTTCTATTTTAGTGACATTACAAGTGCACTATAGACATGTACACACACCCAGACCTAATGGGTGAATAGTGCAGTGCTCTCCCTCCAAGCAGACAGGAGAAATGCACTTCCCTGTCTTATAGAGAGTTGTTAGACGTGATTACTAGCGCTGGAGGCAAGCTGGGGTTAGATATGAACAGCTAACCGACGCAAAATCAGGCTAAGTCGAAACTGGATGACCTATTTTTGACTAGCCGCTCCCCAGCCCAGCCCCGTAGGCTTCTCCCTTTCTTCCACAACCTCCACCAAGATGGTTTTGAGGACCTTGGAAGCAACCCTTTTCAGCGCACATTACTAATCCCACTCTCGTGGCCCATCTTGCACCGGATTCAGCTCCGACTTGGAAGTCACGCCCCCTGCTGCCGTCCAAGCCGTACAGGATTACTTCTGCTTTAGTGGGGAAATTCTACTTGGCCGCTGGACAGGAGGCTATCTCTATGGGCTATGAGGCGTGTGGTTTAGGTGTGCATGCTCATTCAACAGAGCTCTTTTTTAAGGGCTCTTAGTTGGAGGATATTTGTGCTGCAGCAGGATGGTCCTCTCCAAAAACTTTTATCAAGTTCTACAGTCTGGATGTGAGCAGATGCTTTCCCTCGGTTTATCCTCAGGTATGTGAAGGCGTTATGGTATATCGTTCCCATAGCGACCGCTATCGCAGCGTAGAAGTGAATCTATGAAAGGGAACATCTCGGTTACGTACTGTATATAACCTTGGTTCCCTGAATAGGGAACGAGACGCTGTGATGCTGGCCATTCCCATACCTTCGATAGCACTTCTTCGTCTTAGAAATCTGAGGAATTTGCAAGTAGCATGATGATATGAGCATACGTGATGTATTCTCGGGGCGGTGCTAGGTGCTACTGGCCAATAAAATGGTGTGATGGTATTTGGGCTTCAGACTAAGGCTGTCAAAAAAGGCTGTCGAATTTTGAATATTCATCGAATTTAGCATAAAAATCCAAAAGCGCTGCAGTCGAATTTTAGCTGTCCGTCAGGCAGCTTGGCACACGAGATGCGATGACGAGGTGTCGTTGCATTTTAATGCTTTTTTTTTTTGCCTGTCCAGTTGAACCCACTCGATGCGGTGCTGCACATTCAAAATACTGAGGAAAAAGACACCATCAATGTGGAGATGTTGTTTACCTCAAAACTGAAACCAAGCCATTCACACAGAACGCTTATTTAATGCATTTTCTATCATCGTTGCACTCGCGTCTCACACAAGAGAGCCCAAAGCCATGTCAAATTAATGTAAATGTAACTTTAAAACATGTAATTACTAAGAAACTAGCTTGCTAGCGAACGTGCAAATTAACAGCGTAAACATGAACCTTGCAATCATATGATTAAATGTTAATAAATTATCAGCAATGATGAATCTCTGAGTTTAAAGCGGCTCTGACAGAAAGACTGCGTGTGCGCTGACAGAGAGCGCTGTTTGAGCTATGTGCTGTTTTCATAAATGCATAACTTATATTTGACAGTATATTCTCCATCTGTAAATGTTAGAAAGCCATGGAAATATTTCCATCTTGAGATTCTCTGCTAAACTCCACAGACTTAGTTCTGAACGCATGCACGCCAAACAGACAGAGCGCAATATACATTTTGCTGAAATATTTGTAGTTGGACATTTTAAACCTATAAGTGAGTGTATTTGTTTGATAGCACTAACTGTAAAGTGACTGTAATGGGGTAATCAAAATAGCCTTTTTACTAAATTAGCCCTACTTTAGACATTCATCACACCGAAGGTAGCGTCTCGCTCCCTTTTCAGGGAATCAATGTTACATATGTAACCGAGACAGTCTCAACATAACACGTAAACTTGCCAGACGCCAGTAAACATCTCTAATCTACTTCTCAGTGCCAGACTTGTAATACTAGAACTAGATGTGACATGTTCATGGGTTTCAGGAAATCAGTGCTGAGTCATCACAACTCTATCACATATTAATTGTTTAATAAAGAATATTACAATAAGGAATTAAATGAACACTTTGAGAATGAGATTGACTGCACACATAATACATAAGGTGTAGAGCAGAGGCAATGAGTATGTGCAGTCTCGCTTATATAATGCACAATAAACACATCTAATAACTGAGTCAGAGACAGCAGTCGAGTGGATGAACTTACATCTTCTCAGGAGACACACAATAAACTACAAACACATCTAATAACTGAGTCAGAGACAGCGGTCGAGTGGATGAACTTACATCTTCTCAGGAGGAACACAAGCAGGTAAACACATCTAATAACTGAGTCAGAGACAGCGGTCGAGTGGATGAACTTACATCTTCTCAGGAGACACACAATAAACTACAAACACATCTAATAACTGAGTCAGAGACAGCGGTCGAGTGGATGAACTTACATCTTCTCAGGAGGAACACAAGCAGGTAAACACATCTAATAACCGAGTCAGAGACAGCGGTCGAGTGGATGAACTTACATCTTCTCAGGAGGAACACAAGCAGGTAAACACAGCAGAGGCTCCTCAGTCAACTGCAGAAGTGAAATGATCTAGAAAGCGTCTCTCAGAGTGATGCAGTGATGTGATGTTGCTCAATATCACCAAGAGCAGTGTCTCTGATTGGTCAGATTTCCCTGACCAGCACAATCCAGTCTGGAATTGAAACCGTAAGCAGCTTTCCTCTTGCGGCAGCCACTCCCAGGAGCTGACATGATCTAATGACTTGAGACACTATGAGGTGGGGTAAAATCCCCCAGTCTGACAAAGCAATTTGCTTTATGCATTTACAGCAAAAATCAGAGTACATGCAGTCTTAACTTAAAATTAATAAGAATATAATCAATCATTATAAATTACTAAATTATAATAGACAGTTTGAAAACATGGCATAGGCTAATTTTTTAAATATGAAGTCATAATATTTTTACTCAACCAGCTAGTGAATACATTTGATGTAAAACAAAGTATTTGATGTTCAGAACAGATAAACTACAGTAATTAAGCCATGCCTCCTGAGACATTTTACCCCACAGAAAGAAATAGCATTCTGAAAATAGATTTTTCTTAAATAAGCCTAACAATTACTCTCTATCTACAGGGCTTACTATTTTCATATCATATAGAACTGTTTTGTTCTAAAAAACAACAAGCTTTAAAAAAAAAAAAACTGTTTTCTGACAGCTGAAAACTTGATATTTTGCTGTGAAATCTGTTTTCTCTCAGGTACAGCACCATCGTAAGCTTCATGATGAATACTTCTACATCACGAAGCCCTCCTAATAAGCTCAATGCTGCTATCTGAACCTGTGTCATAAGTGATAACACTATTTATAGTTTAGCACAGCATCTCAGATGTTTACCAATTTCTTTTTACTGGAATTTCATCAATTCTATGTGCAAATTGTATACATCCATAGCATAATTGGTAATTAAGATTTTTAAATACTCAAACGCCTCTAAGAGATTGTAAAAATAGTAAAAGATTTGTTTACTGGTTTAAAAGATTACTGGTTTGTTTATTTGTTTAAAAGATACTGTAATAGATTTGTTTTTATAGAAGTTTATACGTATTTGGTGAGCTCAGACCTGGTAGATATTTTTCCTCCTTTTCATTGATATAAATCCGAGACACGGGTTACAGAATAGAGAGAAAAATTTGGCGCCCAACGTGGGGCTGCACTTGCATAAATTTTGATCCTAACTGCTTTGAATATTTTTTTATTACTAATACATTAATTTTTTTTCACTTTCACAATGGATCTGTGCAAGCAACATAATTTTGATCCCGAGAGGTCTGTACTACTTACTAAGGTAGATCCAAACACCTTTCCGTAGAGTAGAGTAGAGTTTCTTTGACCATCTTGATGAGGTGAAGAAAATAGGGTGGTTAGGTGATAAATCCTCAGGAGAGCTTCTTTGTGAATTTCAGGAGGTTACCACCCCATTAATTGCTGAAGAAGAATATTTGAATGCTGACTGCCAAAATGTATGGGGTGTTGTACTACTAGATGGTAGACAGATAAAAGATGTACAACATCACTCTAGCGCTCCAACACCAATACCGAGAGATACAGTTCAAACTTTGGATGATATGGCTGATCAGCTGATGGCGCAAATCGAAAATTTGGCCCAACTACATTGTGTAAATGTCAATGATCTAAGCCAGCAGGTGGTGACCAAGCTTGCACACAAGGCTGACAATGCTGACAGGGGCCCTATAACTTCAACCCCTGCTACAAGAACATTTTCTGATGCAAGGCCTCGAGTGATGCCAACTGCAGTTGCAAATTCAGCATCAAAAGTCTCAATTGCAGTTCAAGATGATGCACCCCCTATGGAAGGAAACTTGATGCACGACACTCCAATCACTTTCACTATACCACAAGAGGTGCAGCGATTGGTGGTGGAACACGTGGTGAAACATAACCCAGAATATCAGGCACATGTTCCTTCAACCCCAAAATTGAGACTGTTTTCTGGACAACACCCTAAGCCTAATGGGAAGTCAATTTCACCACATGGCAATTATATGCTAGGCAATTACTTCGGACACCTCTCTGACAGAGAGGCATAAGAGAAGACACGTTTTGGATAGCCTCCTCCCTCCTGCTCTTAATGTTGCTCTTGGGGCAGGTACCAATGCACCACCAGAAGTGTATGCGCTGGAGCTTGAAAAGGCTTATGGTAGTGTCACTGGTGGAGATGAGCTGTACATTCAGTTTATAGAGACACACCAGAACAGGGGTCAGAATCCTCTGATTATTTAAGACTTCATTTTCTGATGCAGGAGGTGGTTGAAAAGAAGGGAGTGGTTGGCAAACATGCTGACACTCTACTTCTCAAACAGTTCATCAGAGGGTGCTGGGATGAAGTCCTGATAACCCAGTTGCGTCTTAAAGATTTGTTAACAGATGCATCACAATCTGAATTGAGCTATTCTAGCTTGCTTTTCAAACTGAGGTCTTACGAGCATGAAAAGCAACTTAAGGAGAAACGTATGAATCTCCACTTATGTACACCTCCCACTAGAGCTCGGAGCCAATTACATGTTACTGTCGACCAGGGATGCATATCAAACCCTGATGAGGTGCAAGACAGTATGGCGTTAACAAGACATAAAGAGCTTGAAGCTGAGGTGGCTAAAGCACAGAAGCCAGCCTCAGTAAATAAACAGGCGTATGATCAATTCCAGGCCAGTGGGGCTAAGATGAAAAGAGGCAAAGAAGGAAAACCATCACACCCTGTCCCTCAAAATCAACCTAAGTCACCGTCTAATGGAGGGTTCTGCTACCGTTGTGGTGAGGACTCTCATTATTTGCAACATTGCACTAATCCTGTGAATGCAGCCCTGGTGCAGCAAAAATTTGTGCAGAGGCATGAGCAGAGGAGTTATCCCACCAAAGTGACAACGCCCACTGTACATTTAAACTTGGAGTAGCTTCTGTTGTGGAACGAACAGGAGCTGGAGTTGTGAAAAGTTCCATAGAAAATACTAACCAGGTTCCTAATGGTCTAATTGGGGAACCTTGGGAAAGTAAAGCTTGGTTGGATGGAATTGATTGTCGCTGTTTAATTGATACGGGATCCCAGGTGACTTGTGTAGCCGAATCTTTCTACAAGCAGTACTTGCGGCATAGGAGCATTACCTCTATGGGGAATCTCATTCGGGTAGAGGGAGCTGCGGGACAAATAGTTCCCTACATTGGGTACATCGAAATAGATGTACAGTCTCCTAAGTCTGCTTGCGGAACTGACGCAGTCGTTGCTGTGCTAGCATTAGTCTGCCCAGATCAGGCTTACAATGCTCGGTTGCCCTTGCTAGTGGGTACAAATGTACTCCGCCATCTTGTCCAAGATTTTAGCCTGCTGCAGGGAAATGAGTACCTGCAGCATATGCCTATCAGTGTCAATTGGATGGCTGCTTATCGCATGTGTAACAGTAACTCGACACCCTGTAAACGGGTACAACACACTACTCCAGTTAGACTGTCGGGCAGGAAGTCTGTAACGATCAGTAAAGGGGAAAAGTGTGAGGTGACCGGGGTGTTTCGAGTGAAAGATTGTGGCATGAACAAGACGATGATTATTGATGAGCCCTTGATTCATCACATTCCCGGTGGTTTAGTTGTGGAATGTAAATTGATTCAAGCAGAGCTCAGTGCGCGGAATAAAGTCAAGGTAGTCATCCGAAATGTTTCAGATCACAGCGTGACTCTACAGACAAAGGGAGTGTTTGCTGAGTGTTCAGTGGTGGACTGGATTAAGTCCGTGCCTCTTTTTGATGATACTGGCCCTTTACAAGCCACCACATCCCTGATGGCAAATCTTTTGGTAAAGACAGAGGATCCTGTGACTTTGGACTTCGGTGACTCTCCCATTTCTGAGGAGTTCAAAGCTCACATCATTGAAAGAATAAACCGGGAAGTGTCAAGTGCATTCGCCAAACATGATCTTGATGTGGGACATATGTCAGGTGTAGCACATCGGGTAGAGCTGATTGATCACATTCCTTTCAAAGAGCGTACTCGTAGGGTCTCACCAGCTGATTTTGAAGATTTGAGGAAACATCTGCTAGATTTGCTCGCTAGTGAGATCATTGAGGAATCTAACAGTCCTTACACTTCCCCAGTTGTACTGGTGAGGAAGAAAAATGGAGATTTAAGAATGGTGGTCGATTATCGCAAACTCAATAAACTGACAAAAAGAGATGCATATCCTCTCCCGAGGATCGAGGAGACGCTTACTACTTTGTTGTCAGGGTCTAAGTGGTTTACAGTCCTAGATTTAAAAAGTGGATAATACCAGTTGGATGTAGAAGAAAGTGACCGTCCCAAAACAGCATTTACTACGCCATTTGGAAACTGGCAATTTAGGCGTTTACCACAAGGGCTGACAAATTCACCTGCAACGCTTTCAAAGAACCATGGAGAAAGTCATGGCAGGTTTGAATTTGCAGGAAGTCATAGCTTTTCTTGATGACTTAATCATTTTTTCAGACACCCTTGAACAGCATGAGGACAGGCTCATGAAGGTTCTCCAACGGATTTCTGCTTTTGGACTGAAGTTGGCACCTTCCAAGTTCAAATTTTTTCAAACTTCTGTCAAATATCTAGGGCATGTTATTTCTGCCCAAGGTATACACCCCGATCCAGACAAGATTTCTGCCATAAAGGAATGGCCCATTCCAAAGACTTTCAGGGACCTGAGGGGATTCCTAGGTTTTGCTGGATACTACAGGCGCTTTGTTGAGGGCTATTCCCGGATAGTTAAGCCTCTGAATGCACTACTGCAAGGTGAATTTTCCACTAGACAGTCATCATCATCTCACCGTGTTAAGGGTAAAGCACAGTCTCTATCTGGAAAATGGGATGATGAGTGTCAAGTTGCATTTGACGCTATCATTCAGAAGCTTATAACTGCGCCAGTTCTGGGTTTTGCAGATTGGAAATTACCCTATATTCTTCACACTGACGCCAGTGTCAATGGCCTTGGGGCTGCTTTATATCAGGTTCAAGATGGAAAGACTAGAGTGATCGCCTATGCCAGCCGTGGCATGTCGAAGAGTGAGAAAAACTACCCTGTGCACAAGCTAGAATATTTAGCACTCAAATGGGCTGTGTGCGAAAAATTTCACGATTTTCTGTATGGCACAAAGTTTACCGTGCTAACTGACAACAACCCATTAGTGTATGTGCTTACGACGGCTAGATTGGATGCGGCTGGCCATAGGTGGCTCGCAGCTCTATCAATGTATGATTTCGATATTAAGTACAGAGTGGGCAAAACTAATGTAGACGCTGCTGACGGACTATCTCGACGTCCTCAAGAACCACTTATTGACGATGCAGAGACCATCCAAATAGATGAACGAATTGCAAGCTTGCTGAGCAAAGCAGAATGTGCAGCTACGGAGTTTGAGAAGTTTGGTCAGGAAGGGATCAAAGCTGTGTGTTGCGACATTCTGTATCTTGTGAGATGCATACTTCACAGCTGTGTGAGGAGGAGATTCGCTGGAAGGCAGGGTTATCCCAAATCCGGCTGTGGAGATGTTACTTTGTGATGAAGATGTAGTTCCTGATGATTTGATAGATCCTGAAAGCTGGCCTGGACAGACTACTCTACCTAGTATGACTCCGGCTGATTGGTACAAGCTGCAAAGAGAGGATGTAGCCATCAGACGGGTAATTAGTCTTGTGGAGTCTGGGAAACTTTAACTCATGCAGATAGACTCAATGAGTCGAAAGAAGTGAGTCTAATGCCGAGGGAAAGACCCAGATTAAGTTTACTAGATGGTGTGCTGTACCGTATGGTATCTGATCAGTATGGACAAAAATATGGGCAGTTGGTCGTTCCTCATAGTTTCAGAGACCGAGCTCTTGAAGGAGTTCATGATGAAACTGGGCATATGGGTTATGAAAGAACTTTGGAGCTTGCACGAGCCAGATTTTATTGGCCTAAAATGGCAGAATATGTGGAAAGTGCAGAACTTGAGCGATGCATCAAGAGGAAGTCCCGTACTCAAAGGGCTGCAGAGCTAGTGAACATCAAAGCGTATGCTCCCTTGGAGCTAGTCTGTATTGATTATCTTTCGTTAGAGCCAGACTCAAGTGACACCCGTAACATCTTAGTAATCACAGACTATTTCACAAAGTTCTCTTGGGCATTTCCTACGAAGGACCAAACGGCCAAGACTGTGGCTTCTGTGTTGTGGGAGAACCTGATTTGCCATTTTGGTTTCCCGAAAAGAATACATAGTGATCAGGGGGCAAATTTTTCAGTCTGAGCTCGTGAAGGAGTTGTGTACAATAGCTGGGGTAAAATCTGCACTGCACCTTATCACCCAAGGAAACCCAGTAGAAAGGTTTAACCCTTCTTGATCTGCTGGGAACCCTGAGTGATAAGAAGAAGGAACATTGGAGAAAATATGTCTGTCCCTAGTGCACGCATAATTGTACTAGGAATGACACGACTGGTGAGTCTCCTTTTCTTCTAATGTTTGGACACCAACCTCGTCTTCCAATTGACCTTTGCTTTGGGATTAACATCAAGGCATTGGAAATCTTGAATGATTGTAATGAAAACAGAAATATTCTTTTAAAGTTACCAGAATGGCTAGCAGTGAGATGGAATCATAAGTTTCCTGAAATAGAAGAGGAGACTAACCAATTTCCCTCTTTCAGCCAGTTTGTAAAGTTTTTGACAAGAGAGGTAAAAAAAATCGCCTGCAACACTGTTACATCCTTACAAGCATTTAAACTAGGTGAGGTTGAAAACCCTAAGCTTCAAAAATGTCAAAGCTTTTGTTGAAAACTCTGTTCTTCTAAAGTGTAGAAGACTCAGAAGAGAAGACCAGGAGAAATCGGATTGGATCGTCAGCAGGATTCTTTTTATTGAGAACCCAAGCTGTTAGAATATTAGAAAAACTTTTTCTAATATTTTCGACATAAACGGAAGATTTGAAATGGGCCTGTAATTTGCCAGTTCACAAGGATCTAATTTTGGTTTCTTAATTAAGCCTCTTAATTAAACGATGTACGGATGTACTCTTACTTCCTCTACAGTTAAAAATCTGGGTGTTATATTAGACAGCAACCTATCTTTTGAAAATCATATTTCCAATGTTACAAAAACAGCATTCTTCCATCTTAGAAACATTTCCACGGAACATGTTAAGTGTTTCTGATGCAGAAAAGTTAGTTCATGCATTCATGACCTCTAGACTGGACTATTGTAATGCACTGCTAGGTGGTTGTCCTGCATCTTCAATAAACAAGCTACAGATAGTACAAAATGCTGCGGCTAGAGTCCTTACCAGGTCAAGAAAATATGACCATATTACTCCAATTTTACAGTCTCTGCACTGGCTACCTATTAAGTTTCGTATCAGTTACAAAATATTACTTGCCTATAAGGCCCTAAATGATTTAGCTCCTGCGTACCTAACTAATCTTCTATCACGCTACAATCCAACCCGCTCCCTTAGGTCGCAAAACTCTGGACTCTTGGTAGTACCTAGGATAGCAAAGTCCACTTAAGGAGGTAGAACTTTTCATATCTGGCTCCTAAACTCTGGAATAGCCTTCCTGATAACGTTCGGGGTTCAGACACACTCTCTCTGTTTAAATCTAGATTAAAGAAGCATCTCTTTAGCCAAGCATTCATATAATGCATCTCACAATCTTGTACTGCCAGTCTATCTGAACAAATGCACATTATTATGCTTTAGCTTGGGTTATACTGATAATTTCATCCAGGGTTATTCCTGGATGGAACAACTCTACGCTAATTGTCTTACTGTTTCTATGTTACTGCCACGGATTAACATCCGTGGTAGCTAGGAATTACACAAGCTTCAGTCTGGATCCTACCCTTAAACGATTGAGATGACCAAAAACCTGAGAAGAGGCGATGACAATCCCTCCGAGGACCTCAGAGGAAGCCAACCATCAGCGATTATACTGACTTAACCAAAGTCTGCCATAAATGGAGGATCAGCACCTGGAGACAACCTCTACAGCCCTGACCGTCAGCGGAGTCTAGGACACATAGATGAGCCCCAGAGACAGATCTCCAGTGAGGAACACGTCACTTAGACATCCATCGGGAAAGACCCTGGAACCAGTGGACCACTTACACTCTGACTTTGCTGCAGTTGGAACAAACTACTGATTCGTCTGGCCGGAGGAAACTGGCCCCGACTGAGCCTGGTTTCTCCCAAGGTTTTTCTCCATTCTGTCACCGATGGAGTTTTCGTTCCTTGCCGCTATCGCCTCTGGCTTGCTCAGTTAGGACACTTCATTTCCAGCACAATCATCGACTTGATTGCACAGATATTATAAACTGA
The DNA here is from genome assembly GCA_027564155.1 of Gymnocypris eckloni scoliostomus. Classification (NCBI taxonomy): domain Eukaryota; kingdom Metazoa; phylum Chordata; class Actinopteri; order Cypriniformes; family Cyprinidae; genus Gymnocypris; species Gymnocypris eckloni. Next base: position 45,885,884 of record CM050415.1, read on the forward strand.
ACTAAGCTGGACAATGCCATTACTAAATTCAATAATGAAATGCATTCAGCAGATAATTGAGTGTTAAATCCTGTCATTTTACATTATTGACACAATTTTCCTATTTTAATATTGTGCAGTGCTTTGTTACAATTTGTATTGTTAAAAGCGCTATATAAATAAAGGTGACTTGACTTGACTTGACTGTTGGTAGCTGCAGTCATCGAAATCTCATTCTTAAGTAACTTTACATGGTATCTTATAGGCATTTTGGAGGAGGAATTTTTGGAGGTGGAGACAAATTCAAACAATGCATGCAACTGAGGGAGGCGTTGGTTTTGTTACCAAACTTCCCGTGGTCCTAATCTCATCAACATAATCAAATGCATAGACACTAATCCAATCAACCTAAACGAATCCACGTCTGGGCTAGGGGCTCCGAAAGATAGACACTAATCCAATCACCCTGACGAATCAACGTCTGGCCAGGGGTTCTTTGAATCAACGTCTGGCCAGGGGTTCTTTGAATCAACGTCTGGGCCAGGCGTTCTTTGAATCTCTGCCAATCAACATGACTTGATTGAGACAAAGCACAGTTATACATTGAGTCAGGAATAAGAATCTAAATTAAACATTTAAATACAATTTGTAATCTCACAATTCCCCCTTTGAGAGTTCTAATAACTCTCACAAAATACAAATTTAGACACTTAAAAGTTAATTCTTGTAACTTGTAATCGTTACAGGCACATTGTACATGTTCTGTGTTGCTTATATGTAATTGCATGCTGACACAGAAACAAAAACATGTAATTAGGGTCCGTGAAGTTCTTACGGGTAATAATCTTTTCTGGTTGGAACTGTCATTTCCTCGTGAGAGGCGGGCGTCATTTGCTGAAAGAAACACTTGATACTGTGGATGCATAGATAGTACGCAAGTAGGAGAAACAACAGCAGAATTGCTATTTCCTTGATCCACAGCCAGACTTTACCTAACAAGTTTCCGAACCATGAAGAATTATCTTCAGTCATCTGGTGTAATTTTGCTGAAAGATCAAGAGTACGAAAATCTTGATCATGTTGATGGATGACTGAAGTTCCCGTATGTGAGTCTCTGCGTTGTGTATTTTTTTTTTCTTTTTTGTGTGATAGTTGGCTCGGCAATGGGTCTAGTTGTTTTCTAGAGGTTGTGGCTTCATCCGCAGGTGAGAAGGGTGTGCATATGGATCTCAGGACAGCCATCAAGTGGTATCTGCACAGAGGAAGAAAGAAACACAAACAAGAGAGACCAACGGCACAGAGCAGTATTTGTTGTAGAGTCTGCAAACATTAGGGTTGTATCCTCTGTTCAAATATAGTCTGCTATTGTTGTTCCTTCTTTCCCTATTTCTCAATTCCTGCGACACCTAAAGAACAGTGAGGAAAGGATGGACTATTCGATGGGGAAAGGCCTATGAGGAAATCTTCACCACAGGGTTGGCCCCGAAGCCTGTTGCTTTCGGTTCTTCCTGGGCTCCTCACTGGTTCTTGTGTCTGCCCTATCCTATCCCTTGTAATGATAACATATAATATATATATTGTTATAAGAAACAGGTCAATTTAGCTCAAAGGGAATCATTAATGATTTTATAGGAATTTGAACAGACTCACTGTTTCACGGCGATTCACTGAACAAGCCGTATAACAAACTCTGCACTGGATATTAAAATCCCAAAATATAGTGAAAAACACTATTAAATAGCACAGTAACAAAATCGACAGATTAAGGCATTAACTTATGAGCACAAACACAAGATATTTCTCTTTTCAATATAAACAAGACTTTATTTATATAATGCTAAGACATGTAAACTAATCTACACATGAACACAAGCATTCACACATTCAGCGTTGCAGAAAGAGAAAGTGAGGAAAGGATTAGATTAAGAGAATGAGAATTTGATATCCCACGTTTACAGCAATATGTGCAATTGCATAAACCTGAACAACCATCAATCACATATTTAACACTCGCATTGACTTTTCAATGAGGCTAAAATCTATATTAAAATGACACCAGCACAGCAAGAATCTTGGGGTTTGTACTTGCGTTGCTTTTGTGTTTAAAGGATTCCCTTTTGTCGTCCTTTGCAGAAAAGGGTTTCTCCGAAGTCGCTGATTGGCTTAGAGTTCAGGAGTCGTTGAAGTGGGCGTTGGCTGGTTTTGCAGAGTCTTGGGCTTGTCGTCTTTGGCAAACGCAACTTAGCACACGAACTCACGGAAAGAAAATAAACTAAAGTCAAAGAACAAAAGGATGTAAAGAGACTAGGTGGCTTTTCTTCTCATCATGGTATCAAGCTGGCTTGTGGTCCAGAGCACATGGCTGGAGAGAGAGTTCATTTTTCCGGAGAGAGAGAGAGAGAGATCCAAGAAAGGATTCAAGAGAAGTGAAGAATTCAAGAGAGCGGAGCATTCAAGAGAGGAATTCTTAAAAGAGCAGTTAGAGAATTTTTAAGAGAGGGAGGAGAAGTGTGTCCTGGGTATTTAAACTCGGCTCTTAGAGGGACCTCCCAATGGTTGTCTTGACCAATTAGGTCCTATGCTGGCTCTGGGTGCCGCTTTGTTGCTCCACCCAACCAATAAATGTAAAAGAATTTTACATTCTCTTGCAAAGTATCCTTTTGAATGTGATTTCTATAACCAGAATATGATGCATTTGACAGGAGATCAATCAAAAGAAATGATTAAAGCTAGACTTATGACACTCATACATACCAAACATGACATTAACCCTTAAGGCTTACGCTATTCAATACTAATTAAAAGCACGACAAACACAATGATTAAAACAAGGATATTCAAATTTGTGGGTCACATACATAATATGCAGTTATGCATAGAAATGATTAGTTTCATTAACCATGAGAATGAAAGTATTTTAAGATGATTCTCAGGTCTTTTCAGCCGGATTCTTTGTCCTGTTGCAGGCTGTATTCAGACGGGCTGGAGCTAGGGTCTGATTTATGACTTCCTGCTGTTGTCTTGTGGAATTCGGCTCCTCATGTTTCAACCATGCTTCGATCGAATCTTGATTTGTCTGATTCGGTCCTTGATATACTACACCCTGCAGGGGGAGGAACAACTTTACAGTGTGACACATGAGTCCAAGTTTTCCTTCCCTGACACAATACTGCAGCAGCTGTAATCAACATCACTTGATGTGGTCCGTACCACTTAGGCTCTAATGGCTTGTTTTTGAACGCCTTTATCATGACCCATTGACCTGGGACGATTGTGTGTCCACCTTCTGGTGGAGTCTGCCAACACGACTCAACTCTCTCTTTGGCACTCTGCACTGCCTTTGTGAGGTTTTCACAGTAGCGATCAGGGCATCTGAAGCAATGTGCACATCAGCATTTCTAAGATCAATCACACCTGGCATCTGCATTGGGCGTCCAGTAATAATCTCATGAGGGCTCAGTCCTACTGATCTGTTAGGTGATGCTCTCATACTACACAGTACTGCGGGCAGTGCTTCAACCCATGGTACTCCTTCCTGATGCATTTTGCTTAGCCTGGTTTTGATTGTTCTGTTTGATCGTTCAACCTGTCCTGATGCTTGTGGCCTATAGGGACAGTGAAGGTTCCATAATCTTCAACATTCTAGACACTTCCTTGACTACCTGTCCTGTGAAGTGGGTATCTTGATCTGAGTCAATGCAATCTGGTAATCCCCATCTGGGAATGAAATCAGTGACAAGACATTTAGCAGTATGTGCAGCTGTAGCACGCCCTGTTGGATAAGCTTCTACCCATCTTGAGAACTTGTCTATTACTACCAAAACGTCAGTTTTTCCTTTACAAGGAAGCGATATGTTGGAAGTTACTGCATATCCTGCTCGTCTGTTACCTTCAATAACTTGAGCTGAACCATCAACAAACAACTCCAATTCTGCGTTCTCTATGGGAGTTTCTGCTATTTCACTTGTCGCTGCATATGTAAGCGTAACACAATCATGAGTCATTTCGCCTTCATCCTCTAACACAAATTCAGTCATTGCAGACATCATACATGAGGATGGGTTCGTGACTGGTGCACGCTGTATAACAATATTCGGGGTTGTGAGAGTTGCTAACCAATTTCCCCAACGGGAGGAGGTGACAGAAGTGACTTTTGCTTGATTCATTAGTGCGGACACTGCGTGAGGGCATTTTACATTTACAGTCTGACCTAACACCATTCCTGATGAAGCCTGTAGCGCTAGATGAGCTGCCTGTACTGGTCTGAGGTTCAATTTCTTGGTCAAAGTGGATATTCTAGCACGGAGTTCATTGTTCTGTTTCTCTAGCTCTGAGTTACGCTGAGACTGTTGTGTCGCTAGCGTTACACTGAATTCTCTGTGACAACAGATAATGCCTTTCACATTGTTCTTACGAATACTTGCTCCTAGTACCTTTTTACACTCATCTACCGACCAAGTCTTGTCTGGATGAATCTCATATTTCTGCGTTAGTTCTTGTCTAACTTTTTCAGTGACTATTAGGTCCATTTGTTCCCCTAACAGTGTTTTGAATTCACTATCTGACCACAGAGGAGTCGCAAGACCACTCTTTTCTGTGGTTGGAATCAGCCTAGCATTCCTTCTAACCATTTTGTAAGTTTCTTCTGTACCACACAAACAAAACACTAAACAAAAAAAAACTTCTCTGATCAACAGAGGGTACACTTGTTAAAAAAAGCTTAACTATTGTTAACTTTCCAAATTACCAATACTTCACACTTAACTTCCCTGCCTACAGGAACAGAGGATAAACCAAAATTATTAGCACGAAATGCTAACCTTCCTGCCTGAAACAGAGGATAACTTCCCTGCCTACAAGAACAGAGGATAAACCAAAATTATTAGCACGAAATGCTAACCTTCCCTGCCTGAAACAGAGGATAACTTCCCTGCCTACAAGAACAGAGGATAACTTTCATCTCTAAAATAAAAACTTTAGAGGATAAACTCTTCCCTGCCTGAAACAGAGGATAACCTGTTTTAGCACGTAATGCCAAAATCTTCCTGCCTGAAACAGAGGATAACTTAGTTAAACAAACCCTACGGATGTATGTTAACTCTTCTCTGACGGCACAGATGATACACATTTGTACTGGTCTTAGGTTCTTTTGGATTAGAGACAGCACTCACCACAACCTTTGGTTGAGAGAAAATTCAGTCTGGGAATCTTTGTTCAGCTGGAAGTTTCGCTGGATTTCAAAAGATGCAGTCTGGATGCAGATCTTTGTTTGAGCTTGAAGTTTTTCAGGTGAAGAAGCTGGAACTCTATCCGGGTTCACGGCACCATCTGTTGAAAACTCTGTTCTTCTAAAGTGTAGAAGACTCAGAAGAGAAGACCAGGAGAAATCGGATTGGATCGTCAGCAGGATTCTTTTTATTGAGAACCCAAGCTGTTGGTAGCTGCAGTCATCGAAATCTCATTCTTAAGTAACTTTACATGGTATCTTATAGGCATTTTTGGAGGAGGGACTTTTTTGGAGGTGGAGACAAATTCAAACAATGCATGGGAGGCGTTGGTTTTGTTACCAAACTTCCGTGGTCCTAATCTCATCAACATAATCAAATGCATAGACACTAATCCAATCAACCTAAACGAATCCACGTCTGGGCTAGGGGCTCCGAAAGATAGACACTAATCCAATCACCCTGACGAATCAACGTCTGGCCAGGGGTTCTTTGAATCAACGTCTGGCCAGGGGTTCTTTGAATCAACGTCTGGGCCAGGCGTTCTTTGAATCTCTGCCAATCAACATGACTTGATTGAGACAAAGCACAGTTATACATTGAGTCAGGAATAAGAATCTAAATTAAACATTTAAATACAATTTGTAATCTCACACTTTGGAGCAAAGACCCTAACTACAAGTACCAGTGAAAAACCTTTCATGACATGCCTTTTCTGTCAGAAGACTGGACACATTTTGCACAAATGCAGGAAGCTTTTGGAGAAATCAATTTCAGACAGAATTGAATTTGTTCAAGCTGAAAAGTTATGCTTTGGTTGTCTTAAGCTTGGTCATTTCTCAAAGATTTGCAAGAGTAGGAGTATCTGTGATATTTTCCACAAGATGTATCCAACCTGTCTTCACAAGGAGCGAATTAAAGAAAATCTAAAATTACTACCAGCCAAGTCAAGTACAAGTGAAGAAAGGCACCGAGAAAGACCTCCATCAATACAACCTAAAGAAATAACTACAGTTGTTACTTCAAATAGAGTAATTATTGATGAGACTAACATGCAAACAGCAGCAATAATTCCTGTCTGGATTTCATCCATAACTCAAACAGCACAAGAATTTCTTGTTTATACTCTTTTAGACTCTCAAAGTAGCTGAAGCATTAGATGCAAGTAAACAACAAGTTAAGCTTAAGCTATCTACTATGACATCAAGGACCACAGTGATAAGTTCTCAAAAAGTAAAATACCTACATGTCAGAGGTTTTTATTCTGATAAAAGGATCTCTTTACCACCAGTCTACACTCGGGAGTTTATTCCAGCCAACATAACTCACATACCAACAAATGAAACCGCAAAGGTTTGGTCTCATTTAAATCACCTTCAAGACAATATAGCACCTCTCCAGGATTGTGAAGTAAGCTTTCTCATTGAATATAACTGCCCACAAGTTCTCCTTCCAAGAGAAGTAGTTTCTGGCCAAGACCATCAGCCTTATTCACAGCGTACCAACCTTGGATGGAGCATTGTTGGTCACGGGAATCCTTATGTAGTAAGGCAAGTGACACCAAGTATGGATTCTCCTGTAAACCTCAAAACTGAAGTACACTATGTGAGTCGAATTAAAGTAAAATAAATTGGTCCTTCAGATATAATAAAAGTCCTTGAATCAGACTTCCTGTGTCCCAAGGCGATCTCAAGTTCTTATCAATTATAGACAAAATATCACACAAAAGAGCAATGATCATTATGAAATGTCATTACCATTCAAAAGAGAAAAAAACTAAACTTCATAATAAACAGATATGTGCAGTACACCACCTGAAATGTCTTGAAAAGAGATTTAAGAAAGATCAGCGATACAATGATTATTTTGTCAAATTCATGTATGACATCATTTCACGTGATGATGCAGAGAAGGTTCTTGAAGAAGAGATTAACTACAGTCCAGTTTGGTATATTCCACATCATGGGGTTTATCATCCACTGAAACCAGGGAAAATTAGAGTAGTATTTTACTGTTCTGTCAAGTTTCAGGACACATCCCTCAACGACCATCTCATAGGTCCTGACTTAACCAACGCATTAGTAAGTGTCTTATGCCATTTACGCATGTGTGATATCGAAAAGAATGTTCCACCAGTTTCATGTAAAAAAGGGGGATCAAGATTACCTGCAATTTCTTAGGTGGGAGAATGGAAATTTGGAGATCACACCATCAGTCTACAGATTGGGAGTTCACTTGTTTGGAGCTGCCTCGTCTCCTGGCTGTTCTAACTTTGAACTGAAACATCTAGCAACTCAAGGGCGTGGCCATGTGGAGGAAAACAGTATGATTTTGTTAATCATCTAATAACTGTTAATCATTTAATACTCATGTTTATGTTGAATTTGTTATAAGGAATTATTTGTCTGTTTCTATGAATGTCTCACATTGGATGTTTCACATTAAGAAGTGTTCTTGTTAAGCTGTAAGTTAGGGATATGAGTCTGCTGGCGGAAAATTCACAGAAACCCTAAATCAAGTTAGGGTGCGGTACGAGATGATACCAGCAGAGGGAGGAGCTAGGGAGTCTATCTAGTCAGAGAGCTGCTAGAGCGAGGGCATTGTTTTCACATGATCTGCCGGTAGAACACTTGGATGAAAACTTTCAGTATCATTTGGGCTGAAGACGATTCTTCAATAAAAACCTTTTTATTCTTAAAACATCCTTCGTCTCAACTATCTTCATCCAAAGTTTCAACCACAGCCAGTATAGTGAAGACCTCACGCTTCATTCAAATACATTTCTATGTAGATGATGGTCTGATAAGTGTTCAAACTGAGGCGAAGCCATCCAGCTTCTCAAAGAATCGAGAGAACTTTGCTTCACTGGCAGGTTAAGACTAGGGATGGGTATCGTTAAGGTTTTAACGGTACTACTACTCTTATTGATACTGCTTATCGATCCGGTACTTTAACGGTATTCTTATCGGTACTTTTTGTTATTTATATACATACATACATACATACATACACATATATGTATGAAATATATATTTATATGATAGATTAGCAGCTTAATTAACATGGCTTTATATTCTGAAATGTTAAATAAATATTTCATTAAATATAAATATAAATATAAAACATCAATTTGTAAATGCACCAGTGTGCAGGCATTTTTAGTGTTTTATATACATAAGATAAGATAGAGTAAGAACATGAACAAAGAAACAAAGTTAAATAAACTGACAAATATACCATTTGTCATACCATAAAACAAATGTACAAATGTAAAAAACACAGTGCTTTCATTTATCTATGATGGTCTACTAACATTAATGTTCAGGTAAATAATAGCTACAAAATAATTCTAAAGTGATCAAATACAAATGAACACTGCATAGTTTTCATTGTATATATTGATAGATCAATGCTTATTAAAGCTATTACTTTATTCAGATTAAGAGCTGTGAGTGATTTTCTGTGTTTTGTTCTTTGATTAACATTGATGAAGCGCCAGTTTGTCACTAAGACAAAATATTGACACACAATTTTCTCCCAACTGTTATCGTTCACTTTAAGATATAAACTGTTTTAAGTGAATACTCTCCAAGCCGTCCGTTTTACATATTGTGTGTGTATTTGATCGTTTGGGCGCCAAGCTCAAAGTGTACGCCTGTCAGTTTTAGAGCGCTTACACACACACACACACACTTCAGCCTGGGAACAGCGTCTCCCGAACAGCATCCGGTAATATTTCCCAAGAATAGCCACATGTCAGCTTTAATTGTTGGGCCAGGCAAGGCAAATTTTATTTATAGAGCACAAGTTTTACACAACTGTAGTTGATCCAAAGTGCTTTACATTGAAAATAACTGAATTTAAAAGAGAAAGGTAGAGGAGACAACATAAAATAAAACAAGTTTCAAAACAATTAAAATGTAATTTCATAAAACACCACTTAAACTATTCAAAGTATATACACAACATCACTCAAATGCTAAAGAATAAAAATAAGTCTTTAAGCTAGATTTAAAAGCATCCAATGATGAAGAAGCTCTAATGTTCAAAGGTAGACTGTTCCACAGCTTTGGGGCCACTACTGAGAAAGCTCGATCACCTTTTGTTTTACAATGTGAACGGGGACAGATAAAAGTAACTGATCACTAGATCTACACATGCTTATCAAATTGGAGAAGAGGATCAAAATGAACTCCAAGATTTATTGCATGATTGTGTAGGTTATTACTTAGAAAACCTAACTGTGTTTTAATGGAATTGTTAGTAGCAGCAGGGCCCAGTAGAAGCACTTCGGTTTTATTTTCATTCAATTGTAAAGTGTTTTTTGTCATCCAGGTCTTGACTTCATTAAGGCATAAGAAAAGATGATCCAATGAAAAGTCATTTCCTGGTTTGATTGGAAGATATAGTTGGAGGTCATCAGCATAACAATGATAATTAATGTTATGTTTCTGGAGTATTGAGCCCAAGAGGAGCATGCAAAGAGAAAACAAAAGAGGGCCAAGAATGGATCCCTGTGGGACACCACAATGGATAGGTGCAGGCGGTGAAGTAAATGACCCGATATTTACAGAAAAAGTTCTCCCCTTTAAGTATGAGGCGAACTACTCTAAGGCTAGGCCCTGAACCCCAACAACACACTCAAGTCATTTCAGAAGAATATCGTGGTCAACAGTATCAAATGCGGCACTTAGATCTAAAAGTATCAGGATAGCAGATGACCCAGAATCAATGGATAGCAGAATGTCATTTGTAACCTTCAGCAATGCCGACTCAGTGCTATGCAGTGCTCTAAAACCAGATTGAAATGGGTCTAAAATATTAAAAGTATCCAGATGAGGGCCTTTCAATAGAGGCTGTACGATAGCACTTTCTGGAAATACCCCATTTATTAAAGAGCTCTTTATGAAAGCTAAAAGGGTGTCTTCTCTAAACAGACCACCAGGCAAAACATCGGACTGACAAAACGTACATTTCATCTGAGAAATGATTTTGAGTAATTGAGATGAAGACTGTGTAAAGCTACTGGATGAATGAACCAGATGAGAGCGATCTAAGTCAAAAGGAGAGAGGTGTGATCTAATATCTTGTATTTTCTGAACAAAAAATTCAGAAAATTGAGTGCATGTCTCAATATTTACATCAGGAACTGAGCAAACAATTGGACTAAGAACAGAATTTATGGTTTTGAAGAGAACTTTGGGCCTATTGGCATTTTTTGCGATCAAGTTTTAGAAATATTTGGATTTTGCCTCCCTAACGGAATTTTGATATACAGTTAAGCAGTTTTTTAAGATTTGATAGGAGACCTGGAGCCCATCCTTTTTCCACCTGCGCTCAGCCCTCCTGCACTCTTGTCTGAGAGTGCGAGTCGATGCATTAAACCAGGGTTGAAGACTAGAACTGATCTTGCACTTTTTACGCTTGAGTGGAGCAACGGTATTCAGAGCAGTACAACAGGCAGAGTTAAGTTCAAACACCACAAGGTAATGATCAGAAATGCCAGCATCAAGTATTTCACAGATACTGTATGTACAGAGAAACCACGAGTCAAAACAAGATCCAATGTATGGCCTCTTTTAAGTGTAGGACTGGAGACTGACTGTACAAAATTGAGTGAGTCTATAAGGCTCATGAAGTTTTTAACCATAGGTTTAGATGGACAGCAAACATGAATGTTGAAGTCCCTAAGACCAACAACCTGTCACAATGAGACACTTGATTAGACAGAAATTCAAAAAGCATATGAATAAATGTCGTACTGACTTTAGGAGGTCTAAACACCATGACACAAAGTAGAGGGCCATTTAGATCCATTTTTAGGAGTAGTGCCTCAAAACTGAAAGAGGCATCAACAGGCAGAAGTTTACATTTGAATGAGTTTCTAAAAACAGTGGCTAAGCCACCACCATGTCCACTTGGTCTAGGAGTGCTGTAAAAAGAACAGCGAGGGGGATATCCGAGGGGGATAGCTCGCCAAGAGATGAAATTTCACCATTCTTTAACCATATTTCAGTCACAAATAAAAAATCCATGTGAACGGTGACAGATAAAAGTAACTGATCACTAGATCTTAAAGACCTAGAGGCTGTATATGGCTTGATGAGGTCACGAATATAATCCGGGCCAGAATTATGCAATGCCTTGTATGCAAAAAGAAGGACCTTAAAGTCGACTCTAAGTTTTATAGGGAGCCAGTGCAATGAGGCAAGGACAGGGGTGATATGAACCCTTTTCTTAGTTCCTGTAAAGAATCTGGCTGCTGAATTTTGAACCATCTGTAATTGAGACAGTGTAGATTGAGGTAGGCCAATGTACAAAGAATTACAGTAATCCAAATTAGTGCATGAAGTACTATTTCAAGGTCTTTACTAGAAAGAAAGTGTTTCACATTAGCCACTGATCTGAGATGAAAAAAGCTACTCTTTACAACAGTAGCTAACCCTAACCCTAACCCTAACCCTACACACGCTTATCAAATTGGATGGCACTACTCCTCTACTTTGGCAAATTGGTCCTTGCCAAAGTAGAGGCCATTAGATCCATTTTAGGAGTAGTGCCTCAAAACTGAAAGAGGCATCAACAGGCAGAAGTTTACATTTGAATGAGTTTCTAAAAACAGTGGCTAAGCCACCACCATGTCCACTTGGTCTAGGAGTGCTGTAAAAAGAACAGCGAGGGGGATATCCGAGGGGGATAGCTCGCCAAGAGATGAAATTTCACCATTCTTTAACCATATTTCAGTCACAAATAAAAAATCCATGGCATGAGAAGTAAAAAAATCATTTAAAATAAAAGTTTTATTTGACAGTGACCTAGCATTCACTAGAGCCATTTTGACTGGAGGTTGAGTTATCGTTGAGGATGTGGTAATGCCTGATAGAGCACCCGATGAAACATATTCCAGACGACAGAGGTTCGTAAAGTTTACGTTCCCATCCTCATAACGTGTTTTTGTAAGTAGCCGGCGAAAGGAAGACCAAACGACAGGTATAGTACATCCAACAGCTGAAATTGTAGACACAGTCTTTGTACACTGTTTGCGACGGGAACCCTGATGTATATAACGAGGCCGGCAAACAATTCCAAGCGCAACACAGTGATTGTGGATTCCGACTGGCAGTTTTGACCGGGTTTTAGAGTTTAGCTGATGCAAGTCCAGGGACGAATAAAATGCCATATTATAATACCACAAGCCTGAAGGCAGTATAGAATCCTGGAACAGCGTGCAAAAATCAGTAAAAGCAGATAAAATGCCAACGACGAACATCACAAGGAGAAACATCCTACAGTCACGTATTACTCAGCCAGAATCTTTTATTTATTTATTTTTTTAAACCGCGTTAGCCAGCACACCAACCAACTAAGCCACTTCACAGCGCAAGTACATGGAAAAGGCAGCCCTTTCTAAAACCACCTCCACCAAAACTAGCGTACAACCGACAACCGACACTCCGAAAGAAAGTGTTAACTTACTCACGGAAGACGGAAGAACAGCCCGTTGCGTGGTGACGAAAGCTCGCATTTGGCAGGTACAGCTTGACTGAAGGGATTATCCTGGTCAGTTTGTAAATTGTCACATTGGAACAAAATTAAACAAAAAACAAATGAGACAAAATAAGAAAGACCTTCCGCTTTAGAGTGGAGAACCCTACCATAAAGAGAGAGGACTCTTTGTAGCCAAAGATTACAAATATTTTGAGTCTTCTTTATTGGCCCTTATTGGTGTCAGGGTTTTGGACTTGTTTTTCCTTATTTTATCCCTGTCTTTGTTCCTGGTTTTTCTTATATGGTCTTTTTCCTGTTTGTAAGGATCTTAGAGCTTCTTTATGGTCACTATTGTGAGCGGTGGGATTAAATGTGTAAACACTTTCTATTGTGCCTATTCTATTGTGCCTATTTTCGACTCCCTGCCAAATTATTACCCCTCTCGGTGAAATTGCTATCTGATTGCCTAATCCTAATACCACCCCTAATCTTAACCTCTCCCCCACATCTAACCCTAAACCTACCAATACTAGGGGGGTAATAATCTGGCAGGGGGTCAGAATTGGGCACAACGCCGGGTTTCAGTACCCACCCTACCCAGCACTGATACTGCTGAAATATTAACAATTTAGGAAAGCCTCTTTATACAGCATAATAATAATAATAATAAATGTGTTAATAGCAATATTTATCCATTCAAAATCACTGTCAGTGAAATTTCCTGATGAAATTCCTGTGCAAACAGGCACAAGTGGTATTGTACCTACCTCTGTGGCAGAATTTCAATCTGATGAAGCTGAACTAGTGTGAAATGAGAAGCAAACTAACTCTCACCTACATAATGTTCTGACTTTGTCAGTAAGGCTGCTGCCCAATTTGGAAAATATTTGAGAAATAAGGATCATGTTCATTAGAGGTGACTGATTTTACAAGCAAGTCAGGTGTCTATTTAATGGATCTGAACAATGGGTTTTTAAAGTGACAGCAGCCTAATATATCTGAAGCTGTCCATGTTATTAATGTTAATCATTTCAAGCAAACAACAAAGGATAAAGAGAAAATCACTCACTGCTCTTGACTGAATAACATTTGTAGCATTTATTAGAGTTAGGCTTGTATTCGTTTTAGCTGTTTAATTGACATTGGTACTGCCAAAATACAGACAGCATGCTATATTGTCCCACCAGACACAGTAATATATTGGATCACTGTTACAAAGCAACAAAGGATGCATATCACTCTGTCCCACAGGCAGCATTTGGACTCTCTCATCACTGTTTGGTTCATCTTATACCGACCTACAGGCAGAAACTGAAATCCGATAAACCTGTATTAAGGACTGTTAAAAGATGGACTAATGAAACAGATACAAGCCTGTTTGCACCTCACTGATTGGACTGTTTTTGAAGCTGCTGCAAACGATCTGGACGAGCTCACAGAGACTGTAACATCTTATATCAGTTTCTGTGAAGATGTGCGCATTCCTACCAGGACTCATTTACCCTACAACAACGACAACCCGTGGTTCACTGCACAACTCAGAAAGCTCCGTCAGGCCAAAAGAAGATGCTTGCAGGAAGGGGGACAAAGTCTTGTATAAACAGGCCAAAGACACACTGGAAAGGGAGATCAGAGTGGCAAAGAGGAATTATTCTGAAAAACCAAGGATTCAGTTCACTTACAGTGACTCAGCATCAGTGTGGAAAGGTCTGAAAGAGATCACCAACAACAAGACACATCCCCCAGCACTGTGGAGAATCAACAACATGCAGATGATCTGAATGAGTTCTACTGCAGGTTTGAAAAAATACCCCACACCCGCCCTGAACACCTCTCCACGCAACCATTAACACCTCCTGCAACCTCCCTCTCCCCCACACATGCACCTCTGATCAGTGAAGATGATGTGCGCCGGGTCTTCAGAAAGCACCAGGCCCAGACAGTGTGACACCAGCCTGTGCTGACCAGCTGGCCCCCATCTTCACACAGATCTTCAACAGATCACTGGAGCTGTGCGAAGTCCCTTCATGATTCAAACACTCTACCATCATCCCCGTCCCAAAGAAACCCAAAGTTGCAGGACTAAATGACTACTGGCCTGTAGCTCTAACCTCTGTAACCATGAAGTCATTTGAAAAACTGGTGCTGGCCCACCTGAAGGACATCACTGTACCCTTACTGGATCCTCTTCAGTTTGCCTACAGAGCAAACAGGTCTGTGGATGATGCAGTCAACATGGGACTGCATTATGTTCTGCAACATCTAGACAGACCAGGGACCTGTGTGAGATCCTGTTTGTGGACTTCAGCTTGGCCTTTAACACTATCATTCCAGACCTCCTCCAGCCCAAACTAACTCAGCTCTCAGTACCCACCTCTATCTGTCAGTGGATCACCAGCTTCCTGACACCAGCAGACAACAACACACTGATCGGCCTCATTCAGGACGGTGACGAGTCTGCTTACAGACAGGAGGTTAAGGAGCTGGCTGCAGTCTTAACAACCTGGAGCTGAACACGCTCAAATCAGTGGAGATGATTGTGGACTTCAGGAGAAACCCCCCTGCACTCCCCCCACTCACCATCATGTACAGCACTGTAACGACAGTGGAGTCATTCAGATTCCTGGGCAGCAACATCTCTCAGGACCTGAAGTGGGACAATCACATAGACTCCATTGTGTAAAAGGCCCAGCAGAGGCTGTACTTCCTTCGCCAGCTGATGAAGTTCAACCTGCTACAGGAGCTGCTGAAACAGTGCTACTGTGCCATCATTGAATCCGTCCTCTGCACTTCAATAACTGTCTGATTCAGCTCATCTACCAAAACTGAACTCGGAAGACTACAGAGGGTAGTCCGGACTGCTGAGTGAGTCATTGGTACAACCCCCACTCTCCAAGAACTGTACTCATCCAGAGTGAGCAAAAGGGTGTGCAAAATCACTCTGGACCCCTCACATCCAGCACACTCCCTCTTTGAACTGCTGCCGTCTGGTTGATGCTACAGAGCTCTGAGGACCAGAACGACCAGACACAGGCACAGTTTCTTCCCTCAGGCAATCCATCTCATGAACACTTGACAATAATTGTGGAACACACAACACTATTATACACTCATACACTTATTTATCTAATACACACTTAGTTTACATTTGAATTTGCATATAATACCTGTACATACAACTGTCAATTTGTATAGTGTTACTCTCTATTTACTTGTTCTAGTTTTTATTATTTTATTATCTATGTTTTTTGTTCTTTAATTGTCATCCTATTGTACCGTGGAAGCTTATGTCACGAAAACAAATTCCTCGTATGTGTAAATATACCTGGCAATAAAGCTTATTCTGATTCTGATTGGTACAGAGAATTGTCAAATTTTACCAGTGTCTAAAATCTGGGTATCATACCAGCCTTTTTTATCCCAGCAAATGAACTATATAATGATATACATTTATTATCATGAAATAAAGTTATTCATATGGTGATATAATAATATGGTCATATTTGTAGTCACCATGAACAGGATTTTTTTTAAATAAATGAAAATGGAGAACGATTTAGGTAGAGAGCAGTGGAAGATACTGAAAACAGGATTTATTGGTGATGAGTGGTGAGTTAGTTCTGGAGCGACAGACCCCCTGGGATTACTGAATGGTGAACAAAATGAAGTGTAATTTTAGAGTTATAACAGGAATCAAATACCCTGAAAAGCTTTCTCTTTATTTAATTTGCAGCACACAAATCAATAATATTTTGCACAGCACACGATTCAGTACATGTGTTTCTACTAAACAAGTGCGAGATAACATTTGAATCCTGATAGATCTGTGCTCTATAATAAAGTAGGCTCACAGTTTTTGGATGCATAGAAGCATAACATTAATGAGCAATTCACAACCCTGATAAATACTATCCTCTCTGAGAAAAGATTCTGCTCTAGATATTTTCAGATATGATTTTGATGTAGGCGACTTCTCCAGCGATGTGATCATAGGCATCGCAGGGTGGCTTCAGAATAGAGATGGCGTCTTCCACTAACTGTGTGGCTTCACTGAGGTTTATTTGACGACTCTCTTGTTCACACAGAAGCTTAGTAATGCTTTTGCTGCTCTTCACTAGATCTCCCAGTTTTAAGGACAGAATAGGCAGATCATGCTCCTCGATTGGAGGCTTCACGTTCTCTAACTCACTTCTTGCCAGCTGAATAGCGAGTGGAAGAAAGATATTTCCAAAGACTCCCAATTTGTCCGCATGAAAGTCTCTTATCACTGCAGCCTTGTCTTTCAGTGACACCCCAGTGAAGGCAATCTTATCATAAACATCAGGATCAATGATCTTAAGGATCTGCTTTTGCTTTCTTTTAGAGACTTCAAGAATCATACTCATAGCATCTCTTACTACGGCACAGTTGTCTTTAATACTTGTGCTTTCATCTGCAGAGACACTGGAGTAGCTTTCTCCAAAGTGAGTATTGATTATGTTCAGCAGGCTGTTGGTGATTGTGAAGTATCTGTTCACATAGTGATGGAGCGTCTGAGTGGATCTGATCAGTTGTTCAGTCTTATCTGTGGAGATGAAAGACCACATCACGGAGGATGCTGCTGTTGGTCGAGAGGAGAGAACACATCAACACAATTAGTTTGTTTGTGTTTGTAAAAATAGTCTGTATTAACACCACTTTGTACTTTTTAACTGAGTTATATTATTCAGTGTATTACTGGGAGTCCCACTTTACTCCACCCACCCGGACCAAGAATAGTTAACATGCTGAAAAACATAAATAATTCATAACAAATGTTACGGCTGGTGCCGTTTTGTGTTGTCTGTTGTTTTTCTCTTTTTTAGTGCTGCGTCATTGGTCCTGCTCGCTGCCAGTCATCGTTGGAGGAGATCATCTATCTCATCCTAATTAGTGACCAGCTGGATCTATAAAAGGAAGATGCTGAGACAATGTGGCAGATGTCTTTTGCTAGTTGTTTCGAGATTGTGTTTTTTAGCTAATGCTAGCTTTGTATACTGTGGGTTAAGCTATAGTCCTATATGTTTGCATGTGTTTTTGTATACTAAGCTCCATCTTATCTTAATTTGTGTAAAGTTCATTTGGTAAACTATTTGTATGTATATAAATGGGAGAGAAGGAGAGGAAAGGTAAGAATATCACGTGATGAATGCTTGTTAAATACACTAGGTAAGGGTGCGCCTCACCTGCTGTAATTTTTGTTTTGCTAGTGAGAGTAGCTTAGTTTTGGGTATCGTTGGATACTGAAGATTTTCTTTTCTTTTTGTTTTTAGTTAGGTTTAGATTTGATAACTGACTTAGAGGGTTATGTTCTGATTATTTCTTTTGTTTGAACGCTGCCCAGTTCCTTCTTTTACCCAAATTATTTGGGCTGATTCCTTCCTTTAGGTTTGTTTATGTAAATATTGTTGTGAACGGTTTAGGGATAAGAGTATTCCCACTATAAGCATTGTAAATAATCACTGGTTTGTTGCCTTTAGCACTTTGGTTTTTATTGCTTACGCTGGTATCGGGTCGAGATCGGACCACAGCAATTAATATTATTCCTATACCCCTTAAAATCGCCAGGAGCATAACAACAAATAATACACTTTAACACAATATACTTGCCAGCAACCCTTTCTGAACACCATTCCCGATTTGTAGAGCTGGTACTCGAGCCATTTTCTTTATGTGAGGGTCTTGAAATAAGACAGAAACAGTTATTTAATAAAGCTGGAATGAAACACATTATTCAAGTGACAGACACGTGTGTGTGTGTGTGTGCGTGTGCGTGTGCGTGTGCGTGCGTGGCGTGGGTGTGTGCGTGTGCGCGTGTGTGTGTGTGTGAGAGAGAGAAAGAGAGTGTGTGTCCTGGTAAACTCTCTGTTATGAGAACAAAATGCCCTGCATCATTCTAAAAGTCTGTATCGTTAAATTAGTTGTAATAATATTCCTGAGTAAATGACAGCAGAAGCAGATTTTGAAAAATCTGATGAAAAAGATGCTGCTTTATTTTCAAAGCAATAAGTATTTTATTTCACTGTTCTGAATATCTCTGCAGCGTGCTTCGCTTGTGACTTTGTTTCTGACTTGCTCGACCTAAAATGGCTGCTTGTGGGTATATTTATGAATACTTTCTTTGTAAATGACAAGATCAGGATGAGTATTTTGAGCCTCGACTGAACGTATGACACACTGTAGTGAGGGGACTCTGTTCAGAAATACTGCTGAGCTATTATTCTCATCACAGTTATCTTTATAGTTATTGCTCTCGGTGAGAACGGGCTTTAAGAGTGCCACCCAAACTACTGTTTCTGCATTTACTTTATCAGCTCTTTGGCTTTATACAGTGCCACGCTCTCTCTCTGTTTGTGGGCATCTAAAATTAATCCATAATACAAACTAAACAATACAAAATGTGTAAATATTTATTAGGTTTGACATATCTTTTAATGCTAAATATTCCTAACTTACCTGTAATATAACTAAGATGCTAAAACTGTTATGCATAAAGTGATTTACTCTCAACACAACAAGTGCACTTGCCAGCAGTGGTGGACAAAGTACACAGATCAAGTACTTGAGTAAAAGTACAGATACGTATAATAAAATATTACTCAAGTAAAAGTAAAAGTACTGCTTTTTCAATTTTACTCGAGTGAAAGTACAAAAGTACTCAATTTTTATGTACTTAAGTAAAAAAGTACTGATAGACAGATTTATTTGGCAATTTTATATAGACTACTTTATTTAATTTTATATTAGCACATATTTTTATAATCATACTGCCCAAAATACCTGGGTTTTTCCCAAAATAACCACTATATAGAGTCAAGATATATATTTTGTTGATATGGACTACATTGATGAGAGTGATGTAGTAATGTTCACTGTGAAGCTTACACTGCCATGTACCTGAGAGAAAACAGATTTCACCATCTAATCTTCACCAGTAAGAAAAAAGTGTTTTAGAACTTGTTGTTTTGCAGAACGTCAGTTATATATGACATGAGAATTAGGCCTGAAATTAGGAAAAACATTTTAAGGAAAATATAATTATATTTTCATAATGATTTTTCTTCTCAAACCTTGTCTGTGGTGTAAAACACCCTGGCCCAATGCCCCGAGGGCATCACTTCCCACTCTGATAATTACTGTAGTTACTATGTTCTGAACATCACATCCTTTCTTTTTCCCTCAGATGGAATCTATCTAGGTGGCTGAATAAAGATATTTGGACTTTATATCTAAACATTTCCTCAACTTAGCACCAGCAAGCTTGTTAGCTAGACAGTTAGCATCAGCTAACAATATTTACTTATTTTCAGTATGGTTATGAATAAACATTCATATCTGTATACTCGGCTAGTTGATCTAAACAATATAAAAATGTATACTGTTGATAAACAATAAAAACAGGCGTCACATAGGTCTAAATGCATAGCATTTTAATAAAACTGCTAACGTTACAGCAGCAGGGAATATGAATGTGCATGAGTTATTTTATTTAATCGGTGTTATTTTAATGTTTTGTTTTTTGACCTAAAACATAACGTTAGAGACACTGATGTTGATCTGTCTGCATTCAAGCATTTCAGTGGGCTTAAATAGATCACCCTTTACAGCAGATTTAGTTCACAAACAACTGACAGTTTTGACCTAAATATTATTTTCAGTTACAATAATGAATCCTAAAATTCGACATTAGTAACGTACTTTTCACAGCCGCGCTCTCACAAGATCTCGGTTCTTTACTTGTGAGTTCAGTTCACTGAAGAAGACTCGCTCTAAACGGATCATTTGAATCAGTGAGTTTACGACTCGAGAACAGCTGCAATCGGATCATTGCAATTCGTGAATGAATCGTTTGTTGCGATTTGCGAACCGATTGAACAGGTTCATTGAAAAGAATCAGTTTGTGCATGAATCAGACACCGCTTCTGTGTCTCGGAGCACGTGATGTATTATAAGGAATAACGATATGTTTTATGAAATGTAGTGAAGTAAAAAGTACGATCTTATGCTTTGGAATGTAGTGAAGTAAAAGTAAAAGTTACTCAAAATAAAACTACTCCAGTAAAGTACAGATAAAATTTGTTTGTATAAAATTTACTTAAGTACAGTAACGAAGTAGGTTTACTTCGTTACTGACCACCACTGCTTGCCAGACGCCAGTAAACATCTCTAATCTACTTCTCAGTGCCAGACTTGTAATACTAGAACTAGATGTGACATGTTCATGGGTTTCAGGAAATCAGTGCTGAGTCATCACAACTCTATCACATATTAATTGTTTAATAAAGAATATTACAATAAGGAATTAAATGAACACTTTGAGAATGAGATTGACTGCACACATAACATATAATGTATAAAGCTAAATCAATGAATACGTGCAGTCTCGCTTATATAATGTACAATAAACACACTAGTGGAATAAACAGTATACACATCTAATAACTGTATTAGATGTGATCGCAAAGTCGAAACTGGATGACCTATTTTGACTAGCCGCTCCCCAGCCCAGCCCCGTAGGCTTCTCCCTTTCTTCCACAACCTCCACCAAGATGGTTTTGAGGACCTTGAAGCAACCCTTTTCAGCGACATTACTAATCCCACTCGTGGCCCATCTTGCACCGGATTCAGCTCCGACTTGGAAGTCACGCCCCTGCTGCCGTCAAGCCGTACAGGATTACTTCTGCTTTAGTGGGGAAATTCTACTTGGCCGCTGGACAGGAGGCTATCTCTATGGGCTATGAGGCGTGTGGTTTAGGTGTGCATGCTCATTCAACAGAGCTCTTTTTTAAGGGCTCTTAGTTGGAGGATATTTGTGCTGCAGCAGGATGGTCCTCTCCAAAAACTTTTATCAAGTTCTACAGTCTGGATGTGAGCAGATGCTTTCCCTCGGTCTATCCTCAGGTATGTGAAGGCGTTATGGTATATCGTTCCCATAGCGACCGCTATCGCAGCGTAGAAGTGAATCTATGAAAGGGAACATCTCAGTTATGTACTGTATATAACCTTGGTTCCCTGAATAGGGAACGAGACGCTGTGATGCCGGCCATTCCCATACCTTCGATAGCACTTCTTCGTCTTAGAAATCTGAGGAATTTGCAAGTAGCATGATGATATGAGCATACGTGATGTATTCTCGGGGCGGTGCTAGGTGCTACTGGCCAATAAAATGGTGTGATGGTATTTGGGCTTCAGACTAAGGCTGTCAAAAAAGGCTGTCGAATTTTGAATATTCATCGAATTTAGCATAAAATCCAAAAGCGCTGCAGTCGAATTTTAGCTGTCCGTCAGGCACAGGCACCACGAGATGCGATGACGAGGTGTCGTTGCATTTTAATGCTTTTTTTGCCTGTCCAGTTGAACCCACTCGATGCGGTGCTGCACATTCAAAATACTGAGGAAAAGACACCATCAATGTGGAGATGTTGTTTACCTCAAAACTGAAACCAAGCCATTCACACAGAACGCTTATTTAATGCATGTTCTATCATCGTTGCACTCGCGTCTCACACAAGAGAGCCCAAAGCCATGTCAAATTAATGTAAATGTAACTTTAAAACATGTGATTACTAAGAAACTAGCTTGCTAGCGAACGTGCAAATTAACATCGTAAACATGAACCTTGCAATCATATGATTAAATGTTAATAAATTATCAGCAATGATGAATCTCTGAGTTTAAAGCGGCTCTGACAGAAAGACTGCGTGTGCCGCTGACAGAGACGCAGCTGTTTGAGCTATGTGCTGTTTTCATAAATGCATAACTTATATTTGACAGTATATTCTCCATCTGTAAATGTTAGAAAGCCATGGAAATATTTCCATCTTGAGATTCTCTGCTAAACTCCACAGACTTAGTTCTGAGCATGCACGTAAACAGACAGAGCGCAATATACATTTTGCTGAAATATTTGTAGTTGGACATTTTAAACCTATAAGTGAGTGTATTTGTTTGATAGCACTAACTGTAAAGTGACTGTAATGGGGTAATCAAAATAGCCTTTTTACTAAATTAGCCTAGTCTGTGCTTTTTTATTTTGTTCATTTTTTAGTTTAAAAGCATTATTTTGTTTTTTAGACCGCAATGTTACAATGTTAGAATGTAATGTGACTTTAACCCTTTTTGCACATTATATATGCCTACATGGTTACATTCACTTTATTTATTTGTTTAATCCAAATACAAAATACAGAGATATGTACCATATACCGCAAATCAGCCCAAAAATACAGAGATATGAATTGAATAAATGTGCATTTGGTAATATTTAGCTCGATGTGCCTTATTGTGGCTTCAGGAGAGAAGCCAAATGCTTTTTTATCCTAACTGAATTCATGCCTTTTAAATTTTAATATAATTCGAATTTTGATCATATTTTAATATAAAATTCGAATTTAGTTTTTCAGCCAATTTGACAGCCCTACTTTAGACATTCATCACACTGAAACGTTTCTCGTTTGGCTTTCAACGGAGGCAGTCGCTTATTTTCACTCTCCCGTCCTCCCTTTTTCCTCCTGCTTGCTTCTTCTGTCTCGTCTCATATCTATTGAAGAGACTCTCTGCACGGCTCTCCAAACTGGAAAATTATGGATTTGATCAACTGGTCTCTCAGCGCAATTGATACCATCTTCTCAAGGAGAAGTCTGGGTTCTGGGGAACCCGTTTGTCCCGACGGGACGTCACGGCCGGATATACGAGGGATGCATGGGAGAGGTGGCAAATCGTATGTCTGGCGGCTCTTTCCGTGGAGGACGCTGAGGATATCTACCTTTTCGGCACCATGATAACAGGTATTCTGCTGATTGGATTAGGCTTTGCCCTGGGTTATCGGAAAATTCGGAAGACGGAACAGCTGTCCAAAGTCTCACAAGGCTGCCCGCTTTGGATTGAAGCCGTGGGAAGAGCGGTCAGCAATGAGACTGAGACTATAAACCGGAATATGGATGCCATCATGTTGAAACTTACGGTTTTTGCAAGTGAAAATTGATGATTTCAGAGACCAGAATGGACAGAGAGAACAAAAGCTGTGAAGATATGCAGCGGTTCGCCCCAAAAGACACAACAAAATGTAATCTTATCTTTTCTGGCTCCCCCGTACCGGCTGGCTTGGCCAAGGTCATGCTGGATAAACTACCCTGAGATAGAGATGCAGAGTAGACTCTCTTACTCCCTTGCCCCATTACAGACATTACTCCCCTCGCCGATCAACTGCCTCCGAACGCTTTACTGCCACCTGTCGAGCAGGTCTGCGACGGCGCCGTAATAAATGGCACCGGACCGGACGGCTGCTTGCCAGAGCTGGATATGTTCCCCCTGTTGCAAGTCATGTGTTTATGGTATATGTGCTTTTGTGCTGAGGTGTTTTCTTTCTGTTCTCACACTGTACTCCCAATGGAGCATAGTCTGTGGTAAAAAAAATTTCCTCCTCTCTTTCCTCATGTAAATGCTGTATTTTTCTTACATACCCTGTCTTCCTGTTCTGTCTACCCGTTGTCATATGTATGTTGTGTATGTATGGACAGGTTGATGGCTAATTTCGCTGGTACTTGTTACTAGTGACAATAAAGGGCTACTACTACAACTGAAGGTAGCGCCTCGCTCCTTTTCAGGGAATCAATGTTACATATGTAACCGAGACAGTCTCAACATAACACGAAACTTGCCAGACGCCAGTAAACATCTCTAATCTACTTCTCAGTGCCAGACTTGTAATACTAGAACTAGATGTGACATGTTCATGGGTTTCAGGAAATCAGTGCTGAGTCATCACAACTCTATCACATATTAATTGTTTAATAAAGAATATTACAATAAGGAATTAAATGAACACTTTGAGAATGAGATTGACTGCACACATAATATATAAGGTGTAGAGCAGAGGCAATGAGTATGTGCAGTCTCGCTTATATAATGTAATGTACAATAAACACATCTAATAACTGAGTCAGAGACAGCGGTCGAGTGGATGAACTTACATCTTCTCAGGAGACACACAATAAACTACAAACACATCTAATAACTGAGTCAGAGACAGCGGTCGAGTGGATGAACTTACATCTTCTCAGGAGACACACAATAAACTACAAACACATCTAATAACTGAGTCAGAGACAGCGGTCGAGTGGATGAACTTACATCTTCTCAGGAGACACACAACTAAACACATCTAATAACTGAGTCAGAGACAGCGGTCGAGTGGATGAACTTACATCTTCTCAGGAGGAACACTAAGCAGGTAAACACATCTAATAACTGAGTCAGAGACAGCGGTCGAGTGGATGAACTTACATCTTCTCAGGAGGAACACAAGCAGGTAAACACATCTAATAACCGAGTCAGAGACAGCGGTCGAGTGGATGAACTTACATCTTCTCAGGAGGAACACAAGCAGGTAAACACAGCAGAGGCTCCTCAGTCAACTGCAGAAGTGAAATGATCTAGAAAGCGTCTCTCAGAGTGATGCAGTGATGTGATGTTGCTCAATATCACCAAGAGCAGTGTCTCTGATTGGTCAGATTTCCCTGACCAGCACAATCCAGTCTGGAATTGAAACCGTAAGCAGCTTTCCTCTTGCTATGCAGCCACTCCCAGGAGCTGACATGATCTAATGACTTGAGACACTATGAGGTGGGGTAAAATCCCCAGTCTGACAAAAGCAATTTGCTTTATGCATTTACAGCAAAAATCAGAGTACATGCAGTCTTAACTTGAGACATTTTACCCCACAGAAAGAAATAGCATTCTGAAAATAGATTTTTCTTAAATAAGCCTAACAATTACTCTCTATCTACAGGGCTTACTATTTTCATATCATATAGAACTGTTTTGTTCTAAAAACAACAAGCTTTAAAAAAAAAAAACTGTTTTCTGACAGCTGAAAACTTGATATTTTGCTGTGAAATCTGTTTTCTCTCAGGTACAGCACCATCGTAAGCTTCATGATGAATACTTCTACATCACGAAGCCCCTCCTAATAAGCTCAATGCTGCTATCTGAACCTGTGTCATAAGTGATAACACTATTTATAGTTTAGCACAGCATCTCAGATGTTTACAAAAATGTTTTACTGGAATTTCATCAATTCTATGTGCAAATTGTATACATCCATAGCATAATTGGTAATTAAGATTTTAAATACTCAAACGCCTCTAAGAGATTGTAAAATAGTAAAAACAAACTAGAGACTACTGTTGAAGAAACATGAGACCTGGTCTGTCAAAAATGATAGAGACAATACAAACTATAGAAGTGACAAAGTTTTAACAGAAGATGGTTCTCTGCCTTGCTCTCTGACCAATCACTTCTTTGTCTTATCTTAGTCTCCACCATGATACACGGCCTGATGGCTCCTGGCAGGAGCGCTGCTATGGTTTCCAGGCCCCCTGAACATCATTAACTCGGGCGCCTGTAAATAAAAACGTCCACGGGCCACCTCTCCCTCGCCAGGCCTGGCCCAGGGTCCTGCTACAGAGGCAGCAGAACATTAGGCTGAATAGACAGTTGTTATATTTAAATTCACTGAGTATAACATCAGCATTGCTATTTTACTGTCTTAAAGATGTCGAACACATTTTAGTGATTAAATGCTGTTCTGATTCACCTATTTCTATGTTTTTAACATTATTAGGCGGTCCTATTGGCTCTGATGATTCTTGAGTTCAAAGAGTAAAACTTGTCTGCAAAACTTTAACTCGATAGTTACATTAATGATTAGCACAAAGTCTGTTGTTGCTCACTAGAACTTCATGAAATAGCACTTAAACAGGGACTGCACAAATGTTTTGAGTATTCTGAAATGATCCAGTTTTACAGCATGTAATAAAGTAATGTAGTGGCGTTATAATAAAATCAAACATACACTAGCAACTACATTTATGTTATGAAATCAAACATTTGGATATAACATATATTTAACAATAGTTGAAACAGAGCAAGTCCATTTTTATTTATATAGCGCTTTTAACGATACTCAATGTTTACATTTACATTTATTAATTTAGCAGATACTTTTATCTAAAGTGACTTACAATTGAGGAATACATATTATTAATAAAATAAACACAGTGTAACCATTTGCTATTAGGCCTATATTGTATATATTATGTATATAAGTTGTTTACTTTTTCTAAGGTTATTTTCGTTATGAAGAGAATAAGTTACATTTATTTGTGAATTTATTTTTTGTTATTTTGGTTTGGGACTTTTATTTGGAAATATTGATGGTTGTATGTAATGGCTGACTGCCTGCAAGGTTCTCAGTTCCTGTAAGCAAGCCAGCGGCAAACACGAACGTTATGCATGTGCGCGTTAATGGATGTCTCTTGTAAAGGATTTGAACGTGAGATTAAGGAGTATTCCAGACAATTTCTTTCATATAGCATGCAGCCAACGAGGTATTTCGCTTTATATTTGCTTTGTTTGTATTTTGTGTATGAAGTTTCTAAAGTATGCTTGTTTGCTTACGTGTTTTGGTTTGTATTAAGTTCATATGGTTTTGTATTCATTACATAGTTTTCACGGTGGATTTGGGGGAAAAGGCCAAATAAACCAGTACGGAAACCACTTGTGCCAGCGTATGCTTGAGGGAAATTACAGTGAAAACTCGACCTGTTCAACGACATGAGTGGGTGACGCGACGCGATGCAGCAAGTTTGCCGAAAGGGATTGGCACGTGCTTGCAACGCCTGGAGTCCATTGTCGGATTAACAGGATTAACAGATGAGCAAACACTGCACACATGCAGACTTAAGAAGAGTCTGAGACCTGAGACCTGTGACACAGTGATCCTGTGGCTCAGTGGCTAGAGCATTGCGTTAGCAGCGCAAAGGTTGTGGGTTCGATTCCCAGGGAACACATGTACTGACCAAAATATGTATAGCCTGAATGTACTGACCAAAATATGTATAGCCTGAATGCACTGTAAGTCGCTTTGGATAAATGCATCTGCTAAATGCATAAATGTAAGAAGATGCATACAATGGACTAAGTTATTAAGAGTTTAAGCATTTAAGAGTTGCCTAAGAAGAGGGTTTGTAAAGGTTCCCAAATAGTTTTATTGTAAGTGAAGGTTGTGCATTTGCAATGAGGAGCGTTTAATTTGTTTGCTCACATTTAAATCAAGATTGCAGTTTATATACATATTTAAAGATTTTACTGAATTTAAGAGGGTTTTGTAAATGTTATTGGCTATTTGATATCAACCTTTTTAAGTGTTTGAGTTGATATATTAAGTGTTTGAAAATATTTGAGTTTAATGGTTTTGCATGTTTAATATCCCATGCAGTGTTGTTACTGAAAGTTATTAATCAACATTTGAGTTTTCAAGCCTTAAATTGATTGCATTTTAGTGGCATTTACCTTTGAGCAAGGGCCAATATTTGTTTAGATGTAATTTATGCATATTTTCTACCTATACATTTGGGTTAATCTAGTTGCTCAAATGTCAGAGCCAAAGGAGCCCACAGTTCATGCAAGGGACAGCATTAAGGATAGTGCAGATTCTCAAGCACAACCTGAAATAAGTCAAGAGGGTGTTGAAGCACAGCAAAAAGAGGAACAACCGTCAAGACAAAGTAAAATAAAAATAACTCTAACAGAGAACGGTAGAGAAATGCAAGTTACAAAAATTAAATCACTTCAACAAAGGTTTATTTATATGTATAACAAAGGAAAACCTATGCCAAATCTTCTAAGCGGACGTTATCACAACCAACAGAGACTCTATCTGATGACCTGCTCAATGATATCATTGGTGATGTTGGAGGTCTTTCTGCAGATGTCCAGCGTCTTTATGATAAGCTACACAAAATTTCAACTCCAGAGCAAGAAACACATAGAAGAGTGGATTTGTGTGTGGAGGTTTCTAACTTTATTGTATCTAGAGCCTCAAGTCGATTGCAAGGAAGGACTCAAGAAGGAGAAAAGGAAGATTGTCCAGAAGCAGGCTCTCTCTTAAGTCAAGTACATCAAGTGAGTCAAGTTCTGTCTCTTCTATCTTGAAAGGAGCCTCAGAGTGTTCAAGTAGGTCTTCTGGGAAGCGACAAGATGCTGATGAAGAGAAGATCTATTACCTCCGTAGGTATGTAAGTGGCCAAGCTAAGAAAGCGCTCGATGGATATTTCTTACTTGGAACTGAATCTGCTTATGCTGCCGCATGGGCAATTTTAGAGGAGAGATATGGAAATTCATTCATAATTGCAAAATCATATAGAGATAAGCTCTAAGCATGGCATAAGATGGGGTCTAGAGACAATAATTTGTTGATTTTCTTCATACTTGTGAGGCTACCATGGTTCACATCAAGGCATTGGAAATCTTGAATGATTGTAATGAAAACAGAAATATTCTTTTAAAGTTACCAGAATGGCTAGCAGTGAGATGGAATCATAAGTTTCCTGAAATAGAATAGAAGGAGACTAACCAATTTCACTCCTTCAGCCAGTTTGTAAAGTTTTGACAAGAGAGGTAAAAAATCGCCTGCAAAACTGTTACATCCTTACAAGCATTTAAACTAGGTGAGGTTGAAAACCCTAAGCTTCAAAATGTCAAAGCTTTGGAGCAAAGACCCTAACTACAAGTACCAGTGAAAACCTTTCATGACATGCCTTTTCTGTCAGAAGACTGGACACATTTTGCACAAATGCAGGAAGCTTTTGGAGAAATCAATTTCAGACAGAATTGAATTTGTTCAAGCTGAAAAGTTATGCTTTGGTTGTCTTAAGCTTGGTCATTTCTCAAAGATTTGCAAGAGTAGGAGTATCTGTGATATTTTCCACAAGATGTATCCAACCTGTCTTCACAAGGAGCGAATTAAAGAAAATCTAAAATTACTACCTGCCAAGTCAAGTACAAGTGAAGAAAGGCACAGAGAAAGACCTCCATCAATACAACCTAAAGAAATAACTACAGTTGTTACTTCAAATAGAGTAATTATTGATGAGACTAGCATGCAAACAGCAGCAATAATTCCTGTCTGGATTTCATCCATAACTCAAACAGCACAAGAATTTCTTGTTTATACTCTTTAGACTCTCAAAGTGACACAACCTTCATTTTAAATGAAGTAGCTGAAGCATTAGATGCAAACAAGTAAACAAGTAAACAACAAGTTAAACCTCAAAACTGAAGTACACTATGTGAGTCGAATTAAAGTAAAATAAATTGGTCCTTCAGATATAATAAAAGTCCTTGAATCAGACTTCCTGTGTCCCAAGGCGATCTCAAGTTCTTGTCAATTATAGACAAAATTTCACACAAAAGAGCAATGGTCATTATGAAATGTCATTACCATTCAAAAGAGAAAAAAACTAAACTTCATAATAAACAGATATGTGCAGTACACCACCTGAAATGTCTTGAAAAGAGATTTAAGAAAGATCAGCAATACAATGATTATTTTGTCAAATTCATGTATGACATCATTTCACGTGATGATGCAGAGAAGGTTCTTGAAGAAGAGATTCACTACAGTCCAGTTTGGTATATTCCACATCATGGGGTTTATCATCCACTGAAACCAGGGAAAATTAGAGTAGTATTTTACTGTTCTGTCAAGTTTCAGGACACATCCCTCAACGACCATCTCATAGGTCCTGACTTAACCAACGCATTAGTAAGTGTCTTATGCCATTTACGCATGTGTGATATTGAAAGAATGTTCCACCAGTTTCATGTAAAAGGGGATCAAGATTACCTGCAATTTCTTAGGTGGGAGAATGGAAATTTGGAGATCACACCATCAGTCTACAGATTGGGAGTTCACTTGTTTGGAGCTGCCTCGTCTCCTGGCTGTTCTAACTTTGAACTGAAACATCTAGCAACTCAAGGGCGTGGCCATGTGGAGGAAAACAGTATGATTTTGTTAATCATCTAATAACTGTTAATCATTTAATACTCATGTTTATGTTGAATTTGTTATAAGGAATTATTTGTCTGTTTCTATGAATGTCTCACATTGGATGTTTCACATTAAGAAGTGTTCTTGTTAAGCTGTAAGTTAGGGATATGAGTCTGCTGGCGGAAAATTCACAGAAACCCTAAATCAAGTTAGGGTGCGGTGCGAGATGATACCAGCAGAGGGAGGAGCTAGGGTCTATCTAGTCAGAGAGCTGCTAGGCGAGGGCATTGTTTTCACATGATCTGCCGGTAGAACACTTGGATGAAAACTTTCAGTATCGTTTGGGCTGAAGACGATTCTTCAATAAAACCTTTTATTCTTAAAACATCCTTCGTCTCAACTATCTTCATCCAAAGTTTCAACCACAGCCAGTATAGTGAAGACCTCACGCTTCATTCAAATACATTTCTATGTAGATGATGGTCTGATAAGTGTTCAAACTGAGGCGAAGCCATCCAGCTTCTCAAAGAATCGAGAGAACTTTGCTTCACTGGCAGGTTAAGACTCCACAAGTTTGTCTCTAACAGTGAAAGAGTAATGGCAACCATTCACATTTCACAGATGCTTTTATCCAAAGCGACTTACAGTGCATTCAGGCTATACATATTTTTGTCAGTGCATGTGTTCCTGGGAATTGAACCCACAACCTTTGTTCTGCTAACGCAATGCTCTACCACTGAGCCACAGTAACAGGAACATTCCAGAAAAACAACGTACCAAAGTCAAAGATCTGGATATGGCTTTGAGTTTACCACAAATGGAAAGAGCTCTTGGAGTAGAGTGGTGCATTTCATCTGACTCTTTTAATTCAGAGTTCAAGTAAAATTGAATCTTCTAACAAGAAGGGGTGTGCTTTCTACCGTGGCCTCTGTGTATGACCCTCTAGGGTTCATGGCACCATTTGTTCTTTTGGGTAAACAAATACTCCAGCAAATGTGTAAAGAGAAGTTTAGTTGGGATGAGGAAGTTCCAGAGAACTTGAGACCTCTGTGGGAGTCCTGGATCAGAGATTTACCCAATCTAGCTGAAATGGAAATCAAGAGAGATTTCTTACCTTCAAATTTCCATGCCATAATGTATGAGCTCCACCATTTTGCGGACGCAAGTGTTACTGGATATGGTGAATGTACTTACTTGTGAGCAATTAACAAGTCTAATAAAGTTCATTTCTGTTTGGTAATGGTAAAATCAAGAGTTTCACCAACCAAAGTTACAACTATATCAAGGTTTATATACAGCAGCAGTTGTTGCAGTGCAAATAAGTGATATGCTTCGGAATGAGCGAGAAATTCAAGATCTAAAGGAGTTCTTTTGGACCGATTCTACAGTCGTTCTTGGCTACATAAACAATGATGCCAGATGATTTCATGTGTTTGCAGCCAATCGTATTCAGATAATCAGATCCAGTACAAAGCCTGAAGAATGGGCTTATGTTGCCTCTGAGAACAATCCGGCTGATCATGCCTCTCGAGGTTTGACAGCCGAGCAACTTAAAGCCTCAAATTGGTTCACAGGACCAAAGCTTCTTCATAAGCGGAACTACCCGAAAGAGAATGCAAGGTGGGAGAAATTAAGGAAGATGATCCTGAAATTTGCAAGGCTATTGTGTGTAACACTTCAAAGGAGACTGCAAAGGAGAGCAGATCATTATTAGATCGCCTACAGAAATTCTCTGAATGGTCAAGAGTTGTAAAGGCAGTTACTAGATTGAAACATAAAATCAAAGAATTCAAAGATGTGAAGCAATGACCAAAGAAAGCACAAGCTGGTTCAAAAGGAAGCATTCTCAGATGAGATAAAGAGTTTGAAGCTCAAGAAAGTGGTTACGAAGACCAAAAATAGTAGGCTGTACAAGTTAAATCCATTCTTAGACAAAGAAGGTATGCTGAGGGTTGGAGGATGTCTAAGTCAAGCTATGTTGCACCCATACGTTAAGCATCCGGTAATATTTCCCAAGAATCGCCACATGTCAGCTTTACTTATTAGGCCAGGCAAGGCAAATTTTATTTATAGAGCACAAGTTTTACACAACTGTAGTTGATCCAAAGTGCTTTACATTGAAAATAACTGAATTTAAAAGAGAAAGGTAGAGGAGACAACAAAAAATAAAACAAGTTTCAAAAACAATTAAAATGTAATTTCATAAAACACCACTTAAACTATTCAAAGTATATACACAACATCACTCAAATGCTAAAGAATAAAAATAAGTCTTTAAGCTAGATTTAAAAGCATCCAATGTTGAAGAAGCTCTAATGTTCAAAGGTAGACTGTTCCACAGCTTTGGGGCCACTACTGAGAAAGCTCGATCACCTTTTGTTTTACAATGTGAACGGGGACAGATAAAAGTAACTGATCACTAGATCTTAAAGACCTAGAGGCTGTATATGGCTTGATGAGGTCACGAATATAATCCGGGCCAGAATTATTCAATGCCTTGTATGCAAAAAGAAGGACCTTAAAGTCGACTCTAAGTTTTATAGGAGCCAGTGCAATGAGGCAAGGACAGGGGTGATATGAACCCTTTTCTTAGTTCCTGTAAAGAATCTGGCTGCTGAATTTTGAACCATCTGTAATTGAGACAGTGTAGATTGAGGTAGGCCAATGTACAAAGAATTACAGTAATCCAAATTAGTGCATGAAGTACTATTTTAAGGTCTTTACTAGAAAGAAAGTGTTTCACATTAGCCACTGATCTGAGATGAAAAGCTACTCTTTACAACAGTAGCTAACCTAACCCTAACCCTAACCCTACACACGCTTATCAAATTGGATGCTTTTCTCCTCTACTTTGGCAAATTGGTCCTTGCCAAAGTAGAGGGCCATTAGATCCATTTTAGGAGTAGTGCCTCAAAACTGAAAGAGGCATCAACAGGCAGAAGTTTACATTTGAATGAGTTTCTAAAACAGTTGCTAAGCCACCACCATGTCCACTTGGTCTAGGAGTGCTGTAAAAAGAACAGCGAGGATATCCGAGGATAGCTCACCAAGAGATGAAATTTCACCATTCTTTAACCATATTTCAGTCACAAATAAAAAATCCATGGCATGAGAAGTAAAAAAATCATTTAAAATAAAAGTTTTATTTGACAGTGACCTAGCATTCACTAGAGCCATTTTGACTGGAGGTTGAGTTATTGTTGAGGATGTGGTAATGCCTGATAGAGCACCCGATGAAACATATTCCAGACGACAGAGGTTTGTAAAGTTTACGTTCCCATCCTCATAACATGTTTTTGTAAGTAACCGGCGAAAGGAAGACCAAACGACAGGTATAGTACATCCAACAGCTGAAATTTTAGACACAGTCTTTGTACACTGTTTGCGACGGGAACCCTGATGTATATAACGAGGCCGGCAAACAATTCCAAGCGCAACACAGTGATTGTGGATTCCGACTGGCAGTTTTGACCGGGTTTTAGAGTTTAGCTGATGCAAGTCCAGGGACGAATAAAATGCCATATTATAATAC
Source organism: Gymnocypris eckloni scoliostomus (assembly GCA_027564155.1). Classification (NCBI taxonomy): domain Eukaryota; kingdom Metazoa; phylum Chordata; class Actinopteri; order Cypriniformes; family Cyprinidae; genus Gymnocypris; species Gymnocypris eckloni. Next base: position 45,919,959 of record CM050415.1, read on the forward strand.
CACAAGCCTGAAGGCAGTATAGAATCCTGGAACAGCGCGCAAAAATCAGTAAAAGCAGATAAAATGCCCACGACGAACATCACAAGGAGAAACATCCTACAGCCACGTATTACTCAGCCAGAATCTTTTATTTATTTATTTTTTTAAACCGCGTTAGCACACCAACCAACTTAGCCACTTCACAGTGCAAGTACATGGAAAGGCAGCCCTTTCTAAGCCCTTTCACTTAGTTTACATTTGAATTTGCATATAATACCTGTACATACAACTGTCAATTTGTATAGTGTTACTCTCTATTTACTTGTTCTAGTTTTTATTATTTTATTATCTATGTTTTTTGTTCTTTAATTGTCATCCTATTGTACCGTGGAAGCTTATGTCACGAAAACAAATTCCTCGTATGTGTAAATATACCTGGCAATAAAGCTTATTCTGATTCTGATTGGTACAGAGAATTGTCAAATTTTACCAGTGTCTAAAATCTTGGTATCGTACCAGCCTTTTTTATCCCAGCAAATGAACTATATGATGATATACATTTATTATCATGAAATAAAGTTATTCATATGGTGATATAATAATATGGTCATATTTGTAGTCACCATGAACAGGATTTTTTTTAAATAAATGAAAATGGAGAACGATTTAGGTAGAGAGCAGTGGAAGATACTGAAAACAGGATTTATTGGTGATGAGTGGTGAGTTAGTTCTGGAGCGACAGACCCCCTGGGATTACTGAATGGTGAACAAAATGAAGTGTAATTTTAGAGTTATAACAGGAATCAAATACCCTGAAAAGCTTTCTCTTTATTTAATTTGCAGAGCACACAAATCAATAATATTTTGCACAGCACACGATTCAGTACATGTGTTTCTACTAAACAAGTGCGAGATAACATTTGAATCCTGATAGATCTGTGCTCTATAATAAAGTAGGCTCACAGTTTTGGATGCATAGAAGCATAACATTAATGAGCAATTCACAACCCCTGATAAATACTATCCTCTCTGAGAAAAGATTCTGCTCTAGATATTTTCAGATATGATTTTGATGTGACTTCTCCAGCGATGTGATCATAGGCATCGCAGGGTGGCTTCAGAATAGAGATGGCGTCTTCCACTAACTGTGTGGCTTCACTGAGGTTTATTTGACTCTCTTGTTCACACAGAAGCTTAGTAATGCTTTTGCTGCTCTTCACTAGATCTCCCAGCTTTAAGGACAGAATAGGCAGATCATGCTCCTCGATTGGAGGCTTCACGTTCTCTAACTCACTTCTTGCCAGCTGAATAGCGGAGTGGAAGAAAGATATTTCCAAAGACTCCCAATTTGTCCGCATGAAAGTCTCTTATCACTGCAGCCTTGTCTTTCAGTGACACCCCAGTGAAGGCAATCTTATCATAAACATCAGGATCAATGATCTTAAGGATCTGCTTTTGCTTTCTTTTAGAGACTTCAAGAATCATACTCATAGCATCTCTTACTACGGCACAGTTGTCTTTAATACTTGTGCTTTCATCTGCAGAGACACTGGAGTAGCTTTCTCCAAAGTGAGTATTGATTATGTTCAGCAGGCTGTTGGTGATTGTGAAGTATCTGTTCACATAGTGATGGAGCGTCTGAGTGGATCTGATCAGTTGTTCAGTCTTATCTGTGGAGATGAAAGACCACATCACGGAGGATGCTGCTGTTGGTCGAGAGGAGAGAACACATCAACACAATTAGTTTGTTTGTGTTTGTAAAAATAGTCTGTATTAACACCACTTTGTACTTTTTAACTGAGTTATATTATTCAGTGTATTACTGGGAGTCCCACTTTACTCCACCCACCCGGACCAAGAATAGTTAACATGCTGAAAAACATAAATAATTCATAACAAATGTTACGGCTGGTGCCGTTTTGTGTTGTCTGTTGTTTTTCTCTTTTTTAGTGCTACGTCATTGGTCCTGCTCGCTACCAGTCATCGTTGGAGGAGATCATCTATCTCATCCTAATTAGTGACCAGCTGGATCTATAAAAGGAAGATGCTGAGACAATGTGGCAGATATGTTGTGTTGTTTTCCTTTTATAGTATGTTATTTACTCAATATGGTGTTATTTTTACTTAAAAATGATGTATGTACAAGAAAGCAATCTATACACTGATCAATATATTGGAAATATTAAAAGACAACTAATGAACTTAAATAACCATATGAACTTTGGCTGGCGTCCCAGAATATGACAAACACCTGTGAGCAGTTTTGATGTATGTCTTCTGGGAACACTGCCAAGGTCCTTGGTTGAAGGGAGAGAACTAACTTGGTGTTTAGAAGGGAGCTGGTTGTCTTTTAAAAGGACTGATAAAATTGCTCGCCACAATTAAAAGATGACCAGGTGTGGTAATAAATTATTGGTGGCAAGTCAGACAAGCATAGCCAATTAAAAACAGGAACTCCCATGTTTGGGCAGTGCCACAGGTATAAAAGGTGAGCGGACAGACAGAGATTCAGACATTGTGGGCCCACTGTCTCGGCGTTATTCTGATAATAAAGTCTAATTTTGACATCTGGAACTCCTGTTTTCTTGAGCCTCATTGACTACATTGAAGAAATCCATCCTTTGCTCTTTTGCTACGACATAATTTGGCGACCACGAAGGGACTGGATTGAGGTCCGGGGTCCTGAGAGCCGTCAGGGCGGAGGGCCTGGCTGACACGCAAACAACTCACAAAACCAAGGCGCCTAAAAAGGTAAGCAATATTTTGCTTAAATTGGAAATAAAGAGCTTGTTTGCGTGGTTGACTAAGGTCGTGCCTGGGATGGTGATCTGAGACAGGGCTTCACCAGTACCAGAATCTAAGAAATTGGATTGGAATTAAAATTAAGGAAAAGTAAATGAAGAGGCAAGTATGATTTAAGGGGTTCCAGATTTCAAAAGACACTCATATGGAAGAGTGGTAAAGAGATTTATATACACAAGAGGTGTATTGCGCATTGCCTTAGGGACGGGCAAAAGTAAGTCCTAAGAGAGAGGCACAAAATCCTGTGCCGCGGCCTTTAGAGGTGGGGGCGCCCAGGAAGTCAGAGAGCGACTCGACTCGTAGGTTGGCTGAGTGTGGCTCTGATGGGCTCCCATTTTGGAGGTTTGCCAGCGCAGGTGTCTGCAGACCGGAAAAAAGTTGAATCGTTAGTCTTTTGTCTGTCTGTCCACTATGTGTGTGTGTTAAGGCATTGAAGCAGTGCAGGTTTGACTTAATCACTATCTGTGCTGGCTGTTTTGCTGTTTTGTGTTAAATGTGATATATGTTCTATGTTAAAGGTTTTTGGTTTAACTGGAATGAAAAACAATATCTATAAAGGTAAATACATTGAATGGAGAATAAAGAGTTTATTAAAAGCTATATAAGAGTTGAAAAACTACAAATATTCCAAGAAATTGGCTTTGTCGGCTGTTTGGACATCATCCAAGTTGCCGACGTTGTGATCCAAATTGTGAAACTGAATTATTGATAAAGAAAAAGATAAAAACTGATTGATTTTTCATTCCCGAAAAGAGAATGAGACCTGTTGGTGTTTTTCTCTTTTGATCTGTGTGTGTGTGAGAGACAGAGAGAGACAAAGGGGGGCCCCACTGTGTGTGCGCGTGTGTGTGTGTGTGAGCAAGTGTGTGTGTGACCCACTGTGCGTGTATGAAAGGAAGAAAGAGAGAAAAAGTGAGCTCACTGTGACTGTAGTTTGTGTATGTGTGTACGGGTGCGAGTGAATGAATGTGTGTAAGTGAACACTGCTGAAAGTGAAGGTCAAATACAGGAGAGAGAGAAAGAGAAAAGGAGCAGAAATTATAAGTAATCATTTTTCTTCTGCCTCATTCAAAGCAAAGTAAAAATGTACAAAGTTGAGAAATGTTATGATTATCCAAATGAATGGAGGAGTGAGCAAGATGATCAGGCATTTGTGGAGGCTTTGTACAGACACAGGGCCTCCACAACCACTTTTGGTTGGAATCAGAGTTTGTTGATTTGAATGGGCAGGAAAAACATTGACAGAGTATAGAAAAATAGTTTCCTCAGAAAATTGACCACAATTCTAAATTTGAGAGAAATAGCATTTGAATGGCCAGATATACCTTGGAGGGATGTGGTTTTCAGACATATAAAAATTCGACAATTGGCAGATAACTTGTTGGGCCTCTGCACCCCAGCATCTTCCCAACAGGAAGCTGCATTAAATATAATTAACATCCCAGTTGACCCAATTGTAGCACCCTATCTTAAGCGCAACATATCAGGTCAGTGGATAAGGGATAGGTTAGGGGCTACAATCCTCAACAACGTTCGTCTCAGAGTGTCAGCGACCACACGACAAGTGGCCTGGACGTCAAATGTCTGTTCAGCACAGATGAAATGGGAAATGCATTACCAATGTATATACCTGGAATAACTCTGAGACGTTTGTTGGTGACAATTGAACTGAAAAGTCAGCCACAATATACACAGTATCTGTGGGTGGAAATTCAAAGAGATCGAGAAAGAGCAGAAACACCGCAGGTGGATCTAATGAGATCACTGCTTAATTAATTAAAAGGTAATAATAATAATAATAAAAAGACAGGACCAAAATGGCAGGTGAATTAGATATACATAAGAACAAAGAAAGAAGGGGAAAAGAGGCAGACAAATTCTAAAAATACAAGAAAAGAGATTATTGATTGACTATATGGAGCCATTAGACTTAAAATATTGTACAAAAGATGAATTGAACATTAGTGTGTTCAGAATAGAAGAGTTTTGCATAAAGTTAACGCCATCTCTCACTTACTCAATTTGGGCAGGAGGTGTCTGCTACAGGTCGCAAATTTCATTTGAGGAGGCTGTGGAGTTTTGAGGCATTCAGCTTGGGAGAAAACATCATTTGGACAAAAAGCAATCGGCAGAAGAAAGAACCAGAAGGCCTTGTGTTCCCCTTCAAATTACTGACTAAAAACACATTTCTATTATTTTAAAATATTTGAGAAAGTCTAACCAAATTCTATAAGAAGTGATAAGTCCTCTGCTCAGCAAAAAATCCAGGTGGAAATCAGGGGGTGCATATTTTTAGTGATCCTTATCTGATAAACCTGATAAACAAATAATTAAAAGGCTGGGATTAAGAAAGGTAAATCACTGAAAAAAATTATAATAATAGCAATAGTGATAATAATTCAGTATATTGAACAAGTTAATAAATCTGACTTTCAAAAATGTCAATCCCAGTGGAGGTTTTGGCGGCTGTAAATCCAGCCTGTAACGAAATAATAAGGGAGCTCTCGGGAAAGTGGGCAGAGAGAACAAAGAAATTGGTGACAAAGTGGCCAGCAGGAGGAACATTTAATGTGACTATGTGTAAAGAAATGGAAGTCTTGATTAAAAATTACAAGACCACTGACACCTCCAAAAAGAGAAAGGAGAAAAGAGAACGAGAATTAGGGGTATTAACCCTGTTCAAACAATATGGAATTAAATTAATCCAATTGGAAAAACAAGAAAGAGAGAATAAAAACAATGAAACAAAAGAAGAAAGGCCACCTCCATATGCTCCTTCCTGCGATCAAGCAGTTAACCAAATGCCTATAGTACAGGGAAAAATAGATTTAAAGGGGCCAATAGAATTTGAGGGATATCTGCATGATGAAAATACAGAGGCTGAAAAAGAGCAGAGCTGCACGAGAGAAGTAAGAGGGACAGTAGGCAGTAGGGAAAACACACACACTCACACAGCCATGAGGGAGGGGCTGGAGCAACCGAGAGCGAGGCGGAGAGCATCCACACCGCTGTCACAGCCAAGACAGAAAGAGAGAGAGAGAACAGCCCACAAGGAGGAGCCAAGGATGGAAAGAGAGAAAGCTGAAAACTGCAGAGAAGAGGGGAAAACAGGTGAGCCACCCACATATCATTATCTTTCAGAAATGCTCGAAGACTTGGCAGGCCGCCACAGACATATGACATCAGGTTGTGAAAGTGTGGAAAACTATCAAGCTGAAGAGCCTGAGGAAACACCTGAAAGAAGTATGTCACCTGCTGACTCCGTCCAGGAAGTACTAGATGAAATGGAGGAAAGATGCAATAGAACAAGAAAGGATCTCAAACAAGCTGATCACATGACACAAGAAGAGTTTGAAAAGACTGTGAACTCACTGCATCAAGAGTTGGATGAACTAATTGACAAACGTAAACCAATGCAGTCACACTCAAGCCCACATGATTATGTCCTGCGAAAACAATACAAACAAGTAGCTGGGACATTGGTCATGCAAGACATAGAACCTCCAGAAGACCAGGTACAAATTCATTTAACACGAAGACAAAGAGGGAGGGAGGAACACAGATCAACCAGGGCATCAAGAGAAGCTGAAGCCCCAAGATTTGAATGTCCAATCCTCATCAAGCAAGGATACGCCCAATATATACCTTGGGCCGGCCAAGATCTGGACACTTTGGTTTCCCGCCTTCCAGACATTCATGAAGGTGCCGGGAAATGGATCAGAACATTCGAAGAAGAAACAGTTGGAAAACTTCTGGCCCTGGGTGATATCAAAGCCCTGCTAGCAAAGTGCCTGGGAGCCTCCAAGATGAATGACATCCTCAAGCAATCTAGCCTCCTTCAAGCAGTGGATAGGCCTCAGGAAGATGGAATCTCCTTTGACAAGCATCGACATAACATCTGGACGACACTGAGGGCTGAATACCCAATGCAGACAGACCCAGTGTTCCTGAAGGGGGAACCAATGGAGGAAACTGAGAACCCCATCACCTACATCCAGAAACAACTAAGACGTTGGAAAGAGGAACTGGAAAGGGATCCAGAAAAAGACAAAATACTGACAGCACTCTTCAGAACCGCCATTGTAGAAGCCATGCCTTCAACAGTGAAAGTAAAACTGGAAGATGTGGTAGGACTGAATTCCAAGTCACATAAAGAGTTCAGAGACCATGTGGTCCATGCTGTGGAACAATACAGAAGACAAAAGTTAAAAGTAAAAGATCAAGAAAAAGAACTACAAAGAAAACTGTACCAGATGCAACTCGATGAGCTGCTAAATAAGAAGAAAAAAGTCCAAGCAGTGCAGAAAGAAGACCAGTCCGCAGTAATGGCACCTGTCAATACTTCAGTGCTTGTCAATCCATCAGCACCAATGAATGTGCATCCACCAGCATTTCAGACTGCAACAGCACCAATGACACCTGCTGAAACAGTCAATGCAACACAAGGACCAGCACCAGTTGTCATCTATCTCAAGCCAGAACAGTCAAATAACAGGAACTGGAATAGACAACAACAACAAGGAGGACGCGGCAGAGAAAAATTTAACAACAATCAACAGAGAGTTGGTGGCTCACCAAGAGTATGCTGGGGATGCAATCAGCTGGGACACAACAGAAGAGATTGTCCCGCCAACCCTTGGCAGAACAACCAACAAATGGCTCCAGAAGTCAGCTATGGACAACAACACGTGCGAGCCCAAGATCTAGGCCCTGTTAACCCATGGCGTGGGCCTGACCAAGGATACTAGGGCTGCCCAGAGAATCCTACGGGGAGGAATCAGCTTCCAATGATATCGTGTGATGCTGATCAAGAACCAATGCTGCAAGTTAATATCGAAGGAAAACCCATTACTCTGATGCTCGACACAGGGGCCAGCTTTTCGTGTTTAAATCCAAGATATGCCTCGCACCTCCCCATGTCTGGAAAATATATAAAGACAGTAGGATTCTCGGGGGTAACTCAGCTACTTCCTATGACAGCCCCTGTGAGCATAAGTCTGAAAGACACTGAAATAAGAATACCAATTTTAGTTTCGGAACATACACCTGTTAATTTGTTGGGCAGAGATGCCATATGTAAACTAAAAATGCAAATATGGTGTACCCCTGATGGAATTTATGTGGACGATAAGGCAATTAGACAAATGAATGTCTCAACATTACAGCAAACCCAAGAGCCTTGCGCTAACATATATTGGATAGGAGAGCTAAAAGAAGATGTGGAAAGAACAATTAGCAAATGGGGAAGATACATAAGGGAACAGCTTTGTGAGCCAAGCCTACCAAAAACTGAATTTCATTGTACAATGAAGTATGATGAGAACAAAGACTCTGAACTTGAAAAAAGATGGTTAGAAAACACTAAAGGACTGAAAATCCCTATGATGTCACAATACATAATAGTAGGACCAGAAGGAGCAGCTCTGCAGGTAGATAGGGAAAAATTCATTGATGAGTGGTTTGAAATACCAAACTCAATTCCCCATATTTCCTTATACGTAAGCAAAAACTGTGCTTCTAAAGACTTGGGCCCCATGATGCAAAAAGCAGAAAAATGCAAGTGGGAAGCCACAGAAAATCCTCTAATCTTCCAATCAGCAGAAAAAGTATATCTCAAAATTTTGTGTGCTACCCCAATGTTGGGGGTTCCCAGAATGGTGATAAATACAAAAATTGATCCAAAAGTCAATGAACATCAAACAAAGCAAAATGAATTGTTAAAAGAAATGGAAAAACAAATTCCAATGGAATTATGGTCTCAACATGACACAGATGTAGGGTTAGTGAAATCAGCCAATCCAGTCAGAATAGCACTCAGATCAGAAGCTAAAATACCAAAAAAGATGCAATACCCTTTGAAACCAGAAGCAGAAAAGGGAATCAAAAAAACAATTGAGGGATTGGTGAAAGCAGGGGTACTTATTGAAAGTACTAGTTATTGTAACACCCCAATATTGCCAGTAGCTAAGGCAGACAAATCCAAATGGCGATTGGTGCATGATTTGAGAGCAGGGAATGAGGTTGTGGAAGATTGACCTGCTGAAGTACAAAATCCGCATACGTTACTAACCAATGTTCCATCTGCTGCTAATTATTTTACTGTGATTGATCTCTGCTCAGCTTTTTTCAGTGTTCCCCTAGCTGTGGAGAGCCAACCACTGTTTGCATTCACCTACCAAGGTAAAAAACTCACATACACGAATGCCTCAGGGCTTCAAACATTCACCACATGTGTTTAATCAAGTTCTAAAAGAAGACTTAAGTGATCTTAGGCTGGACAGCACATTGATGCAATATGTAGATGATTTATTGATTTGTTCAATGACTTTGGAACAATGTCATCAAGATTCAATCAAAGTACTCAATAAATTGGCTGAGGGGGGACATAAGGCCTCAAAAGAGAAACTGCAATATTGCTTACCACAAGTTGAATATTTGGGACGCACAATCTCACATGGGATGAAAGCTGTATCGCCCAGTCAATTGGAGGGCATCAGCAAAGCGCCCCAACCACAAACAGTGGGACAAATGATGACTTTTTTGGGGATGACAGGTTTTAGTGCAGATTGGATTGAAGATTATGCCATTAAAACAGCTCCACTAAGGGCATTAATGAAACAAGTGGGCCATCAAAATCTTAGGGCACCACTGACATGGACAGCTGAGGCATTAATATCATTTGAATCATTGAAAAAGGAGTTACAGAGTGCTCCTGCCTTGACCACTCCCACTTATGACAAACCATTTCATCTGTATGTTGCAAACAGAAAAGATGGCTATGCATCTGCAGTGCTGATGCAGGAAACTTGTAGTGGAAGGAAAAAACAACCAATTGCTTATTATAGCACAAAACTGGATAATGTAGCTGAAGGATACCCACCATGTTACCAACAGGGGTTAGCTGCAGTGTATTTTGCATATGAAAAGCCTCCACAATAACTATGGGCTACCCAGTTACAATCTATACTCATCACAAAGTAACAGAGCTATTGGAACAAGGGAAGTTTGTGCTGACTCCTCTAGATGTATAGCATACTCAACATTGTTAACCTTTTCAGACATTACAATCAAAAGATGTACAACAGTTAATCCAGCCACTTTCATACCATTGCAGGATGAAGGCACACCACATGAATGCGTAGCTGATTCCTTAGCATTTACTAGATTGAGACCAGATCTAGAATCAACACCAATTACTGATGCACATGTTGAATATTTTGTGGATGGTTCATGTTTTAGGGACCATTTGGGTAATCATGCTGGATTTGCAATTATAAGACGTGCTAATGATGATTTTGTCCCAGTGGTGGTGCAGCAGTGTGAACAACCATGCTCGGCACAACTAGCAGAATTAAAGGCTCTCACTGAAGCCTGTAAACTGGCTAAAGACCAAACTGTAAATATTTACACTGACTCTGCATATGCACATGGTGTATGCCACCTCTTTGGAGCAGTCTGGAAACAAAGAGGTTTTAAGAAAAGTGATGGCACGCCTATCCAGCATGGTGACCAGATAATTGAGTTAATATCAGCCATGATGCATCCCAAACAGTTAGCCATAATCAAATGTCAAGCACACAAAAGGCAAGGATTTTGTGATTAAGGGCAATAATGCAGCTGATCAATATGCTAAACAAGCCTCTGGCTGTACAACAGCAATAATGGCTCCCTCAGTTCTGATTCAACCTCAACCTCAATTGGCAGGCGTTGCACGAATACAACAACAAGCCACACCATATGAAATTAGTGTGTGGCAGCACAGAGGTGCAACACGAGATGCAAATGGACTTTGGCGTTCTCACGAAGGTCACATGATTGCTCCAACACCATTTCTTACAATCCTGATCTCTGGCATGGTTTTGACCATTGCGCGAGGGGGGAAGTGATTAGAAAAATAAAGCGTCAGGGTTATTGGTCGCCTTATTTACAGGCAATGGTGGATGAGTATTTATCTGAATGTGAAGTCTGTGCCCAAAATAATGTCAGAAAAGGAATATCTGCTCCAATTGGTCATATACCAGTCCCAGAAGGACCATTTAAACATCTAGTCATGGACTATGTAGACATGATAAGAACTGTTAGAGGGAAAAGATACTTGTTGGTAATAATTGACAGGTTCAGTAGATGGGTAGAAGCAGTTCCATCAGCAGATCAAGGAGCCCAGACAGTGATTAAATTTCTAACAAGAGAAGTAATTCCCAGATTTGGTCTCCCATCCCAAATCAGCTCAGACAATGGATCAGCTTTCATTCAGAGAACAGTAAAACAGTAATACAACAATTGAGGATAAAACAAAGGCTAGGCTGTGTCTACCACCCTCAGTCGCAAGGCCTCGTCGAGAACGGGTTAACGGGACTCTCAAAGCAAAATTGAACAAAATTTGGTGGGTATTTAGGCGAAGGTGGAATGAGCCAAGAAGAGAAGGCCCATATACCGTTGTAAGAGCAACCCTACAGCAGTACAGGTAGAGGGAAGTACAACTTGGTACCACTTAAATCATTGCACCAGAGTACCCAGGTTACGACCCAGAGGCGAGAAGAGCAACCAGAAATCGATGAAGGTGGAAATGAACAGATAGAGCCCCAGTAAGGAACAGAGCCCTGAAATCCATGAGTCTGAGGAAAGTAACATTGATGCACCTCATTTTAGGGAAACAGAACATGCTGAAGATGAAATACTGCCTGCAGAAACAGAACAGGACGATCAGGGAGACACTGATCCTGGTCCTAGTGCTGATATACCTGATGCAACGATTGCCCAAGACTCGGGGCAACCCACAGGGTCCCCTGAACCAAGACCCTCAACTAGTGCCCAGTCCAGATATCAACCTGATGAATTCCTCACATTTGATCCAGACACCATTGCTGATCTATTCCATTAATGTGACTGATCAAACACCAGGTATTTATGCAAACATACATGTCAGAAAGAGGTCAGCAGGATGGACATATGATGATGAGAATGATACCCTAATCTATGACATGGAATCCTACTTACAAAAAGAAGGGCTGTTAGATGCAGCACATCACAATGACTGGTTTAAATGGGCAGAATATACTGCAAAAGAAGCTGGAATGTTTAGTTGTGTGCTTTGTTCTCCATCCCCTCTTAAGAAACTTGTAGTTGTGCCAAACCCATATGATTACATGCACTGTGGTAGATTTTACTCACAGTATTGTAACAATATGACTGGAAAGGTATACCCTATTGTCCAGCAGAATGTTTAACTATGCTTGGGAACAAGAATTTCCAACGATTCTACAGACAGCAAGGGTGGGGGGATGAATGTAAGCGAATGGACATAAGAATTGAAGCCACGAAGAGAAACCCCTGTAGCCTACGTAATTGATCGCACATTGGAATTTGAGTGTTTTAACAAATCAGAAGGAAAACATGACATGGGGAAATTTAAAGGGTGTGTTATAATTTGGCACCTGGATCAAAATATGTATTATGACTCAAGAGTGCTTAAATCATTTAGTCTGATATATGCAACAGCCACTATATCGACAAACATGTCAATCATACAAATTAAAGACAATTGCCCAAAAGCAACTATTAGTTTTCCTCTAATTAGAACAATGGAAGATCAATTAGAAGCAGTGGCAGACTACTATTGGGTATGTGGGGGAAAAAGACTAAGGGCAACATTGCCAAAAGACTGGAAAGGCATGTGTACGAGAGTAAGAATGCTACAAGAGATAACGTTGATTGAAGGAGATCTAGATGAAGTTAAGCAGCCTCAGCCAAAGAGACGTAGAGCTAAAGAGCATATGAAAAGATCCAAATGTATCCTTAGATATCATAGGCCAACCAAGAGGAATCCCAGAGGAATATAAAGCTAGAAATGAGATAAAGTCTGGATTTGAGTCTATATGGATATGGATAACCCCAAATAAAAACTTAGAATGGATCAATTACATCTACTATAATCAGCAGAGATTCATAAATTATACTGATGATGCTTTAGATGCTTTGGGAAAGCAGTTGGGTCCCACTAGCAAAATGACATGGCAAAACAGACAAGCTCTAAATTGGCTCCTGGCTGAAAAAGGAGGAGTATGTGTAATGTTTGGTTCTGACTGTTGTACTTATATTCCAAACAATACAGCCCCAGATGGATCATTCACCAAAGCAATGGGGAAACTGAAAACCTGAGAGAAGAGGTGACCAAGAATGCTGGAGCAGACATGCATACCTGGGATTGGTTTAATTCACTTTTGGGTCTTGGGGACAATGGTTAACCAAAGTGGGCATTATAATTGGCATTGTTGTTGTTATGTTTCTTTTGTTGTTCTGTTGTGTTGTGCCTTTCATCAGATCAATGCTGGCCAGTGCTACAGCCAAACAGATGATTAATGTATCAGTGAGACCAACTGGAATTGACGTTGGATGCACCAACATGTATACAGTGGGACCTGGACTGGATGAACTGGATGATTTTGTGTAAAACATCCTTGACCGAGTGGTAGGGAAGGGGTGCCTTTTATTTTCATTTATTATTTTACCTTGTATTGTAACTTTTGATAGAAAGGGAGTTAGTATCTTCATTGTATTTTCTTTTCATATTATGTAGTGACATTAGAATATTTGGATAGAGTAGGAAGGAAGTTAGATGGTTTTATGTATTTTACTTTGGCATATACCCCTTCCTGAAGTTATTTGTTTTGAAATCTTTATATTTTATTCTGAAATCATTTATTTCTAAAAAGAGCATTTTTTCTATACATCAAATGTGAAATGTAATTATTTTTTGAACAGAAAGAAAACATTGAAGGTTTTAAGCAGGTCAGTGTCCGTGTTACGAGGCAATGCAACCAGAAAAGGGGACGATAAGAAAAGATTGTATGTCTACTACTTATTTGCAAGTATTCATCATTTAAGCTTCATTATCAGTATGTAGTTTGTTTCTTTAACACTGGAGAATTATCACTGGAAAATATGAAAAGAAGAAAGGATCGACGAGCATCTCAGTGCTTAGCAGCATGAGTAGATTCAACTGGAGGTTTAAAAACCCACCATCTACTCCAACACCAGATAGAGCTGAAGGGCATTGAAGCTGCCTAAGAGCTCCTCTGGCAACGAAGGACAACATCACCAGATAGCGCTCCAAGCTACCGGAAATGTTTGGAGTTCCTCTGGCAGCGTGGGATAGACCAGTGCATAATATATTGCATTATATTACTTTGTTTTTTCTAATTTTGATATTTGATAAGTATAATCATTTGACTAATCATTCATGTACTCTACATAACCATGACAACCATGGGCAAGGCTAAAAGACATGCACATGCTTTAAAACACATTGCTGATTTATTTTGAGTGTTCATTAACCCCCAAGAATGTATAGGTAGGGAAGTAGATTTTTTTACTCTTCTCTAGTCAATGATGAGAGGAGATGTTTGGATCTGACTTCCTCTGGAGTGCAATAACATGAAAAAGCCATTTGTTAAGAGAAAAGATGTTGGAGGACCTTCATTGGTTCATAGAAGGATAGAAGGATGGGTGGACTTGTGATATTGCACTCTGGGTAAGGGATATTAGTGGTGAGACTTAGTAAAGTCTCATAGGGGGGATATGTTGTGTTGTTTTCCTTTTATAGTATGTTATTTACTCAATATGGTGTTATTTTTACTTAAAAATGATGTATGTACAAGAAAGCAATCTATACACTGATCAATATATTGGAAATATTAAAAGACAACTAATGAACTTAAATAACCATATGAACTTTGGCTGGCGTCCCAGAATATGACAAACACCTGTGAGCAGTTTTGATGTATGTCTTCTGGGAACACTGCCAAGGTCCTTGGTTGAAGGGAGAGAACTAACTTGGTGTTTAGAAGGGAGCTGGTTGTCTTTTTAAAAAAGGACTGATAAAATTGCTCGCCACAATTAAAAGATGACCAGGTGTGGTAATAAATTATTGGTGGCAAGTCAGACAAGCATAGCCAATTAAAAACAGGAACTCCCATGTTTGGGCAGTGCCACAGGTATAAAAGGTGAGCGGACAGACAGAGATTCAGACATTGTGGGCCCACTGTCTCGGCTTCGTTATTCTGATAATAAAGTCTAATTTTGACATCTGGAACTCCTGTTTTCTTGAGCCTCATTGACTACATTGAAGAAATCCATCCTTTGCTCTTTTTGCTACGACAATGTCTGTTGCTAGTTGTTTCGAGATTGTGTTTTTTAGCTAATGCTAGCTTTGTATACTGTGGGTTAAGCTATAGTCCTATATGTTTGCATGTGTTTTTGTATACTAAGCTCCATCTTATCTTAATTTGTGTAAAGTTCATTTGGTAAACTATTTGTATGTATATAAATGGGAGAGAAGGAGAGGAAAGGTAAGAATATCACGTGATGAATGCTTGTTAAATACACTAGGTAAGGGACGCGCCTCACCTGCTGTAATTTTTGTTTTTGCTAGTGAGAGTAGCTTAGTTTTGGGTATCGTTGGATACTGAAGATTTTCTTTTCTTTTTGTTTTTAGTTAGGTTTAGATTTGATAACTGACTTAGAGGGTTATGTTCTGATTATTTATTTTGTTTGAACGCTGCCCAGTTCCTTCTTTTACCCAAATTATTTGGGCTGATTCCTTCCTTTAGGTTTGTTTATGTAAATATTGTTGTGAACGGTTTAGGGATAAGAGTATTCCCACTATAAGCATTGTAAATAATCACTGGTTTGTTGCCTTTAGCACTTTGGTTTTTTATTGCTTACGCTGGTATCGGGTCGAGATCGGACCTCAGCAATTAATATTATTCCTATACCCTTAAAATCGCCAGGAGCATAACAACAAATAATACACTTTAACACAATATACTTGCCAGCAACCCTTTCTGAACACCATTCCCGATTTGTAGAGCTGGTACTCCGAGCCATTTTCTCTTTATGTGAGGGTCTTGAAATAAGACAGAAACAGTTATTTAATAAAGCTGGAATGAAACACATTATTCAAGTGACAGACACGTGTGTGTGTGTGTGTGTGCGTGTGCGTGTGCGTGTGCGTGTGCGTGCGTGCGCGTGGGTGTGTGCGTGTGCGCGTGTGTGTGTGTGTGAGAGAGAGAAAGAGAGTGTGTGTGTGTCCTGGTAAACTCTCTGTTATGAGAACAAAATGTCCTGCATCATTCTAAAAGTCTGTATCGTTAAATTAGTTGTAATAATATTCCTGAGTAAATGAAGGCAGAAGCAGATTTTGAAAAAATCTGATGAAAAAAAGATGCTGCTTTATTTTCAAAGCAATAAGTATTTTATTTCACTGTTCTGAATATCTCTGCCGCGCGTGCTTCGCTTGTGACTTTGTTTCTGACTTGCTCGACCTAAAAATTGCTGCTTGTGGGTTTATTTATGAATACTTTCTGTTGTAAATGACAAGATCAGGATGAGTATTTTGAGCCTCGACTGAACGTATGACACACTGTAGTGAGGGGACTCTGTTCAGAAATACTGCTGAGCTATTATTCTCATCACAGTTATCTTTATAGTTATTGCTCTCGGTGAGAACGGGCTTTAAGAGTGCCACCCAAACTACTGTTTCTGCATTTACTTTATCAGCTCTTTGGCTTTACACAGTGCCCCACATCTCTCTCTGTTTGTGGGCATCTAAAATGAATCCATAATACAAACTAAACAATACAAAAATATGTAAATATTTATTAGGTTTGACATATCTTTCAATGCTAAATATCCCTAACTTACCTGTAATATAACTAAGATGCTAAAACTGTTATGCATAAAGTGATTTACTCTCAACACAACAAGTGCACATGCCAGACGCCAGTGAACATTTCTAATCTACTTCTCAGTGCCAGACTTGTAATACTAGAACTAGATGTGACATGTTCATGGGTTTCAGGAAATCAGTGCTGAGTCATCACAACTCTATCACATATTAATTGTTTAATAAAGAATATTACAATAAGGAATTAAATGAACACTTTGAGAATGAGATTGACTGCACACATAATATATAATGTATAAAGCTAAATCAATGAATACGTGCAGTCTCGCTTATATAATGCACAATAAACACACTAGTGGAATAAACAGTATACACATCTAATAACTGAGTCAGATACAGCAGTCGAGTGGATGAACTTACATCTTCTCAGGAGGAACACAGGCAGGTAAACACAGCAGAGGCTCCTCAGTGAACTGCTGCAGAACTGGAATGATCTAGAAAGCGTCTCTCAGAGTGATGCAGTGATGTGATGTTGCTCAATATCACCAAGAGCAGCGTCTCTGATTGGTCAGATTTAGACTGACCAGCACAATCCAGTCTGTAAGTGAAACCGAAAACAGCTTTCCTCTTCGACTACCACTCCCAGGAGCTGACATGATTTCATTTGGATTCACATTTTCATTTACACCAGACACTGTGACTCTTTATCACCTGCTACATTAGATCGACCTGCTGATGTAGACACACATTTATGATAAAAGCCACCACCTCTCTTTTGGAAAGAGCTGTACACCTTGTGTGCCGCAGTACTCCTGAAAATGGTTTCTATCTCACCCCCCCTCACCCAAAACCCCGCCCTCTCCATAAACCCCGCCCCTCCATCTAATCTAATGTCACGTGACTATCAAATAACCTTGAGACGGTTTCTGTCATTATATCATATGTATCGTTTATATCTCTGATGTCATAAAAACTCAAGTCTTCGGTTTTTAAATACGTTTTCGTTTTAGTTAGTTAGTATTGCTTTTTTAAAATAAGAACATTCTGTTGACAACCAATAAAGCAGTTACAAAACAAAAATATAAAATAATTTTATTATTATTATTTAAAACAATTGGGTATGTAATTAAACCAAACACCATTACATTCAAATGAAAAGATTGAACAACTTACACATTTCAATTGTTTTTAAAACCCTTTTTATTATATGATTTGTTCTAAATAAAATATATTTAATTTAATATTTACGTGTATTTTGCATCAGGGACCCAAGAGGCATCTCTTAATAAAAGAGCAGTGTCGTCTGCTATTGGCTGATCTTTATTTCCCTTTCTGCAATGAGAGTCCCTTTCAAGGCACTTTTATTAATATAAAGTGAGAAAATCTGGGTGACAAGAATGAAAAGATTTGGGTGAGACAGGCATCGTTGCTTGAGGTTAAATCTGGCTGACATCAATCTAAACTAAACTATATTTCAGTTACTGTAGCATAAAGTGTCCTGATGGCATTGTTAAAAAAATACAATATCATCAAAACCAGTTTTTGAAGAGAATGAAAAATGAAAGCATGCTGGACTGTATCTATACCTTTGTAGACGTCTATAAAAAATATAAATAGTGCTCTGAAATCATAATCAGTATAGTCAAAGATAGTTTTATTTAAATATTTGATGCTATAACAATGGGAGTGTGACGTCATGATTGACCGCTTCTCGATCTCTGTTTACTCGAGATTGGAGCTTCTGCTTTCATTTTTACATTTCCATAACTGAAGATGATAAATCATGTTATTGTGACACGCTCGAAATGTTCTTCTCTAATAAACCAGACAATGTTTGAAATCATGAGACTTGTGATTTATTTCCAACAGATTCTGAGCATTTCTCCTCCATTTCACAAGTCAAATAATGTCTTAATTCATGAATTTCCAGAGCTTTTAAGTGTAACGTATAAATCAAAGTTATTTACATACAGTTTCCAATTACAGCAAATATTGTTTTGTCAGACTGAAATAAACAAGTGTTCTGTGACTGGAAAGATTAATATAGATAAAAGAGCAACCTATGACTTGCTAAAGTTTGGGGTCAGACATGAATCTTAAGATTCGAAGCGAAGCGAATTCATTCTTTCTACATGTATTTAAGCAAAAACTCGACTTCATATATGGCCTTCTGGTATTCTTTAGATGCTGGCCTGAATTTTTCCAGAGCCTCCTCGTACTCTTTCAGTTCCGTCTCGAGTTTACCTCGCTCAATATGTCCTAAAATGGCCGAAACAATCAAATCAACTCCCAACCCAAAGAAAATACTAGCACATATCCCTCCTGCAATGAAAGCACATGCAGATATTATGCATGTCAGAATTTTCATAATTTTCTTTAGGTGTATCATTAAAGCAACAGCTGAAAGCTGGCAAACTCCTGAAATAGCCTCTTTAACTTTAGCTGAAACTTTTCTTAAGCCTTGGAGAGACATATCTTGTAGACTCTCATACAAGTTAGGATCCAGCTTCTTCTTTAGCTCCTCGTCAACCTCCTCAACTTTTGCTTGGATCTGATTCACACGTTCAATCATCACGTCACAGTTCTGCTTGATAGTGGCTTTCGTCCAGGGTAATCGGGCTGAAGGATGAATACAAGTGCTTATTGACAATCTCAGTGAGACTGTTGGTGGCTTCGAAGTTGTCTTTCATCAGATTAATAAGCTCTTGACTTTTGCGGATAACCTTCTCCCTTCTTTCAGGATTTCCAGGGTAGAGCAAATCACACAAAGCCATTTTTCTTTATGGGAGAGTCTTGAAATAAGACAGAAACAATTACATATGAAAACTGGAATTACACAAACACTGATACACATGACAGACTTGTGCAAGTTAAAGTACAATATATGTGACCCTGGAAGACAAAAGCAGTCATAAACAGCACAGGTATATTTGTATCAATAGACAACAATACATTGTATGGGTCAAAATTATACATTTTATTTTATGCCAAAAATCATTAGAATATTAAGATCATGTTTTATGAAGATATTTAGTAAATTTCCTACCATACATATATAAAACGTAATTATTGATTATTAATATGCATTGCCAAGAACTTAATTTGAACAACTTTAAAGATGATTTTCTCAATATTTAGATTTTTTTGATCCCTTTCAAATATTTTCCAAACCATACATCAATGGAAATATTATTATTCAGCTTTCAGATGATGTATTAATCTCGATTTATAAAAATTGGCCCTTATGACTGGTTTTGTGGTCTAGGGTCACATATTGTATGTGTGAGTTTGTTACGTGTGTGTGTATGTGTGTGTGTGAGAGTTTGTTTACGTGTGTGTGTGTGTGTGTGTGTGTGTGTGTGTGTGTGCGTGTGCGTGTGTGATAAGTAATATAGCATAAATAATCGTTCTCTTTAAAAGGTTCACTTCAACGCTGCGAAGCGGTCGCTATGGGAAAACATTTGGTGTGACTAATGTCTGAAATCTTCTACAATCACACTATTTTATTTGCCAGTTGTGCATTTTTGATTTATGACTCCTCGTTTGCTCTGAATTACCTAGTTTCAGATTTTTTCATATTATTTGTTTTTGTGTTATTTTGATACTTTGAATATTTTTTAGCTAACGACCAAGATCTTAGATTTGTGATTTCTGGGGTAGCAGTGTAGGGAAGCATGTCATGTGACATCCATTCAGCACTCACCTGCTGTTAGCACATTAGGAGCGGATGCTGTTCCTAAGTTTTGGTTTGATAGAGTGGGGTATTGTTTTATTCTTTTCTTTGATTTAGCTCCGCTCAAGTCCTGTTCCCTGGTTCAGTTTCCCCCCTTTCTTCTTTTTGCAATCTCCCCTAATTGATTGATTTTGGTTTTATGTTACCTCTCGTTTGTAAATAAATCTCTTTATTGAACATTTTCGTCTTTGTAGTTCTTTTAATCCAGCATACTGACAATCAGTACATTTACATGTACAGCAATATTATCATTTTAACACGATTAAGACAATACTCTGATTAAGAATCTACCATGTAAACAGAGATTTTTGATAACCTTAATCCGACTAAAGTCATACTCGAAGTACACAAATCGAATTAAGACATGTGGAGAATTTCTATTTTAGTGACATTACCGAAGTGCACTATAGACATGTACACACACCCAGACCTAATGGGTGAATAGTGCAGTGCTCTCCCTCCAAGCAGACAGGAGAAATGCACTTCCCTGTCTTATAGAGAGTTGTTAGACGTGATTACTAGCGCTGGAGGCAAGCTGGGGTTAGATATGAACAGCTAACCGACGCAAAATCAGGCTAAGTCGAAACTGGATGACCTATTTTTGACTAGCCGCTCCCCAGCCCAGCCCCGTAGGCTTCTCCCTTTCTTCCACAACCTCCACCAAGATGGTTTTGAGGACCTTGGAAGCAACCCTTTTCAGCGCACATTACTAATCCCACTCTGGCCCATCTTGCACCGGATTCAGCTCCGACTTGAAGTCACGCCCCTGCTGCCGCCCAAGCCGTACAGGATTACTTCTGCTTTAGTGGGAAATTCTACTTGGCCGCTGGACAGGAGGCTATCTCTATGGGCTATGAGGCGTGTGGTTTAGGTGTGCATGCTCATTCAACAGAGCTCTTTTTTAAGGGCTCTTAGTTGGAGGATATTTGTGCTGCAGCAGGATGGTCCTCTCCAAAAACTTTTATCAAGTTCTACAGTCTGGATGTGAGCAGATGCTTTCCTCGGTTTATCCTCAGGTATGTGAAGGCGTTATGGTATATCGTTCCCATAGCGACCGCTATCGCAGCGTAGAAGTGAATCTATGAAAGGGAACATCTCGGTTACGTACTGTATATAACCTTGGTTCCCTGAATAGGGAACGAGACGCTGTGATGCTGGCCATTCCCATACCTTCGATAGCACTTCTTCGTCTTAGAAATCTGAGGAATTTGCAAGTAGCATGATGATATGAGCATACGTGATGTATTCTCGGGGCGGTGCTAGGTGCTACTGGCCAATAAAATGGTGTGATGGTATTTGGGCTTCAGACTAAGGCTGTCAAAAAAGGCTGTCGAATTTTGAATATTCATCGAATTTAGCATAAAATCCAAAAGCGCTGCAGTCGAATTTTAGCTGTCCGTCAGGCAGCTTGGCACCAGATGCGATGACGAGGTGTCGTTGCATTTTAATGCTTTTTTTTTTTGCCTGTCCAGTTGAACCCACTCGATGCGGTGCTGCACATTCAAAATACTGAGGAAAAAGACACCATCAATGTGGAGATGTTGTTTACCTCAAAACTGAAACCAAGCCATTCACACAGAACGCTTATTTAATGCATTTTCTATCATCGTTGCACTCGCGTCTCACACAAGAGAGCCCAAAGCCATGTCAAATTAATGTAAATGTAACTTTAAAACATGTAATTACTAAGAAACTAGCTTGCTAGCGAACGTGCAAATTAACAGCGTAAACATGAACCTTGCAATCATATGATTAAATGTTAATAAATTATCAGCAATGATGAATCTCTGAGTTTAAAGCGGCTCTGACAGAAAGACTGCGTGTGCCGCTGACAGAGACGCGCTGTTTGAGCTATGTGCTGTTTTCATAAATGCATAACTTATATTTGACAGTATATTCTCCATCTGTAAATGTTAGAAAGCCATGGAAATATTTCCATCTTGAGATTCTCTGCTAAACTCCACAGACTTAGTTCTGAACGCATGCACGCCAAACAGACAGAGCGCAATATACATTTTGCTGAAATATTTGTAGTTGGACATTTTAAACCTATAAGTGAGTGTATTTGTTTGATAGCACTAACTGTAAAGTGACTGTAATGGGGTAATCAAAATAGCCTTTTTACTAAATTAGCCCTACTTTAGACATTCATCACACCGAAGGTAGCGTCTCGCTCCCTTTTCAGGGAATCAATGTTACATATGTAACCGAGACAGTCTCAACATAACACGTAAACTTGCCAGACGCCAGTAAACATCTCTAATCTACTTCTCAGTGCCAGACTTGTAATACTAGAACTAGATGTGACATGTTCATGGGTTTCAGGAAATCAGTGCTGAGTCATCACAACTCTATCACATATTAATTGTTTAATAAAGAATATTACAATAAGGAATTAAATGAACACTTTGAGAATGAGATTGACTGCACACATAATATATAAGGTGTAGAGCAGAGGCAATGAGTATGTGCAGTCTCGCTTATATAATGTACAATAAACACATCTAATAACTGAGTCAGAGACAGCAGTCGAGTGGATGAACTTACATCTTCTCAGGAGACACACAATAAACTACAAACACATCTAATAACTGAGTCAGAGACAGCGGTCGAGTGGATGAACTTACATCTTCTCAGGAGGAACACAAGCAGGTAAACACATCTAATAACTGAGTCAGAGACAGCGGTCGAGTGGATGAACTTACATCTTCTCAGGAGACACACAATAAACTACAAACACATCTAATAACTGAGTCAGAGACAGCGGTCGAGTGGATGAACTTACATCTTCTCAGGAGGAACACAAGCAGGTAAACACATCTAATAACCGAGTCAGAGACAGCGGTCGAGTGGATGAACTTACATCTTCTCAGGAGGAACACAAGCAGGTAAACACAGCAGAGGCTCCTCAGTCAACTGCAGAAGTGAAATGATCTAGAAAGCGTCTCTCAGAGTGATGCAGTGATGTGATGTTGCTCAATATCACCAAGAGCAGTGTCTCTGATTGGTCAGATTTCCCCTGACCAGCACAATCCAGTCTGGAATTGAAACCGTAAGCAGCTTTCCTCTTGCTATGCGGCAGCCACTCCCAGGAGCTGACATGATCTAATGACTTGAGACACTATGAGGTGGGGTAAAATCCCCCCAGTCTGACAAAGCAATTTGCTTTATGCATTTACAGCAAAAATCAGAGTACATGCAGTCTTAACTTAAAATTAATAAGAATATAATCAATCATTATAAATTACTAAATTATAATAGACAGTTTGAAAACATGGCATAGGCTAATTTTTAAATATGAAGTCATAATATTTTTACTCAACCAGCTAGTGAATACATTTGATGTAAAACAAAGTATTTGATGTTCAGAACAGATAAACTACAGTAATTAAGCCATGCCTCCTGAGACATTTTACCCCACAGAAAGAAATAGCATTCTGAAAATAGATTTTTCTTAAATAAGCCTAACAATTACTCTCTATCTACAGGGCTTACTATTTTCATATCATATAGAACTGTTTTGTTCTAAAAAACAACAAGCTTTAAAAAAAAAAAAACTGTTTTCTGACAGCTGAAAACTTGATATTTTGCTGTGAAATCTGTTTTCTCTCAGGTACAGCACCATCGTAAGCTTCATGATGAATACTTCTACATCACGAAGCCCCTCCTAATAAGCTCAATGCTGCTATCTGAACCTGTGTCATAAGTGATAACACTATTTATAGTTTAGCACAGCATCTCAGATGTTTACCAATTTCTTTTTACTGGAATTTCATCAATTCTATGTGCAAATTGTATACATCCATAGCATAATTGGTAATTAAGATTTTTAAATACTCAAACGCCTCTAAGAGATTGTAAAAATAGTAAAAGATTTGTTTACTGGTTTAAAAGATTACTGGTTTGTTTATTTGTTTAAAAGATACTGTAATAGATTTGTTTTTATAGAAGTTTATACGTATTTGGTGAGCTCAGACCTGGTAGATATTTTTCCTCCTTTTCATTGATATAAATCCGAGACACGGGTTACAGAATAGAGAGAAAATTTGGCGTACGATGGGGCTGCACTTGCATAAATTTTGATCCTAACTGCTTTGAATATTTTTTTATTACTAATACATTAATTTTTTTTCACTTTCACAATGGATCTGTGCAAGCAACATAATTTTGATCCCGAGAGGTCTGTACTACTTACTAAGGTAGATCCAAACACCTTTCCGTAGAGTAGAGTAGAGTTTCTTTGACCATCTTGATGAGGTGAAGAAAATAGGGTGGTTAGGTGATAAATCCTCAGGAGAGCTTCTTTGTGAATTTCAGGAGGTTACCACCCCATTAATTGCTGAAGAAGAATATTTGAATGCTGACTGCCAAAATGTATGGGGTGTTGTACTACTAGATGGTAGACAGATAAAAGATGTACAACATCACTCTAGCGCTCCAACACCAATACCGAGAGATACAGTTCAAACTTTGGATGATATGGCTGATCAGCTGATGGCGCAAATCGAAAATTTGGCCCAACTACATTGTGTAAATGTCAATGATCTAAGCCAGCAGGTGGTGACCAAGCTTGCACACAAGGCTGACAATGCTGACAGGGGCCCTATAACTTCAACCCCTGCTACAAGAACATTTTCTGATGCAAGGCCTCGAGTGATGCCAACTGCAGTTGCAAATTCAGCATCAAAAGTCTCAATTGCAGTTCAAGATGATGCACCCCCTATGGAAGGAAACTTGATGCACGACACTCCAATCACTTTCACTATACCACAAGAGGTGCAGCGATTGGTGGTGGAACACGTGGTGAAACATAACCCAGAATATCAGGCACATGTTCCTTCAACCCCAAAATTGAGACTGTTTTCTGGACAACACCCTAAGCCTAATGGGGAAGTCAATTTCACCACATGGCAATTATATGCTAGGCAATTACTTTCGGACACCTCTCTGACAGAGAGGCATAAGAGAAGACACGTTTTGGATAGCCTCCTCCCTCCTGCTCTTAATGTTGCTCTTGGGGCAGGTACCAATGCACCACCAGAAGTGTATGCGCTGGAGCTTGAAAAGGCTTATGGTAGTGTCACTGGTGGAGATGAGCTGTACATTCAGTTTATAGAGACACACCAGAACAGGGGTCAGAATCCCTCTGATTATTTAAGACGACTTCATTTTCTGATGCAGGAGGTGGTTGAAAAGAAGGGAGTGGTTGGCAAACATGCTGACACTCTACTTCTCAAACAGTTCATCAGAGGGTGCTGGGATGAAGTCCTGATAACCCAGTTGCGTCTTAAAGATTTGTTAACAGATGCATCACAATCTGAATTGAGCTATTCTAGCTTGCTTTTCAAACTGAGGTCTTACGAGCATGAAAAGCAACTTAAGGAGAAACGTATGAATCTCCACTTATGTACACCTCCCACTAGAGCTCGGAGCCAATTACATGTTACTGTCGACCAGGGATGCATATCAAACCCTGATGAGGTGCAAGACAGTATGGCGTTAACAAGACGCATAAAAGAGCTTGAAGCTGAGGTGGCTAAAGCACAGAAGCCAGCCTCAGTAAATAAACAGGCGTATGATCAATTCCAGGCCAGTGGGGCTAAGATGAAAAGAGGCAAAGAAGGAAAACCATCACACCCTGTCCCTCAAAATCAACCTAAGTCACCGTCTAATGGAGGGTTCTGCTACCGTTGTGGTGAGGACTCTCATTATTTGCAACATTGCACTAATCCTGTGAATGCAGCCCTGGTGCAGCAAAAATTTGTGCAGAGGCATGAGCAGAGGAGTTATCCCACCAAAGTGACAACGCCCACTGTACATTTAAACTTGGAGTAGCTTCTGTTGTGGAGCGAACAGGAGCTGGAGTTGTGAAAAGTTCCATAGAAAATACTAACCAGGTTCCTAATGGTCTAATTGGGAACCTTGGGAAAGTAAAGCTTGGTTGGATGGAATTGATTGTCGCTGTTTAATTGATACGGGATCCCAGGTGACTTGTGTAGCGAATCTTTCTACAAGCAGTACTTATGCATAGGAGCATTACCTCTATGGGGAATCTCATTCGGGTAGAGGGAGCTGCGGGACAAATAGTTCCCATTACATCGAAATAGATGTACAGTCTCCTAAGTCTGCTTGCGGAACTGACGCAGTCGTTGCTGTGCTAGCATTAGTCTGCCCAGATCAGGCTTACAATGCTCGGTTGCCCTTGCTAGTGGGTACAAATGTACTCCGCCATCTTGTCCAAGATTTTAGCCTGCTGCAGGGAAATGAGTACCTGCAGCATATGCCTATCAGTGTCAATTGGATGGCTGCTTATCGCATGTGTAACAGTAACTCGACACCCTGTAAACGGGTACAACACACTACTCCAGTTAGACTGTCGGGCAGGAAGTCTGTAACGATCAGTAAAGGGGAAAAGTGTGAGGTGACCGGGGTGTTTCAGTGAAAGATTGTGGCATGAACAAGGCGATGATTATTGATGAGCCCTTGATTCATCACATTCCCGGTGGTTTAGTTGTGGAATGTAAATTGATTCAAGCAGAGCTCAGTGCGCGGAATAAAGTCAAGGTAGTCATCCGAAATGTTTCAGATCACAGCGTGACTCTACAGACAAAGGGAGTGTTTGCTGAGTGTTCAGTGGTGGACTGGATTAAGTCCGTGCCTCTTTTTGATGATACTGGCCCTTTACAAGCCACCACATCCCTGATGGCAAATCTTTTGGTAAAGACAGAGGATCCTGTGACTTTGGACTTCGGTGACTCTCCCATTTCTGAGGAGTTCAAAGCTCACATCATTGAAAGAATAAACCGGGAAGTGTCAAGTGCATTCGCCAAACATGATCTTGATGTGGGACATATGTCAGGTGTAGCACATCGGGTAGAGCTGATTGATCACATTCCTTTCAAAGAGCGTACTCGTAGGGTCTCACCAGCTGATTTTGAAGATTTGAGGAAACATCTGCTAGATTTGCTCGCTAGTGAGATCATTGAGGAATCTAACAGTCCTTACACTTCCCCAGTTGTACTGGTGAGGAAGAAAAATGGAGATTTAAGAATGGTGGTCGATTATCGCAAACTCAATAAACTGACAAAAAGAGATGCATATCCTCTCCCGAGGATCGAGGAGACGTTTACTTTGTTGTCAGGGTCTAAGTGGTTTACAGTCCTAGATTTAAAAAGTGGATAATACCAGTTGGATGTAGAAGAAAGTGACCGTCCCAAAACAGCATTTACTACGCCATTTGGAAACTGGCAATTTAGGCGTTTACCACAAGGGCTGACAAATTCACCTGCAACGTTTCAAAGAACCATGGAGAAAGTCATGGCAGGTTTGAATTTGCAGGAAGTCATAGCTTTTCTTGATGACTTAATCATTTTTTCAGACACCCTTGAACAGCATGAGGACAGGCTCATGAAGGTTCTCCAACGGATTTCTGCTTTTGGACTGAAGTTGGCACCTTCCAAGTTCAAATTTTTTCAAACTTCTGTCAAATATCTAGGGCATGTTATTTCTGCCCAAGGTATACACCCCGATCCAGACAAGATTTCTGCCATAAAGGAATGGCCCATTCCAAAGACTTTCAGGGACCTGAGGGGATTCCTAGGTTTTGCTGGATACTACAGGCGCTTTGTTGAGGGCTATTCCGGATAGTTAAGCCTCTGAATGCACTACTGCAAGGTGAATTTTCCACTAGACAGTCATCATCATCTCACCGTGTTAAGGGTAAAGCACAGTCTCTATCTGGAAAATGGGATGATGAGTGTCAAGTTGCACGCTATCATTCAGAAGCTTATAACTGCGCCAGTTCTGGGTTTTGCAGATTGGAAATTACCCTATATTCTTCACACTGACGCCAGTGTCAATGGCCTTGGGGCTGCTTTATATCAGGTTCAAGATGGAAAGACTAGAGTGATCGCCTATGCCAGCCGTGGCATGTCGAAGAGTGAGAAAAACTACCCTGTGCACAAGCTAGAATATTTAGCACTCAAATGGGCTGTGTGCGAAAAATTTCACGATTTTCTGTATGGCACAAAGTTTACCGTGCTAACTGACAACAACCCATTAGTGTATGTGCTTACGACGGCTAGATTGGATGCGGCTGGCCATAGGTGGCTCGCAGCTCTATCAATGTATGATTTCGATATTAAGTACAGAGTGGGCAAAACTAATGTAGACGCTGACGGACTATCTCGACGTCCTCAAGAACCACTTATTGACGATGCAGAGACCATCCAAATAGATGAACGAATTGCAAGCTTGCTGAGCAAAGCAGAATGTGCAGCTACGGAGTTTGAGAAGTTTGGTCAGGAAGGGATCAAAGCTGTGTGTTTGCGACATTCTGTATCTTGTGAGATGCATAC
Organism: Gymnocypris eckloni scoliostomus; assembly: GCA_027564155.1. NCBI lineage: Eukaryota > Metazoa > Chordata > Actinopteri > Cypriniformes > Cyprinidae > Gymnocypris > Gymnocypris eckloni. The sequence continues at coordinate 45,948,514 of CM050415.1, forward strand.
TTCACAGCTGTGTGAGGAGGGAGATTCGCTGGAAGGCAGGGTTATCCCAAATCCGGCTGTGGAGATGTTACTTTGTGATGAAGATGTAGTTCCTGATGATTTGATAGATCCTGAAAGCTGGCCTGGACAGACTACTCTACCTAGTATGACTCCGGCTGATTGGTACAAGCTGCAAAGAGAGGATGTAGCCATCAGACGGGTAATTAGTCTTGTGGAGTCTGGGGAAACTTTAACTCATGCAGATAGACTCAATGAGTCGAAAGAAGTGAGTCTAATGCCGAGGGAAAGACCCAGATTAAGTTTACTAGATGGTGTGCTGTACCGTATGGTATCTGATCAGTATGGACAAAAATATGGGCAGTTGGTCGTTCCTCATAGTTTCAGAGACCGAGCTCTTGAAGGAGTTCATGATGAAACTGGGCATATGGGTTATGAAAGAACTTTGGAGCTTGCACGAGCCAGATTTTATTGGCCTAAAATGGCAGAATATGTGGAGCGAAAGTGCAGAACTTGCGAGCGATGCATCAAGAGGAAGTCCCGTACTCAAAGGGCTGCAGAGCTAGTGAACATCAAAGCGTATGCTCCCTTGGAGCTAGTCTGTATTGATTATCTTTCGTTAGAGCCAGACTCAAGTGACACCCGTAACATCTTAGTAATCACAGACTATTTCACAAAGTTCTCTTGGGCATTTCCTACGAAGGACCAAACGGCCAAGACTGTGGCTTCTGTGTTGTGGGAGAACCTGATTTGCCATTTTGGTTTCCCGAAAAGAATACATAGTGATCAGGGGGCAAATTTTTCAGTCTGAGCTCGTGAAGGAGTTGTGTACAATAGCTGGGGTAAAATCTCGCACTGCACCTTATCACCCAAGGGGAAACCCAGTAGAAAGGTTTAACCGAACCCTTCTTGATCTGCTGGGAACCCTGAGTGATAAGAAGAAGGAACATTGGAGAAAATATGTCTGTCCCCTAGTGCACGCATATAATTGTACTAGGAATGACACGACTGGTGAGTCTCCTTTTCTTCTAATGTTTGGACACCAACCTCGTCTTCCAATTGACCTTTGCTTTGGGATTAACCCGAAGGGGTATCATTCCAAAACTCACACTCATTATGTAAATGAGCTGAAGCGAAGACTGAGGTACGCCTACCAACTGGCCGTTCAAAATGCTGAAAAGAGGCATATTGATGAATAAGGCCAGATGGGATAAGAAAGTTACAGTTGCTGCGGTTGACGTTGGCGATCGTGTCCTAGTAAAGAATGTCAACATTCGAAGAAAACACAAGATTGCGGATCGCTGGGAATCCACGGTCCATGTGGTAACAAAGCAACCAAATTCAGAGATTCCTGTTTACGTCATTCGGCCTGAGAATGGTGATGGCCCTGAGCGTATCCTGCACAGAGATCTCTTGCTCCCATGCGGGTTTCTTCCAGCTAGTCCTTCTGAGGATGATGAAGTGGCCACAGTTGCAGAGACACGTCCTCGCAGAGTGCGTAAAAGTTACTTGGAAGAAGAATGTTGTGGTGAAATTGTGGAAGCAGAGAGTCCACATATGTCTCTGAATTCTCATGCCCCAGAGTTTCAGTTGGGGACAGCATCTCAAGACGTCCCTGATTCCTCCTTGACTCACAGTGTGTCAAATGAGCAAAAGGTTGAAATGAATCCAGGTGACTCGTTAAGAGATGAACTTGTTGAGAGCGAGATAGAAGAAGGTTGTGAGACTGAAATTCAGCAAGATGTTTCATCTTTAGTGGAGGAAGGTGCTGATGAGTCAAGACAACATGAGTTGAGTGCTGAAGAAGGACATGATTCTCTTGTGGGGTTGAGAAGGTCCCAAAGAGAAAAGAGACCCCCAAGTAAATTGAAGGATTATGTTGGTTGGAAAGCGCAATGTGTCCGGCAAAGTGTAAATGTAGAATCCCAACCCAACTATTTTAGTCAAGTACTTGAAATGATGCAACAACAGATGAAAGTGCAACAAACTCAAGGTGAACTGCTGTTTAGCCTTATGGGTCATGTATCAAATTAAGTATCTAATCTCAGAGCGAACTCTTGTTTAGCCTTAAGGGTCAGACAATTAATTAAGTATCTGGTGAGGACATCAGAGTTTTGAGCAGGGGAGGATGTAACCCACTCAAATAATTGAGAATAATTGTATTTTTTTTTTTTTTTTTCACAATGTATTTTTTTTCTTGCTTAATGCATATTAGGTTCAGGCATGTAAAAACTATACATTTATAAATGCATTTAGGTATTTGGTTTCGTTGCAAAACGGAATTGACCTGCGTTGACGGGCGCTGACGTCACTTCCTTCGCCAGCTCGTGGTGAAAGAGATGCGAGCCGCATTTTGGCTGCCGCTTAATCTTATTAATCCTCGTCATTCCTTCTTTAAATACATGCCTGAACTGTTTCTTTGCATTAGGTAAGTCACAATCATTCTTATTTTCCGCATGTTTATGTATATTAATTTGGTAATGTAAAATGATGTGGATGATTATGTTCGTGAATCGGACAAAGTGCACAAAAGGACAAATGTAAATTGTTTTTCTTATATTAGTAGAATTGTTAAACATGTTTGTACAATTGTTTTGTAGAAATAATGTTGTAAATTTAAGTTATCAATGTTATGTGAAGTTAATGGATGATTTGGCCACGTCACTTCTGCGCCAGCTCGTGGTGAGAGAGATGCGAGCCGCATTTTGGCTGCCGCTTAATCTTATTAATCCTTTAAATACATGCCTGAACTGTTTCTTTGCATTAGTGATTGGAGGATGCCGTTTGTGCTCGATGAGATCGGACTGTTTCATCACATTGTGGTCGTTTTGGATTCACGCCAGGAAGGGAAAAAAAAACGAGTTGGATTTCACTATGGACGGATTGCGTAATCAGAGGGCTCGTTCGTAAAGACGGAAAAGTTTCTTCATCGTTCGTTTCGGCGATGATTCTGTAGGCACTTATACACTCATATTGACTGAACTGAACCAACACATTCCTACTTCATTCAAGTTTCGGTATTCATCTAAATTTTTGTACTGTTTTAGACTATTTCCTTTCTATTTTTTTTTATTCTGTAATTGAAATTGTTTATTGACAGCTTTACTGTTCAAGGGCTGAATTTAATCAACTAAATTCATTAGTTGAATTATTGTTTTGTATGTGAAAAGGTTTTCAAGCATACTGCAATGCAGTAAAGAGAAAGATATACTGAATACAAAAAGTATACTCTAAAACGGATTTCTGTGTATGTTTTTTTATTTTTTATTCAAGCAGTTAGTGATTAAATTGAGATCTGAATTGCCTACAAGTGCAGACACATATCATAAACACAATATTCTGTGTTTAGTGTGAGACCCCGAACCCGAGACTCCAAATACTGTAATAGATTTGTTTTTATAGAAGTTTATACGTATTTGGTGAGCTCAGACCCGGTAGATATTTTTCCTCCTTTTCATTGATATAAATCTGAGACACGGGTTACACTTACACGTGTTTTGGTTTGTATTAAGTTCATATGGTTTTGTATTCATTATTTAGTTTTCACGGTGGATTTGGGGGGAAAAGGCCAAATAAACCAGTAGTACGGAAACCACTTGTGCCAGCGTATGCTTGAGGGAAATTACAGTGAAAACTCGGTCTGTTCAACGACATGAGTGGGTGACGCGACGCGATGCAGCAAGTTTGCCGAAAGGGATTGGCACGTGCTTGCAACGCCTGGAGTCCATTGTCGGATTAACAGGATTAACAGATGAGCAAACACTGCACACACATGCAGACTTAAGAAGAGTCTGAGACCTGAAACCTGTGACACAGTGATCCTGTGGCTCAGTGGTAGAGCATTGCGTTAGCAGCGCAAAGGTTGTGGGTTTGATTCCCAGGGAACACATGTACTGACAAAAATATGTATAGCCTGAATGTACTGACAAAATATGTAAAGCCTGAATGCACTGTAAGTCGCTTTGGATAAAAGCATCTGCTAAATGCATAAATGTAAGAAGATGCATACAATGGACTAAGTTATTAAGAGTTTAAGCATTTAAGAGTTGCCTAAGAAGAGGGGTTTGTAAAGGTTCCCAAATAGTTTTTATTGTAAGTGAAGGTTGTGCATTTGCAATGAGGAGCGTTTAATTTGTTTGCTCACATTTAAGTCAAGATTGCAGTTTATATACGTATTTAAAGATTTTACTGAATTTAAGAGGGTTTTGTAAATGTTATTGGCTATTTGATATCAACCTTTTTAAGTGTTTGAGTTGATATATTGAGTGTTTGAAAATATTTGAGTTTAATGGTTTTGCATGTTTAATATCCCATGCAGTGTTGTTACTGAAAGTTATTAATCAACATTTGAGTGTTCAAGCCTTAAATTGATTGCATTTTAGTGACATTTACATTTGAGCTAGGGCCAATATTGGTTTAGATGTAATTTCTGCATATTTTCTACATATACATTTGGGTTAATCTAGTTGCTCAAATGTCAGAGCCAAATAAGCCCACAGTTCATGCAAGGGACAGCATTAAGGATAGTGCAGATTCTCAAGCACAACCTGAAATAAGTCAAGAGGGTGTTGAAGCACAGCAAAAAGAGGAACAACCGTCAAGACAAAGTAAAATAAAAATAACTCTAACAGAGAACGGTAGAGAAATGCAAGTTGCAAAAATTAAATCACTTCAACAAAGGTTTATTTATATGTATAACAAAGGAAAACATATGCCAAATCTTCTAAGCGGACGTTATCACAACCAACAGAGACTCTATCTGATGACCTGCTCAATGATATCATTGGTGATGTTGGAGGTCTTTCTGCAGATGTCCAGCGTCTTTATGATAAGCTACACAAAATTTCAACTCCAGAGCAAGAAACACATAGAAGAGTGGATTTGTGTGTGGAGGTTTCTAACTTTATTGTATCTAGAGCCTCAAGTCGATTGCAAGGAAGGACTCAAGAAGGAGAAAAGGAAGATTGTCCAGAAGCAGGCTCTCTCTTTAAGTCAAGTACATCAAGTGAGTCAAGTTCTGTCTCTTCTATCTTGAAAGGAGCCTCAGAGTGTTCAAGTAGGTCTTCTGGGAAGCGACAAGATGCTGATGAAGAGAAGATCTATTACCTCCGTAGGTATGTAAGTGGCCAAGCTAAGAAAGCGCTCGATGGATATTTCTTACTTGGAACTGAATCTGCTTATGCTGCCGCATGGGCAATTTTAGAGGAGAGATATGGAAATTCATTCATAATTGCAAAATCATATAGAGATAAGCTCTAAGCATGGCATAAGATGGGCTCTAGAGACAATAATTTGTTGATTTTCTTCATACTTGTGAGGCTACCATGGTTCACATCAAGGCATTGAAAATCTTGAATGATTGTAATGAAAACAGAAATATTCTTTTAAAGTTACCAGAATGGCTAGCAGTGAGATGGAATCATAAGTTTCCTGAAATAGAAGAGGAGACTAACCAATTTCCCTCTTTCAGCCAGTTTGTAAAGTTTTTGACAAGAGAGGTAAAAAAATCGCCTGCAACACTGTTACATCCTTACAAGCATTTAAACTAGGTGAGGTTGAAAACCCTAAGCTTCAAAAATGTCAAAGCTTTTGTTGAAAACTCTGTTCTTCTAAAGTGTAGAAGACTCAGAAGAGAAGACCAGGAGAAATCGGATTGGATCGTCAGCAGGATTCTTTTTATTGAGAACCCAAGCTGTTAGAATATTAGAAAAACTTTTTCTAATATTTTCGACATAAACGGAAGATTTGAAATGGGCCTGTAATTTGCCAGTTCACAAGGATCTAATTTTGGTTTCTTAATTAAGCCTCTTAATTAAACGATGTACGGATGTACTCTTACTTCCTCTACAGTTAAAAATCTGGGTGTTATATTAGACAGCAACCTATCTTTTGAAAATCATATTTCCAATGTTACAAAAACAGCATTCTTCCATCTTAGAAACATTTCCAAGCTACGGAACATGTTAAGTGTTTCTGATGCAGAAAAGTTAGTTCATGCATTCATGACCTCTAGACTGGACTATTGTAATGCACTGCTAGGTGGTTGTCCTGCATCTTCAATAAACAAGCTACAGATAGTACAAAATGCTGCGGCTAGAGTCCTTACCAGGTCAAGAAAATATGACCATATTACTCCAATTTTACAGTCTCTGCACTGGCTACCTATTAAGTTTCGTATCAGTTACAAAATATTATTACTTGCCTATAAGGCCCTAAATGATTTAGCTCCTGCGTACCTAACTAATCTTCTATCACGCTACAATCCAACCCGCTCCCTTAGGTCGCAAAACTCTGGACTCTTGGTAGTACCTAGGATAGCAAAGTCCACTTAAGGAGGTAGAACTTTTTCATATCTGGCTCCTAAACTCTGGAATAGCCTTCCTGATAACGTTCGGGGTTCAGACACACTCTCTCTGTTTAAATCTAGATTAAAGAAGCATCTCTTTAGCCAAGCATTCATATAATGCATCTCACAATCTTGTACTGCCAGTCTATCTGAACAAATGCACATTATTATGCTTTAGCTTGGGTTATACTGATAATTTCATCCAGGGTTATTCCTGGATGGAACAACTGCTACGCTAATTGTCTTACTGTTTCTATGTTACTGCCACGGGATTAACATCCCGTGGTAGCTAGGAATTACACAAGCTTCAGTCTGGATCCTACCCTTAAACGATTGAGATGACCAAAAACCTGAGAAGAGACGATGACAATCCCTCCGAGGACCTCAGAGGAAGCCAACCATCAGCGATTATACTGACTTAACCAAAGTCTGCCATAAATGGAGGATCAGCACCTGGAGACAACCTCTACAGCCCTGACCGTCAGCGGAGTCTAGGACACATAGATGAGCCCCAGAGACAGATCTCCAGTGAGGAACACGTCACTTAGACATCCATCGGGGAAAGACCCCTGGAACCAGTGGACCACTTACACTCTGACTTTGCTGCAGTTGGAACAAACTACTGATTCGTCTGGCCGGAGGGGAACTGGCCCCCCGACTGAGCCTGGTTTCTCCCAAGGTTTTTTCTCCATTCTGTCACCGATGGAGTTTTCGTTCCTTGCCGCTATCGCCTCTGGCTTGCTCAGTTGGGGACACTTCATTTCCAGCACAATCATCGACTTGATTGCACAGATATTATAAACTGAACTAAGCTGGACAATGCCATTACTAAATTCAATAATGAAATGCATTCAGCAGATAATTGAGTGTTAAATCCTGTCATTTTACATTATTGACACAATTTTCCTATTTTAATATTGTGCAGTGCTTTGTTACAATTTGTATTGTTAAAAGCGCTATATAAATAAAGGTGACTTGACTTGACTTGACTGTTGGTAGCTGCAGTCATCGAAATCTCATTCTTAAGTAACTTTACATGGTATCTTATAGGCATTTTTGGAGGAGGGAATTTTTTGGAGGTGGAGACAAATTCAAACAATGCATGCAACTGAGGGAGGCGTTGGTTTTGTTACCAAACTTCCCGTGGTCCTAATCTCATCAACATAATCAAATGCATAGACACTAATCCAATCAACCTAAACGAATCCACGTCTGGGCTAGGGGCTCCGAAAGATAGACACTAATCCAATCACCCTGACGAATCAACGTCTGGCCAGGGGTTCTTTGAATCAACGTCTGGCCAGGGGTTCTTTGAATCAACGTCTGGGCCAGGCGTTCTTTGAATCTCTGCCAATCAACATGACTTGATTGAGACAAAGCACAGTTATACATTGAGTCAGGAATAAGAATCTAAATTAAACATTTAAATACAATTTGTAATCTCACAATTCCCCCTTTGAGAGTTCTAATAACTCTCACAAAATACAAATTTAGACACTTAAAAGTTAATTCTTGTAACTTGTAATCGTTACAGGCACATTGTACATGTTCTGTGTTGCTTATATGTAATTGCATGCTGACACAGAAACAAAAACATGTAATTAGGGTCCGTGAAGTTCTTACGGGTAATAATCTTTTCTGGTTGGAACTGTCATTTCCTCGTGAGAGGCGGGCGTCATTTGCTGAAAGAAACACTTGATACTGTGGATGCATAGATAGTACGCAAGTAGGAGAAACAACAGCAGAATTGCTATTTCCTTGATCCACAGCCAGACTTTACCTAACAAGTTTCCGAACCATGAAGAATTATCTTCAGTCATCTGGTGTAATTTTGCTGAAAGATCAAGAGTACGAAAATCTTGATCATGTTGATGGATGACTGAAGTTCCCGTATGTGAGTCTCTGCGTTGTGTATTTTTTTTTTCTTTTTTGTGTGATAGTTGGCTCGGCAATGGGTCTAGTTGTTTTCTAGAGGTTGTGGCTTCATCCGCAGGTGAGAAGGGTGTGCATATGGATCTCAGGACAGCCATCAAGTGGTATCTGCACAGAGGAAGAAAGAAACACAAACAAGAGAGACCAACGGCACAGAGCAGTATTTGTTGTAGAGTCTGCAAACATTAGGGTTGTATCCTCTGTTCAAATATAGTCTGCTATTGTTGTTCCTTCTTTCCCTATTTCTCAATTCCTGCGACACCTAAAGAACAGTGAGGAAAGGATGGACTATTCGATGGGGAAAGGCCTATGAGGAAATCTTCACCACAGGGTTGGCCCCCCGAAGCCTGTTGCTTTCGGTTCTTCCCTGGGCTCCTCACTGGTTCTTGTGTCTGCCCTATCCTATCCCTTGTAATGATAACATATAATATATATATTGTTATAAGGGAAACAGGTCAATTTAGCTCAAAGGGAATCATTAATGATTTTATAGGGAATTTGAACAGACTCACTGTTTCACGGCGATTCACTGAACAAGCCGTATAACAAACTCTGCACTGGATATTAAAATCCCAAAATATAGTGAAAAACACTATTAAATAGCACAGTAACAAAATCGACAGATTAAGGCATTAACTTATGAGCACAAAACACAAGATATTTCTCTTTTCAATATAAACAAGACTTTATTTATATAATGCTAAGACATGTAAACTAATCTACACATGAACACAAGCATTCACACATTCACGCGTTGCAGAAAGAGAGAAAGTGAGGAAAGGATTAGATTAAGAGAATGAGAATTTGATATCCCACGTTTACAGCAATATGTGCAATTGCATAAACCTGAACAACCATCAATCACATATTTAACACTCGCATTGACTTTTCAATGAGGCTAAAATCTATATTAAAATGACACCAGCACAGCAAGAATCTTGGGGTTTGTACTTGCGTTGCTTTTGTGTTTAAAGGATTCCCTTTTGTCGTCCTTTGCAGAAAAGGGTTTCTCCGAAGTCGCTGATTGGCTTAGAGTTCAGGAGTCGTTGAAGTGGGCGTTGGCTGGTTTTGCAGAGTCTTGGGCTTGTCGTCTTTGGCAAACGCAACTTAGCACACGAACTCACGGAAAGAAAATAAACTAAAGTCAAAGAACAAAAGGATGTAAAGAGACTAGGTGGCTTTTCTTCTCATCATGGTATCAAGCTGGATTGTGGTCCAGAGCACATGGCTAGAAAGAGAGTTCATTTTCCGGAGAGAGAGAGAGAGATCCAAGAAAGGATTCAAGAGAAGTGAAGAATTCAAGAGAGCGGAGCATTCAAGAGAGGAATTCTTAAAAGAGCAGTTAGAGAATTTTTAAGAGAGGGAGGAGAAGTGTGTCCTGGGTATTTAAACTCGGCTCTTAGAGGGACCTCCCAATGGTTGTCTTGACCAATTAGGTCCTATGCTGGCTCTGGGTGCCGCTTTGTTGCTCCACCCAACCAATAAATGTAAAAGAATTTTACATTCTCTTGCAAAGTATCCTTTTGAATGTGATTTCTATAACCAGAATATGATGCATTTGACAGGAGATCAATCAAAAGAAATGATTAAAGCTAGACTTATGACACTCATACATACCAAACATGACATTAACCCTTAAGGCTTACGCTATTCAATACTAATTAAAAGCACGACAAACACAATGATTAAAACAAGGATATTCAAATTTGTGGGTCACATACATAATATGCAGTTATGCATAGAAATGATTAGTTTCATTAACCATGAGAATGAAAGTATTTTAAGATGATTCTCAGGTCTTTTCAGCCGGATTCTTTGTCCTGTTGCAGGCTGTATTCAGACGGGCTGGAGCTAGGGTCTGATTTATGACTTCCTGCTGTTGTCTTGTGGAATTCGGCTCCTCATGTTTCAACCATGCTTCGATCGAATCTTGATTTGTCTGATTCGGTCCTTGATATACTACACCCTGCAGGGGGAGGAACAACTTTACAGTGTGACACATGAGTCCAAGTTTTCCTTCCCTGACACAATACTGCAGCAGCTGTAATCAACATCACTTGATGTGGTCCGTACCACTTAGGCTCTAATGGCTTGTTTTTGAACGCCTTTATCATGACCCATTGACCTGGGACGATTGTGTGTCCACCTTCTGGTGGAGTCTGCCAACACGACTCAACTCTCTCTTTGGCACTCTGCACTGCCTTTGTGAGGTTTTCACAGTAAGCGATCAGGGCATCTGAAGCAATGTGCACATCAGCATTTCTAAGATCAATCACACCTGGCATCTGCATTGGGCGTCCAGTAATAATCTCATGAGGGCTCAGTCCTACTGATCTGTTAGGTGATGCTCTCATACTACACAGTACTGCGGGCAGTGCTTCAACCCATGGTACTCCTTCCTGATGCATTTTGCTTAGCCTGGTTTTGATTGTTCTGTTTGATCGTTCAACCTGTCCTGATGCTTGTGGCCTATAGGGACAGTGAAGGTTCCACTTAATCTTCAACATTCTAGACACTTCCTTGACTACCTGTCCTGTGAAGTGGGTATCTTGATCTGAGTCAATGCAATCTGGTAATCCCCATCTGGGAATGAAATCAGTGACAAGACATTTAGCAGTATGTGCAGCTGTAGCACGCCCTGTTGGATAAGCTTCTACCCATCTTGAGAACTTGTCTATTACTACCAAAACGTCAGTTTTTCCTTTACAAGGGGAAACGATATGTTGGAAGTTACTGCATATCCTGCTCGTCTGTTACCTTCAATAACTTGAGCTGAACCATCAACAAACAACTCCAATTCTGCGTTCTCTATGGGAGTTTCTGCTATTTCACTTGTCGCTGCATATGTAAGCGTAACACAATCATGAGTCATTTCGCCTTCATCCTCTAACACAAATTCAGTCATTGCAGACATCATACATGAGGATGGGTTCGTGACTGGTGCACGCTGTATAACAATATTCGGGGTTGTGAGAGTTGCTAACCAATTTCCCCAACGGGAGGAGGTGACAGAAGTGACTTTTGCTTGATTCATTAGTGCGGACACTGCGTGAGGGCATTTTACATTTACAGTCTGACCTAACACCATTCCTGATGAAGCCTGTAGCGCTAGATGAGCTGCCTGTACTGGTCTGAGGTTCAATTTCTTGGTCAAAGTGGATATTCTAGCACGGAGTTCATTGTTCTGTTTCTCTAGCTCTGAGTTACGCTGAGACTGTTGTGTCGCTAGCGTTACACTGAATTCTCTGTGACAACAGATAATGCCTTTCACATTGTTCTTACGAATACTTGCTCCTAGTACCTTTTTACACTCATCTACCGACCAAGTCTTGTCTGGATGAATCTCATATTTCTGCGTTAGTTCTTGTCTAACTTTTTCAGTGACTATTAGGTCCATTTGTTCCCCTAACAGTGTTTTGAATTCACTATCTGACCACAGAGGAGTCGCAAGACCACTCTTTTCTGTGGTTGGAATCAGCCTAGCATTCTTCCTAACCATTTTGTAAGTTTCTTCTGTACCACACAAACAAAACACTAAACAAAAAACACACAAAAAAACTTCTCTGATCAACAGAGGGTACACTTGTTAAAAAAAAAGCTTAACTATTGTTAACTTTCCAAATTACCAACACTTCACACTTAACTTCCCTGCCTACAGGAACAGAGGATAAACCAAAATTATTAGCACGAAATGCTAACCTTCCCTGCCTGAAACAGAGGATAACTTCCCTGCCTACAAGAACAGAGGATAAACCAAAATTATTAGCACGAAATGCTAACCTTCCCTGCCTGAAACAGAGGATAACTTCCCTGCCTACAAGAACAGAGGATAACTTTCATCTCTAAAATAAAAAACTTTAGAGGATAAACTCTTCCCTGCCTGAAACAGAGGATAACCTGTTTTTAGCACGTAATGCCAAAATCTTCCCTGCCTGAAACAGAGGATAACTTAGTTAAACAAACCCTACGGATGTATGTTAACTCTTCTCTGACGGCACAGATGATACACATTTGTACTGGTCTTAGGTTCTTTTGGATTAGAGACAGCACTCACCACAACCTTTGGTTGAGAGAAAAATTCAGTCTGGGAATCTTTGTTCAGCTGGAAGTTTCGCTGGATTTCAAAAGATGCAGTCTGGATGCAGATCTTTGTTTGAGCTTGAAGTTTTTCAGGTGAAGAAGCTGGAACTCTATCCGGGTTCACGGCACCATCTGTTGAAAACTCTGTTCTTCTAAAGTGTAGAAGACTCAGAAGAGAAGACCAGGAGAAATCGGATTGGATCGTCAGCAGGATTCTTTTTATTGAGAACCCAAGCTGTTGGTAGCTGCAGTCATCGAAATCTCATTCTTAAGTAACTTTACATGGTATCTTATAGGCATTTTTGGAGGAGGGACTTTTTTGGAGGTGGAGACAAATTCAAACAATGCATGCAACTGAGGGAGGCGTTGGTTTTGTTACCAAACTTCCCGTGGTCCTAATCTCATCAACATAATCAAATGCATAGACACTAATCCAATCAACCTAAACGAATCCACGTCTGGGCTAGGGGCTCCGAAAGATAGACACTAATCCAATCACCCTGACGAATCAACGTCTGGCCAGGGGTTCTTTGAATCAACGTCTGGCCAGGGGTTCTTTGAATCAACGTCTGGGCCAGGCGTTCTTTGAATCTCTGCCAATCAACATGACTTGATTGAGACAAAGCACAGTTATACATTGAGTCAGGAATAAGAATCTAAATTAAACATTTAAATACAATTTGTAATCTCACACTTTGGAGCAAAGACCCTAACTACAAGTACCAGTGAAAAACCTTTCATGACATGCCTTTTCTGTCAGAAGACTGGACACATTTTGCACAAATGCAGGAAGCTTTTGGAGAAATCAATTTCAGACAGAATTGAATTTGTTCAAGCTGAAAAGTTATGCTTTGGTTGTCTTAAGCTTGGTCATTTCTCAAAGATTTGCAAGAGTAGGAGTATCTGTGATATTTTCCACAAGATGTATCCAACCTGTCTTCACAAGGAGCGAATTAAAGAAAATCTAAAATTACTACCAGCCAAGTCAAGTACAAGTGAAGAAAGGCACCGAGAAAGACCTCCATCAATACAACCTAAAGAAATAACTACAGTTGTTACTTCAAATAGAGTAATTATTGATGAGACTAACATGCAAACAGCAGCAATAATTCCTGTCTGGATTTCATCCATAACTCAAACAGCACAAGAATTTCTTGTTTATACTCTTTTAGACTCTCAAAGTAGCTGAAGCATTAGATGCAAGTAAACAACAAGTTAAGCTTAAGCTATCTACTATGACATCAAGGACCACAGTGATAAGTTCTCAAAAAGTAAAATACCTACATGTCAGAGGTTTTTATTCTGATAAAAGGATCTCTTTACCACCAGTCTACACTCGGGAGTTTATTCCAGCCAACATAACTCACATACCAACAAATGAAACCGCAAAGGTTTGGTCTCATTTAAATCACCTTCAAGACAATATAGCACCTCTCCAGGATTGTGAAGTAAGCTTTCTCATTGAATATAACTGCCCACAAGTTCTCCTTCCAAGAGAAGTAGTTTCTGGCCAAGACCATCAGCCTTATTCACAGCGTACCAACCTTGGATGGAGCATTGTTGGTCACGGGAATCCTTATGTAGTAAGGCAAGTGACACCAAGTATGGATTCTCCTGTAAACCTCAAAACTGAAGTACACTATGTGAGTCGAATTAAAGTAAAATAAATTGGTCCTTCAGATATAATAAAAGTCCTTGAATCAGACTTCCTGTGTCCCAAGGCGATCTCAAGTTCTTATCAATTATAGACAAAATATCACACAAAGAGCAATGATCATTATGAAATGTCATTACCATTCAAAAGAGAAAAAAACTAAACTTCATAATAAACAGATATGTGCAGTACACCACCTGAAATGTCTTGAAAAGAGATTTAAGAAAGATCAGCGATACAATGATTATTTTGTCAAATTCATGTATGACATCATTTCACGTGATGATGCAGAGAAGGTTCTTGAAGAAGAGATTAACTACAGTCCAGTTTGGTATATTCCACATCATGGGGTTTATCATCCACTGAAACCAGGGAAAATTAGAGTAGTATTTTACTGTTCTGTCAAGTTTCAGGACACATCCCTCAACGACCATCTCATAGGTCCTGACTTAACCAACGCATTAGTAAGTGTCTTATGCCATTTACGCATGTGTGATATCGAAAGAATGTTCCACCAGTTTCATGTAAAAAAGGGGGATCAAGATTACCTGCAATTTCTTAGGTGGGAGAATGGAAATTTGGAGATCACACCATCAGTCTACAGATTGGGAGTTCACTTGTTTGGAGCTGCCTCGTCTCCTGGCTGTTCTAACTTTGAACTGAAACATCTAGCAACTCAAGGGCGTGGCCATGTGGAGGAAAACAGTATGATTTTGTTAATCATCTAATAACTGTTAATCATTTAATACTCATGTTTATGTTGAATTTGTTATAAGGAATTATTTGTCTGTTTCTATGAATGTCTCACATTGGATGTTTCACATTAAGAAGTGTTCTTGTTAAGCTGTAAGTTAGGGATATGAGTCTGCTGGCGGAAAATTCACAGAAACCCTAAATCAAGTTAGGGTGCGAGATGATACCAGCAGAGGGAGGAGCTAGGGAGTCTATCTAGTCAGAGAGCTGCTAGAGCGAGGGCATTGTTTTCACATGATCTGCCGGTAGAACACTTGGATGAAAACTTTCAGTATCATTTGGGCTGAAGACGATTCTTCAATAAAAACCTTTTTATTCTTAAAACATCCTTCGTCTCAACTATCTTCATCCAAAGTTTCAACCACAGCCAGTATAGTGAAGACCTCATACGCTTCATTCAAATACATTTCTATGTAGATGATGGTCTGATAAGTGTTCAAACTGAGGCCGAAGCCATCCAGCTTCTCAAAGAATCGAGAGAACTTTGCTTCACTGGCAGGTTAAGACTAGGGATGGGTATCGTTAAGGTTTTAACGGTACTACTACTCTTATTGATACTGCTTATCGATCCGGTACTTTAACGGTATTCTTATCGGTACTTTTTGTTATTTATATACATACATACATACATACATACATACACATATATGTATGAAATATATATTTATATGATAGATTAGCAGCTTAATTAACATGGCTTTATATTCTGAAATGTTAAATAAATATTTCATTAAATATAAATATAAATATAAAACATCAATTTGTAAATGCACCAGTGTGCAGGCATTTTTAGTGTTTTATATACATAAGATAAGATAGAGTAAGAACATGAACAAAGAAACAAAGTTAAATAAACTGACAAATATACCATTTGTCATACCATAAAACAAATGTACAAATGTAAAAAAAACACAGTGCTTTCATTTATCTATGATGGTCTACTAACATTAATGTTCAGGTAAATAATAGCTACAAAATAATTCTAAAAGTGATCAAATACAAATGAACACTGCATAGTTTTCATTGTATATATTGATAGATCAATGCTTATTAAAGCTATTACTTTATTCAGATTAAGAGCTGTGAGTGATTTTCTGTGTTTTGTTCTTTGATTAACATTGATGAAGCGCCAGTTTGTCACTAAGACAAAATATTGACACACAATTTTCTCCCAACTGTTATCGTTCACTTTAAGATATAAACTGTTTTAAGTGAATACTCTCCAAGCCGTCCGTTTTTACATATTGTGTGTGTATTTGATCGTTTGGGCGCGCCCGAAGCTCAAAGTGTACTTCGCCTGTCAGTTTTAGAGCGCGCTTACACACACACACACACACTTCAGCCTGGGGAACAGCGTCTCCCGAACAGCATCCGGTAATATTTCCCAAGAATAGCCACATGTCAGCTTTAATTGTTGGGCCAGGCAAGGCAAATTTTATTTATAGAGCACAAGTTTTACACAACTGTAGTTGATCCAAAGTGCTTTACATTGAAAATAACTGAATTTAAAAGAGAAAGGTAGAGGAGACAACATAAAATAAAACAAGTTTCAAAAACAATTAAAATGTAATTTCATAAAACACCACTTAAACTATTCAAAGTATATACACAACATCACTCAAATGCTAAAGAATAAAAATAAGTCTTTAAGCTAGATTTAAAAGCATCCAATGATGAAGAAGCTCTAATGTTCAAAGGTAGACTGTTCCACAGCTTTGGGGCCACTACTGAGAAAGCTCGATCACCTTTTGTTTTACAATGTGAACGGGGACAGATAAAAGTAACTGATCACTAGATCTACACATGCTTATCAAATTGGAGAAGAGGATCAAAATGAACTCCAAGATTTATTGCATGATTGTGTAGGTTATTACTTAGAAAACCTAACTGTGTTTTAATGGAATTGTTAGTAGCAGCAGGGCCCAGTAGAAGCACTTGGTTTTATTTTCATTCAATTGTAAAGTGTTTTTGTCATCCAGGTCTTGACTTCATTAAGGCATAAGAAAAGATGATCCAATGAAAAGTCATTTCCTGGTTTGATTGGAAGATATAGTTGGAGGTCATCAGCATAACAATGATAATTAATGTTATGTTTCTGGAGTATTGAGCCCAAGAGGAGCATGCAAAGAGAAAACAAAAGAGGGCCAAGAATGGATCCCCTGTGGGACACCACAATGGATAGGTGCAGGCGGTGAAGTAAATGACCCGATATTTACAGAAAAAGTTCTCCCCTTTAAGTATGAGGCGAACTACTCTAAGGCTAGGCCCTGAACCCCAACAACACACTCAAGTCATTTCAGAAGAATATCGTGGTCAACAGTATCAAATGCGGCACTTAGATCTAAAAGTATCAGGATAGCAGATGACCCAGAATCAATGGATAGCAGAATGTCATTTGTAACCTTCAGCAATGCCGACTCAGTGCTATGCAGTGCTCTAAAACCAGATTGAAATGGGTCTAAAATATTAAAAGTATCCAGATGAGGGCCTTTCAATAGGGGCTGTATGATAGCATGTTTAAAACTTTCCGGAAATACCCCATTTATTAAAGAGCTGTTTATGAAGGCTAAGAGGGTGGGGCCGATTGTGTCTAAAACCTCTCTAAACAGACCACCAGGCAATACATCGGACTGACAAAATGTAAATTTCATCTGAGAAATTATTTTGAGTAATTGAGATGAAGACACTGGCTGAAAATTTGTAAAGCTACTAGATGATTGAACCAGATGAGAGTGATCTAAGTCAAAAGGAGAGAGGTGTGATCTAATATCTTGTATTTTCTGAACAAAAAATTCAGAAAATTGAGTGCATGTCTCAATATTTACATCAGGAACTGAGCAAACAATTGGACTAAGAACAGAATTTATGGTTTTGAAGAGAACTTTGGGCCTATTGGCATTTTTTGCGATCAAGTTTTAGAAATATTTGGATTTTGCCTCCCTAACGGAATTTTGATATACAGTTAAGCAGTTTTTTAAGATTTGATAGGAGACCTGGAGCCCATCCTTTTCCACCTCGCTCAGCCCTCCTGCACTCTTGTCTGAGAGTGCGAGTCGATGCATTAAACCAGGGTTGAAGACTAGAACTGATCTTGCACTTTTACGCTTGAGTGGAGCAACGGTATTCAGAGCAGTACAACAGGCAGAGTTAAGTTCAAACACCACAAGGTAATGATCAGAAATGCCAGCATCAAGTATTTCACAGATACTGTATGTACAGAGAAACCACGAGTCAAAACAAGATCCAATGTATGGCCTCTTTTAAGTGTAGGACTGGAGACTGACTGTACAAAATTGAGTGAGTCTATAAGGCTCATGAAGTTTTTAACCATAGGTTTAGATGGACAGCAAACATGAATGTTGAAGTCCCTAAGACCAACAACCTGTCACAATGAGACACTTGATTAGACAGAAATTCAAAAGCATATGAATAAATGTCATACTGACTTTAGGAGGTCTAAACACCATGACACAAAGTAGAGGGCCATTTAGATCCATTTTTAGGAGTAGTGCCTCAAAACTGAAAGAGGCATCAACAGGCAGAAGTTTACATTTGAATGAGTTTCTAAAAACAGTGGCTAAGCCACCACCATGTCCACTTGGTCTAGGAGTGCTGTAAAAAGAACAGCGAGGGGGATATCCGAGGGGGATAGCTCGCCAAGAGATGAAATTTCACCATTCTTTAACCATATTTCAGTCACAAATAAAAAATCCATGTGAACGGTGACAGATAAAAGTAACTGATCACTAGATCTTAAAGACCTAGAGGCTGTATATGGCTTGATGAGGTCACGAATATAATCCGGGCCAGAATTATGCAATGCCTTGTATGCAAAAAGAAGGACCTTAAAGTCGACTCTAAGTTTTATAGGGAGCCAGTGCAATGAGGCAAGGACAGGGGTGATATGAACCCTTTTCTTAGTTCCTGTAAAGAATCTGGCTGCTGAATTTTGAACCATCTGTAATTGAGACAGTGTAGATTGAGGTAGGCCAATGTACAAAGAATTACAGTAATCCAAATTAGTGCATGAAGTACTATTTCAAGGTCTTTACTAGAAAGAAAGTGTTTCACATTAGCCACTGATCTGAGATGAAAAAGCTACTCTTTACAGTAGCTAACCCTAACCCTAACCCTAACCCTACACACGCTTATCAAATTGGATGGCACTACTCCTCTACTTTGGCAAATTGGTCCTTGCCAAAGTAGAGGGCCATTTAGATCCATTTTTAGGAGTAGTGCCTCAAAACTGAAAGAGGCATCAACAGGCAGAAGTTTACATTTGAATGAGTTTCTAAAAACAGTGGCTAAGCCACCACCATGTCCACTTGGTCTAGGAGTGCTGTAAAAAGAACAGCGAGGGGGATATCCGAGGGGGATAGCTCGCCAAGAGATGAAATTTCACCATTCTTTAACCATATTTCAGTCACAAATAAAAAATCCATGGCATGAGAAGTAAAAAAATCATTTAAAATAAAAGTTTTATTTGACAGTGACCTAGCATTCACTAGAGCCATTTTGACTGGAGGTTGAGTTATCGTTGAGGATGTGGTAATGCCTGATAGAGCACCCGATGAAACATATTCCAGACGACAGAGGTTCGTAAAGTTTACGTTCCCATCCTCATAACGTGTTTTTGTAAGTAGCGGCGAAAGGAAGACCAAACGACAGGTATAGTACATCCAACAGCTGAAATTGTAGACACAGTCTTTGTACACTGTTTGCGACGGGAACCCTGATGTATATAACGAGGCCGGCAAACAATTCCAAGCGCAACACAGTGATTGTGGATTCCGACTGGCAGTTTTGACCGGGTTTTAGAGTTTAGCTGATGCAAGTCCAGGGACGAATAAAATGCCATATTATAATACCACAAGCCTGAAGGCAGTATAGAATCCTGGAACAGCGTGCAAAAATCAGTAAAAGCAGATAAAATGCCAACGACGAACATCACAAGGAGAAACATCCTACAGTCACGTATTACTCAGCCAGAATCTTTTATTTATTTATTTTTTTAAACCGCGTTAGCCAGCACACCAACCAACTAAGCCACTTCACAGCGCAAGTACATGGAAAAGGCAGCCCTTTCTAAAACCACCTCCACCAAAACTAGCGTACAACCGACAACCGACACTCCGAAAGAAAGTGTTAACTTACTCACGGAAGACGGAAGAACAGCCCGTTGCTATGGGCAGGTACGAAGCTTGACTGAAGGGATTATCCTGGTCAGTTTGTAAATTGTCACATTGGAACAAAATTAAACAAAAAACAAATGAGACAAAATAAGAAAGACCTTCCGCTTTAGAGTGGAGAACCCTACCATAAAGAGAGAGGACTCTTTGTAGCCAAAGATTACAAATATTTTGAGTCTTCTTTATTGGCCCTTATTGGTGTCAGGGTTTTGGACTTGTTTTTCCTTATTTTATCCCTGTCTTTGTTCCTGGTTTTCTTATATGGTCTTTTCCTGTTTGTAAGGATCTTAGAGCTTCTTTATGGTCACTATTGTGAGCGGTGGGATTAAATGTGTAAACACTTTCTATTGTGCCTATTCTATTGTGCCTATTTTCGACTCCCTGCCAAATTATTACCCCTCTCGGTGAAATTGCTATCTGATTGCCTAATCCTAATACCACCCCTAATCTTAACCTCTCCCCCACATCTAACCCTAAACCTACCAATACTAGGGGGTAATAATCTGGCAGGGGGTCAGAATTGGGCACAACGCCGGTTTCAGTACCCACCCTACCCAGCACTGATACTGCTGAAATATTAACAATTTAGGAAAGCCTCTTTATACAGCATAATAATAATAATAATAAATGTGTTAATAGCAATATTTATCCATTCAAAATCACTGTCAGTGAAATTTCCTGATGAAATTCCTGTGCAAACAGGCACAAGTGGTATTGTACCTACCTCTGTGGCAGAATTTCAATCTGATGAAGCTGAACTAGTGTGAAATGAGAAGCAAACTAACTCTCACCTACATAATGTTCTGACTTTGTCAGTAAGTCAGCTGCTGCCCAATTTGGAAAATATTTGAGAAATAAGGATCATGTTCATTAGAGGTGACTGATTTTACAAGCAAGTCAGGTGTCTATTTAATGGATCTGAACAATGGGTTTTTAAAGTGACAGCAGCCTAATATATCTGAAGCTGTCCATGTTATTAATGTTAATCATTTCAAGCAAACAACAAAGGATAAAGAGAAAATCACTCACTGCTCTTGACTGAATAACATTTGTAGCATTTATTAGAGTTAGGCTTGTATTCGTTTTAGCTGTTTAATTGACATTGGTACTGCCAAAATACAGACAGCATGCTATATTGTCCCACCAGACACAGTAATATATTGGATCACTGTTACAAAGCAACAAAGGATGCATATCACTCTGTCCCACAGGCAGCATTTGGACTCTCTCATCACTGTTTGGTTCATCTTATACCGACCTACAGGCAGAAACTGAAATCCGATAAACCTGTATTAAGGACTGTTAAAAGATGGACTAATGAAACAGATACAAGCCTGTTTGCACCTCACTGATTGGACTGTTTTTGAAGCTGCTGCAAACGATCTGGACGAGCTCACAGAGACTGTAACATCTTATATCAGTTTCTGTGAAGATGTGCGCATTCCTACCAGGACTCATTTACCCTACAACAACGACAACCCGTGGTTCACTGCACAACTCAGAAAGCTCCGTCAGGCCAAAAGAAGATGCTTGCAGGAAGGGGGACAAAGTCTTGTATAAACAGGCCAAAGACACACTGGAAAGGGAGATCAGAGTGGCAAAGAGGAATTATTCTGAAAACCAAGGATTCAGTTCACTTACAGTGACTCAGCATCAGTGTGGAAAGGTCTGAAAGAGATCACCAACAACAAGACACATCCCCCAGCACTGTGGAGAATCAACAACATGCAGATGATCTGAATGAGTTCTACTGCAGGTTTGAAAAAATACCCCACACCCGCCCTGAACACCTCTCCACGCAACCATTAACACCTCCTGCAACCTCCCTCTCCCCCACACATGCACCTCTGATCAGTGAAGATGATGTGCGCCGGGTCTTCAGAAAGCACCAGGCCCAGACAGTGTGACACCAGCCTGTGCTGACCAGCTGGCCCCCATCTTCACACAGATCTTCAACAGATCACTGGAGCTGTGCGAAGTCCCTTCATGATTCAAACACTCTACCATCATCCCCGTCCCAAAGAAACCCAAAGTTGCAGGACTAAATGACTACTGGCCTGTAGCTCTAACCTCTGTAACCATGAAGTCATTTGAAAAACTGGTGCTGGCCCACCTGAAGGACATCACTGTACCCTTACTGGATCCTCTTCAGTTTGCCTACAGAGCAAACAGGTCTGTGGATGATGCAGTCAACATGGGACTGCATTATGTTCTGCAACATCTAGACAGACCAGGGACCTGTGTGAGATCCTGTTTGTGGACTTCAGCTTGGCCTTTAACACTATCATTCCAGACCTCCTCCAGCCCAAACTAACTCAGCTCTCAGTACCCACCTCTATCTGTCAGTGGATCACCAGCTTCCTGACACCAGCAGACAACA
The DNA here is from genome assembly GCA_027564155.1 of Gymnocypris eckloni scoliostomus. Taxonomy (NCBI): domain Eukaryota; kingdom Metazoa; phylum Chordata; class Actinopteri; order Cypriniformes; family Cyprinidae; genus Gymnocypris; species Gymnocypris eckloni. Next base: position 45,970,845 of record CM050415.1, read on the forward strand.
ACACACTGATCGGCCTCATTCAGGACGGTGACGAGTCTGCTTACAGACAGGAGGTTAAGGAGCTGGCTGCAGTCTTAACAACCTGGAGCTGAACACGCTCAAATCAGTGGAGATGATTGTGGACTTCAGGAGAAACCCCCCTGCACTCCCCCCACTCACCATCATGTACAGCACTGTAACGACAGTGGAGTCATTCAGATTCCTGGGCAGCAACATCTCTCAGGACCTGAAGTGGGACAATCACATAGACTCCATTGTGTAAAAGGCCCAGCAGAGGCTGTACTTCCTTCGCCAGCTGATGAAGTTCAACCTGCTACAGGAGCTGCTGAAACAGTGCTACTGTGCCATCATTGAATCCGTCCTCTGCACTTCAATAACTGTCTGATTCAGCTCATCTACCAAAACTGAACTCGGAAGACTACAGAGGGTAGTCCGGACTGCTGAGTGAGTCATTGGTACAACCCCCACTCTCCAAGAACTGTACTCATCCAGAGTGAGCAAAGGGTGTGCAAAATCACTCTGGACCCCTCACATCCAGCACACTCCCTCTTTGAACTGCTGCCGTCTGGTTGATGCTACAGAGCTCTGAGGACCAGAACGACCAGACACAGGCACAGTTTCTTCCCTCAGGCAATCCATCTCATGAACACTTGACAATAATTGTGGAACACACAACACTATTATACACTCATACACTTATTTATCTAATACACACTTAGTTTACATTTGAATTTGCATATAATACCTGTACATACAACTGTCAATTTGTATAGTGTTACTCTCTATTTACTTGTTCTAGTTTTTATTATTTTATTATCTATGTTTTTTGTTCTTTAATTGTCATCCTATTGTACCGTGGAAGCTTATGTCACGAAAACAAATTCCTCGTGTGTAAATATACCTGGCAATAAAGCTTATTCTGATTCTGATTGGTACAGAGAATTGTCAAATTTTACCAGTGTCTAAAATCTGGGTATCATACCAGCCTTTTTTATCCCAGCAAATGAACTATATAATGATATACATTTATTATCATGAAATAAAGTTATTCATATGGTGATATAATAATATGGTCATATTTGTAGTCACCATGAACAGGATTTTTTTTAAATAAATGAAAATGGAGAACGATTTAGGTAGAGAGCAGTGGAAGATACTGAAAACAGGATTTATTGGTGATGAGTGGTGAGTTAGTTCTGGAGCGACAGACCCCCTGGGATTACTGAATGGTGAACAAAATGAAGTGTAATTTTAGAGTTATAACAGGAATCAAATACCCTGAAAAGCTTTCTCTTTATTTAATTTGCAGAGCACACAAATCAATAATATTTTGCACAGCACGATTCAGTACATGTGTTTCTACTAAACAAGTGCGAGATAACATTTGAATCCTGATAGATCTGTGCTCTATAATAAAGTAGGCTCACAGTTTTTGGATGCATAGAAGCATAACATTAATGAGCAATTCACAACCCCTGATAAATACTATCCTCTCTGAGAAAAGATTCTGCTCTAGATATTTTCAGATATGATTTTGATGTAGGCTTGACTTCTCCAGCGATGTGATCATAGGCATCGCAGGGTGGCTTCAGAATAGAGATGGCGTCTTCCACTAACTGTGTGGCTTCACTGAGGTTTATTTGACGACTCTCTTGTTCACACAGAAGCTTAGTAATGCTTTTGCTGCTCTTCACTAGATCTCCCAGTTTTAAGGACAGAATAGGCAGATCATGCTCCTCGATTGGAGGCTTCTCTAACTCACTTCTTGCCAGCTGAATAGCGACGAGTGGAAGAAAGATATTTCCAAAGACTCCCAATTTGTCCGCATGAAAGTCTCTTATCACTGCAGCCTTGTCTTTCAGTGACACCCCAGTGAAGGCAATCTTATCATAAACATCAGGATCAATGATCTTAAGGATCTGCTTTTGCTTTCTTTTAGAGACTTCAAGAATCATACTCATAGCATCTCTTACTACGGCACAGTTGTCTTTAATACTTGTGCTTTCATCTGCAGAGACACTGGAGTAGCTTTCTCCAAAGTGAGTATTGATTATGTTCAGCAGGCTGTTGGTGATTGTGAAGTATCTGTTCACATAGTGATGGAGCGTCTGAGTGGATCTGATCAGTTGTTCAGTCTTATCTGTGGAGATGAAAGACCACATCACGGAGGATGCTGCTGTTGGTCGAGAGGAGAGAACACATCAACACAATTAGTTTGTTTGTGTTTGTAAAAATAGTCTGTATTAACACCACTTTGTACTTTTTAACTGAGTTATATTATTCAGTGTATTACTGGGAGTCCCACTTTACTCCACCCACCCGGACCAAGAATAGTTAACATGCTGAAAAACATAAATAATTCATAACAAATGTTACGGCTGGTGCCGTTTTGTGTTGTCTGTTGTTTTTCTCTTTTTTAGTGCTGCGTCATTGGTCCTGCTCGCTGCCAGTCATCGTTGGAGGAGATCATCTATCTCATCCTAATTAGTGACCAGCTGGATCTATAAAAGGAAGATGCTGAGACAATGTGGCAGATGTCTTTTGCTAGTTGTTTCGAGATTGTGTTTTTTAGCTAATGCTAGCTTTGTATACTGTGGGTTAAGCTATAGTCCTATATGTTTGCATGTGTTTTTGTATACTAAGCTCCATCTTATCTTAATTTGTGTAAAGTTCATTTGGTAAACTATTTGTATGTATATAAATGGGAGAGAAGGAGAGGAAAGGTAAGAATATCACGTGATGAATGCTTGTTAAATACACTAGGTAAGGGACGCGCCTCACCTGCTGTAATTTTTGTTTTTGCTAGTGAGAGTAGCTTAGTTTTGGGTATCGTTGGATACTGAAGATTTTCTTTTCTTTTTGTTTTTAGTTAGGTTTAGATTTGATAACTGACTTAGAGGGTTATGTTCTGATTATTTCTTTTGTTTGAACGCTGCCCAGTTCCCTTCTTTTACCCAAATTATTTGGGCTGATTCCTTCCTTTAGGTTTGTTTATGTAAATATTGTTGTGAACGGTTTAGGGATAAGAGTATTCCCACTATAAGCATTGTAAATAATCACTGGTTTGTTGCCTTTAGCACTTTGGTTTTTTATTGCTTACGCTGGTATCGGGTCGAGATCGGACCACAGCAATTAATATTATTCCCTATACCCCTTAAAATCGCCAGGGAGCATAACAACAAATAATACACTTTAACACAATATACTTGCCAGCAACCCTTTCTGAACACCATTCCCGATTTGTAGAGCTGGTACTCCGAGCCATTTTCTCTTTATGTGAGGGTCTTGAAATAAGACAGAAACAGTTATTTAATAAAGCTGGAATGAAACACATTATTCAAGTGACAGACACGTGTGTGTGTGTGTGTGTGTGTGCGTGTGTGCGTGTGCGTGCGTCGGCGTGGGTGTGTGCGTGTGCGGTGTGTGTGTGTGTGAGAGAGAGAAAGAGAGTGTGTGTGTGTCCTGGTAAACTCTCTGTTATGAGAACAAAATGCCCTGCATCATTCTAAAAGTCTGTATCGTTAAATTAGTTGTAATAATATTCCTGAGTAAATGACAGCAGAAGCAGATTTTGAAAAATCTGATGAAAAGATGCTGCTTTATTTTCAAAGCAATAAGTATTTTATTTCACTGTTCTGAATATCTCTGCCAGCGTGCTTCGCTTTGTTTCTGACTTGCTCGACCTAAAATGGCTGCTTGTGGGTATATTTATGAATACTTTCTTTTGTAAATGACAAGATCAGGATGAGTATTTTGAGCCTCGACTGAACGTATGACACACTGTAGTGAGGGGACTCTGTTCAGAAATACTGCTGAGCTATTATTCTCATCACAGTTATCTTTATAGTTATTGCTCTCGGTGAGAACGGGCTTTAAGAGTGCCACCCAAACTACTGTTTCTGCATTTACTTTATCAGCTCTTTGGCTTTATACAGTGCCACGCATCTCTCTCTGTTTGTGGGCATCTAAAATTAATCCATAATACAAACTAAACAATACAAAAATGTGTAAATATTTATTAGGTTTGACATATCTTTTAATGCTAAATATTCCTAACTTACCTGTAATATAACTAAGATGCTAAAACTGTTATGCATAAAGTGATTTACTCTCAACACAACAAGTGCACTTGCCAGCAGTGGTGGACAAAGTACACAGATCAAGTACTTGAGTAAAAGTACAGATACGTATAATAAAATATTACTCAAGTAAAAGTAAAAGTACTGCTTTTTCAATTTTACTCGAGTGAAAGTACAAAAGTACTCAATTTTTATGTACTTAAGTAAAAAGTACTGATAGACAGATTTATTTGGCAATTTTATATAGACTACTTTATTTAATTTTATATTAGCACATATTTTTATAATCATACTGCCCAAAATACCTGGGTTTTTCCCAAAATAACCACTATATAGAGTCAAGATATATATTTTGTTGATATGGACTACATTGATGAGAGTGATGTAGTAATGTTCACTGTGAAGCTTACACTGCCATGTACCTGAGAGAAAACAGATTTCACCATCTAATCTTCACCAGTAAGAAAAAGTGTTTTAGAACTTGTTGTTTTGCAGAACGTCAGTTATATATGACATGAGAATTAGGCCTGAAATTAGGAAAAACATTTTAAGGAAAATATAATTATATTTTCATAATGATTTTTCTTCTCAAACCTTGTCTGTGGTGTAAAAACACCCTGGCCCAATGCCCCAGAGGGCATCACTTTCCCACTCTGATAATTACTGTAGTTACTATGTTCTGAACATCACATCCTTTCTTTTTCCCTCAGATGGAATCTATCTAGGTGGCTGAATAAAGATATTTGGACTTTATATCTAAACATTTCCTCAACTTAGCACCAGCAAGCTTGTTAGCTAGACAGTTAGCATCAGCTAACAATATTTACTTATTTTCAGTATGGTTATGAATAAACATTCATATCTGTATACTCGGCTAGTTGATCTAAACAATATAAAAATGTATACTGTTGATAAACAATATAAAAACAGACGTCACATAGGTCTAAATGCATAGCATTTTAATAAAACTGCTAACGTTACAGCAGCAGGGAATATGAATGTGCATGAGTTATTTTATTTAATCGGTGTTATTTTAATGTTTTGTTTTTGACCTAAAACATAACGTTAGAGACACTGATGTTGATCTGTCTGCATTCAAGCATTTCAGTGGGCTTAAATAGATCACCCTTTACAGCAGATTTAGTTCACAAACAACTGACAGTTTTGACCTAAATATTATTTTCAGTTACAATAATGAATCCTAAAATTCGACATTAGTAACGTACTTTTCACAGCATCAGTAGCGCTCACAAGATCTCCCGGTTCTTTACTTGTGAGTTCAGTTCACTGAAGAAGACTCGCTCTAAACGGATCATTTGAATCAGTGAGTTTACGACTCGAGAACAGCTGCAATCGGATCATTGCAATTCGTGAATGAATCGTTTGTTGCGATTTTGCGAACCGATTGAACAGGTTCATTGAAAAGAATCAGTTTGTGCATGAATCAGACACCGCTTCTGTGTCTCGGAGCACGTGATGTATTATAAGGAATAACGATATGTTTTATGAAATGTAGTGAAGTAAAAAGTACGATCTTATGCTTTGGAATGTAGTGAAGTAAAAGTAAAAGTTACTCAAAATAAAACTACTCCAGTAAAGTACAGATAAAATTTGTTTGTATAAAATTTACTTAAGTACAGTAACGAAGTAGGTTTACTAGGTTTACCACCACTGCTTGCCAGGCGCCAGTAAACATCTCTAATCTACTTCTCAGTGCCAGACTTGTAATACTAGAACTAGATGTGACATGTTCATGGGTTTCAGGAAATCAGTGCTGAGTCATCACAACTCTATCACATATTAATTGTTTAATAAAGAATATTACAATAAGGAATTAAATGAACACTTTGAGAATGAGATTGACTGCACACATAACATATAATGTATAAAGCTAAATCAATGAATACGTGCAGTCTCGCTTATATAATGTACAATAAACACACTAGTGGAATAAACAGTATACACATCTAATAACTGTATTAGATGTGATCGCAAAGTCGAAGCTGGATGACCTATTTTTGACTAGCCGCTCCCCAGCCCAGCCCCGTAGGCTTCTCCCTTTCTTCCACAACCTCCACCAAGATGGTTTTGAGGACCTTGGAAGCAACCCTTTTCAGCGCACATTACTAATCCCACTCTCGTGGCCCATCTTGCACCGGATTCAGCTCCGACTTGGAAGTCACGCCCCCTGCTGCCGTCCAAGCCGTACAGGATTACTTCTGCTTTAGTGGGGAAATTCTACTTGGCCGCTGGACAGGAGGCTATCTCTATGGGCTATGAGGCGTGTGGTTTAGGTGTGCATGCTCATTCAACAGAGCTCTTTTTTAAGGGCTCTTAGTTGGAGGATATTTGTGCTGCAGCAGGATGGTCCTCTCCAAAAACTTTTATCAAGTTCTACAGTCTGGATGTGAGCAGATGCTTTCCCTCGGTCTATCCTCAGGTATGTGAAGGCGTTATGGTATATCGTTCCCATAGCGACCGCTATCGCAGCGTAGAAGTGAATCTATGAAAGGGAACATCTCAGTTATGTACTGTATATAACCTTGGTTCCCTGAATAGGGAACGAGACGCTGTGATGCTGGCCATTCCCATACCTTCGATAGCACTTCTTCGTCTTAGAAATCTGAGGAATTTGCAAGTAGCATGATGATATGAGCATACGTGATGTATTCTCGGGGCGGTGCTAGGTGCTACTGGCCAATAAAATGGTGTGATGGTATTTGGGCTTCAGACTAAGGCTGTCAAAAAAGGCTGTCGAATTTTGAATATTCATCGAATTTAGCATAAAAATCCAAAAGCGCTGCAGTCGAATTTTAGCTGTCCGTCAGGCAGCTTGGCACACGAGATGCGATGACGAGGTGTCGTTGCATTTTAATGCTTTTTTTTTTTGCCTGTCCAGTTGAACCCACTCGATGCGGTGCTGCACATTCAAAATACTGAGGAAAAAGACACCATCAATGTGGAGATGTTGTTTACCTCAAAACTGAAACCAAGCCATTCACACAGAACGCTTATTTAATGCATGTTCTATCATCGTTGCACTCGCGTCTCACACAAGAGAGCCCAAAGCCATGTCAAATTAATGTAAATGTAACTTTAAAACATGTGATTACTAAGAAACTAGCTTGCTAGCGAACGTGCAAATTAACATCGTAAACATGAACCTTGCAATCATATGATTAAATGTTAATAAATTATCAGCAATGATGAATCTCTGAGTTTAAAGCGGCTCTGACAGAAAGACTGCGTGTGCCGCTGACAGAGACGCCGCTGTTTGAGCTATGTGCTGTTTTCATAAATGCATAACTTATATTTGACAGTATATTCTCCATCTGTAAATGTTAGAAAGCCATGGAAATATTTCCATCTTGAGATTCTCTGCTAAACTCCACAGACTTAGTTCTGAACGCATGCACGCCAAACAGACAGAGCGCAATATACATTTTGCTGAAATATTTGTAGTTGGACATTTTAAACCTATAAGTGAGTGTATTTGTTTGATAGCACTAACTGTAAAGTGACTGTAATGGGGTAATCAAAATAGCCTTTTTACTAAATTAGCCTAGTCTGTGCTTTTTTATTTTGTTCATTTTTTAGTTTAAAAGCATTATTTTGTTTTTTAGACCGCAATGTTACAATGTTAGAATGTAATGTGACTTTAACCCTTTTTGCACATTATATATGCCTACATGGTTACATTCACTTTATTTATTTGTTTAATCCAAATACAAAATACAGAGATATGTACCATATACCGCAAATCAGCCCAAAAATACAGAGATATGAATTGAATAAATGTGCATTTGGTAATATTTAGCTCGATGTGCCTTATTGTGGCTTCAGGAGAGAAGCCAAATGCTTTTTTATCCTAACTGAATTCATGCCTTTTAAATTTTAATATAATTCGAATTTTGATCATATTTTAATATAAAATTCGAATTTAGTTTTTCAGCCAATTTGACAGCCCTACTTTAGACATTCATCACACTGAAACGTTTCTCGTTTGGCTTTCAACGGAGGCAGTCGCTTATTTTCACTCTCCCGTCCTCCCCTTTTTTCCTCCCTGCTTGCTTCTTCTGTCTCGTCTCATATCTATTGAAGAGACTCTCTCTGCACGGCTCTCCAAACTGGAAAATTATGGATTTGATCAACTGGTCTCTCAGCGCAATTGATACCATCTTCTCAAGGAGAAGTCTGGGTTCTGGGGAACCCGTTTGTCCCGACGGGACGTCACGGCCGGATATACGAGGGATGCATGGGAGAGGTGGCAAATCGTATGTCTGGCGGCTCTTTCCGTGGAGGACGCTGAGGATATCTACCTTTTCGGCACCATGATAACAGGTATTCTGCTGATTGGATTAGGCTTTGCCCTGGGTTATCGGAAAATTCGGAAGACGGGAACAGCTGTCCAAAGTCTCACAAGGCTGCCCGTTTGGATTGAAGCCGTGGGAAGAGCGGTCAGCAATGAGACTGAGACTATAAACCGGAATATGGATGCCATCATGTTGAAACTTACGGTTTTTGCAAGTGAAAATTGATGATTTCAGAGACCAGAATGGACAGAGAGAACAAAAGCTGTGAAGATATGCAGCGGTTCGCCCCAAAAGACACAACAAAATGTAATCTTATCTTTTCTGGCTCCCCCGTACCGGCTGGCTTGGCCAAGGTCATGCTGGATAAACTACCCTGAGATAGAGATGCAGAGTAGACTCTCTTACTCCCTTGCCCCATTACAGACATTACTCCCCTCGCCGATCAACTGCCTCCGAACGCTTTTTACTGCCACCTGTCGAGCAGGTCTGCGACCGGCGCCGTAATAAATGGCACCGGACCGGACGGCTGCTTGCCAGAGCTGGATATGTTCCCCCTGTTGCAAGTCATGTGTTTATGGTATATGTGCTTTTGTGCTGAGGTGTTTTCTTTCTGTTCTCACACTGTACTCCCAATGGAGCATAGTCTGTGGTAAAAAAAAAAAAATTTCCTCCTCTCTTTCCTCATGTAAATGCTGTATTTTTCTTACATACCCTGTCTTCCTGTTCTGTCTACCCCGTTGTCATATGTATGTTGTGTATGTATGGACAGGTTGATGGCTAATTTCGCTGGTACTTGTTACTAGTGACAATAAAGGGCTACTACTACAACTGAAGGTAGCGTCTCGCTCCCTTTTCAGGGAATCAATGTTACATATGTAACCGAGACAGTCTCAACATAACACGTAAACTTGCCAGACGCCAGTAAACATCTCTAATCTACTTCTCAGTGCCAGACTTGTAATACTAGAACTAGATGTGACATGTTCATGGGTTTCAGGAAATCAGTGCTGAGTCATCACAACTCTATCACATATTAATTGTTTAATAAAGAATATTACAATAAGGAATTAAATGAACACTTTGAGAATGAGATTGACTGCACACATAATATATAAGGTGTAGAGCAGAGGCAATGAGTATGTGCAGTCTCGCTTATATAATGTACAATAAACACATCTAATAACTGAGTCAGAGACAGCAGTCAGTGGATGAACTTACATCTTCTCAGGAGACACACAATAAACTACAAACACATCTAATAACTGAGTCAGAGACAGCGGTCGAGTGGATGAACTTACATCTTCTCAGGAGACACACAATAAACTACAAACACATCTAATAACTGAGTCAGAGACAGCGGTCGAGTGGATGAACTTACATCTTCTCAGGAGACACACAATAAACTACAAACACATCTAATAACTGAGTCAGAGACAGCGGTCGAGTGGATGAACTTACATCTTCTCAGGAGACACACAATAAACTACAAACACATCTAATAACTGAGTCAGAGACAGCGGTCGAGTGGATGAACTTACATCTTCTCAGGAGGAACACAAGCAGGTAAACACATCTAATAACTGAGTCAGAGACAGCGGTCGAGTGGATGAACTTACATCTTCTCAGGAGACACACAATAAACTACAAACACATCTAATAACTGAGTCAGAGACAGCGGTCGAGTGGATGAACTTACATCTTCTCAGGAGGAACACAAGCAGGTAAACACATCTAATAACCGAGTCAGAGACAGCGGTCGAGTGGATGAACTTACATCTTCTCAGGAGGAACACAAGCAGGTAAACACAGCAGAGGCTCCTCAGTCAACTGCAGAAGTGAAATGATCTAGAAAGCGTCTCTCAGAGTGATGCAGTGATGTGATGTTGCTCAATATCACCAAGAGCAGTGTCTCTGATTGGTCAGATTTCCCCTGACCAGCACAATCCAGTCTGGAATTGAAACCGTAAGCAGCTTTCCTCTTGCATCAGCCACTCCCAGGAGCTGACATGATCTAATGACTTGAGACACTATGAGGTGGGTAAAATCCCCCAGTCTGACAAAAACAATTTGCTTTATGCATTTACAGCAAAATCAGAGTACATGCAGTCTTAACTTGAGACATTTTACCCCACAGAAAGAAATAGCATTCTGAAAATAGATTTTTCTTAAATAAGCCTAACAATTACTCTCTATCTACAGGGCTTACTATTTTCATATCATATAGAACTGTTTTGTTCTAAAAACAACAAGCTTTAAAAAAAAAAAACTGTTTTCTGACAGCTGAAAACTTGATATTTTGCTGTGAAATCTGTTTTCTCTCAGGTACAGCACCATCGTAAGCTTCATGATGAATACTTCTACATCACGAAGCCCCTCCTAATAAGCTCAATGCTGCTATCTGAACCTGTGTCATAAGTGATAACACTATTTATAGTTTAGCACAGCATCTCAGATGTTTACAAAAATGTTTTACTGGAATTTCATCAATTCTATGTGCAAATTGTATACATCCATAGCATAATTGGTAATTAAGATTTTTAAATACTCAAACGCCTCTAAGAGATTGTAAAAATAGTAAAAAACAAACTAGAGACTACTGTTGAAGAAACATGAGACCTGGTCTGTCAAAAAATGATAGAGACAATACAAACTATAGAAGTGACAAAGTTTTAACAGAAGATGGTTCTCTGCCTTGCTCTCTGACCAATCACTTCTTTGTCTTATCTTAGTCTCCACCATGATACACGGCCTGATGGCTCCTGGCAGGAGCGCTGCTATGGTTTCCAGGCCCCCTGAACATCATTAACTCGGGCGCCTGTAAATAAAAACGCGTCACGGGCCACCTCTCCCTCGCCAGGCCTGGCCCAGGGTCCTGCTACAGAGGCAGCAGAACATTAGGCTGAATAGACAGTTGTTATATTTAAATTCACTGAGTATAACATCAGCATTGCTATTTTACTGTCTTAAAGATGTCGAACACATTTTAGTGATTAAATGCTGTTCTGATTCACCTATTTCTATGTTTTTAACATTATTAGGCGGTCCTATTGGCTCTGATGATTCTTGAGTTCAAAGAGTAAAACTTGTCTGCAAAACTTTAACTCGATAGTTACATTAATGATTAGCACAAAGTCTGTTGTTGCTCACTAGAACTTCATGAAATAGCACTTAAACAGGGACTGCACAAATGTTTTGAGTATTCTGAAATGATCCAGTTTTACAGCATGTAATAAAGTAATGTAGTGGCGTTATAATAAAATCAAACATACACTAGCAACTACATTTATGTTATGAAATCAAACATTTGGATATAACATATATTTAACAATAGTTGAAACAGAGCAAGTCCATTTTTATTTATATAGCGCTTTTAACGATACTCAATGTTTACATTTACATTTATTAATTTAGCAGATACTTTTATCTAAAGTGACTTACAATTGAGGAATACATATTATTAATAAAATAAACACAGTGTAACCATTTGCTATTAGGCCTATATTGTATATATTATGTATATAAGTTGTTTACTTTTTCTAAGGTTATTTTCGTTATGAAGAGAATAAGTTACATTTATTTGTGAATTTATTTTTTGTTATTTTGGTTTGGGACTTTTATTTGGAAATATTGATGGTTGTATGTAATGGCTGACTGCCTGCAAGGTTCTCAGTTCCTGTAAGCAAGCCAGCGGCAAACACGAACGTTATGCATGTGGCGTTAATGGATGTCTCTTGTAAAGGATTTGAACGTGAGATTAAGGAGTATTCCAGACAATTTCTTTCATATAGCATGCAGCCAACGAGGTATTTCGCTTTATATTTGCTTTGTTTGTATTTTGTGTATGAAGTTTCTAAAGTATGCTTGTTTGCTTACACGTGTTTTGGTTTGTATTAAGTTCATATGGTTTTGTATTCATTACATAGTTTTCACGGTGGATTTGGGGGGAAAAGGCCAAATAAACCAGTAGTACGGAAACCACTTGTGCCAGCGTATGCTTGAGGGAAATTACAGTGAAAACTCGACCTGTTCAACGACATGAGTGGGTGACGCGACGCGATGCAGCAAGTTTGCCGAAAGGGATTGGCACGTGCTTGCAACGCCTGGAGTCCATTGTCGGATTAACAGGATTAACAGATGAGCAAACACTGCACACACATGCAGACTTAAGAAGAGTCTGAGACCTGAGACCTGTGACACAGTGATCCTGTGGCTCAGTGGCTAGAGCATTGCGTTAGCAGCGCAAAGGTTGTGGGTTCGATTCCCAGGGAACACATGTACTGACCAAAATATGTATAGCCTGAATGTACTGACCAAAATATGTATAGCCTGAATGCACTGTAAGTCGCTTTGGATAAATGCATCTGCTAAATGCATAAATGTAAGAAGATGCATACAATGGACTAAGTTATTAAGAGTTTAAGCATTTAAGAGTTGCCTAAGAAGAGGGGTTTGTAAAGGTTCCCAAATAGTTTTATTGTAAGTGAAGGTTGTGCATTTGCAATGAGGAGCGTTTAATTTGTTTGCTCACATTTAAATCAAGATTGCAGTTTATATACATATTTAAAGATTTTACTGAATTTAAGAGGGTTTTGTAAATGTTATTGGCTATTTGATATCAACCTTTTTAAGTGTTTGAGTTGATATATTAAGTGTTTGAAAATATTTGAGTTTAATGGTTTTGCATGTTTAATATCCCATGCAGTGTTGTTACTGAAAGTTATTAATCAACATTTGAGTTTTCAAGCCTTAAATTGATTGCATTTTAGTGGCATTTACCTTTGAGCAAGGGCCAATATTTGTTTAGATGTAATTTATGCATATTTTCTACCTATACATTTGGGTTAATCTAGTTGCTCAAATGTCAGAGCCAAAGGAGCCCACAGTTCATGCAAGGGACAGCATTAAGGATAGTGCAGATTCTCAAGCACAACCTGAAATAAGTCAAGAGGGTGTTGAAGCACAGCAAAAAGAGGAACAACCGTCAAGACAAAGTAAAATAAAAATAACTCTAACAGAGAACGGTAGAGAAATGCAAGTTACAAAAATTAAATCACTTCAACAAAGGTTTATTTATATGTATAACAAAGGAAAACCTATGCCAAATCTTCTAAGCGGACGTTATCACAACCAACAGAGACTCTATCTGATGACCTGCTCAATGATATCATTGGTGATGTTGGAGGTCTTTCTGCAGATGTCCAGCGTCTTTATGATAAGCTACACAAAATTTCAACTCCAGAGCAAGAAACACATAGAAGAGTGGATTTGTGTGTGGAGGTTTCTAACTTTATTGTATCTAGAGCCTCAAGTCGATTGCAAGGAAGGACTCAAGAAGGAGAAAAGGAAGATTGTCCAGAAGCAGGCTCTCTCTTTAAGTCAAGTACATCAAGTGAGTCAAGTTCTGTCTCTTCTATCTTGAAAGGAGCCTCAGAGTGTTCAAGTAGGTCTTCTGGGAAGCGACAAGATGCTGATGAAGAGAAGATCTATTACCTCCGTAGGTATGTAAGTGGCCAAGCTAAGAAAGCGCTCGATGGATATTTCTTACTTGGAACTGAATCTGCTTATGCTGCCGCATGGGCAATTTTAGAGGAGAGATATGGAAATTCATTCATAATTGCAAAATCATATAGAGATAAGCTCTAAGCATGGCATAAGATGGGGTCTAGAGACAATAATTTGTTGATTTTCTTCATACTTGTGAGGCTACCATGGTTCACATCAAGGCATTGGAAATCTTGAATGATTGTAATGAAAACAGAAATATTCTTTTAAAGTTACCAGAATGGCTAGCAGTGAGATGGAATCATAAGTTTCCTGAAATAGAAGAGGAGACTAACCAATTTCACTCCTTCAGCCAGTTTGTAAAGTTTTTGACAAGAGAGGTAAAAAAATCGCCTGCAAAACTGTTACATCCTTACAAGCATTTAAACTAGGTGAGGTTGAAAACCCTAAGCTTCAAAAATGTCAAAGCTTTGGAGCAAAGACCCTAACTACAAGTACCAGTGAAAAACCTTTCATGACATGCCTTTTCTGTCAGAAGACTGGACACATTTTGCACAAATGCAGGAAGCTTTTGGAGAAATCAATTTCAGACAGAATTGAATTTGTTCAAGCTGAAAAGTTATGCTTTGGTTGTCTTAAGCTTGGTCATTTCTCAAAGATTTGCAAGAGTAGGAGTATCTGTGATATTTTCCACAAGATGTATCCAACCTGTCTTCACAAGGAGCGAATTAAAGAAAATCTAAAATTACTACCTGCCAAGTCAAGTACAAGTGAAGAAAGGCACAGAGAAAGACCTCCATCAATACAACCTAAAGAAATAACTACAGTTGTTACTTCAAATAGAGTAATTATTGATGAGACTAGCATGCAAACAGCAGCAATAATTCCTGTCTGGATTTCATCCATAACTCAAACAGCACAAGAATTTCTTGTTTATACTCTTTTAGACTCTCAAAGTGACACAACCTTCATTTTAAATGAAGTAGCTGAAGCATTAGATGCAAACAAGTAAACAAGTAAACAACAAGTTAAACCTCAAAACTGAAGTACACTATGTGAGTCGAATTAAAGTAAAATAAATTGGTCCTTCAGATATAATAAAAGTCCTTGAATCAGACTTCCTGTGTCCCAAGGCGATCTCAAGTTCTTGTCAATTATAGACAAAATTTCACACAAAAGAGCAATGGTCATTATGAAATGTCATTACCATTCAAAAGAGAAAAAAACTAAACTTCATAATAAACAGATATGTGCAGTACACCACCTGAAATGTCTTGAAAAGAGATTTAAGAAAGATCAGCAATACAATGATTATTTTGTCAAATTCATGTATGACATCATTTCACGTGATGATGCAGAGAAGGTTCTTGAAGAAGAGATTCACTACAGTCCAGTTTGGTATATTCCACATCATGGGGTTTATCATCCACTGAAACCAGGGAAAATTAGAGTAGTATTTTACTGTTCTGTCAAGTTTCAGGACACATCCCTCAACGACCATCTCATAGGTCCTGACTTAACCAACGCATTAGTAAGTGTCTTATGCCATTTACGCATGTGTGATATTGAAAGAATGTTCCACCAGTTTCATGTAAAAAAGGGGGATCAAGATTACCTGCAATTTCTTAGGTGGGAGAATGGAAATTTGGAGATCACACCATCAGTCTACAGATTGGGAGTTCACTTGTTTGGAGCTGCCTCGTCTCCTGGCTGTTCTAACTTTGAACTGAAACATCTAGCAACTCAAGGGCGTGGCCATGTGGAGGAAAACAGTATGATTTTGTTAATCATCTAATAACTGTTAATCATTTAATACTCATGTTTATGTTGAATTTGTTATAAGGAATTATTTGTCTGTTTCTATGAATGTCTCACATTGGATGTTTCACATTAAGAAGTGTTCTTGTTAAGCTGTAAGTTAGGGATATGAGTCTGCTGGCGGAAAATTCACAGAAACCCTAAATCAAGTTAGGGTGCGGCGAGATGATACCAGCAGAGGGAGGAGCTAGGGTCTATCTAGTCAGAGAGCTGCTAGAGCGAGGGCATTGTTTTCACATGATCTGCCGGTAGAACACTTGGATGAAAACTTTCAGTATCGTTTGGGCTGAAGACGATTCTTCAATAAAACCTTTTATTCTTAAAACATCCTTCGTCTCAACTATCTTCATCCAAAGTTTCAACCACAGCCAGTATAGTGAAGACCTCATACGCTTCATTCAAATACATTTCTATGTAGATGATGGTCTGATAAGTGTTCAAACTGAGGCCGAAGCCATCCAGCTTCTCAAAGAATCGAGAGAACTTTGCTTCACTGGCAGGTTAAGACTCCACAAGTTTGTCTCTAACAGTGAAAGAGTAATGGCAACCATTCACATTTCACAGATGCTTTTATCCAAAGCGACTTACAGTGCATTCAGGCTATACATATTTTTGTCAGTGCATGTGTTCCCTGGGAATTGAACCCACAACCTTTGTTCTGCTAACGCAATGCTCTACCACTGAGCCACAGTAACAGGAACATTCCAGAAAAACAACGTACCAAAGTCAAAGATCTGGATATGGCTTTGAGTTTACCACAAATGGAAAGAGCTCTTGGAGTAGAGTGGTGCATTTCATCTGACTCTTTTTAATTCAGAGTTCAAGTAAAATTGAATCTTCTAACAAGAAGGGGTGTGCTTTCTACCGTGGCCTCTGTGTATGACCCTCTAGGGTTCATGGCACCATTTGTTCTTTTGGGTAAACAAATACTCCAGCAAATGTGTAAAGAGAAGTTTAGTTGGGATGAGGAAGTTCCAGAGAACTTGAGACCTCTGTGGGAGTCCTGGATCAGAGATTTACCCAATCTAGCTGAAATGGAAATCAAGAGATTTCTTACCTTCAAATTTCCATGCCATAATGTATGAGCTCCACCATTTTTGGACGCAAGTGTTACTGGATATGGTGAATGTACTTACTTGTGAGCAATTAACAAGTCTAATAAAGTTCATTTCTGTTTGGTAATGGTAAAATCAAGAGTTTCACCAACCAAAGTTACAACTATATCAAGGTTTATATACAGCAGCAGTTGTTGCAGTGCAAATAAGTGATATGCTTCGGAATGAGCGAGAAATTCAAGATCTAAAGGAGTTCTTTTGGACCGATTCTACAGTCGTTCTTGGCTACATAAACAATGATGCCAGATGATTTCATGTGTTTGCAGCCAATCGTATTCAGATAATCAGATCCAGTACAAAGCCTGAAGAATGGGCTTATGTTGCCTCTGAGAACAATCCGGCTGATCATGCCTCTCGAGGTTTGACAGCCGAGCAACTTAAAGCCTCAAATTGGTTCACAGGACCAAAGCTTCTTTCGCAAACGGAACTACCCGAAAGAGAATGCAAGGTGGGAGAAATTAAGGAAGATGATCCTGAAATTTGCAAGGCTATTGTGTGTAACACTTCAAAGGAGACTGCAAAGGAGAGCAGATCATTATTAGATCGCCTACAGAAATTCTCTGAATGGTCAAGAGTTGTAAAAGTTACTAGATTGAAACATAAAATCAAAGAATTCAAAGATGTGAAGCAATGACCAAAGAAAGCACAAGCTGGTTCAAAAGGAAGCATTCTCAGATGAGATAAAGAGTTTGAAGCTCAAGAAAGTGGTTACGAAGACCAAAAATAGTAGGCTGTACAAGTTAAATCCATTCTTAGACAAAGAAGGTATGCTGAGGGTTGGAGGATGTCTAAGTCAAGCTATGTTGCACCCATCGTTAAGCATCCGTAATATTTCCCAAGAATCGCCACATGTCAGCTTTACTTATTAGGCCAGGCAAGGCAAATTTTATTTATAGAGCACAAGTTTTACACAACTGTAGTTGATCCAAAGTGCTTTACATTGAAAATAACTGAATTTAAAAGAGAAAGGTAGAGGAGACAACAAAAAATAAAACAAGTTTCAAAAACAATTAAAATGTAATTTCATAAAACACCACTTAAACTATTCAAAGTATATACACAACATCACTCAAATGCTAAAGAATAAAAATAAGTCTTTAAGCTAGATTTAAAAGCATCCAATGTTGAAGAAGCTCTAATGTTCAAAGGTAGACTGTTCCACAGCTTTGGGGCCACTACTGAGAAAGCTCGATCACCTTTTGTTTTACAATGTGAGCGGGACAGATAAAAGTAACTGATCACTAGATCTTAAAGACCTAGAGGCTGTATATGGCTTGATGAGGTCACGAATATAATCCGGGCCAGAATTATTCAATGCCTTGTATGCAAAAGAAGGACCTTAAAGTCGACTCTAAGTTTTATAGGGAGCCAGTGCAATGAGGCAAGGACAGGGTGATATGAACCCTTTTCTTAGTTCCTGTAAAGAATCTGGCTGCTGAATTTTGAACCATCTGTAATTGAGACAGTGTAGATTGAGGTAGGCCAATGTACAAAGAATTACAGTAATCCAAATTAGTGCATGAAGTACTATTTTAAGGTCTTTACTAGAAAGAAAGTGTTTCACATTAGCCACTGATCTGAGATGAAAAAAGCTACTCTTTACAACAGTAGCTAACCCTAACCCTAACCCTAACCCTACACACGCTTATCAAATTGGATGGCACTACTCCTCTACTTTGGCAAATTGGTCCTTGCCAAAGTAGAGGCCATTAGATCCATTTTAGGAGTAGTGCCTCAAAACTGAAAGAGGCATCAACAGGCAGAAGTTTACATTTGAATGAGTTTCTAAAACAGTTGCTAAGCCACCACCATGTCCACTTGGTCTAGGAGTGCTGTAAAAGAACAGCGAGGGGATATCCGAGGGGATAGCTCACCAAGAGATGAAATTTCACCATTCTTTAACCATATTTCAGTCACAAATAAAAAATCCATGGCATGAGAAGTAAAAAAATCATTTAAAATAAAAGTTTTATTTGACAGTGACCTAGCATTCACTAGAGCCATTTTGACTGGAGGTTGAGTTATTGTTGAGGATGTGGTAATGCCTGATAGAGCACCCGATGAAACATATTCCAGACGACAGAGGTTTGTAAAGTTTACGTTCCCATCCTCATAACATGTTTTTGTAAGTAACCGGCGAAAGGAAGACCAAACGACAGGTATAGTACATCCAACAGCTGAAATTTTAGACACAGTCTTTGTACACTGTTTGCGATGGGAACCCTGATGTATATAACGAGGCCGGCAAACAATTTTGCGCAACACAGTGATTGTGGATTCCGACTGGCAGTTTTGACCGGGTTTTAGAGTTTAGCTGATGCAAGTCCAGGGACGAATAAAATGCCATATTATAATACCACAAGCCTGAAGGCAGTATAGAATCCTGGAACAGCGCGCAAAAATCAGTAAAAGCAGATAAAATGCCCACGACGAACATCACAAGGAGAAACATCCTACAGCCACGTATTACTCAGCCAGAATCTTTTATTTATTTATTTTTTTAAACCGCGTTAGCACACCAACCAACTTAGCCACTTCACAGTGCAAGTACATGGAAAGGCAGCCCTTTCTAAGCCCTTTCACTTAGTTTACATTTGAATTTGCATATAATACCTGTACATACAACTGTCAATTTGTATAGTGTTACTCTCTATTTACTTGTTCTAGTTTTTATTATTTTATTATCTATGTTTTTTGTTCTTTAATTGTCATCCTATTGTACCGTGGAAGCTTATGTCACGAAAACAAATTCCTCGTATGTGTAAATATACCTGGCAATAAAGCTTATTCTGATTCTGATTGGTACAGAGAATTGTCAAATTTTACCAGTGTCTAAAATCTTGGTATCGTACCAGCCTTTTTTATCCCAGCAAATGAACTATATGATGATATACATTTATTATCATGAAATAAAGTTATTCATATGGTGATATAATAATATGGTCATATTTGTAGTCACCATGAACAGGATTTTTTTTAAATAAATGAAAATGGAGAACGATTTAGGTAGAGAGCAGTGGAAGATACTGAAAACAGGATTTATTGGTGATGAGTGGTGAGTTAGTTCTGGAGCGACAGACCCCCTGGGATTACTGAATGGTGAACAAAATGAAGTGTAATTTTAGAGTTATAACAGGAATCAAATACCCTGAAAAGCTTTCTCTTTATTTAATTTGCAGAGCACACAAATCAATAATATTTTGCACAGCACACGATTCAGTACATGTGTTTCTACTAAACAAGTGCGAGATAACATTTGAATCCTGATAGATCTGTGCTCTATAATAAGTAGGCTCACAGTTTTGGATGCATAGAAGCATAACATTAATGAGCAATTCACAACCCCTGATAAATACTATCCTCTCTGAGAAAAGATTCTGCTCTAGATATTTTCAGATATGATTTTGATGTAGGCCGACTTCTCCAGCGATGTGATCATAGGCATCGCAGGGTGGCTTCAGAATAGAGATGGCGTCTTCCACTAACTGTGTGGCTTCACTGAGGTTTATTTGACGACTCTCTTGTTCACACAGAAGCTTAGTAATGCTTTTGCTGCTCTTCACTAGATCTCCCAGCTTTAAGGACAGAATAGGCAGATCATGCTCCTCGATTGGAGGCTTCACGTTCTCTAACTCACTTCTTGCCAGCTGAATAGCGACGAGTGGAAGAAAGATATTTCCAAAGACTCCCAATTTGTCCGCATGAAAGTCTCTTATCACTGCAGCCTTGTCTTTCAGTGACACCCCAGTGAAGGCAATCTTATCATAAACATCAGGATCAATGATCTTAAGGATCTGCTTTTGCTTTCTTTTAGAGACTTCAAGAATCATACTCATAGCATCTCTTACTACGGCACAGTTGTCTTTAATACTTGTGCTTTCATCTGCACCAAAGTGAGTATTGATTATGTTCAGCAGGCTGTTGGTGATTGTGAAGTATCTGTTCACATAGTGATGGAGCGTCTGAGTGGATCTGATCAGTTGTTCAGTCTTATCTGTGGAGATGAAAGACCACATCACGGAGGATGCTGCTGTTGGTCGAGAGAGAGAACACATCAACACAATTAGTTTGTTTGTGTTTGTAAAAATAGTCTGTATTAACACCACTTTGTACTTTTTAACTGAGTTATATTATTCAGTGTATTACTGGGAGTCCCACTTTACTCCACCCACCCGGACCAAGAATAGTTAACATGCTGAAAACATAAATAATTCATAACCAAAAATTCAGATGAGCCGAAGGCCACTGTCAAAGAAACCTTGGCTTCCATACCACTCAGCAGTGCCAAAACTGATCACCTCCATGCCACGCCCGAATTGAGGCAGCAATTAAAGCAAAAAGGAGCCTACCAATATTGAGTACATATACAGTAAATGAACATACTTTTGTTGTGTTGTTTTCCTTTTATAGTATGTTATTTACTCAATATGGTGTTATTTTTACTTTAAAAGATGTATGTACAAGAAAGCAATCACTGATCAATATATTGTATTAAAAGACAACTAATGAACCTAAATAACCATATGAACTTTGGCTGGCGTCCCAGAATATGACAAACACCTGTGAGCAGTTTTGATGTATGTCTTCTGGGAACACTGCCAAGGTCCTTGGTTGAAGGGAGAGAACTAACTTGGTGTTTAGAAGGGAGCTGGTTATCTTTTTAAAAAAAGGGACTGATAAAAATGCTCGCCACAATTAAAGATGACCAGGAGTGGTAATAAATCATTGGTGGCAAGTCAGACAAGCATAGCCAATTAAAAACAGGAACTCCCATGTTTGGGCAGTGCCACAGGTATAAAGGGTGAGCGGACAGACAAAGATTCAGATGTTGCGGGCCTGCCATCTCGGCTTTGTTATTCTGATAATAAAGTCTAATTTTGACATCTGGAACTCCTGTTTTCTTGAGCCTCATTGACTACATTGAAGAAATCCATCCTTTGCTCGTTTTGCTACGACATAATTTGGCGACCACGAAGGGACTGGATTGAGGTCCGGGGTCCTGAGAGCCGTCGCGGGCGGAGGGCCTGGCTGACACGCAAACAACTCACAAAACCAAGGCGCGCCTAAAAAGGTAAGCAATATTTTGCTTAAATTGGAAATAAAGAGCTTGTTTGCGTGGTTGACTAAGGTCATGCCTGGGATGGTGATCTGAGACAGGGCTTCACCAGTACCAGAATCTAAGAAATTGGATTGGAATTAAAATTAAGGAAAAGTAAATGAAGAGGCAAGTATGATTTAAGGGGTTCCAGATTTCAAAAGACACTCATATGGAAGAGTGGTAAAGAGATTTATATACACGTGGTGCCTAAGAGACACACGCCCAGGAAGTCAGAGAGAGGTTGGCTGAGTGGCTCTGATGGGCTCCCATTTTGGAGGTTTGCCAGCGCAGGTGTCTGCAGACCGGAAAAAGTTGAATCGTTAGTCTTTTGTCTGTCTGTCCACTATGTGTGTGTGTTAAGGCATTGAAGCAGTGCAGGTTTGACTTAAAACAGCAAAACAGCCAGCACAGATAGTGATTGTGTTAAATGTGCGTGATATATGTTCTATGTTAAAGGGTTTTTGGTTTAACTGGAATGAAAAAACAATATCTATAAATGTAAATACATTGAATGGAGAATAAAGAGTTTATTAAAAACTATATAAGAGTTGAAAAAACAAAAAATATACCAAGAAATTGGCTTTGTCGGCTGTTTGGACATCATCCAAGTTGCCGACGTTGTGATCCAAATTGTGAAACTGAATTATTGATAAAGAAAAATATAAAAACTGATTGATTTTTCATTCCCGAAAAGAGAATGAGACCTGTTGGTGTTTTTCTCTTTTGATCTGTGTGTGTGTGAGAGACAGAGAGAGAGAAAAGGGGGCCCCACTGTGTGTGTGTGTGTGTGAGCAAGTGTGTGTGCGACCCACTGTGCGTGTGTATGAAAGGAAGAAAGAGAGAGAGAAAGTGAGCTCACTGCGATTGTGTGTGTGTGTGAGTGAATGAATGTGTGTAGTGAAGCACTGCTGGCAGTGAAGGTCAAATACAGGAGAGAAAAGGATGAAAATCTCATCCAAAGCAGAGTAAAATATACAAAGTTGATGAATATTATGGTAATCCAAATGAATGGAGCAATGAGAAATATTAATTATTAACTAGAAAACACATTGGTATTATTTTAAATATTTGAGAAAGTCTAACCAAATTCTATAATAAGTGATAAGTCCTCCTGCCCAGCAAAAATCCAGGTGGAAATCAGGGGTCTACTTTTAGTGATCCTCGCCTGATGAGCCTGGTGAAGATAACAAGTAATTAAGGGCTGGGATTAAAGAGGTAAATCACTGAAGGAAACAACAACAATAATAATAATAATAATAATAATAGTAGTAATAGCATTATATTAATATAGTTAATAAATCTGACTTTCAAAGATGTCAAACTCCAGTAGAGTTCTTGGCAGCTAGAAATCCAGCCTGTAATGAAATAAGGGAGCTCTCAAGGAAGGAAGAGAACAAAGAAATTGGCTAGTGGCCAGCAGGGGAACATTTGATGTAATGTAAAGAAATAGAGGTCTTGATAAAAATTACAAGACCACTGACACCTCCAAAAAGAGAAATGAAAAAGAGAACGAGAATTAGGGTATTAACCCTGTTCAAACAATATGGAATTAAATTAATACAATTGGAAAAACAAGAAAGAGAGAATAAAAACAATGAAACAAAAGAAGACAGGCCACCTCCATATGCTCCTTCCTGTGATCAAGCAGTGTCAACCAAATGCCTGTGGACAGGGAAAATAGATTTAAAGGGGCCAATAGAATTTGAGGGGATCTACATGATGAAAATACAGAGGCTGAAAAAGAGCAGAGCTCGAGAGAAGTAAGAGGGACAGTAGGCAGTAGGGAAAAACACACACACACACAGCCATGAGGGAGGGGCTGGAGCAACTGAGAGAGGCTGAGCATCCACACCGCTGTCACAGCCAAGACAGAGAGAGAGAGAGAGAGACAGCCCAGCCAAGGAGGAGCCAAGGATGGAAAGAGAGAGAGCTGATGACTGCAGAAGAGGGAAAACAGGTGAGCCACCCACATATCATTATCTTTCAGAAATGCTCGAAGACTTGGCAGGCCGCCACAGACATATGACATCAGGTTGTGAAAGTGTGGAAAACTATCAAGCTGAAGAGCCTGAGGAAACACCTGAAAGAAGTATGTCACACTCCGTCCAGGAAGTACTAGATGAAATGGAGGAAAGATGCAATAGAACAAGAAAGGATCTCAAACAAGCTGATCACATGACACAAGAAGAGTTTGAAAAGACTGTGAACTCACTGCATCAAGAGTTGGATGAACTAATTGACAAACGTAAACCAATGCAGTCACACTCAAGCCCACATGATTATGTCCTGCGAAAACAATACAAACAAGTAGCTGGGACATTGGTCATGCAAGATATAGAACCTCCAGAAGACCAGTTACAAGTTCATCTAACACGAAGACAAAGAGGGAGGGAGGAACACAGATCAACCAGGGCATCAAGAGAAGCTGAAGCCCCAAGATTTGAATGTCCAATCCTCATCAAGCAAGGATACGCCCAATATATACCTTGGGCCGGCCAAGATCTGGACACTTTGGTTTCCCGCCTTCCAGACATACATGAAGGTGCCGGGAAATGGATCAGAACATTCGAAGAAGAAACAGTTGGAAAACTTCTGGCCCTGGGTGATATCAAAGCCCTGCTAGCAAAGTGCCTGGGAGCCTCAAGATGAATGACATCCTCAAGCAATCTAGCCTCCTTCAAGCAGTGGATAGGCCTCAGGAAGATGGAATCTCCTTTGACAAGCATCGACATAACATCTGGACGACACTGAGGGCTGAATACCCAATGCAGACAGACCCAGGGTT
This sequence comes from Gymnocypris eckloni scoliostomus, assembly GCA_027564155.1. Classification (NCBI taxonomy): domain Eukaryota; kingdom Metazoa; phylum Chordata; class Actinopteri; order Cypriniformes; family Cyprinidae; genus Gymnocypris; species Gymnocypris eckloni. The sequence goes on from CM050415.1 coordinate 45,995,555, forward strand.
CCTGAAGGGGGAACCAATGGAGGAAACTGAGAACCCCATCACCTACATCCAGAAACAACTAAGACGTTGGAAAGAGGAACTGGAAAGGGATCCAGAAAAGACAAAATACTGACAGCACTCTTCAGAACCGCCATTGTAGAAGCCATGCCTTCAACAGTGAAAGTAAAACTGGAAGATGTGGTAGGACTGAATTCCAAGTCACACAAAGAGTTCAGAGACCATGTGGTCCATGCTGTGGAACAATACAGAAGACAAAAGTTAAAAGTAAAAGATCAAGAAAAAGAACTACAAAGAAAACTGTACCAGATGCAACTCGATGAGCTGCTAAATAAGAAGAAAAAAGTCCAAGCAGTGCAGAAAGAAGACCAGTCCGCAGTAATGGCACCTGTCAATACTTCAGTGCTTGTCAATCCATCAGCACCAATGAATGTGCATCCACCAGCAGTCAATGCAACACAGCACCAGTTGTCATCTATCTCAAGCCAGAACAGTCAAATAACAGGAACTGGAATAGACAACAACAACAAGGAGGACGCGGCAGAGGAAGATTTAACAACAATCAACAGAGAGTTGGTGGCTCACCAAGAGTATGCTGGGGATGCAATCAGCTGGGACACAACAGAAGAGATTGCCCCGTCAACCCTTGGCAGAACAACCAACAAATGGCTCCAGAAGTCAGCTATGGACAACAACACGTGCGAGCCCAAGATCTAGGCCCTGTTAACCCATGGCGTGGGCCTGACCAAGGATACTAGGGCTGCCCAGAGAATCCTACGGGGAGGAATCAGCTTCCAATGATATCGTGTGATGCTGATCAAGAACCAATGCTGCAAGTTAATATCGAAGGAAAACCCATTACTCTGATGCTCGACACAGGGGCCAGCTTTTCGTGTTTAAATCCAAGATATGCCTCGCACCTCCCATGTCTGGAAAATATATAAAGACAGTAGGATTCTCGGGGGTAACTCAGCTACTTCCTATGACAGCCCCTGTGAGCATAAGTCTGAAAGACACTGAAATAAGAATACCAATTTTAGTTTCAGAACATACACCTGTTAATTTGTTGGGCAGAGATGCCATATGTAAACTAAAAATGCAAATATGGTGTACCCCTGATGGAATTTATGTGGATGATAAGGCAATTAGACAAATGAATGTCTCAACATTACAGCAAACCCAAGAGCCTTGCGCTAACATATATTGGTTAGGAGAGCTAAAAGAAGAAGTGGAAAGAACAATTAGCAAATGGGGAAGATACATAAGGGAACAACTTTGTGAGCCAAGCCTACCAAAAACTGAATTTCATTGCACAATGAAGTATGATGAGAACAAAGACTCTGAACTTGAAAAAAGATGGTTAGAAAACACTAAAGGACTGAAAATCCCTATGATGTCACAATACATAATAATAGGACCAGAAGGAGCAGCTCTGCAGGTAGATAGGGAAAAATTCATTGAATGAGTGGTTTGAAATACCAAACTCAGTTCCCCATATTTCCTTATACGTAAGCAAAACTGTGCTTCTAAAGACTTGGGCCCCATGATGCAAAAAGCAGAAAAATGCAAGTGGAAGCCACAGAAAATCCTCTAATCTTCCAATCAGCAGAAAAAGTATATCTCAAAATTTTGTGTGCTACCCCAATGTTGGGGGTTCCCAGAATGGTGATAAATACAAAAATTGATCCAAAAGTCAATGAACATCAAACAAAGCAAACTGAATTGTTAAAAGAAATGGAAAAACAAGTTCCAATGGAATTATGGTCTCAACATGACACAGATGTAGGGTTAGTGAAATCAGCCAATCCAGTCAGAATAGCACTCAGATCAGAAGCTAAAATACCAAAAAGATGCAATACCCTTTGAAACCAGAAGCAGAAAAGGGAATCAAAAACAATTGAGGGATTGGTGAAAGCAGGGTACTTATTGAAAGTACTAGTTATTGTAACACCCCAATATTGCCAGTAGCTAAGGCAGACAAATCCAAATGGCGATTGGTGCATGATTTGAGAGCAGTGAATGAGGTTGTGGAAGATTGGCCTGCTGAAGTACCAAATCCGCATACGTTACTAACCAATGTTCCATCTGCTGCTAAGTATTTTACTGTGATTGATCTCTGCTCAGCTTTTTTCAGTGTTCCCCTAGCTGTGGAGAGCCAACCACTGTTTGCATTCACCTACCAAGGTAAAAAACTCACATACACGAGAATGCCTCAGGGCTTCAAACATTCACCACATGTGTTTAATCAAGTTCTAAAAGAAGATTTGAGTGATCTTAGGCTGGACAGCACATTGATGCAATATGTAGATGATTTATTGATTTGTTCAATAACTTTGGAACAATGTCATCAAGATTCAATCAAAGTACTAAATAAATTGGCTGAGGGGGGACATAAGGCCTCAAAAGAGAAACTGCAATATTGCTTACCACAAGTTGAATATTTGGGACGCACAATCTCACATGGGATGAAAGCTGTATCGCCCAGTCAATTGGAGGGCATCAGCAAAGCGCCCCAACCACAAACAGTGGGACAAATGATGACTTTTTTGGGGATGACAGGTTTTAGTGCAGATTGGATTGAAGATTATGCCATCAAAACAGCTCCACTAAGGGCATTAATGAAACAAGTGGGCCATCAAAATCTTAGGGCACCACTGACATGGACTGCTGAGGCATTAATATCATTTGAATCATTGAAAAGGAGTTACAGAGTGCTCCTGCCTTGACCACTCCCACTTATGACAAACCATTTCATCTGTATGTTGCAAACAGAAAAGATGGCTATGCATCTGCAGTGCTGATGCAGGAAACTTGTAGTGGAAGGAAAAAACAACCAATTGCTTATTATAGCACAAAACTGGATAATGTAGCTGAAGGATACCCACCATGTTACCAACAGGGGTTAGCTGCAGTGTATTTTGCATATGAAAAGCCTCCACAATAACTATGGGCTACCCAGTTACAATCTATACTCATCACAAAGTAACAGAGCTATTGGAACAAGGGAAGTTTGTTCTGACTCCTCTAGATGTATAGCATACTCAACATTGTTAACCTTTTCAGACATTACAATCAAAAGATGCACAACAGTTAATCCAGCCACTTTCATACCATTGCAGGATGAAGGCACACCACATGAATGCTGATTCCTTAGCATTTACTAGATTGAGACCAGATCTAGAATCAACACCAATTACTGATGCACATGTTGAATATTTTGTGGATGGTTCATGTTTTAGGGACCATTTGGGTAATCATGCTGGATTTGCAATTATAAGACGTGCTAATGATGATTTTGTCCCAGTGGTGGTGCAGCAGTGAACAACCATGCTCGGCACAACTAGCAGAATTAAAGGCTCTCACTGAAGCCTGTAAACTGGCTAAAGACCAAACTGTAAATATTTACACTGACTCTGCATATGCACATGGTGTATGCCACCTCTTTGGAGCAGTCTGGAAACAAAGAGGTTTTAAGAAAAGTGATGGCACGCCTATCCAGCATGGTGACCAGATAATTGAGTTAATATCAGCCATGATGCATCCCAAACAGTTAGCCATAATCAAATGTCAAGCACACAAAAAAGGCAAGGATTTTGTGATTAAGGGCAATAATGCAGCTGATCAATATGCTAAACAAGCCTCTGGCTGTACAACAGCAATAATGGCTCCCTCAGTTCTGATTCAACCTCAACCTCAATTGGCAGACGTTGCGCGAATACAACAACAAGCCACACCATATGAAATTAGTGTGTGGCAGCACAGAGGTGCAACACGAGATGCAAATGGACTTTGGCGTTCTCACGAAGGTCACATGATTGCTCCAACACCATTGCTTACAATCCTGATCTCTGACGCGCATGGTTTTGACCATTGCGCGAGGGGGGAAGTGATTAGAAAAATAAAGCGTCAGGGTTATTGGTCGCCTTATTTACAGGCAATGGTGGATGAGTATTTATCTGAATGTGAAGTCTGTGCCCAAAATAATGTCAGAAAAGGTATATCTGCTCCAATTGGTCATATACCAGTCCCAGAAGGACCATTCAAACATCTAGTCATGGACTATGTAGACATGATAAGAACTGTTAGAGGGAAAAGATACTTGTTGGTAATAATTGACAGGTTCAGTAGATGGGTAGAAGCAGTTCCATCAGCAGATCAAGGAGCCCAGACAGTGATTAAATTTCTAACACGAAGTAATTCCCAGATTTGGTATCCCATCCCAAATCAGCTCAGACAATGGATCAGCTTTCATTCAGAGAACAGTAAAACAGTAATACAACAATTGAGGATAAAACAAAGGCTAGGCTGTGTCTACCACCCTCAGTCGCAAGGCCTCGCCGAACGGGTTAACGGGACTCTCAAAGCAAAATTGAACAAAATTTGCGCTGATTCAAAGTTGAATTGGTAGATGCTTTGCCTCTGGCATTAATGAGCTACCGTATGCAAACCAATAGAATAACAAATTTGACGCCACATGAAATGTTGACAGGCAGACCAATGCCAGTCCCTATTTGAGGGGCCCATATGAAGGACCGCCTCTTGAACAGTTGCAGATGGAATTGAGAGCATACATGAAACAGATAACAGCTATTCATGAAGCCATTAATGCCCAAGAGCAAAGCAGAGGTCCTAGGGAGGAAGAGGAAACACCTGGCGCTATTCAACCTGGAGATCAAGTATAATTGAGGGTATTTAGGCGAAGGTGGAATGAGCCAAGAAGAGAAGGCCCATATACTGTTGTAAGAGCAACCCCTACAGCAGTACAGGTAGAGGGAAGTACAACTTGGTACCACTTAAATCATTGCACCAGAGTACCCAGGTTACGACCCAGAGGGCGAGAAGAGCAACCAGAAATCGATGAAGAAGGAAATGAACAGATAGAGCCCCCAGAAAGGGAACAGAGCCCTGAAATCCATGAGTCTGAGGAAAGTAACATTGATGCACCTCATTTTAGGGAAACAGAACACGCTGAAGCAGGAGGACCATCTGAAGATTAAATACTGCCTCCAGAAACAGAACAGGACGATCAGGGAGAGACTGATCCTGGTCCTAGTGCTGATATATCTGATGCAACGATTGCCCAAGATTCGGGGCAACCCACAAGGTCCCCTGAACCAAGACCATCAACTAGTGCCCAGTCCAGATATCAACCTGATGAATTCCTCACACTTGATCCAGACACCATTGCTGATCTATTCCATTAATGTGACTGATCAAACACCAGGTATTTATGCAAACATACATGTCAGAAAGAGGTCAGCAGGATGGACATATGATGATGAGAATGATACCCTAATCTATGACATGGAATCCTACTTACAAAAAGAAGGGCTGTTAGATGCAGCACATCACAATGACTGGTTTAAATGGGCAGAATATACTGCAAAAGAAGCTGGAATGTTTAGTTGTGTGCTTTGTTCTCCATCCCCTCTTAAGAAACTTGTAGTTGTGCCAAACCCATATGATTACATGCACTGTGGTAGATTTTACTCACAGTATTGTAACAATATGACTGGAAAGGTATACCCCTATTGTCCAGCAGAATGTTTAACTATGCTTGGGAACAAGAATTTCCACCGATTCTACAGACAGCAAGGGTGGGGGGATGAATGTAAGCGAATGGACATAAGAATTGAAGCCACGAAGAGAGAAACCCCTGTAGCCTACGTAATTGATCGCACATTGAATTTGAGTGTTTTAACTTTTAAATTTAAAGGAATTGTGTTATAGTTTGGCACCTGGATCAAAACATGTACTATGACTCAAGAGTGCTCAAATCATTTAGTCTGATATATGCAACAGCCACTATATCGACAAACATGTCAATCATACAAATTAAAGACAATTGCCCAAAAGCAACTATTAGTTTTCCTCTAATTAGAACAATGGAAGATCAATTAGAAGCAGTGGCAGACTACTATTGGGTATGTGGGGGAAAAAGACTAAGGGCAACATTGCCAAAAGACTGGAAAGGCATGTGTACGAGAGTAAGAATGCTACAAGAGATAACGTTGATTGAAGGAGATCTAGATGAAGTTAAGCAAAGCCAAAGAGACGAGCTAAAAGAGCATATGAAAAGATCCAAATGTATCCTTAGATATCATAGGCCAACCAAGAGGAATCCCAGAGGAATATAAAGCTAGAAATGAGATAAAGTCTGGATTTGAGTCTATATGGATATGGATAACCCCAAATAAAAACTTAGAATGGATCAATTACATCTACTATAATCAGCAGAGATTCATAAATTATACTGATGATGCTTTAGATGCTTTAGGAAAGCAGTTGGGTCCCACTAGCAAAATGACATGGCAAAACAGACAAGCTCTAAATTGGCTCCTGGCTGAAAAAGGAGGAGTATGTGTAATGTTTGGTTCTGACTGTTGTACTTATATTCCAAACAATACAGCCCCAGATGGATCATTCACCAAAGCAATGGGGAAACTGAAAAACCTGAGAGAGGAGGTAACCAAGAATGCTGGAGCAGACATGCATACCTGGGATTGGTTTAATTCACTTTTTGGGTCTTGGGGACAATGGTTAACCAAAGTGGGCATTATAATTGGCATTGTTGTTGTTATGTTTCTTTTGTTGTTCTGTTGCATTGTGCCTTTCATCAGATCAATGCTGGCCAGTGCTGCAGCCAAACAGATGATTAATGTATCAGTGAGACCAACTGGAATTGACGTTGGATGCACCAACATGTATACAGTGGGACCTGGACTGGACGAACTGGATGAATTTGTGTAAAACATCCTGGACCGAGTGGTAGGGAAGGGGTGCCTTTTCTTTTCATTTATTATTTTACCTTGTATTGTAACTTTTGATAGAAAGGGAGTTAGTATCTTCATTGTATTTTCTTTTCATATTATGTAGTGACATTAGAATATTTGGATAGAGTAGGAAGGAAGTTAGATGGTTTTATGTATTTTACTTTGGCATATACCCCTTCCTGAAGTTATTTGTTTTGAAATCTTTATATTTTATTCTGAAATCATTTATTTCTAAAAAAGCATTTTTATCTTCTATACATCAAATGTGAAATGTAATTATTTTTGAACAGAAAGAAAACATTGAAGGTTTTAAGCAGGTCAGTGTCCCTGTTACGAGGCAGTGCGACCAGAAAAGGGGACGATAAGAAAAGATTGTATGTCTACTACATATTTGCAAGTATTCATCATTTAACCTTCATTATCAGTATGTAGTTTGTTTCTTTTAACACTGGAGAATTATCACTGGAAAATATGAAAAGAAGAAAGGATCGACGAGCATCTCAGTGCTTAGCAGCATGAGTAGATTCAACTGGAGGTTTAAAAACCCACCATCTACTCCAACACCAGATAGAGCTGAAGGGCATTGGATCTGCCTAAGAGCTCCTCTGGCAACGAAGGACAACATCACCAGATAGCGCTCCAAGCTACCGGAAATGTTTGGAGTTCCTCTGGCAGCGTGGGATAGACCAGTGCATAATATATTGCATTATATTACTTTGTTTTTTCTAATTTTGATATTTGATAAGTATAATCATTTGACTAATCATTCATGTACTCTACATAACCATGACAACCATGGGCAAGGCTAAAAGACATGCACATGCTTTAAAACACATTGCTGATTTATTTTGAGTGTTCATTAACCCCCAAGAATGTATAGGTAGGGAAGTAGATTCTTTTACTCTTCTCTAGTCAATAGTGAGAGGAGATGTTTGGATCTGACTTTCTCTGGAGTGCAATAACATGAAAAAGCCATTTGTTAAGAGAAAAGATGTTGGAGGACCTTCATTGGTTCATAGAAAGATAGAAGGACGGGTGGACTTGTGATGTTGCACTCTGGGTAAGGGATATTAGTGGTGAGACTTAGTAAAGTCTCATAGGGGGGATATGTTGTGTTGTTTTCCTTTTATAGTATGTTATTTACTCAATATGGTGTTATTTTTACTTTAAAAAGATGTATGTACAAGAAAGCAATCTATACACTGATCAATATATTGGAAATATTAAAAGACAACTAATGAACCTAAATAACCATATGAACTTTGGCTGGCGTCCCAGAATATGACAAACACCTGTGAGCAGTTTTGATGTATGTCTTCTGGGAACACTGCCAAGGTCCTTGGTTGAAGGGAGAGAACTAACTTGGTGTTTAGAAGGGAGCTGGTTATCTTTTTTTTTAAAAAGGACTGATAAAATTGCTCGCCACAATTAAAAGATGACCAGGTGTGGTAATAAATTATTGGTGGCAAGTCAGACAAGCATAGCCAATTAAAAACAGGAACTCCCATGTTTGGGCAGTGCCACAGGTATAAAAGGTGAGCGGACAGACAGAGATTCAGACATTGTGGGCCCACTGTCTCTCGGCTTCGTTATTCTGATAATAAAGTCTAATTTTGACATCTGGAACTCCTGTTTTCTTGAGCCTCATTGACTACATTGAAGAAATCCATCCTTTGCTCTTTTGCTGACACTTTCCAGAAGGCCAACAATTCATTAAAACAATTTTTTATTGGTGTAATGATAACATATAATATATATATTGTTATAAGGAAACAGGTCAATTTAGCTCAAAGGGAATCATTAATGATTTTATAGAATTTGAACAGACTCACTGTTTCACGGCGATTCACTGAACAAGCCGTATAACAAACTCTGCACTGGATATTAAAATCCCAAAATATAGTGAAAACACTATTAAATAGCACAGTAACAAAATCGACAGATTAAGGCATTAACTTATGAGCACAAAACACAAGATATTTCTCTTTTCAATATAAACAAGACTTTATTTATATAATGCTAAGACATGTAAACTAATCTACACATGAACACAAGCATTCACACATTCACGCGTTGCAGAAAGAGAGAAAGTGAGGAAAGGATTAGATTAAGAGAATGAGAATTTGATGTCCCACGTTGACAGCAATATGTGCAATTGCATAAACCTGAACAACCATCAATCACTGATTTAACACTCGCATTGAGTTTTCAATGAGGCTAAAATCTATTTTCAATATTACACCAGTTACAGCAAAGTCTGGGGTTTGTACTTGTGTAGCTTTTGTGTTTAAAGGATTCCCTTTGTTCTCCGTCTTTTCAGGAAAGGGTTTTTCCGAAGTCGCTGATTGGCTTAGAGTTCAGGAGTCGTTGAAGTGGGCGTTGGCTGGTTTTGCAGAGTCTTGGGCTTGTCGTATTTGGCAAACGCAACTTAGCACACGAACTCACGGAAAGAAAATAAACTAAAGTCAAAGAATAAAAGGATGTAAAGACTAGGTGGCTTTTCTTCTCATCATGGTAGCAACTGGCTGGGTGTGTTCAGAGCACATGGCGAATTCCTGCATTGGAATTATCATTGAGTGTTCCTTTGGTTTTGCAGGCTGTATTCAGACGGGCTGGCGCTAGGGGTCTGATTTATGACTTCCTGCTGTTGTCTTGTGGAATTCGGCTTCTCATGTTTCAACCATGCTTCGATCGAATCTTGATTTGCCAATTATTCGGTCCTTGATATTCTACACACCCCCCTTCGTTCGGCGAGGTGTTTTAGCAGAAGACATCGTCGAGCGCTGGAAAAACAAGGGCAGAAGAAGCAGACAAAACACAGCAAACAACAAGACAACACCTCCATGACAGTTACTGTACTGGTGCCGGGCATTAGGTTATTCAATTTTGGAAATTATTGTTTTAATTCTTCGATCAACTTTTGCGACTAGATTTGTGTGTTTCTTCTAAGTTGTCTTAACTTAAGAATGTTCACATTTAGTTTCTAGTGAACTAATTTGTGGTAAAATGAATCGACCTATCGTGCATGGAGCTCTCTGGCTTTCCTTCAGTCTAGAGTGGCTTATGGATATTAGGTGTAGCGAGTCAATCCTAATATCAGACCTTTGACCCTTGCAGGGTGTCTAGGTGTTTCACCTACTAAAAGAAAGAGGGAAGGAAAAGGATAGGTAAAGAAGAACAAAACAAAACAAAGCTGCTGTGGGTTTTCCTAGCATGATTTGCAACTACTGTTGAGCTAGGATGTCATGTGCAGCTAGGGGCCATGCACCTTAACTTCGTGTCAGGTGTTCTAACTCTTGTGAGGATAGCTATATGTTTCTTCATGGTGGTGTATGTAACTGTGTTGTGCTAAAGTTTGATATTCTACTTGTGGGAAGAATATGTTTGTTGAATGTGTTATCAGTAGATGTGGTTACCTCTGGGTGTAGGTAATGTTGTGTGTGTTAAGGGTGTAGTGTATGTGTGGTCAGATCTGTTCCAGTCTGTGTCGTCTCCCCCCTTTTCAGGTATGTTACATAAGACTGGCTCTCTTCATCCTTGGCTTGGATGTGGGCATGTCCATGATCTAATGGGGGGTCAGTCCAGAAAGGCAGGAAGTTCTTTAGCAGACAGTCGGAGGTAGTTTGGCATGGCTGTGTGAAGCTGGGCTGCAAACTTTGTCTCCTTTGTTGCATTCCTCTTGTGCTACCTTCTGGATGTGGCAGACTTTCTGACCTTCTGTGCTTTGGTGGTTGCTGTTGCACAGACAGGAATGTGGTTCTAGGAGTTGGAGTTCATTTAGCAGTTTGCTAGTGAGTGATGGGTGAGTGAGGTGATGTTCTCTGGTACCTCAGTTTTCATCAACGGTTGGCCGTGAGAGACTTGCTTGTCCTGTGTGGTTGTTGAACAGGTGCTTGTCATCTCGGATATGGTGGTGTACCATGCGATCGTCGGCCTTCCGCTCTGTCGCTGGTCACAGCGAGCATGACTCAATTTCGTAGTCATCCGTGTTCAGCTTATCTTGAAGGAACTCGTTCAGTTGGCTCATGACTTGTTCCATGTCTTCTGACGGTAAGCTGTATGGTTCTGGAGCATACTCAGCACTGTGCATGTCTGAGTAATGCTGAGGTGGGTTTCGTTGTCGCTAACCCTACGAGATGCTCTTGAATGAGTCAGGCGATTACCTTTGGATGTCTGGTTAGGTTTCCAGTTGTTGCTATCTTTTGCGTTTCTTGAGAAGCGTGGCTGGTCCCATGGATTTTTCCAGAAGTTGGGCTGATAGCTTTCGTGGACATGGGGATCACGTTCTCTGTGCTCTTGATGGAGGACTCTGGTTTTGTGATGCATCTGGGTGTCGTCCAGTGCAAGGCTTGAGTCTTTGTTGACAGAGTTCAAGAGTGTGGATGTTTTGTCACCTTTCTTTGAGGCCATCTTCTGCTTGTTGTAGGCCTTCTGTGTTAGGTCACGCAACTGTTGGATGGTCATGGAGCGTGGACAGGCCATGACGCCTAGATGGTGGCTGACTCCAGGGTGCAGATTTCTTAGGAAGAGGCTTTTGAAGTTCACATCCTCTTCAAGGTCAGGTTCGTTGTGTGCACCAAAGTAGGCTTGTCGGAGTCGGTTGTAGTAAGCTTGTGGAGCCTCTTGTCGACCTTGTTTGGTTTCTAAGGCAGTTAACAGTCCATGTTCGGAGTCAGGGTCGGTAAACTCTCTAATCAGGACCTCTCGAAGTAGCTGGTAGTCTGACTTCGTTCGACTGGGCTGTCGATCTAGGAGGTTTCGTATCTCGGAACTGGACGTGGCTCTAAGGAGGTATAACCTGTCTCTGTCAGTCACATGAGGTCTCATTTCTAGATAGAAGTCGATATCTTGAAGGTGGGCCTGGATGGTGTGGCCCCTGTGGAGTTGGGTTGAACTTGCTGATGTTTTTAGACAGCTTGTCGAGGTCTTTGATGGTCATCCCAGGTGCAGCTCCAAGGTCTGCTTGGATGGGAGGTTTTCTTTCGTTGACAGGAAAGAGTTCTGTGGCGAAGGCAGGTGAGGTTTTGGGTTGTGGCCCTTCGCTTCTTTCGCTGTATACGAGTTCTTGGACATGGGACTCTGCTCTGCTCAGCAGTGGTGAGGCTGAGTGTGGTTTCTCTCGCTTTGGCTCTTGCTTCTGCGCATAAGCATGTTTGAGTCCTCTTCTGACCATGTAGAGCTGATCATTGGTATCGTCTAGTTGTGGGGTCAGATTGTCCATTTCAATTCTGTACCTTTCAAGGTGGTCCTTCAGGGCACTTATTTCAGCATTCTTGTTGCTGATGTCATGCTTGGCTTTCTCTAGTAGCTGGTTGGCATACTGAAGTCTGTTTACCAGGTCTTCCTGGGCAGCCTTTGCATGTTGTTGGTCGAGCTGAGCTGCTGTCAGGGCTGCTTGGAGCTCCTTAACTTGTTCCATTGTTTCCTGCTCGCTCTCGTTGGGTGCTTTGAGTTGATCTTGAACTTTCACTTCCAGCTTGTCTATGCGACGTTGAGCACATGTCAGTTCCTCTTGAAGGTGGGTGATGTGCTTGTCGCTCAGTTTCAGCTGGGTCGTGAAGGCATAGCTTAGGTAGCTGGCAATTTTGACTAGCTCCTCATGGTTGTTATTCTGGCTTGAATCTCGTGTCAGGAATCTTCTCAGACCTAGGATTATTATTAAAACAATAACAGTTCAAACGTCTTGGGGTGAGGCTGTCTGTCGACCTCTCAGCCAAGTGTTCACATCTTCCCCTTTTGCCAGGGGGTCTGCAGTCTGCGGCATGTTGGCACGCTGGGGAGAAGAGAGACTGACACAGATCTGTGTGGAGTGGAAGCTTATGTGGGGTGTGACAACTAAGTGTTATGTCAGTGATTCTGAACCACTGGTGAAGTGTGGTGATCACTGTGTTGGTCTCAGAGTATCTAGGTAGACTAGCGATGTGAAGACTTCGTCACTCTAATGAGGAAGAGGGAAAAGAGACAAAAAGGTGAAAAACAAATTTAATAAAAAAAACAATTCCTTTTCTATTTTTTTTCAAATGAAGAAAATTCTTTCCTTTTTTTTTTATTATTAAATGTTGTTATCAAGGAGGCAAACAATATTATTAAATCTTCGTCTTGGACAAACTAATATAATAATACTTCTGATATCTCTTTTCTTAGTCTGACAGAATTGACAACGCAACACCTTACAGTTGGACCGCTCACCAGGGAGGCTGATATGACAGTTGCTCAACACTTATCTCTATTAAAATTGATCTCAGTGTTGCATGAGTTGTTCAAATTTGGATTGCGTTTTAAATATAGGGAGGTTAAGAAGAACAAAAGTAGGTTTGATTGCAATCAAATTCGTAAGGATGATTCGCCTTTTGACAGGATTGTATACACTTAGAATTGATTGATGGTTCTTACAGGTCCCTACAAATGTGAAAAGTGAAGAGGAAAGAAAATGGTAAGACAAAGTAAAATTGTAAAGTAATAAACAGGCAAAATAAGCAAATATGAAATTAAGTAAATGAGGAAATAAGTAAATAAAATAGTGGTTATGTTTATAACCAAAACAGGAAGAATTAGGGGTAAAACGCAATAAAGTAATGAGTGAGTATAAGTCTGAATAGAATCTACTTATATGGGTAATAAATCAATTAGGTAGAATAAGTTTACTTAAACTTTCAAAGTTCAATACTTATTTGTACCTAAAATGATTATGCCCAAAAGGGAATACTAGAAGGAAGGACCATATTAAACAATATGAGGTGAAAATTAGAATGATTCCACATAAATTTAATGTTTTAATTAAATTTGAATTTGGCACAATTAATAATTGTAAACTAGTATTTTCCTTTCTAGTAGGACTACAAATAAGTGGTAAAAGGGAGAAATAAGGAAGATAAAGACCAACAAGTATATTAGTTTAAATGTTTAAAGGGTTAAACCACTTTAGCTTTCAAAACACACACTTTATTCAACCATTGGATGTTTAATGCTAACTTCTAACCTTTGAGGCTAATGGCTTTAGCATAGACTTCAATGTAAACACCACCGTGCCATTAGCAACAGCATGGAGCTTGTTTACAAAAGCATCGGGCGTGCGCAGTTCAAAGTTGCTCCAGAAGTATGTTAAGACTTTCGTGTCACAACCGTATCTGTGGCAACCGACAAACTAGTGGCTAGCACATTAATGGTTGCATTACAAATACAGTTAAGCATGTTACATTAAATGTTGGCGCATCTCAACACTGTACAAATAACAACACCGCTTGTTCTGCGATGTGGCGCTTAAACTTTCAGTTCGTTCAGAGTTAAACTTAAACCTTACTCAAATAATAGCTTCGTGCTGCGGTTGAGGAAACAGTGTATCACAAGCCCGTGTCCGTTTATATGGACATAAACACAACAGGGTTTCTTCGCTGTTGGTTCAAAGGTAAACTTTACTTGATAAAGCTTTTAAAGCTCCCATTCAAATCACTCTCGGACACGCGCAGTGTTTTCGCGAGATTTAATTAACTTTGTGAGCAGTGTACACAAACAGGCAAGCATTATTCTCTAATGTTTAACCCGGGGAGTCATAGATCTGACAATGGAACACGCACTGACGATCAAACTATGAATAATAAGGCTTTGATAAATAGAATTGAGGAACACGCTCAAAACTATTCTTTATCCACTGATTTATTTCCCTTTTAATTACTGCAGTTTAGCTTCGTGCGGCTAACAGTTACTGAGATTATGGAGTAAGTTATAGCTATTAGATGACCTGGAACACGCAGGAAATTAATTCAGCTATAAAACAAGGCATTCAAGAGAGGAACACGCTCAAATCCGACCTTGTTCTCCGATCTCAACTGGACAAAGGAGAGGCTGACTCGAGTTACAGACCTTCTCTGTGCTCATTCATTCAAGGAGGCGCGCTGCTGATGTCACTCACACAAACGCACACACACACCAGTCTGATCTCAGATCTCATCCGTAAGAATATAAAAGATTAAATAACTTGGTTTATGCTCATAATTTAGATTAATCTGCCCGCTTTTCCTCCACCAATATGTAATGATAACATATAATATATATATTGTTATAAGGGAAACAGGTCAATTTAGCTCAAAGGGAATCATTAATGATTTTATAGGAATTTGAACAGACTCACTGTTTCACGGCGATTCACTGAACAAGCCGTATAACAAACTCTGCACTGGATATTAAAATCCCAAAATATAGTGAAAACACTATTAAATAGCACAGTAACAAAATCGACAGATTAAGGCATTAACTTATGAGCACAAAACACAAGATATTTCTCTTTTCAATATAAACAAGACTTTATTTATATAATGCTAAGACATGTAAACTAATCTACACATGAACACAAGCATTCACACATTCACGCTGCGTTGCAGAAAGAGAGAAAGTGAGGAAAGGATTAGATTAAGAGAATGAGAATTTGATGTCCCACGTTGACAGCAATATGTGCAATTGCATAAACCTGAACAACCATCAATCACTGATTTAACACTCGCATTGAGTTTTCAATGAGGCTAAAATCTATTTTCAATATTACACCAGTTACAGCAAAGTCTGGGGTTTGTACTTGCGTAGCTTTTGTGTTTAAAGGATTCCCTTTGTTCTCCGTCTTTTCAGGAAAGGGTTTTTCCGAAGTCGCTGATTGGCTTAGAGTTCAGGAGTCGTTGAAGTGGGCGTTGGCTGGTTTTGCAGAGTCTTGGGCTTGTCGTATTTGGCAAACGCAACTTAGCACACGAACTCACGGAAAGAAAATAAACTAAAGTCAAAGAATAAAAAGGATGTAAAGACTAGGTGGCTTTTCTTCTCATCATGGTAGCAACTGGCTGGGTGTGTTCCTCCAAAATTGGTCCTTGTTTGTTGAGATTCAATTGGTGGGTTTTGTTAAATGTGAGCCAAAATAATCATAATTAAGACGTGTATTCACACCAGGAAAGTCCGATAGTTCACATTTTGGTCTGGACCAAAGGCAAAAATATACATTGTAGCTCTTTTTGGTTCCTTTTCACACCACAATGTTTTGCTCTGGTCTGAACCAGCTAAGCAGTCACGTGACAACATCCGCTTCACTTGTTGGCTAGATGTGTCTTTGAATGCATTCTAAACTGCTTTTCCATTGGTCTGCTAGAAAATCTCTCACTGCTCTTGACTAAATCACTTTTGTAACTGTAAAACTTCAGTTTCCTTATGAACTAAGTTTTCTTTCTGTGTTTGGATCACTTCTAAATCAAATCAGAAATATATGTTGGATGTTGTGAAGAAAGTCTTCAACAGATCTGGGAGAAACAAAAACAGAGAGGCATCAGGCTTTTGAACTCGTTTATTCTAGTTCACACATGCCTTTATATATGGGACCAGTGGGGGAGGTCCACAAAATGACCAAATAAGGTATAGCAGGACATAGCATTACAGCCATAGACTATATCCCTCCTCCACCTAGCCCAGGAGCCATGTGTATTCAGTGAGATTAAAAGTATTACCCTTCATTTATGTGACTTTACATTTATTTATGAAAATAAATCTAACAGTTGCCCTCTTTAAGCCATTTATGACTTAGCAGTAAATTTCAAATGATAAACAGTACAAACAGTAAAATGAAAAGTCCTAATTAAAGACCACGTCCGTTCTGAGCAAATGTTTTTCTTTGGTTTTTACCTTACATCTGGATTCGATGGTCACCTTATCTCCTGGTCTTGCCTGAGCAACATGGTAACCTTTCATAATCACACTTAAAGATGATTTTAATTATCACAATTAAAATAAACCCATGTTTGAATTTACTGAACAGGCTGGAAAAACTCAAACTCAATTCCAATCATCTCTATTCTCTCTCTCGGCTTGTCATCTCTCAACTGCTTTGGTGACTCTTAATTCCTTAGTCAATCAAATGTCCATCCGCATCATTATCTGGAACATAAGTAAAACAACTATCACCAACAATAACACATACATAACAATTACCTTTCAGTCACTTGTCTTTACGGTGATAATTAAATCTCCACCACATGTTAATCATATGACATTTACATATGAGTGTGGTGGATCGTCATGGTCTAACTCATGAATCATCTTCATCTATTAATCTAAATGGTTGTGCACTTGTGATCAATTATATAGATATATGATTGACATGATGGACAATTTAGACCCAAATGTGTAACAGGGGAACCTTATTATAATTAATTGAACTGAGCATTAATGGGGCAAAAGTTTGCCCAGGCCCTATGTTCAGCCCACAGGTGACCCCTCGCCCCTAAAAGAGCGAGGATCTTCTGTCTGGCACAAGCCCTCTCACCAGTGCCCTGTCACACACTTTGGGCAGGCTTCTTAGGCCCTACAGTGTCAATTGGTAATGCGTATGTTGATAGATGTTTCAGCCTGGATGCGTGAATCCACTGCGGTTGATGATCAGTTAGCACTCCAGTCCTGGTCACTGTGATGACTACAGCTGGCCCCAAATATCTCGGTTCCCCCACTGCGACTGGTTTCAGACTCCGAATCAGCACCTGTTGGCCTGGAACGAAATTATGGGTGGGCTTATCTGACCGAATAGGGAGAGAAAGAGAAACATTAGCACACACACAGAATTCAGTTTATCAATAAGGGAAATCATGTAGTCATCCAGTATTACCTCCATGTCTCCTAGGGAAGAAATGCTTGCACGACCTTTGACCCAAGGAGTCGGGAAAGGTCTACCCATTAAAATGTAAAATGGTATACTTACCCCCATTTTAAGTATTTTGTCGTTGAGGATGGGGTCATTCTCATTTCTGCCAATACGGCTTGAAGCACATCTGGCATTTTTTAAAACCTATTGACGATAGTTAGCATGTATTTTAGATTTCCGACCGCTGGCATATGTGAAAAATCTATTTGAAGGCACTGAAAAAGCGCTTCTGGAAACGATAATGCGTGGTGTGGCGTTTTCCGGTGAGGGTTTGTTTTGGCGCATATCCAACACGAGTCTAGAATTAGTTTGACCATTTTCGCTGTATCCTGTATACAGTATATGATTTACTCAGAGGAAATGGGGAAATGAATCAGTTCAGACGTGTGTTACACACCCCGCACAGAAGGTTGTGTTGACAGATAAGAAAGTCCTGCAAAAACAGGAAGAATTGAGACTTGAATTGAGTATTTCTTTTTGCTTATTAATGCACGTCATTCTTTTCTCTCTATTGTCAAAATACTGCACAATGCACGCATCACATTCATGTTTTCCCCTTTTTTACACAAACAAATACATTTAAGCTTGTAACTTTCCTTCTTTAAATCTACTCAGACAATTCAAAAGTTATCTTATGCATATAAAATCATCACACATGACTTAACACGTAAGGCCTGAGAACCTGAGAAATATGTAGTAGTAGTAACCCTTTATTATCACTTAGTCACAAGTACCAGTGAAATAAGCCATCAACCTGCCCATACATAACATACATATACTGTATGACAAGGGGGTGGACAGGACAGGAAGACAGGGAATTGAAGAAAATTACAGCATAACACGAGGAAAGTGAGGAGAAAAAAAAATAACCCCCAGACTATGCTCCTTGGGGAGTACAGTGTGAGAACAGGAAAAAAACACCTCAGCAAAAGCACATAAACCATAG
This sequence comes from Gymnocypris eckloni scoliostomus, assembly GCA_027564155.1. Classification (NCBI taxonomy): domain Eukaryota; kingdom Metazoa; phylum Chordata; class Actinopteri; order Cypriniformes; family Cyprinidae; genus Gymnocypris; species Gymnocypris eckloni. Next base: position 46,013,937 of record CM050415.1, read on the forward strand.
ACACACTTTGCAACAGGGGAAGTGATCCAGCTCCAGCAGGCAGCCGTCTGGACCCGCGGCCATTCTCGGCGCTGGCCACAGACCCGCCTGTCAGGCTGGCGGGTTTCAAAGCGACGGAGTCGAGGGATGGGGGGAGGGGAAGTGAATGTCTGTAATCGGGGAGGGGGCAAGAGAGTCTCACTGCAGCGCTCTTCCCAGGGTAGTTATCCAGCACGACCTTGGCCGAGGCCGGTGCTGGTACGGGGGAGCCAGAAAAGATAAGATTGATTTGTTTTGTCTTTGGGGCGAGTAGCTGCATTCCTTCACAGCTATTCTCTCTGTCCATTCTGGTCTCCGAAAGCATCAATTTTCGCTTGCAAAGCCGTGAGCTTCTTCGTGATAGAATCCATGTTTCGGTTAATAGTCTCAGTCTCAATGCTGACTGCTCTTCCCACAGCTTCAATCATAACGGGCAGTCTTGTGAGACTTTGGACAGCTGCTCCCGTCTTCTGAATTTTCCGATAACCCAGGGCAAAGCCTAATCCAATCAGCAAAATACCTGTTATCATGGCTCCGAATAGGTAGATATCTTCACTGTCCTCCACGGAAAGTGCCGCAAGACATACGATTCGCCACCTCTCCCAAGCGTCCATCGTATAACCCGCTGCGAACGTTCCGTCGGGGCAGTCAGGTTCCCCAGAACCCAGGCTTCTCGTCGAGAAGATGGTGTCAATTGCACTGAGAGACCAGCTGATCAAATCCATAATCTTCTAGTTTGGAGAGCCGTGCAGAGAGAGTCTCTCAATAGATGAGACGACCACCAAAAGAAGCAAGCAGGGAAAATGAGGGAGGACGGGGAGTGGAAAAATGCGACCGCCTCCGTTGAGAGCCAAACGAGAAGATGTGTGAACCATACACATTTAACATTCAAGATACTGATTTGTATAATCAGATCTTCCATCATGTTATATTAACATTACTTTTTCCTTCTGCATTAGCAGGAAATATTACTGCATTACATTCGTTTGCACTGGAATGTATGTTTGAAACATTTAACTGGAGAAGTGCTTTACTATTTATGTCACACATGAACTCTAATCAAACACAAATATAATCGGATTAACCCAACAAAGAGCATAACCTGGTAACTGGAGCCTGTATAAATCAAATTAAATGTATTTCTTGAGCACATGCGTCCATTTCACAGCTTCCACAAAATGGCGGACGATTTACGCTTTTTTTTCCCAATATCTTCACGAACCAGAACATTTATACTCTACACATTTACAACATGAACATACACATCGAAATGATATGACTCGTGCACATATTGTTTTGTTCCTGGGAAAGTCATACCTGCAAAAACAGGTAGAATTGTGGAGACAGAAGCAAGCGTGTCTGTGTCTCACATAATCTCCAGCAATGGACTCTATGCACGACTACTTCCGCGTTGTCAGTTGCTCCGCAACTTCCGTGCGGCGCCAGAAGCAGTTTTTCCCTACCGTTTCAATGAGCGCTCTCAGCATGGCATTTTACACTCGTTGCTTGCAAGAACTTCCACGGATTACAGTGGATGTCAATCGAATTGTAAGATTAGCATCGGTCACTCCTTCAAGTAAAAGGAGAAGGGCTTCAAATTGTATGTTTCGAGCTATATCGACAACTTTGAAGGTACGTATTCTCAAGCTAACGTTAGCTAGCTTCGTTTGTGACAGTGCATACTCTTATAGGATGTGTTTTGTTTACTTAACCTTTTAAGATCTTCTGTTTTATAGTCTCGCTAATGATATTATGTTAATACGATCTGTATGACCCTTTAAAGCTATGTCATTTTTTTCAGTCTCTGAAAAGGATCAGGTGACAGGAGAGATCAGTGTGAGGGCGACTTGTTTCAGATCTATGAGGAAGACAGAGTTTGCCACATAGTTTGAGAGTAGGGAGACAATACTAGAGAAATAAAGGATGCATTTATTGTTCATATTTTAAAATGTTTAAATTTTCTAAACTTTTTTAAATTTAATTTCTATTAATTTATACAGTAAGTTTAGAAATGCAGACATAACAAGGCTATTCAGTAAATAAGTTTAGCACTTTAAAAGAAAGATACTGATTTTGAAAGATAGTTTTATATATATATAGATAGATATTTCATTTGGGGCCATCCATTTACTATGTCATTGTTTAATTATCTTTACAGATTACATTAAAGGACTCCAAACCTGTCATACTGTCCCAGTGTAGCTGTTCCTGTGTTGCTGGCACAGCACTGTGCAAGCATATTGTTGCACTATTGTACCAGACTGCACATTACTCTCAGCTTGGCATCAGTGCAGTTCCTCCAGTTCGCAGCTGTACTGAAACTGATCAGAGCTGGCACAAACCACGAACAATGGTAAGTTTAAGTGAATTTTTCAAAACTTTTAAGAATAAATTATATTAAATTATTGCTTTCCTAACATCATTCCTGGAGGCACACAAACCTTGTTTTAAATTCAACTCATTGCTCTTTAAAAGAACTAAAACTTGTGTGTCAGGTTAGTGAGATGTCCAAGACATGCACTGTTGGTGGGCCTCCAGGAACAAGTCTGGCAAACACTGGTTCATACTAAAGTGATTATTGGTATTCCTAGGGAGTCCGGCCAGGTCCTGTCAGTGGGATGGTAGTTATATCTGCACGACCTAAAGAAAGGAAACTCGCTGATGGCTTAAGGTGCACAGTGCAATCAGTTACTTACTTAATGTAGAAGTATAATATGGGATTGTTTAGGATTGTTTACTATGTGGACAAAGTGATAGTTCACAAAAAAGTCATGGCATTTACTCACTCATATGTCATTCCAAACCCATATTACTTTAACACAAAAACATATATTAGGCAGCATGACTGTTTCAGTCACTATTCACTTTCATTGTATTTTTTTCTCCATACAATAAAGAATGGTAACTGAGTCTATAAAAATGTGCAACTTATTTTTCATACTATTTTTATAATTATTATTTATTACTATTTTTCATTTCAGGAGTACCTTGTATAAAGGTGTTTCCAGCGACTTGCCTGACCTCTCAGTCCTGCAAGTGGCAGAGGTGTATAAGGACTTTACCAGCACTACAGCCCCTTTAGTCACCACAATGGGGATGTCCAGTGATGTTTGGATGGTGGATTCTGCTTTCGGTAAAGTTCAGGCTGGGAGTGTTCTGTCATACCAACAGCCAGCAGCAATAACACGCAACATTACTCCCCATCAAGATGCCCCACCACGACCACCTCTGCCACTAGATGGTTACAACCTTGACCCATCTGTATGCTTATTTGTACATAGCAAACATGAACTACTGCACATGAAGTCACTGGCAGTAACTCTGGAAACGGCACACAAGATTGAGCATGCCACCAAAGACCAGAGTGCTTCGATGGATTGGCACTCCGTTAGAAAGCCACGAGTAACATCGTCCCGATTTAGAGAGGTTTGCCATGTACGGGGGCAGAGCTCTGCTGAACACTTGGCTGAAAGAATCCACAAGGGAACTCGCCAGACAGCAGACATGAAGAGAGGCCTTGAACTGGAATCTGCAGTGGTGGAGGAATACTGTCTGTTGCGTGGAGTGAACTTCTACCCTTGTGGATTCTTAATTTACCCAGATGCACCTTGGCTTGGCTCCTCTCCTGATGGTATCGTTTACGACCCCACAGAGCACCAAGTTTTTGGCCTTTTGGAGATAAAGTGCCCAAATCTAAAAAGTTATGTTGACTGCCCTTACCTGAAGCTGCAGAATGGCACAACAGAGCTAAAACAACAGCATGCTTATTACTGGCAAGTGCAAGGTCAGATGCTGATCTCGGGATTGGACTGGTGTGATTTTGTTGTGTACGCACAGGATGACATGATGATCCAGCGCATCTACAAAGACTGTAGAATGTTTAAAACCATTAGAGAGAGGGCTGACCATTTCTTTTTTTATTTCTACCTGCCAAGATCCTTAAAAATATAAAAAAAAAAAAAAATTCAAGTTGATTTACATTGTAAAAAAGTTATTTATTTACACATTTTCAGAAACACTTTATTTATTTATAATAATAAATAAGTAACACTGTATCAAAGTTATTTATATTTAAATGTTTACAGAAACACTATCAGCTATTTATATTTACATGTTTACAAAAACACTGTATCAAAGTTATTTATATTTACATGTTTACAGAAACGCTGTATCAAAGTTATTTATATTTACATGTTTACAGAAACGCTGTATCAAAGTTATTTATATTTACATGTTTACAGAAATGCTGTATTAAAATTTATTTACAGACACATTATTAAAATTGTTTACAATTAATCAACATATTTATATTCTCTACAAATAAATTCAAATTGTTCCGTCCCCTACAGCAAGTGTCTTGTCTAGTCTTTAATCCTTTGCCCATGCTTTTACCAAGGGGCCATTCTGGTAGTTTACAAGGAGGCAAGCAACAGTGTATAGCTGGTTGATGCTCCCTGTGACGGAAAGAGGGATGACTGTGTCAAACAGCTTGTGTTGTTTCACCCTGCGGATGAGACGCTCAACATGGACCCTCAGTCGAGCAATGGATTGAGTTTCCTTTACCTCATCAGCCGACATCTGTTCCCTTTTTGACAGGTAAGCAGGTCTGTAGACTTTGCATGGCACACAGTCGTCCACGAGAAAACCTTTGTCGACCATAATAGCCATGTCAGGTTTCAGCAGAGACACAATCCCAGACTGCTTGAGAAGCTCCTTGTCGCTGATGGATCCTGCATACAGGGATGACACAAAGGTGACTGCGCCATGTGGTGCCATGCCAATTAACCCCTTGAAGGTGCAGTGGGATTTATAAGAGGAGAACACTTCACTTTGAAGCAGGAGAGAGGATGGAGTTTGGCACCGCAGCTCTGTGCAGTCGATCACCACTTGTGTGTCTGGATAGTCCTGGAACTCCTTTGGCATGTGAGCCTTGACCGCTTCCTCAGACATCCAGATGCACACTGATCCAAGAACGGTATAAAGAAAATTTGCCCAGGTTGTTATAATTCGACTCACGGTGGACTGATGAATATCAAATCTGTGAGCCAGATCCCTTTGTGTCAGACCAACTGAGAGATGAACCATGAAGAGAAAAAACTCATCTATGGGCTGCAGGCATTGACCCTGTTAAAAAAAATTTAAAACTTTTTATGTGTGTTTATACATAAAGTATCATTTGTCGTATTTCAATTTTGTTTCTCCCCCCCCATAAATTCATAACACAATGTATATTGTATGTACTGTATAATATACAAAATTAGAAAGGAATGATAAATGAAAAAATATATAATTACAGATGCATTGCCTGATGCTCCACCTTCACTCCTAGTTGTAGCTGCCCTTGCTCTGGTCACACGAACCATGTTGTGGGATGCAGGTTCAATGAGTCTCCAGAATGCCATTAAGTGATTGTAAGTCACAAACCTACATAAGATGTGGGACATGTTTGAGATAATACACATCACAAAATGACCAACAGTTTTATCTTACTTTTAGACTGTATTGTAGCTTACTTGTATAGTATACGGATATACTGACATGTAAATAAAATATCTACATGGACATACTGTATTATGCAAAGACCAGAAAATTATAATACAGCATCCTAATAATGATATAATGTAATATTATTTATAAGTTTTAAATCTTACCTAGTGTAGAACCGTATGTCATCGTCTGATGCAGCAAATCTGCCCAAGCAAAATCTCTGACGGACAGACAGTTCTTCCACCTGTTTCCTCAGTTGTTCCACTTCCTTTCTGAGATCATCAGTCTGATCTAAAGAAAGATCGACAGCCGCAGGAACGGGAAATGAACAATAATCATGCTCCTGATGCTGGAGGTCCACAGGCACAGGATCTTCGTTCAGTGGAGGAGAAACTTCTCTCCTCTGCCATGTCCCGGTGCGCCTTGATGCTGAAGTGGAGTAGTTGTTCCACTCAAACAAAGTGGGCACTGCACCTTTCTTCAGTAGCCGGCGTCCTGTGGGAGTCGATGGCTCGATCAAATCATCACTCTTGAAGTGACGACTGCAGACTCTTGTGTTAGTAGTGATATTAAAATCCTCACGTCGGATATAATGAATCCATTTTTTACTTATTTCCTTGTCCAAAGGAAAAGTATGGAAACTAACCACTGAATTAAACCTTGAGGATGTGTCACATAATGGGACACAGCAATACATAGACGTTGCACCTTCACGCCGAAGGCACTTGAAGCTTCTTGAACTCATTAATAAAATGTTATATTTTAATATAGTATACTAAAATGTTGTTACTACAGTTAATAAAATATATAATATAAAATAATTATTAGTAATCACTACAGGGTTCCTACGCGGTTTGGAAAAGTATGGAATTTGATTTGAGTAATTTCCAGGTCTGGAAAAGTATGGAAAAAATAAATCAGAGTATGGAAAAATATTTATGTTTCCAGACTATTGTTCCTATAGTTTTCTAAAATATAAAATTAAGAATTTCTAAATATAAATCATACAATCAGAGTTTTTTCAAGGTGTTTGGAGGCACAAGCTGCCTGCGCTGCCAAAAGATCGGTTCTCTTTCATAGGTAAACTCAACGCTGCGTTGAACGCATCGGGAACGCCCACTGCGTGACCGATGTCTGAACCGATATAGAATCACGCCAATTCATTGGCTGATGGCGCGACGCCGTCTCTGACGCAATCACGTCGTCAGCTCATACTGGCAAACGCGCCATCCACTCCTCTGATTTCTCTGCCTTCACGAAGTGGTTTACATTACCCTTCGTTGTTGCGATTTTCTGGCCCAACTTATCTTCTGCGATCATTCATCTGCACTTCGGCGACTGCCTCAGTGGAACTTTGTTCCCCTCGCAGTGAAGTGCCATGGAGTTTCGCCACTGTCAACCGCCGTGCGCGCATTTCATCGCTCGCGAAGTCCCTCACAGTAAGTGCATTAAGTGCTTGGGGTTTTCGCATGCACGTGACACAGTTTACGGGACCTCGAAATGCAAGATTTGCGAGGATTTCCGTCTCATAACCCTCCGCTCTCGGCTTGAGGATTGTGAGAGGGAATCCTCCATTTCCTCCCATCGCGCATCGAGCACCTCCGCGGCCCCTCGTGAGATCGCGGCCTCTCGTGAGGCCACGACCTGGGGTTCGGATGTCGAGCTCGAGGAGATAGAGAGTGAGCAGACAGGCCTCGCCCTTTTCTCTCCCGAGCGCGTGCGCGCGAATTCGCCAGTCGAATTCTTGCATGATTTTCTGTTTCCTGGCCCGAGGGCACGTGATACCGTTTCCTTCGGGCTGGATGATATTCTGCACACAGCAGCCTCCGATTTCGGGCCTGCTTTAGCAGATGCGCTCCCGCCTAGCGGCCAGGAGACGCGCCTACTCTGAGCTTGTGGACGTGCTTTCGCACGCCACAGAGAAGCTCGCGCTGGATTGGCCCGATGAGCCCCGCGAGTCCCGAGCTTCGAAACTCGACGAGCGGTTCCTCAGCGGTGCACATTCTGAACTTTCCCTAAGCCTGAAAGGAGGAAGCTGCCATTTCTCAGCTATCTGCATCGAGAGATCTCCGGATCCTGGAAGCAGCCATTTTCCTCCCGCCTTACTAACGCGGCGGCCGCTGACTTCACCAACCTCGTGGGTTCTGTGGAGCAGGGTTACACCGCCATGCCGGTGGTCGAGGATACTTTGGCCTCCCATCTTTCACCCTCTTTGGCTCCTTCCTGGAAGTCCCGCCCCCTCCTCCCTTCCAAGCCGTGTAGGACCACTTCCGCTCTTATCGGGAAGTCCTACATCGCGGCCGGTCAGGCAGGTATGGCCCTCCACACGAAGGCCTACCAGGCGGACGTCCTGAAGCAGATGGATGAAGGGACCGGCTTGACTCCTGAAGCCGTGAAGGAGCTACGCAGAGCCACTGACTTGGCTCTGAGAGCCACCAAGCACACCGCACGTGCCGTGGGGCGCTCTATGGCGGCTTCGGTAGCCGCAGAACGCCATCTGTGGCTCAATTTGACCGAGATCCGTGAGAGGGAGAAGGTTGTTTTCGATGGACGCACCCATCTCACAATCTGGGTTATTTGGGGAGGCGGTTAGCGCTGTAGTGGATAAGTTCCGCTCGGCCAAAACGCAGACGGCTGCTCTCAAGCAATTCATGCCGAGGAGATCAAGGGACTATTCTACTCCCTCCTCCTCTGTGTCTAGGGAGCAGTCGCTCCCCAGAAAGGCGGTGGAGCCCAGGCCACGCGCCCTTCCCCCACTACGGTTTGGGGAGCCCGTGGCCGGTCTTTTCCCCGCCAACAACCACACAAGCGGGTTAACCTGAAGCGGCCCAACAGGCCTGCCGCTTCGGCTAATCCGGGTTGTTCCTGACCTTCGGGTCGGAATTAGGAGAGCCGTTTCACAGTTACGGGGCGAGGTCAGACCGCGGAAGCGTTTCTGCCCGCCCCGAATGTGCTCTCCTCACTTAAATCTGTCACAGCCACCCTTCGAGGCTTGGTGTGCAGATCTAGTTCACCCTCATTTTTACTCGGGCTGGCAGTTGGGGGACGCGTCCGTCTTTCCCCCTTTACAGCTCATCCATTCGCCACCAGCATGTTAGGAGACACAGCTGTTTCTCTCCTGCAGTGTACGGAACCCATGCCTGCCACCCGTCTGTCCAGCACTTCTCTCTCCATCATCGTGAACAAGGACGCCAAGGGCTCTCCTTCACGGTGGAGGGTGCCGCTGATTCAAGGCCTTCTCGACACCCCATCTCAGGTATGTCTTCCCTTACACGACACTCTGCTTCCTCTATCGCACTTCCTTCACGAATGGGAGCGTCTACCGTGGGTATCGCTGTGGGTTCTCCGCACAATTCAGTCCGGCTAGACTCTTCAGTTTGGGAGAAATCCCCCCTGCTTCGACGGGGTTCACCTGACAGTAGTAAACAGCGCCTCCAAGGCCTCTGTTCTACAACAGGAACTTTCCTCCCTCCTACAGAAAGGAGCAATAGAGGAAGTACCGCAGATGGACGTCGAACGAGGGTTCTTCAGCCGCTACTTCCTCGTTCCAAAGAGGGACGGCGGCTTGAGGCCTATTCTGGATCTACGGCGTTTTAATTTTTCCCTCTACAAACGGAAGTTCAAGATGCTGACGATAAAAACCATCATTTTCACATCCAGGTCGTTCAAAGACACAGGAGGTTCCTTCGGTTTGCCTTTGGAGGGAAGGCTTACCAATACAAGGTCCTGCCCTTCGGCCTGGCTTTGGCACCGAGAACGTTTACGAAATGCATGGATGCTGCACTGGCCCCTTTGAGGCTCCAGGGCATTCGTGTACTGAACTATCTGGACGATTGGCTCATTCTGGCTCACTCCAGGGAGCTAGTGAGTCGTCACAGGGATAAAAACCATCATGTCTCAGGTCCAGGAGGGGGACTGGTTTGTCACCATCGACCTAAAGGATGCGTATTTTCACATCCAGGTCGTTCAAAGACACACAGGAGGTTCCTTCGGTTTGCCTTTGGAGGGAAGGTTTACCAATACAAGGTCCTGCCCTTCGGCCTGGCTTTGGCACCGAGAACGTTTACGAAATGCATGGATGCTGCACTGGCCCCTTTGAGGCTCCAGGGCATTCGTGTACTGAACTATCTGGACGATTGGCTCATTCTGGCTCACTCCAGGAAGCTAGTGAGTCGTCACAGGGATATTGTTCTCGGCCACATCCATTCTCTTGGCCTCAGGATGAACGCCAAGAAGAGTGTGCTCCTCCCATCTCAGTGAAACCTGTTTCTAGGGGTTCGTTTTGATTCCGTTCAGATGCAGGCCCGTTTGGCTCCTGCCCGGATACCCGATCTTACAGCATGTCTGGCCCGCTTCAAGCTAGGCCATCATGTCTCTGTAGGTACCTGCCGCAGGCTGTTGGGCCTCATGGCAGCGGCCTCCCCTGCGTTGCCCCTAGGGTTGCTTCACATGAGGCCGTTCCTTTGGTGGATGAAGGAGCTGAGGTTACACCCCACTGTACCAGCTACTCGCCTTATCAGGGTGTCGCGCAGTTGCTGTCGACACCTTTTAATGTGGCGAGACCCCGTTTTTCTCCGGAGCGGGGTGAGAATGGGTGCGATCCACCGCCGCCATATGATCACGACGGACGCATCAATGACAGGCTAGGGCGCAGTCTTCGAAGGCAGACCAGCGAGCGGGGAGTGGAAGGAAGAGTTCCTCTCTTGGCATATAAACTGCCTGGAACTCAGGGCTGTCTTCCTGGCTTTGAAGTATTTTCTCCCCGTTCTCGGGGGGGTATCATATCATAGTCAGGACGGACAATATGGCGGTTGTGTCCCACATAAACCGTCAAGGAGGTTCACGGTCGCGCACCCTGGACAGGCTTGCGCGCCATCTTCTCCTTTGGTCCCAAGACAAGTTCCTCTCTTTGAGGGCGGTTCAAGTTCCGGGAATACTGAACCTTGCGGCCGATTTTCTGTCGAGACAGAAGCTCAGGCCGGGGGAATGGATGTTGAACCGTCAGACGGTATCCCAGATCTGGGATCTGTTTGGCAAAGCGGAGGTGGACCTTTTTGCTTCTCAATCTGAGAGATTTCAGTCCCTTACATATCCTTTAAATATCTTAATTTGTGTTTTGAAGCTAAAAGTCTTATGAGTTTGGAATGACATGAGGGTAAGTAAATGATTTAATTTTGAGTAAACTAACCCTTTAATTTTTTTTTGTGACTGATTTTGCAATTTTGTTTTTATGTATGTTACAGTCACAAAAGGCATAATTTTAATGTAGCATTGCTAAATATTTTATTTATAATTATTTGTTAAACAGTGTTTACGAGTATGCTTTACCTAACAGCCAATGAAGCAGTCAAAGGACTTTAGCTCTATTTTCTAGTTGCCTGGTAATTTGTACATGAACATCCCTTCTATTTTCTTGGGGTTGAAGGTTTACAGTTATTTACCTGACAAGAATGAATAACATTGCACTGTTTTAGCATTGCAGTTTTAATAAAATGCTGTGTGTTGAACTTGACTGGGTTTGATGTTAATTGACTTGTATGAGCTACAGTAGCTAATTTTTTTCTGCAATTATTTGGCAACATAATAGCATACATAGAGATTCTGTAAAATACATGTTAGCAGTTGAATTTTAAAACCATTTATCAGAAGTTAATTATGGTAGGAAAAGTCTGGAAAAGTATGGAATTTTGAAATGGAAATTGTGTAGGAACCCTGTCACTAGAGAATCGAAAATTTGACAGAAAGACCGCGCTATTACCACAACTTGCTAACAGAGATCGCTAAACTGGAAGCTTGCGTACAACTGAGATTTTAGAAACTGAGAAACACGTAGGCGGTGGGCCGTGCATAGAGTCCATTGTGAAAATGCTGGGGCAAGCACAACACTGCTCCTCCGAGTCCTCCGCTTATTTTCAAAATAAAAGTCCCGATCTCACTCAACAATAGAAAATGATTTTCACTTGACATTTACATATTTTTTTCAGCTTCCCCATACCTTTGACATCAAATATATGTAAAATAAAAACCTGTATATGGAAAATAAACTTTTTTCTTCCCAAACCAAAATACCCAAAATGTGTACATACTTTAGGGTGTCACACATGCACTGATGTCACTTCAGCCGAACAAACCGAAAGCGAAAGAAGGATCAAACTCAAACTTAAGTCCTAATGGTAAGTTCATGAATTTCTTATAATGTTTTTTGGATTTTTAACAGGTTATCATTTCATACTTCATATTTACACTACGATTATATACAAAGTGAGATCATTTGCATAGTGAGAAATTCATAGCTCTGGCTTTTCTTTCCATTTTCACAACAGAAACATTTAACAACAGCTTTATATTCTATAAAACCTAGTGTAACCTGAAAGCTTCAGGTGTGCTGATACAATTAAACTGTGAAATATTTATGTATTAAGGGTTTGTAGCCTACTGCTAATTTATTCTCATTTAATTTGGACTGCGTGCATCTTAAAGACATCAAACACTTTTTTCTCAATAAGAGCTAGGTATTATATCAACTGTAATATTGACTTTATATATCAATATATTTTCAAAAACAATATAGTATAAGACAGTACTATTTATATTGATAAAGCAGCTTGATATTATGTGCATCTGCAAAATACTGAGGACACAAAGTGAGCTGCTGCAAGAAAGTGCACGATCCAAATTTTCCTAAACATGATACTTACTGTATATCAAGCGCTTCAAAAAACATGTAAGTGTATGGTTTAACTGTCTTTCCCTGTCAGGGACTTTGTGTATTGATTCTAAGATACGTGTCAAACTTCGGTCCTGGAGGGCCATTGTCCCGCTATTTCCTGAATTCTGCCCAAGTTTTCAAGTGAGCATGAAGACCACAAACAAGCATAAAACTTATCATTACCCTGATGGAACACACATGTATGTTGTAAAAATGTAAGTGTTTACAGAGGCTTTATTTTAATTTTCAATAAATTTTATTTTAAAATTAACTTATAAAAGGCTTTATTTGCCTCATGCCAATATCTGTTGTGGAAAATGAATTGACAAAAAAAAACCTGTTTGAAGTCTAATGTAGACACAGATACTCTACTAGATACAGTGCCCACTAGAGGTCTTCCTCTAAAAGTAACAGTACATACTGTAACGACTGTAGTACAGGTTAATAGTGACTGTAAGCAACATCAGATAATGTCTATGTCAAAGCAACAGAAGACAGATTCTTAATGAAACAGACAAGTGAATATTTATTATGGGAAATAAATGACAATTATAAATATAAATTAATACATTTGTTTACTCTGGTCTCAGTAAGCGATTGTCCACAAAGAAAAGTACATGTAGGCGAATGATGAAAGATGTACAGCCAGTTTACTACAGTATACGTGCACAGACAAGAAAGCCTATGATATATCTCTGTCCTCACTGGTTACGAGTCACTGTTTTTTTTAATCAATTTCAAGACATTGACATTTATGTTCCCCTTCAGAAGCCTGTGGTCGGGTTCATTTTCTTTACAAAGGCTGTTGTCTGTTATCCACTAAATGAAAGCTATATTCACATTTACCTATGCATAAAATGGAAGAAATGCTTGCTGAAATATGCTGTCTTTCTGTGTATCAAATACTGAAATCGTGTCAAGTATTTCATTCATTCTATGAAATCAGTTACAATACACTTGGCAGTGCTTAGGGGTCATGTTCTAAGGGCAATGAAACCAATTTTGGGGCTCCACAAGGATTAACACTTAAAGGTGCAATAGGTGATTGTCTTCAGAAAAAAAAAATTGTTATGCTGGGTGAAAGTCTCTTTGTATCCCGATAGCAATCATTAAGTTAAGTTGTCTAAATGTATGTACATATATATATTTATATATTTTGTGGAAGGCTTGGACCAAGAAATGTTCGTCCAATCAAAACGCTCATTCCGAGCAGTTTTTATTGACTTTCCTACCTCCCTGTCAACATGTATTGGCATACCTCTGCACACCCTGTTCGTGCAGACATGATACATCATCCGCACGTTCACACGCTGTGCATACAGAGCAAATACAGGAATGAATGGAAGACAAAATTAATGAAACGATACATTTGTGCAAGAAACTGAACATTATTTACAACATTATTACCTGTAACCCAGAGCCTCAGGCAGGTCTGGAGTGATGTTAGCTTTGCAAATTAATCATTCTCTTGAACAGGTTCTTTTTAGTGAACTTTTAGAAAACTACAAATCGTTAATATTAGAAACAGGTTAACAAATTCATGTGTGTATGCACATGTTGTGAATTCGCAGGCACTTTGTGTGAGAAGTTCTCCTATTTATTTTATTGCTTTATTATTATCTTTCATGATTCTTAGTGAATGACACACAATATTATTTGTTTCTTTAAATATAGTGAATAATACATCAATACAGAGATGTTTAAAAACTCTTAATTGCTGCCATATTTTATCTGCTTGTTCATTTACAAATAGTTCCTTATTTATTTTTGGTAAGTGTCTTCTTCATGTCCAACAGCAGTGAGTCGGTGAAGGACAATGGCATCATTTGAGCAGCATTGTGACACAATGGATGAGCAGGAAGATGAAAAGTCAAACAAAAGCAAGGTAATAAAGTAAATAATATCAGTAATTACATTTCCAAAATGACAACTTCAACATTAATCTTTGTTTGTATTCCAGTCAATGCTCACACTGGAGTCCGTGTTTATCTGAATGCTCAGACAGGAGCAACTGTAGATGCTCCTGTACTTGTTGGAAACACCATTGAATCACTAACTGTCAACTACATTGATGGAAACGGTACTAGCACAATACAGTAGCTTTCGAGACACACTGCTTGTTTAGCAGTCAGTTAATAGCTTGATAAGTAAAATAATGCTCAGCGAATGTGTACCCTATTCTTATTAAAGTTCTTGTAAAATTAGATTTCTCTTACTCTTCAGTTAAATAATGATTGCTTCTCAGTCCCTCTCAGTCATCAATGGTCTGCCCAGATATATGAAGTATTGTCATGTGAATAGAGTCATATGCTAAATTGACTTTAGCATATGTTTAATAATTGCCTTTATTGAGCAGTTTACATAATTTATACATTGCGTAGAAAAGCATAAGAGTAGTTTCTTACTCGTTAATGCAGTTAGAATAAATAATATAACCTTGAATAAAGAAAAACAGGAACATTGCATATAGGAATTAAAGGACAAGATACATACATAATTTGAAAAATAAATCCTTATAAGGCAGTTTTGGAAAAATACAAAGGAGGATATTAACATTTCTTCACTCATACATGTTCTCTATGGTCACTGAACATAAATGAAGTGAATGGTCACTCATACACCCAGGAAGAGAATAACAGGGAGGGTTGTAAGAGAACTAAATCTCACATTTAATTTTATGCTCATATTGTTCATAGGTAGACATGCTTTAGCTACAGTATTGTGATGCCATATTTTGTTTCATGAACAGTATCTGTATATTTTGCCTCACATTTTTTACTTCCATCATCTTTTCTCTTCTCACAGAGCAAAAAATCTCAGAGACAGAGATGACAGAAAAACAAGGTGCAGTCTTATAAGTTGTATTCAATACAGTTTTTTTTCAATCACAATTTTCACTTTTTAAATCTCAGTTACTGTAAGATTATCTAGGGCTTTTAAATCTGCCCTGTAATGACAATGGTTGGAAAGATTAGAGTTTGGAGCAGATCTAACCAGACAGCACCACTGACCTCCTTAACAGCCAAAAGCTTAAGCCAACCACCATATGTGACCAGCAATGATCATGCCAGTATACCTTATATACAAAGACATTGTGAATTCCAGTTGTTCCTGAAGCCCTATCCTCTGTACTCTGAGTTAACAAACTAGGCATTGAAAACAGTAAATGTGTCTGAATGACTTGATATGAATGCTTACATACATGAGAGCCATCTTGTGGCTATTTCTGTCATGCAAGCACAGCTCCTATCTCTTTGAATGGGGAAACATCAAATTCTCCAAAGCTGTTCACCAACATTACACATAAATTTGAAATCAGCAATGAAATCTGACAACAAGAGTCTCATAAAATGTGTTTCCTATGCTCAAATAGCATTAAGACTCATTCTTAAGAGCACATGTCAGAACACTGACTGTTTCTACAGAGCTTCTAAGTGCAGCTGCAATGAATTTTTCAATTAGCAGTTGTCTATTTTATTTAGAAACGAGACTATTCCACCATATTGCGCATTGCATGTATTATATGTGCGCCAACTTTTATATATTAAAAGTATTTGATATTACTTTCAAAAGTAATTTAATTACAATATGTTGAATGAATTCTGAAGAGATCATGCTGATGTAAATCTTTGTCATGTTTCTTTAAAAAAATACTTATTTATTTTGGCATTTACCTATGTTTTATTAACCTAATCATATTTTATTAATGCAGATTTGATTCTGAAAAAATTCTTGGAAAATCACAAATCCTTCATGAAGAAAAAAGCAGAGTGTATTTTTGAGGGCATAGAAGAAAGTGAAGTACATCTCAAGGATGTTTACACCGAACTCTTCATCAAAGAGGGAGATATGAAAGATGTCAATCAGGAACATGAGATTTTGAAGATTGATGATGCGTTCAAAACCAAAAAAACACAGGACAAACCAATCAAATGCAATGATATATTTACTGAACTGAGGAAAAACAACGAGGAAAAGATTGTGCTGACCAAGGGCATCGCTGGCATTGGAAAAACTGTCTCTGTGCACAAGTTCATCCTGGACTGGGCAGAAGGAGAAGCCAATAAGGATATACACTGTGTGTTCCTGCTTCCATTCCGAGAGATTAACTTAATGACAAATGAAGATTTCAGTCTCCACGAACTTCTGCTGGAATTTTATTCTGAACTGAAGGACCTGGAGAAAACAAAGCTGTATAAAGACTGCAATTTAGCATTTATATTTGATGGACTTGATGAGAGTCGTCTGCCTTTGAATTTTAAATGTAGATCACTGAACACTATTGAGAAAAAAGCATCTGTAGATGTGCTGTTTATAAGTCTGGTGAAAGGCAAGCTGCTTCCGTCAGCTCTCGTCTGGGTGACCTCACGACCAGCAGCAGCCAATCAGATCCCTCCTCGGTGTGTAGGTTTGTTCACAGAGGTGCGAGGATTCACAGACCAACAGAAGGAGGAGTACTTTAGAAAGAAAATCACAGATGAGAGTCTGGCCTCCAGAATCATCTTACAAATTAAGACGTCTCGTAGTCTCTACATCATGTGCCACATTCCTGTGTTCTGCTGGATCACAGCCACAGTACTTCAGGAAATTCTCATTGGGAACAATGCAGAGAATATCAGCACAACACTCACCGAAATGTACATTCACTTCCTGATAATACAGATGAACATGAAGGGTCAGAACATGATGATCAAGAAGAAAGAGAATGTGCAAAGCACTTACAATTAAATAGAGATATGATTTTGAAGTTAGCCAAGCTAGCGTTTGAAGAGCTGAAGAAGGAAAACATTGTGTTCTATGAGAAAGATTTGAAAGCATGTGGTATTGATGTGAAAAAAGACACTGAGTTCACAGGAATGATTGCTGAGATCTTTAAGAAGAAAGTTGGATGGCATGTGACAAAGGTCTTCTACTTTGTGCATCTGAGTGTTCAAGAGTTCCTCGCTGCAGTGCATGTGTTCCTCTGTTACCTGAACAAGAACATGCAGGAGCTTCAGTTTTTCTTTGATGAGCCAGAAGAAAGTATCACATTGCAGGAGCTACTGCAGAAGGCTATTGCTAAAGCCATGAAGAGTCAGAGAGGACATCTGGACCTGTTCTTGCGGTTTCTGATGGGCATTACACTAGAATCCAGTCAAAATCTGTTCGAAGGCCTGATCACACACACTGAAGACACCTCAAAGAGCATCAGACAAACAATTAATTACATTAAACGAGTGCAAGACGACTTCATTATCTCAGATGAAGCTTCAGTCAACCTATTTTACTGCTTACTTGAGCTAAAAGATCATTCGTTATATGAGGAAATCCTGAGATACGTCAGTTCAAATGAACATCTAGAAAGAAAACTCATCTTCAATGTGCACAGTGCTGACCTACATACTACTTATGTCAGAGAAGGTGCTGGATAAGTTCAACCCAAAGAGGTTTACGTCCTTACAAGAAAATTACAGGAGACTTGTTCCAGCTGTGAGAGGCTGCAGAAAAGCCCTGTGAGTAATTTCACTGACTGTTGTTTGATCAAATATTTTATTCTACATCACTAGACAATAAAATGTCAAAATAGTATGTAAAATATTGCTGTCCTGATTATGAAGGGTACAGTACGTTATTGTAGAAACACTGAACATCAGAAAATAATCAGCATGCATTTTCTGTTTGGCAGATTTGATGGCTGTGGTCTTGATGAAACATGCTGTGAAACTGTATCTTCAGCCCTCCAATCTTCAAACTCCCATCTGACAGAGCTGGACCTCAGTAGCAATGACCTGCAAGACTCAGGAGTGAAACTGCTTTATGGTGGACTGAAGAGTCCACACTGTCAACTGAAAATACTGAGGTTTGACATTCACAATAACTGAATCACTGTGTTCCTGTGGCTCAGTGGTAGAGCATTGCGTTAGCAGCGCAAAGGTTGTGGGTTCAATTCCCAGGGAACAGGAGGCAGTGGCGTAGTGCAAATCCAACACTCCAGAGCTGACCCTGAGGGGTTTTTTGGGCCTTGGAGGTGTTTTGACATGCCCTCGCAATTGTGCTTAGTTCAATTACTAATATTATTTTAATGGATAAATCTGCTTATGTATTTAGGACAAATGTGCAGTCCAGATTATAAACCTGATCGCATGTAAATCAACTGAGATGCTGTTAAAAAACGTTCTCAAAAAATAATAGAGGACTTTAAATGCCGGTTTCTCTCTTTATTTTGTTCCCAAGCTAGTAAAGTGCATCGTGTCCACTTGTGCAAAAATAGGAAAAAGGGAAAAAATCTTTGAAAGTCATACAAAAACTTAATTTTCAAGAATATCTATGCATAAGCCCGGCCCTAGTCGTGTGTGTGTGTGCGCATCCAACAACTCTCTGCCTTGCTGTCACATCAAAGTAAATTAAAATCTTTTGTTTTTTTTAAAGGGGTCATATGACATTGTTAAAAAGAACATTATTTATAGTGTAATGCAATGTGTTTATGTGGTTTAAAGTTAAAAAAACACCTTATTTTCCACATACTGTACATTATTGGTGCTCCTCTATGCTCCACCTTTCTGAAACGCATCGATTTTTACAAAGCTCATCTTTCTGAGAAGCGAGGTGTGATCTAATTGGCCAGCTATCCAGTGTGTTCTGATTGGCCAAATACCTCAAACGTGTAACAGAAATGTTACGCTCTTACAGTATTGTGATGCCGTGTCATGGTGTGATGAGACAAAAACAATAAAACCCATTATAAACAAGGGATTTGTTGCATCCAGTGGGGACATAATTACTAATTATAATGACTTATACTGTCTTTTTACCATGTCTGCATTTGTGATCGGAGAAACAACAATCAACAAGCGCTACTCTACACTGCTCTAAACTTGTGTTTGAATAATTGGTGGCAAATTTTTTAAATATGAAAACGTACTTACAGGCTGTGAGTCAGAAGCGCCAGACTGTCCTTGCAAAGTTGGAATTGCCCCACATTATAGAAACAGCTGGCATTGTAGGCCACTTTATAGAAACAGCTGGCATTGTAGGCTACTCTCCCAGGTTCAGGAAATAGTTCTCTGTAAAATGCGCTGCACACACTCTAATAGTTGGATTGATCTGTTCTGGAACAGTGTTGTAAATGCAACTTAACCACTGATTTCTAGTTGTCCTCATTTGGAAGCCCAAACAAAGTAGTTTCGCTTTCACATCGAAACACTGTCTCCAGGACATGGTGCCGGCGGCAGCTATAATAATACAGTGAGAATAAAAATCACGCCCTCTTTCTTTGCATATACATTTGGGCGGTGTAATGCAAATCGTCCTACACAGTGACTTTGACGTGTTTAAATGAGCTGTTTTAGGAGGGCGTGGACAAGTCTTAACTTTTATAAAGAATATCTCTTTTGGTTTGAGACTTTAGTCTTTGCAACTTTAGGGATCTTATCTATGCATGAACAGCTTGTAAAGAGAAAGGAAAACTTGAAAGGCAGCACATATTTGCACTAAGTGCAAATAGCGATGGATTCTATTTACACTAAGTGTAAATAGTGATAGATGCTCTTTACACTAAGTGCAAATAGCGATAAATGCCATTTACACTAAGTGTAACTAGCAATTATATTATATTTACACAAAGTGCAAATAGCAATAAATTATATTTATACTAAGTGAAAATAACAGTACTTTTTAACAATATGCTATTTACACTAAGTGCCAATAGCTTTATTTACACTGTTAAAATAGCAAGATTTTCTGCTATTTATACTGTTTATTGCAAATAGTGGCACTTCAGAATTGTAGTACATTATAAAACAGTATGCAATAATAATTGAGTGTAAATTCTAATCTTAATTCAAATTATTAAATGGATGCCACCTTATTGGGTAAATAAAGCCCTCCCTACACCTATCCTAACCCTAACCGATACTTTATTTTCAACTTTTTGATTATTTTCTTCATTTTTATTGAAAATAAATGCCTTTCCAATGCGATTTTAAAAGGGAGAAAAAAAGTTCGGTAAAAGGAGGGTTCGAACTCGGGTCGATCGTGTCAAGAAGCACGAGCCTTACCATCTACACCACTGAAACTGATGATGAACAAGAGTCTTTTTTTCAGCGTTGACTGTCCCAATCACACGTTGGTGGGCAGAGTTAGTGTAAATAGCCACAGCCAATAAGGCGAACTATTTTCACTTAGTGTAAATAGACACTCCGAACTTGAAATCGCATCATATGACCTCTTTAAAAAAACAATAATGTGTCCATGTTTGAGTAGCTCTGTGACACTAATAAACACATTGATATGGCTGTTTTGTTCTCTCTTCACAGGCTACGTGGCTGTAATCTCACTGTTCAGTCCTGTGAAAGTTTGTCATCAGCTCTACAATCCTCTGTCCTGAGAGAGCTGGACCTGAGTAACAATGACCTACAGGACTCTGGAGTGAAGCTTCTTGCTGATGGACTGAAGAGTCCAAAATGTCAGCTGGAAATTCTTAGGTTTGATTTGAAACAGCTTTTTGCATGAAGTTAATCATTAAAAATCACATTAAGTTTAATTAAAATATAACATTTATATTACTGTATTTTTCTTGTTCAGATTTTCCATTTGTAATCTCACTGCTCAATCTTGTGAGAGTTTGTCATCAACCTCCTGTCTGAGAGAACTGGACCTGAGTAGCAATGACCTGATGGATTCAGGTGTGAAGCTGCTTTCTGACGGATTGAAGAGAAACTGTAATCTGGAGATACTGAGGTAAATTGTTTTCCACAAATATTTTTTTTCCAATTGTTTTCCAAATATCTTCCCAAATCTGAAATAAGAATCTTTAGAAGAAGCTTTAAGGTTTCCCACGGTTTTACTAAATATTATAAATGAATTCATATTTTTTATACTTTATAAAATTAATAAAAGATATTAAGGTATGATATTAATATTGTAATTTTACTGTACATTTTTTATGTAATACATATGGATAAAATTTTTATTTAAAAATTGTGTACACATTCACTCTTATTTGTAATTGCCTAATATGCTGAAAATGACTATTTGAATCTAGTTGGATATTTTGTGCCACCGGATACTACTGATATTACTTTATTGTTTGCTGTGAACAGTAAAGCTCTGCCTTCTTGATTTAATGGTTATTTCAATCAAATTGACCTCTTAGAACACTGAGCCCTAAAAAATTGGTCATTTGAATGACTTAACTGATGAGTGCATAATGGAGGTCAGCAGAGCAGCATGAAGAATATCAAATATTGAGGTAACAATTTGGCAGTGATCAAAATAGAGCAAGTTATCTTTTGAAAGTAACTGGTGCTTCAATTAATATTTGTATCAACTGCATCGTTTCGCCTCTAGGTGGCAACAAGTCTCTGTTAAAAATGTATCTCTCACTGAATTGTCATTCAAGAGATTCATTCAAAAACACTGATTCAGCCAGTAAAAAACAAGAGAAGTATTTATGAGTGAGTCATTGAATCATTCATTCACAATGCTTTTTCATAACTTCAATATTACAACTGCTGCTGCATGTGCAAAATGTATTCGGCAGCTTTTGACCAATAAGTGTCACTTTAACCACACATTTCCACAAGTTATCAGATGAACATATCAATGCGCATTTTCAGGAGTAGCAGTCAGCTTTGTCTTGTCAATGGACTAGATTTGATGACACTTAATGGATCATCTAAGAAAATATCTTGGTTACGTATGGAACCCTTGTTACCTTAAGGCAGGAACAGAGATGTTACATTTGTACTGATGCATGGTGTCTCACTTGGGAGCCCTATCACTTCAGAGAAGTAAAAGAAACAGCCAATGCAGGGCTCTAGAGTGCGACCTAATTTCTCAAAGGTGCGACTAAAAAAAATCTGAGGTCGCACAGTGCGACCAGCTGTTCGAGAAAAAAAAATGCCTCCGGACTCTGAAAGTCTCCCTGTGGTTCAACAACAGACTCACATTAGGCCCATACCGTGGTCTAAACCAATCAGAGATAGTGAAGGGCGGACCCCCCTCTGATTGGCCTTGGTCCAGATATTTCTGTATGCGTGTGTAAGTTTGAAAATGCGCGTGCTGCTGCAGTCAGACAGAGATAGAGGTGAGTAATAGAGATGCACGCAGTGTTGCCAACTTAGCGACTTTTTTTCCAAAAAAGCGACTAGTGACAAATCTAGTGACTTCTTGGACAAACTTTAGCGAATCTCTGTGATCGTTGGTACTGCTGCAACAGCGAGATCAGTATGCACATAGCTCTTTCTTTGCATCTCCTCTGTTCAGTGAACATTTGAGAGGAGCGGCTGTTCAGTTAAAATATATATTATTGCTTCTCTGAGTTTACATGCAAATATAGCCGAAATCACAGAACAGGAATTGTCTTTGTCTTGTCTTATATTGTGTATTATTTGATTTCATCAGACAAAGGCTCAATAAAATTATAAATTAGGATTTTTGTGCAGACTAACTTCTTGGAAGGGAGAGCTGGTTATGTATTCTTAAAGGGATGTGTTTCAGTCACTATTTCATATTTATCCCGTTGACTGACAAGAGAAACAGTAAAATATATAAAGCAAAACAGTTTTATTGAGAATTTGGCTGCATTAAAATACAGTATGAGCACAGAGAGACAATTAGACAGAAAAGGTTTTTTTTTCTGTAAATATATATTTTTTCATAATGTTTAGTGAAATTATTTGGTAGTCTGAGGTGGGATGGGGGCGCCGGATTTTTTTATAGGTTTAAGGGGGGGCATGACTAAAGGAGTTTGAGAACCACTGCACTAGATCATCCCTTCATTCAGACACAGTGGAAGATCTGATAAGATTCAGTGTAGAGGGGTCAAGTCTGGAAGATTTTGATGCTAGAGAGAGTGTGGCCAGCTGGTTTAGCCGAGGCCAAAGATCAAGAAGGCCAAACTACAGGAGTTGGCCATCCGAGGGGCATGTGACTGCAATGGAGGATAGTCCATAAGACATTGAGCCATGAGATGTTCAGTTTGACACCCTTAAAATACTTACTTTAGATTTAATTTTTATTTAATTAAACTTGAGATGTTTTAAGTTTAAATCTCTGCTCAGTGAAGCACTTTCAGCACCAACTCTTTTTCAGTAAGTTACCTTTCTTGCAGAATTGTGCTTCAAATAAAGAACTTTATGTTGACCAGATTGTTAGTTAATCGTTTACTAGTCAATATTGCCTATATGAAAATTTGGGTGCACCTAACATTTGTGCTGGTGCACCAGTACAACCAGTGCAAAATGTTAATCTAGAGCCCTGCAATGAATATTGGTTAGTTTAATGTTCTTGTCTGTCCACTCCCATTACATACGGGTATGTATGATGACAGGGTGCATCCACACTTCAGATTAATGTTGAGGAGCTCAGAGCATGTCTCAGCCATTCAGTGGGTAGTTCAGGGTTGTGGCAGAAGGGATGTAATCCATTCCCTCTTTCAGGGAATAAGGGTTACAAACATTACTTTCAGTCAGTCACACTTGATGTTACATTGATACTGACATATGGAGTCCCTATGGAAAGCACCACAACCACTGAATTTTGTTATGAAATTTGGCGATGCAAGTGCTGGCAAGCAGGAGCATTCCTAGACAGTTGCAGTCGAACAACGTAACCTTCCCAACACCCCAAGTAAACCATATAATCCATTGCACCTATTTAAAGGGGTAGAAAAGACAGAACTTACTATAGGGAATGTTTTAGGTGTTCCTTCTTTCTTTTTAAGAAAGGTGTCATAGGTGTTAGGTGATGAGTTTTTGGCTAAAGGTCTACATTTAAAGTCACACCAGAGGTGTTCAGCTGGGATTAGGAATTGGCTTTCTGCAGACCAGTCAAGTTCTTTCACACTGACTGAATCAATCATTTATTTTCGAACCTTGCCTTATACACAGAGGCATTGTCATGTTAGAATAGAAACGGGTCCTGTCCAAACTGCTCCTATAAAATTAGAAGCACACAATTCACAGGAAAATCATTATATGCTTAACCCTCTGGGGTCTGAGGGTGTTTTGGGGGCCTGGAGAAGTTTTGACATGCCCTGACATTTGTGCTTTTTCAGTTATTTATAAATATATAATTGCCTAAAGTCTAATAACACTGTAAACAGCACAAACTGGGCTACAATAATATGTTAGAAGCATTTATGTACATGATTGTGTTTTTGAGAAAGTAATGTTTATGCGTGGTTTGTGAAAACGTCAATTTTGAAGTCACTTAAATAAGGCTGTAAAACACACACAGAACATTTGTTCACAAGACTTTTGAGAACAGGATCTTGTTGCCTAGAGTTTTTGCTTCAAAATGATCTGAAAATCATCTCTCACTTGCTCACAGAAAATAATATACTGATTTAAATTTTCTAAGACACTTTTTGAGTAAAAAGGGTCTATGTGAGAAGGCGTGAACTGTCATTATTAATGCGGTGATTTACACCTGAGAAGATAAAGGCCCGCATAATGAGCTTCATAATGAGCCATTCAGGAAGGTGACAGAGTGAAGAGTTACAAGAATGTGAGGACAAAATAAACTTATATATTTTTGTTTGTAGTTTATTAAGAATATATTTAGCTATCACACAAAATAACTTGAGATTCACTTGCGAGTGCAGTTTATTATGATCAATCAAAGCTGACTTTTTAGCATCATTACTCCAGTCACAAGATCCTTCAGAAATCATTCTAATGTTCTGATTTGCTGCTAAAAAACCATTTATTATTATTATGATGTTGAAAAGAGCTGAGAAGATTTTTTCAGGTTTTTTTTATGAATAGAAAGTAGAAAAAGTAAGTAACACACCTTTGTGCCAAACATTCATTCATATTGTTAACACTCACACTAACATTACTTTTATATCTTGTGGTTTTATATGTTATAAAATATTAAACAAACATCCTGGCGTTCTGAGACATTAAGACAATGAAATGACACATATTTCAAAATGTTTCACTTGATTTCATTCATGTAGTCAGGAATTATAGTTTGGGAAAAGTCCAGCTAGTAAAATTTGTGAAAGTTATGTCACAACAACACAATAACAACAGATGCAAGTAATCTTAGGCTACTCAGCAGAGTGATATTCTTCACTGGATCCAGGCGTGGCGTTGTGAGGTAAATTCTGGGTCATTTCTCTCATCGCGTATTTCTTACAGAAACAAAAAGTAATGTTAACCGGGATGAACTTGTTTGTTTACACGGAGGTGATGTGGGCGTTTACATTTGCGTGCGCCTCACATGGATGTTTGAATCTAAAAAGCGCGATCGACGCGTGGCCGTGACCGCATTAGATATAATGAGTTGAGACAGGAAAACTGGACATCGCATTGGTTTAATACGGATTACTTTATCACAGAATATTTGTTTTAGACGTGACTTGCTTCATTTAAAAGTAGACATTTCAAACTTACTATACATATATTTCTCATGTATTTGAGGCGAGTATTTGGGAAATTCATGTTGTTTCAATTACCTGTCTGTGAAGAGAGGTGACAGAGACAGTCGGAAGAGAATGCACCGTTTATTTTATTAATTTTAGAAAAACACATCGTTTCGTTGTTATTATGACAATACAGAAATAAAAGTAGACCGTTTGCAGTTTCAAATGATACCTTATTCTTATCGGTACGATCAAAACGGACAGAGTATTTTTTGTTATTTTCATGGTCATAAAGAAAATACGAGACAACCGTGTCGGAAAGCACCGGTGCGGGCTTCGACCCCAGGGGGTTAAACATTAAGATTTGTACTCATGGAAATTAGTAAAGTAGTCAAACTTGTTCGTTAGAAGGGGGTGACCCAATACTTTTGGCAATATAGTGTATGTGCAACATATTAAATGAACCAATGCGGTAGGTCGTACCAAATAGGGATGGAACCACTACCAACGCAGAATCGGATAGAAGGAATACTATCAATGTAAAGACATGGGTTTACCAACAGGAAAACTGTACTGTGGAAGAATACACATACATGATTACTTGAAGGGAATTTCATGTATGGGCACCTAGCCTAGTATAGGGACTGAACAGACAGGCATGCAACACAAATACTGAACCTGGCCTCAGGCCCCCTCCCTGAGCCAGGGTTCACCATCTGGGGAACTTTCTGGAAGAGCAGAAAAAGGTGCTTGCATCCCCACATGAAGGGGGAGTGCTCCTCTAGCCAGACAAAACCAGTAGTTTAATTCCAGGGTGCAGCAAAGTCAGATTGAGCAGAGGACTCGTCTGGTTTACGTGGTCTTGTGCTGACGGCTGTCTAGGGGACGAGGTCTTCATTGGGGATCTGTTTCTGGGGCTCATCTAGTTGTCATGGTCTCCGCTGACATTGAGGGCTCAGAGGTCGTCTCTAGGTCCTGATCCACCATCTGGGCAGGATACAGACTGGATCCGGGTGACTGCAGTGACCATGGATACAGACTGGATCTGGGTGGCTACGTGACCTCGGAATAAGAATAAAACAGACTAATATTAGCATTAGATGCCATTGCTCTTACAACGTGGTGAGTACATCAGGTGTTATGGGAAGTGTTTATGTTCCGGTAAACTCCTAATTGTTTGTGACCATATAAATTACCCTCTGGTTATGTGGCCTTGCTACAACTGGAGTTTTAGTGATGTCAGATTGCCAAAATAATGTGATGTGGACTGTTACTGTGTGTGTTTGTAGGTTATCTGGCTGTATGGTGACAGAGAAAGGCTGTGATTATGTGGCTTCAGCTCTGAGTTCAAACCCCTCACACCTGAGACAGCTGGATCTGAGCTACAATAACCCAGGAGAATCAGGAGTCCAGCTGCTCTCTGAAAAACTGGAGGATCCAAAGTGCGCACTGGGCAAACTCAAGTATGTTGAGCAGGAACAGTTTTTATGTTTTATTATTTTAACTCCACTGTGCCTTTATGTAGATCTACTAAATTTTAGGGGTTTCTATAGGACACAACAATATAGGAGTTGCAAAGAACATTTACACCAAGATCAGTTTTAAAGAAGCTAAACTGCACCAACAAAAATAAATAAACATTGAAATGTTGATTTAATTTGGGTTACTGACAATATACAATCAGCACACTACTTTCTACTTGTTTTGAATATAGTTTGACCGATAGTGGATTTTTCCGATACCCATAACTAGGTTGGACCACACTAGCCGATACCGATTAATCAACCAATAGTTTTTCAAATTGATACTGATTGAAAACTAAAATAGTGCTTTACTATTTTTAAATAAATCGTACTGAACCATACTTTGTAAATGAATACAAATATTAATATTAATTATTACCAGTATATTCATAATTAAAGTTGATTCAAAGTTTATTAACTAATGTTAACAGAAGAAGCTTTAAAATGTACAAATGTATTAGTAATAGTAGATGTTCAAATTATCACTCAAACAAGCAACAATACAGCTTTCATTATTAATCTTAATCCTCTGGATGCTCTTTATCCGGCATCTCCACGCCAATTACTGCAATCAGACACAGGTGTTCCTCATTTTGCACTTGACCTACTTACTCACCGCTCGTCTCCCAAGTCCCTTACGTTACTTAGTTACTTTTTATGGAAAGTAATGCGTTGCGTTACTTTCGCGTTACTTTTTAAATATGAGCAGGGCTTGATTGTTTGTTTTTAATACAAGAAGTTCTATTTATAGCAAAAATAAAAGCTTTTCACACCAAAAAGTGTAATGAATAAACCCCAGACTGAAGAAGAGTAATTCAGAAGAACGCAGGAGAAGTTCAACAATCTTCAGCAATAAAAAAAACAACAACGAAGCAATTGTTAGTTTATCTAAAGTAATTTTTGCTTAGTATGGTTGAACTGGATCATCAAAGGTCAGCAGCAAACACATGGGATAATAAAATGAGATTAGATATATTTGTGTTGTTTAACATATTTAATTATTGCAGGTTTTTGCGTCATATTCTGAGTTTGCATTTCACTGTTTTAATTCATTTTTATGAATACTGAATCTGTTTTTTGCGAGTGGGATGAATTAATACACATTCACATTTACTCTAGATTAGAACTATAGATCATGTTCACACAGCGCTAGTGATGCGTGGATGGTGGTTATATCCACGGGCCGGGTAATAAAAAAGTGCATTCTGATTATTTGCGGGTTGGTAAGAAATCATTAACGATGCAAATGGATAAGAAATCATTAATGATGCAAATATTAACTACATTTTCTAAATAGGCTAAAGAAATCGAATAAAGTGTAAATTAACATATTCAAGTTATTCAACGAAACATTAGGCTATTTAGTTAACTACAGACAAAAAAAAAAAAGTGAAACATTTCAGTTTTGGTCGAATTTGAGGTTTTCACAAAATTTTGTTATTTAAACCCTCTTCTAGCGATCCCAATGCTCCAAATAGCAATTAAACATCTAAAATGAACATTATTTATACATTTTCTGAGGAGAACCGTTTTTTCTGCTCACTTCTGGATGACTGCTGCTGCTCACTACGAGTACGTCTATTGTTGCAAAGCACAATGCTTTGTGAATATTTATATTGAATTCTCCATGACATGAGTCCAAACCAGTGAAATGTGAATGTTAAACCCATGCTGATTAAAAACAAAAGGACCGCACCACTGACTGACATTTGCAAAATGCGTGCATAAGACATGCCTTTCCGAGAGCGCGCAATCTCCTCATAAAGTATTATTATTGCGAAATATGACTTGGCAAGATTCACATATGCATAATGTTGTCTTACATGAACGTTTAGTTAATGGTTGGGGGTTAAGTCTGATGCGTAATATTATATTTAATCCGTGCATTAGGTAATAGTATGGAAGCTCGTTTCCGCCACTGATTAAAAAATAAAAAAGGTTATTGCGACTTTTTATCTCACAATTCTGAATTTTTTTCTCATAATTGCGTGATATAAACTCGCAATTGCGAGACATAAAGTCGATATAAACTCACTTATTCTGACTTTTTTTCTCAGAATTACTACTAGTTTATATCTCGCAATTATACCTTTTTTTCTCAGAATTGTGAGATAAAAACTCATCTAATAATTGTGAGATAAACTCGTAATTCTGAGAACATATAGTCTCTCTGCGAGAATTGCGAGTTTATATCTCGTGAGTTTATATCTCACAATTCTGACTTTATAAATCGCATAAATCGGACTTTATAACTAGCGATTGTGAGTTTATATCTCACAATTCTGTGAAACAAGTCAGAATTGTGAGATATAAAGTTGCAATAACCTTTTTCATATTATTCTGTGTCAGACATGAAATAAAAAAATATATATACAGGTGCTGGTCATATAATTAGAATATCATCAAAAAGTTGATTTATTTCACTAATTCCATTAAAAAAGTGAAACTTGTATAATGTATACATTCATTCCACACAGACTGATATATTTCAAGTGTTTATTTCTTTTAATTTTGATGATTATAACTGACAACTAATGAAAACCCCAAATTCAGTATCTCAGAAAATTAGAATATTGTGAAAAGGTTCAATATTGAAGACACCTGGTGCCACACTCTAATCAGCTAATTAACTCAAAACACCTGCAAAGGCCTTTAAATGGTCTCTCAGTCTAGTTCTGTAGGCTACACAATCATGGGGAAGACTGCTGACTTGACAGTTGTCCAAAAGACAACCATTGACACCTTGCACAAGGAGGGCAAGACACAAAAGGTCATTGCAAAAGAGGCTGGCTGTTCACAGAGCTCTGTGTTCAAGCACATTAATAGAGAGGCGAAGGGAAGGAAAAGATGTGGTAGAAAAAAGTGTACAAGCAATAGGGATAACCGCACCCTGGAGAGGATTGTGAAACAAAACACATTCAAAAATGTGGGGGAGATTCACAAAGAGTGGACTGCAGCTGGAGTCAGTGCTTCAAGAACCACTACGCACAGACGTATGCAAGACATGGGATTCAGCTGTCGCATTCCTTGTGTCAAGCCACTCTTGAACAACAGACAGCGTCAGAAGCGTCTCGCCTGGGCTAAAGACAAAAAGGACTGGCTGCTGAGTGGTCCAAAGTTATGTTCTCTGATGAAAGTCAATTTTGCATTTCCTTTGGAAATCAGGGTCCCAGAGTCTGGAGGAAGAGAGGAGAGGCACATAATCCACGTTGCTTGAGGTCCAGTGTAAAGTTTCCACAGTCAGTGATGGTTTGTGGTGCCATGTCATCTGCTGGTGTTGGTCCACTGTGTTTTCTGAGGTCCAAGGTCAACACAGTATACCAGGAAGTTTTAGAGCACTTCATGCTTCCTGCTGCTGACCAACTTTATGGAGATGCAGATTTCATTTTCCAACAGGACTTGGCACCTGCACACAGTGTCAAAGCTACCAGTACCTGGTTTAAGGACCATGGTATCCCTGTTCTTAATTGGCCAGTAAACTTGCCTGACCTTAACCCCATAGAAAATCTATGGGGTATTGTGAAGAGGAAGATGCGATATGCCAGACCCAACAATGCAGAAGAGCTGAAGGCCACCATCAGAGCAACCTGGCCTCATAACACCTGGAGCAGTGCCACAGACTGATCGACTCCATGCCACGCCGCATTGCTGCAGTAATTCAGGCAAAGGAGCCCCAACTAAGTATTGAGTGCTGTACATGCTCATACTTTTTTCATGTTCATACTTTTCAGTTGGCCAAGATTTCTAAAAATCCTTTCTTTGTATTGGTCTTAAGTAATATTCAAATTTTCTGAGATACTGAATTTGGGGTTTTCATAAGTTGTCAGTTATAATCATCAAAATTAAAATAAATAAACACTTGAAATATATCAGTCTGTGTGGAATGAATGTATACATTATACAAGTTTCACTTTTTGAATGGAATTAGTGAAATGAATCAACTTTTTGATGATATTCTAATTATATGACCAGCACATATATATATTTACATTTATGCATTTAGCAGACGCTTTTATCCAAAGCGACTTACTTTCAGGCTATACATATTTTGTCAGTACATGTGTTCCCTGGGAATTGAACCCACAACCTTTGCGCTGCTAACACAACGCTCTAACCACTGAGCCACAGGAACACCCATATATATGGGTGTTTGGCTTAATGTCATGTTAGAATAATTGTTATACTCATACCTTTTGTTGTTTTAATATTTTGAAATGTTTTTAGCTTTATTTCTTGTTTTCATTTAAATGTTTAGTTTTGAAATGTTGTTATATGCATTTGTCATTTTATTTAATTTCTCCATTTTCTTAAATATGTGTATATATAGTATTTATAGAGTTTTATATATAGTATTTATAGTTTGTTACTTTTTCTTATTTGTAAGTCGCTTTGGATAAAAGTGTCTGCTAAATGACTAAAAAGTAAAAAGAAACGAATGTTAATCAAACATTAAAAGAAAAGTAATCACTCGTTGCTCTTGATTAAACTAGTGTTTATTTGCATTTTTGTTCTTGTTTTTAATAACAACGATAAAATAAAAATAGCTATATTAACAATTATATAGTAATTATTTTAAAGAAAATAATAGGAGGAAAATATGCAACGCTTTCATGATTTTGCTTTGGAATCTTCAGAAAACTTAAACTCGATATTTCTCAGAATCAACTCTGCTTACTCTATCGCCTTCAAACTCGTCATTTTTTGTCCGATGCCAACAAATCATACATAATTTTGAAGGTATTTTAGTGCAGTTGAAAAATTGCTCATTACCGACTCATTTGCCAGCACGGCTCCCTTTCTAATCACTAAAAGGCAGTCATTCACCTTAGTTCAGCGTTATCTCTTCAATGTTATAATTAATGAAGTTCTCTACGCTGCACAGTGCATCTCTTATTTACATCGCGTCTACGCGTAATGAGGTTATTTTGAACACCTGAACAAAAACTCCGGCAATTTAAGAGGTAACTTAAGTGGATTCTATCTTAAACGCCTCAGATTTGCTGTTAGGCTCAACAAATCAACAGATATGTCAGAGATTTGATACAATGCTCAACACTGCAAAAACACGTTGAAATAGAAACCGATCTCCAGAGCGCAAACCAACGCGCTGGATAGTTTGCCAAATCTGTAATAAAATGCCATTATTGCAGCTTCAACTGAGGGTGCTTTTGATTTCATTTGAGGGTGCTTAGCACCCCCGTAGAACCGGGCCTGAGAGATGGTCAAAGAGAGAGGACTCGGTGTTGAATCACTCACACTGTTTTCAGTGACTGATTTGATCTGATGATTTGAGTGAATTTATTTACTTATCTAATCTATATACGCTATATTGAATACATTTTTTGCAGTAATTTCCCTCATTTTAAAGTTGAAAGCTGCAGGATTGAGTAGCCTAATGCGATATATGTGCAATACCCCACTGAAATTCAGGACATAATTAAACATAATTTGTATTATACAGAGGATTGTGAAATAGATTTCCATGACTTTTCCAAAACTGTCTGGGTTTATTTATTTTTCCAAATTGATACAGGCTTGGAAATTGCTGTTTTAAAATTACATGACTTTTCCGGGTTTTTATGTCCGTACGAACCCTGAATGTGACGATCGTGTGCGGTTATCAAATCAGACAAAAATATAGGTGCGGGCGGTTGGCGGGTGGATAATTTATTTGAAGCTGCGGATTCGCGTGACGTTTTAGCTCATCCGCGCATCACTAGCGCACTGTCAGTCAATAAATGGAAAAAGTAACTCAGATATTTTCTAGTAAATTAAAAAGTAATGCATTACTTTACTAGTTACTTGAAAAAAGTAATATTATTACGTAACTCGCGTTACTTGTAATGCGTTACCCCCAACACTGTTCATAATATACACATTTTTATTTTGTAGCAGAATTGTTTGTTTTATATTCAGTGGGACACAAAATAAGTTATAAGGCAGAACATAAAGGGGAAAAATGGATGCCCACTTGGTATGACTCTTTAGGACAGGGCTGTTCAGTTATTTTTATTTGGGGGCCGAATTATCGAACTGAAACTTTGAAGGGGGCCAAGGGAGTGGGGCATCATCCCGATTTCTTTCTGGGGGGCCTATAAAATTAGAAATTAAATTGAAATGCATATTCAGCAGTAAAGTAAACTATTATTACCAACAGTAACATCTATAAAGGGTTAACATTAGTGCTGCCAATCAATTAAAACACTGAACCTCCAAATTAATATAGAGACAACATAAAGGTGGTATATTTTAAATATTTGTAATGGCATCTTTTTACTAAGGTAGCCTAATGTTACTCTCTATTAAATCCATTTTTCTTCTCAATTTTAGCCATTAATTATAGACATTTCAACATTACAGTATGATTGAAATCCATTATTTGTAACATTTAATAGGCTCTGAAAAATATAACAGTTAACTCAAAACAATCTTCACATAAACTATAAATTGTACATGCATAAACTATATAGATTGCTTTTTATTCAAGCTACAAAAGTTAATCAGAGACTACAGTCGAGTGATTTCGACGGATAATATGCATATTGAAATGGCCGGTAGGTGACATCTTTATACCATGACCAGATAATGAGCAGAACAGAGTAGTTACTTGTGAATTTAAGCAGTGATTTATTTATGTACTTGTGTTTATTTACTGTCGTGGAAATTCCCAATACTAATCTGACTTTACCACTGACAATTCAAACAACCTCCAGTTGTAATAATAATAAAATACAATACTACAGCTCCAATACAGTACTACAGTATCTCAAGGTAATTCCCTTCTCGAATACTTCTAATACATTTCCAATACTTTGGGGTAATTCCTTCCGAATATAATACAATCAGGGATTGAAATTAACTTTTTCACTACCCAGACAATTTGGCTACAAAATGTTTCTTACCGGCCATTCATAACTTTTACTAGCCAAAGAAAAAAACAGAAATAAACCAACAGCTTGAGGCTCTCTACACTGGGCATGACAAAGCGACCATTGCAAATCATTTTGTCAGTATGCGGTGTGTGATATTGACAAAAAAATAATATCTCAATATTTTCTGGGATTTTATCAATTAAGATAATTAGATGATATTTTGCTGAGTGTGCTATTGTGCTGGTATCTTAAGAACTACCATGGTTAGTTCACAGCAGTGATAGAAACGTATCTTTTCCAATAAGTTTAAATTGATTTTTACCTTTTATGGGCATTTTTACCTTTTCTAAAAGTGTGCATCATATTTTGAGTATAATTCTTACATTTAATCAGTCAATTATAATAATAATACATTTAGGCATTAATACATTAATGCAGCTTAGAGGGACATGGAGGGCTTTATCCTGCAGTTGCTGATATTTGAAATTATAAAAAAATATATATATATTTTAAATGTGAAATTAAAACCGCCAGTAGATGGCAGCAAGTCACTGTTAAGTGAGTCATTGCGATTGAATCGAATCATTTAAACAGTTGATTCATTCAGGAACAAAACACCATCATGTTGCTCAGAGACACAACAGTGTTGATTTGTTGGTGAAATAGTGCAAAACAGCCAATATGGTGTCTAAATGTAAGTATCTTGATGTTAACTTTTGTTTATTGAACTGTTATTTAACATCAATATGACATATGGGTGACACTTTAGAAAAAGGAACACATGAAGAGTTCAGATGCAAAAGCCTCTTAGTGCCATCTGAAATTTTAATCTAAAATTAGCATTTTTATCAAGCTCCTATGTTTAGGTTCAGTAATTGTACTCTATTGGGAATGTAAATGTCATTTTCTATGCAATTAAAGTGAAAGGACTGAACATAAATATAGGAGGCTGATAAAATTGCCAATTTTAGAACAAAATGTCAGATGGCTCTTAGAAGATTTTGCATCTGAACTCTTCACATATTCACTATTAACTACGACTTTTCCCTCAATAAATTCCTAAT
Organism: Gymnocypris eckloni scoliostomus; assembly: GCA_027564155.1. Lineage (NCBI taxonomy): Eukaryota > Metazoa > Chordata > Actinopteri > Cypriniformes > Cyprinidae > Gymnocypris > Gymnocypris eckloni. The sequence goes on from CM050415.1 coordinate 46,048,961, forward strand.
TTGCTGATTAATAGTTAGTAAAGTAGTTGTTAAGTTTAGGTATTGGGTAGGGGTGTGTAAATTTTGGTATCGATCTGATACCAAGTAAATACAGGGCCAGTATCGCCGATACTTGTAAATGACCAATTACACTTTGAAAATGAACAATAACTTATGTTGACATGACTAAAATATTACATTCACCTTAAAGCTATATGGATATTATTTGCCTTTCTGAAAGGATTTTGCAAGCAGAGGAGCCCAGAATTTGAAAGCAATGCGTAAAGTTTCGTTTTAAGCATTTTCCTCCCATAGAAAAGAGTTATTCAGAAAAAAACGTAACGTGGCCTAATGAATTAAGAAAGTAATATTGAAAGGCCAACTCCGTATAGCCAACTGATGATGCAAACTATATGCAGGCAAGCAGCCCAGGATATGAACGCAAAGTGCATGCATGTTAAGTGTTTTCCTCTGATAAAAAAAACCTTTATAAAGAAAAAACTTAATGTGGCTTAATGGTTGAAGACAGTTATACTGTATAAAACTCTGTAAATTTAATGGGTCTGGCTTCCAGTCTCATCTGCTTCCAGCAATTTTTAACTGTACAAAACAGCTCGTTTTGCTGCTTGCTTGGTATTGCAAATGGGTGTTTCTTACCATTTTATTTTAATGTATTGTCTTAATTATAAACTCACACGGTGAATAGCACAAACAATTTTACAGTTTGCACTGTTATTTTTCTCATGATTTCCCTACTGTGCCTAATGAAGTGGAAGTCTCGTACATTCAGTCTATGAAAAAAGCTTACTTCCACATTGAAAAATGTGAATAAGTTTGGTGCTGTTGCCACAGTAGTGAATTTCTACTGTTCCATGCTTGCGCTTGGAGCCGCTGAGTCACGTGATGGCTTAACAACAAAACACTAAAGCAGGAGGAGCAGTAATGTTTATGCTCAAGACGTGAAAAGAGCAGTATATAAACATATATACATGTCTATTCTTTGTTGAATGTATTAAGCAACATATTAAGTGTAGGAGAGAAAATTAACCTAAAGTATCGATCTAATCAGGCTAATATCGATCCGATACCGATACCAATGTTGGTATCGATACTATCGATATTATGGCTGCAGTGATTCGTCAACGCCATCGATTACGCGTCGATTATAAAAATACGTCGATTAGCATGGAGTGCGTCGATGCGTCGCAACTTTAGCCACGCCCATTGCGCGAGCCTGCAGTTATCCCAACTTAAGCCTGTTTTTCTGCCATGTTTAACACAAACAAGATTCTGGAGCAGACGTTAAAGGCAACACTTCACTTCATAGAGTGTTCATAGAGCATTATATTACCATACGACCGTCAGAACACATGTAACCACATGTATACTGACACCTTTACATTGTCAAGATTCACAACCGCATTCAAAGCTGCGCTGAATGAACGGAACAGCACTGGACACCGAGTTGCCTTTATAATCATGATGGGTTAATGCACTCACAGAGACGGAGAAGGAGAAATGATTCGCATTCATCTTAAACCAGAGCTGCCGTCTGTCAGACCTGTGTCCCCATGTCTTGTGTCTCGCTTCCTCTTGTGCCCATATATGGTCCTTCCTGTTTCCTATTCATTATTAGTTCAGTTAATCCCAGCCGTGTGTCTTGATATTGTGTCTAGTTAGTTCTGTCTATTTATAGTCTGTTCTGCCCCATGTTTCCTGTCGGTTGTTAAACGTCATGTGTAAATGTCAATCCGTTTGTTCCTCCGTTCGTTGTATACCCTTTTTCTAAGTAAAGTCCTCTGTTTTTGTGAAACTCCTCGTCTCCTCGTTCCTGGCTCCGAGTGTTGTGACAGAACAACCGATCTAAAACAGAAAAGTGTGCAGTGCCTTCTTTCTCCCGTTTGTTTTTCCGGTTTTTGAAAGTTTTTTGTTTTCTCCTTTTTTTTTTCTCCACCCGCGGAATAATTCCCATTCCCGAAGTAAGGTGACGGCGTCTCGTCAAGAAGCTACTATCACTACCTCAATCACACATGAGCATACAGGTCTTTAGCATCTATACACTCTCACCGCCCTTCTCAGCCACTGTCAAGGCACAGAAAAATATAAAAAACATTGTCAGAATAATCAGTGGTTCAACCGCGTGGTGAACCACTTCAATGAAGCTACGAGAATACTTTTTGTACGCAAAACCCCCCCCAAAATAACGACTTTATTCAACAATTCATCTCCTCTGTGTCAGTGTAGCGCCATTTTGGAGAATATCTGCTGGATGCAAACTGCGTACAATGTTCTGTGTTAGCTGCACCGACAGACACGCAGATCCGTGTGGTGCGGCTGATACAGAACAGCATATGCAGTTTGTGTCCAGTGGATAATCTCAAAAATGCTGTTTGTATGGTGTTTTTAATGAAAGCCAATATAACCAAATTTGTTTCATTTTATAATGTAATATATAATTTTATAGCGACCTCTTTTTCATTCTGGTCTTTAATAACATAATCCAAAATTAAAAGGATTTGTTGTGGAACGAGGAGAACTAAATAGGCTATATAATGTATAAAATGTTAGTAAATGTTGTTATATTTTCCAATATTTAATATTCATATAAAATAATGTAATTGTTTGCAGTTACGAGGTTAACGGGGGATTTTGGAGTAAGATTAATTTTTCTCTTTGATAAGATTACTTCCTCTTTTTGGGGGTTATGTTTCTCCGTGCCGTAAACTAAAGGGCGAGGCTTCTAAACCGGGGTGTTTTTAGGGGTGTGATATTCCAAATGACGATTGTTTTCAGCCGCCACATTTATCAATGTACTATCATTCGCATGACAGGATTGGTGGCATACGAATGTTTCATGAATCGCATGTAAACTCTGTCTTAAATTGATTTGTGTGCTCGGACCTGTGCACATTTCTACGTTAGATTGATAAATGAGTCCCATTCAGTAACATCCTACTTTCATTATTTTCTCCTGTAAATTCTTTATCATTATATATATATATATATATATATATATATATATATATATATATATTTTATTGTGGATATTTATCATTTACTTGCATTTGACCTTGGTGTTCATTTCATGGCCTGGTTTTGAGACTCAAACACGCCTCTCCTTGCTGGAGTTTCACAATGCAAATATCAGTGCTTTAGACCACTTAAATCTCTGAATAATATTGTAGCATGTTTATCACTTTGCCATCATGTTTAGCATATTGTTAGTATGTTAAAAACATACATGTTGTTTTATCTCGTTATTTCTTGTTTTCATAATCAGTGAAAGCCAAAATCAAAAGTAAAAATATAATATGATTTTGTTTGTTTACTGATTGAATGTGACTGTGCTTTTTATAGTGTGGATAATAAAGGAGAATCCAGGATTACACCAGGACTTCACAAATGTACGTCTGTAACACACACACATACACACACTTCAGTGACTGCTGTTCTGTTATAAACGTCTCTCTTCTTGTGTTCAGATGCCTGTTTTCTCACACTGGATCCAAATACAGCAAACAATAAACTCGTTATGTCTGAGGAGAACAGAAAGGTGACATATGTGGAAGATCAGTCATATCCTGAAGGTCCTGAGAGATTTGATGTCTATCAGATTCTGTGTAGAGAGAGTCTGACTGAACGCTGTTACTGGGAGGCTGAATGGAGTGGAGTTGAAGCTGTTATATCAGTGACATATAAAGGAATCGGCAGGAAAGGAAGGAGTCGTGACTGTATGTTTGGACGCAATGAAATCTCCTGGAGCCTGTTGTGCACTGAAGCCAAGTTCACTGCCCGTCATAATAACAATTCAACTGACTTCTCTGTTCTTTCACGCTCCTCTAATAGAGTAGGAGTGTATGTGGATGTGTCGGCCGGCACGCTGTCCTTCTATAGTGTCTCTGACACACACAAACTCACACACATACAACAACACATTCGCTGAACCTCTCTATGCTGGATTTGGGGTTTATTTGAACTCCTCAGTGTATCTGTGACATAAACAGCCTCTATTGAGAGCCTCTTGTTAGAAGCATGAGAGATACACACATAAATTGGTGTTTTATCACATAAATACAACTCTAAAATCTTTGTTTCTTTTATGGTTGGTGTCATGTGTACATAAACCTCTACTTGTCTCTCTCTCTCTCTCTCTCTCTCACACACACACACACACACACACACACAGAAGGTGTAAGTTCCACTTAACAGCCATTAAAGTGCCCCTATTATGCCATTTTGAATATTGCCTTTCATGCAGTGTGTAATGTAGCTATATGTTAATGTAAACAATCTGAAAAGTTGGACATCTGAAATTGCATGATAAATAAAGCTGTTGTCTCCCAAAAGAAAGAATTGACTCTAAACAGCCTAAACGAGTTGTCAGACATTCAAATCCCACTTCCGTGATGGTTACATGTCACAGGGTAACGTATTTGCATAATGTGCGTCTATGTTCTACATTGGCCTGTTGTAAACAACTTAATCCACCCTCAAACTATTTAGCTTGTTTGTGTGGTTAACATCACATGTAGAAGACGTTGTGTCCTATGCTTTGAAAGTACATTTATTTTATTTTCACTTCAGAAAGATAAGGCTGCAAAAAATCAGTGGTTAAAATTCATTTTTTTAAACTCATTCATTCAGTGCCGATAGCTTTGTGGGCAGCACACCAACATATGGCGCAGTTGAACTTCGGGTGTCCCGAGTTTGAATCACACCTCATGGACCTTTCCCGATCCCACCTCCCTCCTCTTCTCCACTGTCCTATCATTGAAAATAAATACAAAACACCAAAAATAATTATCATCAACAAGGGCAGACTAACCTTGTTAAAAATTCACACATGATATCATGCATTGTTGAAAGTTAAGTCTTAAGTGCTAATTTTTTACCCATTGTTCACTATTTAATTTTTCCCTGTGCTATGGGTTCTCCTACACCAAACCTTCTGAGCGCAAAATTCAGCCACTGATGACCGGTCAGTCTTGTATCAATATATATCGTTGAATCTGATCAGTGGGTTCAGATTGAGCCGTCAACCCATACACATGAAGGCATGTCAAAGTTCAAGGTCAACACTGTCCCAGGCCGCTACGAGTGTATCAGGACCAGAATGCAATGGGTCTGTGACTGTGAGGTCACCTTTCAGTATCATGTCGTAGACGGTCGTTTCCTCAGCACATAGCTGAGTGTCTGCAGTATAACCGAATCGGTCCAGTGATTGACGTGACTGTGATCTCAGGGAAACTGGAGGAAGTTAATCTGCCCCATTATGTCTGTTAAGGACATTCTGACCCCTCTCTCAAAGATGCTGAGAAAGTCCTCATCATTAAAGACAATGTAGAGCCTGCACAATTGCCATGTTTTCATGCTTAAATTGTCCAACTATCAATCTCTCTTGAAAAGTTGTGATCTTCTTCTGTACACGTGCTCTAAAGATCCTCTCATTATACATGTCTACTTCTTTTCCATTCGATGATCATTTTAAATAAGTTGTGGAGAAGGAAGAAAAATCAAGCCATCCAATCAAGCATACCAGACCTGACAAGGCATTTCGGATTAAAAAAACATACTTTCTTAATGTTTTTGGTGCTTCTGTTCATCCCAAAGAAGGGATCACATTCAGAAGAGATACTGACCAAATTTCTTCAATGTCAAGATGCATCTGGAGAATGATCTTGAAATGACTCGTCACAGATGAAGATCAAAATATTGTCTGGACTGCAACAGTTGAGAAAGATGAATCCAAAGAAAGATGAGCTGCGTCTGTTTCTGAATAGTGATGAGGATAAAGCAGCATTTTTTGATAACCATTCTGATGGTTACAAATGTTAAGATCAGGCCAACTGCTTCAGCAGCAAATAATTCAGAAGGAACAATATTCACAAACCACACATAATACATTAATATGGATAGTATGAGAAAGATCTGTAACAATATATTTAAGCATAGTGTCATGTGACAGCTAAATTAATCTTAATTGTTCAAGATACTTACTGACTTCAGAACATCTGTCTGATTCTTGGTAAGGACATTTTTACAAATTAATAATTGTAATCAAAAGCATAACTAACATTTTCCCTTTTTTTGCAGGCTTGACATTTGCATGCTTTTAGAAAACAAAATGTTCCCTAGTTAGTGTGCTGTAATGATGATGCATATGGACAGGACGAGATGGCTAGACATCTGTCTGAAATTGTTAAAAACTATAGTAACTCATGGTTTAGGGAACAAGCTGAGGCGATCACAAACCAAATCTGCTTTGTCAGTATCACAGAAGGGGGTTTGCTGAATTGCACATATGAAGAACCAATTATATTAGAGAAAGATTATGTAATGAATCATGCAATTTTTGCCATGTACCTTTGCTATATAAACTGTTGTTTTGCTTCTGTTGTGCGCATTCTCTGAAGGATCCTTAGATCCTCACGTGCACATTTTGTGTTGTATTTATATTTTATGTTTAAAGAAATATATTATTTATAATCATTTATTCACATAATTATTTTAATCATTAGTCATTCATATGATTTATTATTTGATCATTTTGATCATTTATCATTATATTAATTATTTGTATAGTTAATTCATTTATTATGTATTTATATTTCATATTTGTTCAATTTCATGTTTGTGGGGTTTCATGAATTCTGCCCTGACAGCCAACTCGAAGTTGAAGTCGCCAATGGTATTGCTGAGGTAAGTTTTTAAACATAGCCAACAAATGAATTCAAGGCTACTCAAACTAAATAAAAGTCAGTTTCTAAGTCAGACATATGTACTATAACGTAAGGTAACGTTACAGTCCTTAGTATATAGTTAAACTAAACATATACACCTGTGTGTGTGTGTGTGTATAGCCTGCCACACATGTAGGCTTTTTGTGTATGTAGCCTTATACTTACAAAGGAAACATAACAAACAAAAAAGAAGCCAACCTGTATGTGGTACATATATATATATAAGAGAGAGTAGGGCACGTTGTCACAAGATATTTGATTGATGAGGGTCATAAAAATTCCATCTCCCCCCCACCCATAACTGGACTCCTGTTCGTGTCCACCCCACCCGTCTAACCGGCCATCTGGTTATCAACTCCAGTGAACCTGTGGAATGTATGTTTTGGGAAATGTGTTTTTGTCTGGGCCATTGAAATGTGCTTTTAAACTTTAAAATGTGAAACTGTGTTAAATGGGGACAAAGGGAAGTTTTTGTTTAAGTTGTTCACACACATATGTGTGTGCATATGTGTGCATATGCATCAAACATAGTAAAAACAAGTCAATACGAGTTAGTGTTGTTTAAAACAAATTTAGGAAAAGGTAAAGTTTGTTAAAAGTTAGAGAAAACAAATCAAGACACATTAGTTAAAACAAAAGCATAAGATACTTGTCAAAATCTTAAAATCATCTAAAAATAAATGAATATCATGCCGTTAAGAAGATACTTGTCCAAATCTATGTTATCTACAAGTTAGAAAATAAATAAAAAAGTATTAGATACGTTCATCAAAATCTTGTAACATTACAATTTAAAATCTAGATTTTGTCACAAGAAAAGTTAAAGAAAAAAAAATAATCACACATCTACCCAACATCTAAAAATAAATGAATATCACGCTGTTAAGTAAGAAGATACTTGCCAGAAGTTTGTAACAAAGTAAGTTAGAAAAGAAAAAGAGCTGACCATCTAGTCGTAATCTAAAACGAAAAAGCTTCAGAAGCGAACGTTAGGTAAGATGCTTGCCAAAATCTTGTAGTCTATCAAAGTTAGAGTTTTTACAAGTTAAATAATATACAGCTGATTACTTACCATGATGTAAAATAAAATAAAAAATCAGATCGCTAAGCAAGTGTATAAGACACTTGACAGAAGTTTGTCACAAGAAGAGTTAGAAAAGAAGGATAAAGTCCCGAGCACCTTGCGTTGAGACATCCGTGCATGGCGGTGTCAAAACTCAGAATGGTGACATCCGGCCCGAGACAAACCACGCCCAAAGACCGACCCCCTAGCACCGGAGGAGAGACCCAAAGCGGAGATTTAAAAGAATTAAACCATGTAATGTTTTAAAACATTAGAACGAAGGTTATTTTTAATAAATCTTTTACATTTCTTAATTAAACCATTCAACATTCAGCCTAAAGCTTTTCATTTTAAAAATAGTTTAGTATAGTTTACTTTTAAACAAACAGATCCTAAGTCGTGGGAAAATTTGTTTTATTTTATTTGACCTACATAATTCCTTTATATAGTCTTTAATTTGTCAAGTTTAAGACTTCTGATGTGCTGTATAACCCCCAGACTTTTTTTCTATACCGCCTCTAAACCACAGGAAAAGGTTTTATTTTATTTAGTTTTTTCACACTTAATTCACCTATTCTTTAAATTGATCTTTGATTTTTGGCGAGTTTAAGACTTCTAGTGTGCTAAATCAGTTAAAACGCAAGTATGCACATACAAATATTTAACAGGAATGAAAGCAAATCAATACCTCTTTGATTTTCTTGCCGTAAGACTTGTTGTCAGTTGAAACAGAAATACAATGTCTAAACTTTTACAACATCACATGAAATGCAAAATATCATGGTTCACGCACCACAATGAAATGAGAGAAGGTTTGAAGATGACATGCAGAATCCGTGACACAGTGGTATAGTCTATATTGGTTAATGCAGGGCAAATATCAGAATGAAAAGTGGTAAAATAAGAGAGGATTACTCTTTGATTTTCTGCCCGTAACGCTTGTGGTGTGTTATCTATCAAATGAAATGAACGTACAACATCTAAACTTTTTTACACATAAACAACCCTACAGTTAAACATTTAGACTTTTATGATGTCTCATTTTACAAATACAAATAAAAGTTCTTAGAATCACACTGGATATCTATACAAGGTGATGAAAGCAGTATGATTAAACAATGATATAACTATTGATTTAACAAATAACCTAACAAAATTTCAAACCTAAAACCGTGAACCTCTAAAGCAAGGATTAAAAGCAGTCAAACGATTCTCTGATGAATACAAGGTGGTTACAGAGATTTGCTTTATGAATTAGAGATAAATTAGACTGAAAATGAATTGTCATGGGTTGTTTGCAACAAAAGTGATTCCTAAACAATATGGTACAAATTGTGTCACATAATCTTTACAACAAACAGATTAGACATTCTTTCTCACTTAAAAATGTTATTATTAACCGTAAGGGGTTAAATGCAGCATATTTTATTGTATAGAATAAAATAAAAAAACAACTGTTCTATATAGGTTTATTCGACTAAGGTTTGATAAAATAACTGATGTAAGAAACATGCAAATATTCGACCAAGTGCATCTTATCAAACTGATGTGTCTGATGGTTTGTGATGACATAAATATCTTACTGATACAGATATGTTAAAATGTTAAGTATCTGTTAAAAAAATAGTCTAAAAAGTCATCTTTTTAGCTTTCACATAGTATTCATGTCCACACTCAACGATTTTTTTTGTGTAAGAGTCCTGAGACAAATGAAAATAGAATGTGTGAAAGACTAATGACAGGAAGAATGCAGACTAAAAGCTTCAGATTGATTAAAACAATTGAGTGTATGCATTTTTCTCTTGAATATGTATACCGTAACCAGTGAGTACATGAACCATTATAATACATAACCTCATAATTCAATGATTCTATCAAATTAATCAATAATTTTAAATAATTGTATTTTTATATCATATCTGACTTTCTCTTCAAAACACAATAAAACGTTCTTACGACTTTTTAAATGTGTTGAAAAAAGTGAATATTGACTATAGGGTTAATATATTGATAACAAAATGTTAGAACTTACTAGAGTTGCCCACCATTCCGTACAATACAAAATCGTCCATATGCATCAAAAAAGCAGTCCATATGAAAGCCAAACGGAAAGTAATTTGTCTCGTATACACAGGCATATGCTGTATGACCAACTAGACCACACAGATCGCAAAATCTAAATTGAGAAATTAATAATTCTTTTTGACCAAACTCTATTTTTTTATTTGAGAATGTAGTCTTTAAGGCCAAGCAGAATCCTTTTTCGCCATTCACTTTTAATTTCAGTCTTGACACTTGTGTCATTTTTGTCCTGCACGTTTACCACACAGGCCTCTTCCTCTTTAAGAAAGTGGACCTGCCGCTCATTTTCTGGCAAGTTACCAGTCTTGAAGGAACAGCATGTATTACACTGGTCTTTCCTTGGATGGTAAAGAGCCAGGTTTTGCTGCTTAAATTCTTCTGAGAACAACTGTCTTGAGAAGGGTCTCAGCATCTTTTCCTCAGCAGCACGATGGTAGACTTTATACAGGCTAGTCATGGACTGAAAGCCAGGATCCAGGTACTGTTTTGATGCAGATAACCTACAGTAGCAGGAAGTCACCTTAGGGAGTTCCTGCAGAAAACTCTTCATGAACTCACGATCCTCACGTCTGAGGTGTGATGCTGCATTCTGCTGTGTATTTCCTGCATCTTGTACCCAGCTAAGAGCAGACCATTCCCCTAATCCAAGCGTTGACAAAAATAAACTTTTACACACCCTTCTTCTCTGTCCATCAACTTTTAAAAAGTAAATAATAGTAGATAACCTTCTTGAATTGTCACGCCCCCTTTTCCTCTTTACTGGGACGACATCCACCAAATTACGCACATACATTTTTTTCTCCTCCAAGTTCATGTTCTCCCAAAAACATAAAAAAAATTTCTCCCTGTCTGCTTCTCCAATTGTACTGCAATGATGCTTGGAGGACTTTACGCATCCAGCAGACTGGCATCTTGGTCCCATCACCCGGGGTTCCATGTTAACTTCTTCGTTACCTCTCATCCCAACATACGTTTGTCCCATCATTCTTTTCCTTTTATTAACACACTTCTTCCAACTGCGTCCATTTTTTCTCTTTCTTCCTCCAACTGTATCATCCTCAGTATCATCATAAGAATCTTAAAAAAATACAACAAAAAAAAAAACGGTGTAAATGTGTGCTATGGCTATAAAATGTGCCCATTTATCCATTCATCCCTAATTACACATAAACAGTATCAAATCCTCCCACAAATGCACACTCGTGCACACAATCCACAAATGCACGTGAGAGATCCACACTCGTGCACACAATCCACAAATACACGGCAAAGATCCACAGGGCGATCCACAAATGCACGCGAGAGATCCACACTCGCACACACAATCCACAAATGCACGTGAGAGATCCACACTCGCACACACAATCCACAAATGCACGTGAGAGATCCACACTCGCACACACAATCCACAAATGCACGCGAGAGATCCACACTCGCGCACACAATCCACAAATGCACGTGAGAGATCCACACTTGCACACACAATCCACACGTGCGCACATGGCAATCCAGGCAGAGGCAAGTGCATTAATTGTTTCTTTGCTCACAGAATGATCCTCAAATACTGTATCTGTACCCGTTATTTCATGCACAATAAATTGCGAGTCCTTTGCATTAAGTCAAAAGTATACTTAACTTTGTACGCATATGCGAGGGACAGCGTACAGTGCACGTGATGCGAATTTCATCATCAGAATAGTACACGCGTACTGTATGCGCACCCCCGGATTTTTGTAACCGAGCGTACTTTGTACGCGCAGGTCGCACATGCACATTAACCTCTCTTGCAGTAATTAGTTTATCTGCAAGGTGGAAACGCTGCAGTGAGGGTATCGATTCACAAGGTAGCCGAAGAAAAACTGCATAAACATATGGCTTCACACACCTACGTAATAAGCTTAGACACTGTCCGGCTTCCCAAACGGTAGCTTGCAGCAATAATTGTTCACAGCTAGCCTTTCCCGCTGTGCTTGCCGGACTTCTGAGTTTTTCTTCGGTGTCCTTATTCACACTGTAATCTTCATAACTGCTCCCTACGGGCCCCGCTAGGCCAGGAGAGGTATTGCAATTTGGTGAAAGCGCATGTGTACATATACAAGTCAAATGAAGTATACTTTGCAAGGCTGCACGTACAACTGTGCGTATACACTAATGTACGTGTAAAAAAAGAAGTATACTTAGTATTCCACGGCCTTAACTAACAAATGCGCACAAGCCTATCTGTACACTTTACCTATGGACTGAAGTAGGCTGTCAGACATGTGTAGTAGAATGTCGATCTGAATGGCGATCCACTTCAAGGGCCATGATTTTTTTTTTCAACATTATTGCGACCAATATTTAGACTTTCATCATGTGATATTTTTATTTTTATTGGGTACATGTGTATCTTTGTCTTCGGTGCACAATTTTTACTATTTTATTATTGAGTTTGATAAATGCAGAGAGCTGTACGCTACAAGTATCACATTTCCATAGTGCCGTGGTCTGCGTTAATTGCGGCAATATAGTGTTGCTTTTAGTGACCGGAGTTCAAATCCGAGATCCGGTCATATTTTCCACCGCAGGAAATTTCCCCAGGAACTAGGGACTTTGGGCCGGTACTCTGTGTGTTACCCCTGCAGAAACTTTCCCCAGGAACTAGAGACTTTAGGCCGGTACTCTGTGTGTTTCCACCACAGGAACCAAGATCTAAATATTAAAGCTGCAGTCCGTAACTTTTTTTGGTTAAAAATGATCCAAAATCAATATTTGAGAAAGTACATAACCAGCCAGTGTTCAAAACTATAGCCTTACTTTAGCCCGATTCACAACCGTTAGCTTATAATGTTTTTCTAATGTGAGTGATATGGGTAGGTTTTCGCAGGAAATTCGAGCATGGCACTGCGTCATTACATCACGACTGTAAACAAAGAAGTTTTCCCGGCTAATACACTATCACATGTGAGAATCCTGCAGGTGGCGCATTGATTATGGCCTTTTCTCACAGCAGCTGGAATAATTTAATTGATCATTTTGATGGTGGATTGTAATCCAGAAAGGAATGTGTTTATGAAACACATGTGAATGAAATTAAATTATATTCCAGTTTTAAATGTGCTTCTGATTACAGATAGCCTGGGATTACACAAGATTTGTATTTTAAAAAAAGTTGGAAGGGAGCATAGTTTGTAGGGATGGGAAAAAAAATCGATTCACCTAACTATCGCAATTTTTTTTATTTACAATTTTTAAATATATTTTTTTATACCAGAATCAATATTAATTCATATTAAGAACATTATCAATTCTTAATGTTTTTCTGATGCGAGACTTTTATTTTAAAAGATAAAAGCTGATGACACTTCTGTCAGATGCAGTTTAAGTAAAGAGTGTCTGAGAAAAATGCGCAGTCCTGATTCAGTATTAGAGGTCTGCACAGGCTTAAAATTTAAGCCCAAACCCGGCCCGTACACGAGGTTGTCTGGCCCGGCCCGACCCGACCCGAGCGGCACAGTTAAATTTAGAACCCGACCCGAACCCGAAATATTTTTCCCCCATAAAACGAATAGCCAATAAAAAAAAGCTGCATTTCACGATTGCATGCAATGGTCAGTAAACAAATACACAAAGAAACAGATTCATCAAGGCTCGGCCATTTCACAAGGCAAAATAATAAAACACTTACCAGTTATGAAAGTTTGTAAAAATCAGGTTGCAACGGTCACATACATTCTGCTGAGTTTATAAATGGTTGGATGGACAAGACGATAATTCTTCTGAAGTGTTTTGGTTTAGTCTATGAAGGTCCCCTCTTGGATTATTTAATCATCCAAAATCTTGGATTATTTTATATATACAGGTGCATCTCAATAAATTAGAATTTTGTGGAAAAGTTCATTTATTTCAGTAATTCAACTCAAATTGTGAAACTTGTGTATTAAATCAATTAAATGGACACCGACTGAAGTAGTTTGAGTCTTTGGTTCTTTTAATTGTGATGATTTTGGCTCACATCTCAACAAAATATAATATGGTGACATGTCAATCAGCAAATCAACTCAAAACACATGCAAATATTTCCTGAGCCTTCAAAATGGTCTCTAAGTTTGGTTCACTAGGCTACACAATCATGGGGAAGACTGCTGATCTGACAGTTGTCCAGAAGACAATCATTGACACCCTTCACAAGGAGGATAAGCCACAAACATTAATTGCCAAAGAAGCTGGCTGTTCACAGAGTGCTGTATCCAAGCATGTTAACAGAAAGTGGAGTAGAAGAAAAAAGTGTGGAAGAAAAAGATGCACAACCAACCGAGAGAACCGCAGCCTTATGAGGATTGTCAAGCAAAATCGATTCAAGAATTTGGGTGAACTACACAAGGAATGGACTGAGGCTGGGGTCAAGGCATCAAGAGTCACCACACACAGACGTGTCAAGGAATTTAGCTACATTTGATGTCAGAGGCGTCTTACCTGGGCTAAGGAGAAGAAGAACTGGACTGTTGCCCAGTGGTCAAAAGTCCTCTTTTCAGATGAGAGCAAGTTTTTAGATTTAATTTGGAAACCAAGGTCGTAGAGTCTGGAGGAAGGGTGGAGAAGCTCATAGCCCAAGTTGCTTGAAGTCCAGTGTTAAGTTTCCACAGTCTGTGATGATTTGGGGTGCAATGTCATCTGCTGTTGTTGGTCCATTGTGTTTTTTGAAAACCAACGTCACTGCACCAGTTTACCAATAAATTTGGTATATATTGATGTATAAAATGCCGCTCCCATTAAGCATCCATATCGGGTGAATGCTACAAAGCGAGCTATCATGAAAAAAGAGGTTGAATATTTGTTATAGGAAAGTTTTGCAGAACCCAGTGTGAGCCCTTGGAGCTCCCCCTGTTTGCTAGTTCCTAAAGCTGATGGGAGTGTCCGCTTTTGTACCGATTATCGAAAAATTAACTCCGTTACGGTGCCTGACTGTGTTCCATTGCCCAGAATGGAAGATTGCATTGATAATGTGGATTAGGGCTATCGCGATTCATCAATTCGTCATGACTAGTCGATTTTTAAAAATCGTCGACTTCATTTTCTCGCGTCGACTAACCGGAAAAATACCAGAAGTGGCGCATTTCACAGACGAGAATCCATAAAACATATTATTAGACTGTTTTCCAAGGCTGCATGATATATTAAACACATAAGTAAGCATACTTGTGAATTTACAAACGCAATGATTTAATTAAATAATTATATGCGATGCGATGAAATAATTATATGTTCTAATATAGTATGCGCTTTAATTGTTTAGATGGATGCAGGTTAAGTGCGTGCTTCACACAGCGGCTCCTTTCACAGTAGTTTCACAGAAACTTCTCATTTACATGTGTGGAGCGTCTCAAACTCCATCTCTGCAAGTCTGCATGTTGTTGTGAGTTTGGGTTTATTATAACGTTCATCTGGGAACGCAACGTGTGCCATTTCATCAGATTTGTAAGGTAGATTATTTATAAACCCAAGCAAACACTGGAGAATACATCGCGATTTCAAAATAAAAGTTTACGCGTATTGCATCATTGCTATTATATATTTATTTTAAGTCATTTTAAAAGCTGTTGTTCACTTACATCTATTTTTATTACCACCAAAAAAATAATTATAATTATAGGGAGGGACCCATGAAACCAGTTTTATTTCCAAATTCAGTTTTTTTCATTTTCATTTAATCTGTTTTAATGTTTAAATTAAATTGTATTAATAAAAAACCTGTCTAATTAATTGAGTTTTACAGTTTTATCTTTACTAAATTATGTTTTCCATTATTCTCTGGATTCCATTTTAATGGTTCCATTAAATTGTCATAATCAAAAGCATCTCCAATTAATTGATTTTATATTTTTTAAAAGTGGAGGGGGCGCTCGAGAGCACCGCATGGAGTAGACGTAGTTTTTGAGGTCTCTCCCTTATACCTCGGAAAATTAGTCTTATTTAATTTTAAACAAAACAAAACGATACCCCGTATTGCTTGAAATCAAGATGACGAAGCCTAAAACGAAAAAAGGAGATCAGTCGACCAATGCAGACGAACAATCAGGGGAAAAGCAAGCTCTGACTGAACAAGCGTCTAATGCTGCCGCTAACGACGAGACTACGGCCTTATCCTCTGTTCTGACAGCTATCCAAGCTTTGGATAAGTCTATGAATGACAGATTTACCTCTGTTGAAAGTACCCTGTCACGGATGCAAACATCACTCTCCGAAATTAATTCCCGTGCATTTCAGATCTGGAGGCGCGAGCGAACAAGAGAGCCGCATCTCTGATTTAGAGGCTCTCTGTCAGGATATCGTCATGCCAATAAGGCCCTACATGCCAAGCTTGACGACCTGGAGGGCCGTTCCGCCGCCAAAATATAAAAATTACGGGCTACAAGAGAAAGTTGAAAACGGCCGTCCTACTGAATTTGTCGAAAAGTTGATTCGGATCTCTTGGGAGCTCAGAACTTTCCGTCGGGAGTAAAAGTGGATCGCACATCACATTGGTCCATTGCCAGCTAAAGGAGGCGTCCTCGAACGCTAATAGCAAGAATCCACTATTACCCGTTAAAGAATTAATCCTGAGGCTGTCCGACAACAATCACCTCTACAGTTTGAAGGAATGGGGATCTCCATATATCCCGATCTAACAGCGGATGTGTTGTTGCAGCGCCGTAACTTTGACGTAGTGAAAAAGAAATTAAAGAGGCCGGCGTCAGATATGGACTGCTCTTCCCGCGCGACTTATCGCTCACTCATGGATCGGAAAAGAGAATCTTCAACTCAGTCGCAGATGCCGAGGCTTTCGCCAATACAATCATCGCCACATCTTGACTGCACGTATTAATTTGTACGTGATCCGGGCGATATTTAATGTTGTTCTAAGCATACGGATCCTGAAAGTGAGTGCGTTTCTGCTCGTGGCGTCACCATACAGATTGGTGATCTGGGTTCACTCACATGGAAAGCTGATGATATCTGTATCCGAGTGCAACTGATACGTTTATGACTATTGGCTTTACACAAAGTATCATTATGCCGGATCATGGTTCTGACATTTTGTTCAATACGTCTGTGAGATAATGTTAAGGTTGTGCCAGTTTTCGGATGTACTAGCCTACTAACGTTACTAGTTTTGTTAAATGCCGAGGGAGGGGGAGGAGCCGTTCCTACTGTACAGCTAGGTTTGTTGTAGCTGATTATATTCTTCACTACTCCGTAGGAAACTTGTAGCTCCACGGTTCGTATGGGGTTTGTATTTTCTTCTCCACTTCGTTTGGGGAAGTGGATTAGAGGGAGGGGGGTGACATTGAGGGTTTCTTCTCATGACTTTGTGTTAAATGTTATGTGTTTTGTTTCGTTCATTGTAAAAACTCCAGTTCCACACAGTCATTATAATAACATTGAATTTGATCTACACTTCTGTGTAATATGAGACTTTCTAACTGTAATGTTACCTTAGCCAGCTGGAATGTACGAGGCATCAATAACAGGGCTAAGCGGTTTAAAGTCTTGTCGTATTTGAAGTCAATATCTGCAGATATCATGTTTTACAAGAGACACATTAAGCATGATGAACAAAGCCTTCTGAGATGCAACTGGGTTTCACAGGTGTTTCAATCTACGTTCTCATGCAGGGCCAGAGGAGTGGCCATTCTGCTCCGCAAAACAATTCCTTTTAAACACATATCTACTACTTGCGATCCGAATGGTCGATATATAATAGTCTCTGGTCTAATTTTTTCGGTACATACTACGTTATTGAACATATATGGACCAAATCATGACGATCCATCCTTTTTCGTAAAGTTTTCAATCTTCTGCCTAATCTGTCAAACACACATCTAATAATCGGTGGTGATTTTAATCTGGTTTTAGATCCTGTTCTGGACAGGACCTCTAACCGTCCCATGGGTCATCTGCCAAATTCTGTCGCCACCCTGAACGAATTCATTACTTCATTTGATTTGGTTGATGTTTGGAGGTTAAAGCATCCGACCGATAGACAATATACTTTTTTCTCTCATGTCCACAATTCATATTCTAGAATAGATTTCTTTCTAGTTGATTTTAAGGTGGCCTCATGCGTAACTTCAGTGAAACATCATAATAGAATAATCTCTGATCATTCTGCGGTGACCATTTCGCTTGACCTTTTTGATATAAAGCCTAATTATAGCTGGCGATTTAACCCTACATTACTCCTTGATTCTCATTTTCTCAGTGTGTCATAGAATGGCTGGATGACTATATTATGTTTAACGACACCGAAGTGTCCGACTCAACTCTGTGGGAGTCACTTAAGGCAGTACTAAGGGGACACATCATCTCATATGAATCCGGCTTAAAGAAACAAAGAAAAGCTCGCCTGTCAGTAATTGAAGCTCGTCTTAATCAACTTGAACATTTACATGCAGACTCCGCAGATCCTGTTCTACTCAAAGAAATTATAGCACTAAAACTAGAATATAATAAAATTATTTCCAACCAAGTTAACAATATGCTATTGAAAATAAAACAAAAACAATTTGAGTTAGGGGACAAACCAGACAGGCTACTCGCTCGACAGCTGAGAAGTATCCAAGCTAGTAGATCTATTCATCAAATTAGGAAAAAGGATGGAACGCTAGCGACGAACCCTAGGGACATTAATGAATGTTTCAAGGAATTTTATGAGGCTTTGTACGAATCACGAACTTCCACTGACCCTGCAGATCTTTCTTGCTTCCTCCAATCATTACACCTCCCCAAATTAGATGATATAGATCGAAGTGCCTCAATGCAAACATAACGTTAGATGAAATATTTGAAGCTATCACATCGTTCCCCTAGCAGCAAGGCCCCGGACTTGACGGTTTCGAATTGAATTTTATAAGAAATACTCCCAAAAACTTGCTCCTGATGTTGAGATTATTTAACCACTCTATTGAAAATCAGGAATTTCCACAATCAATGTATGATGCCAACATTTCTTTAATTCTTAAAAAGGGAAAGATGAAATGGATCCAGCATCATACCGCCCATAGCTCTTCTAAATTCAGATCTTAAAATCTTCACTAAAATCCTATGAATAGACTAAATAAATGTATAACTAAAATTATTCACTCCGATCAGACCGGTTTCATTCCAGGGCGCTTTTCCTTCTTTAATGTGAGGCGCAATGAACATTTTATATTCAAAGTATGATTCTCGCCATCTTATCTATCGATGCCGATAAAAGGCATTCGACCAAATTGAATGGAATTATATTATTTCGGTGCTCCAAGAGTTTGATTTAGGTGAATCATTCTCTCTATGGGTAAAAATGCTTTACGCCAAACCCAGGGCCTCAGTGCTTACTAATTTCGATAAATCATCACAATTCACACTACATAGAGGCACTAGGCAGGGGTGTCCGCTTTCACCCTTGCTTTTTGCCATCGCTATAGAGCCCCTTGCGGTTGCTATAAGAAATAACCCACTTATTTCATCTCCTAAGATAGGCCACTTAGAACACCATATATCTCTTTATGCCGATGACATTATTCTTTACCTTGTTGACCCAGAACGGTCTATCCCACCCCTATTAGACTTACTGGAGACTTTTGGAAAGTTCTCTGGATATACTGTAAATTGGCAAAAGAGTGAATTCATGTCTGTTACTAATAATGTTGACCCAGGCTTCATAAAAAACCTACCTTTTAAAATCGCAGCAGACAGTTTGAAGTATTTGGGGGTCATTTTACCCAAAAATGCAAAGGATATTTATACATTAAATTACTTAACTATGCTAGAGAACTTGAAACGTAATATTGAAAGCTGGAGGACCTTCCCTCTCTCTATGGTAGGGCGCGTGAATGCAATCAAGATGGTGACATTGCCCAGATTTCTTTACCTTTTCCAAAACCTGCCAATTTTCCTGCCCAAAACTTTTTTTAAAGCCTTGGATTCGATTGTCCTGCCATTTGTGTGGGGCTTCAGAGCACACCGTATTTCTAAGTTGCATGTTTGTAAACCAAGGTCGATAGGAGGATTAGGCTTGCCAAACTTTCAGCATTATTATTGGGCTGCAAACTGCAGAGCCTTATCATACTGGAAAAAATCTAATCTTTCCGGGCCTGCAGATGATATTCCATCTTGGCTCGCCATTGAACAGAGTGTTACTAACTACTCTCTTTCCTCTTTGCTTTTTGCGGCACCCGTGCCACTTAAAAAAGTGGCCAACACAAACATTGTGCTTGGTAGCTCTCTCAAAATATGGTACCAGGTAATGCGAAAGCATTCGCATTACCATCCACTACACTGTCCACCCCTATCGCTCACAATCATGCCTTTAAGCCATCACTTACAGACCACACATTTTCAGTTTGGTCTAGCAAAGGAATGGTCACCGTGAAAGACTTGTATGTGGAAGGTAAATTTGCCACATTTTCTCAGCTGAAGGAAAAATTTGATCTTCCATCAACGCATTTTTTTAGATACCTTCAGCTGAGAAATTATGTTCGCACGTCAATCTTAAAATTTGAACTACTTACAGATGAAAATGAAGTATATAAATTGCTTTCTGCCTCCTCTAATTCCCTTAATTTGATTTCCTGTTTTATGGGAGTCTTTACCAGTCAGCTCAGCATATCTACCCTATATTTGAAAGATTCCTGGGAAAAGGATTTAGGCATTCAGATAACCGACGAGGACTGGCTTGAGTATATTAAGATCATAAATACATGTTCTATTAACTCAAGACACCAACTAATTCAATATAAAGTAGTACATAGGCTTCATTACTCAAGAGTTAGGCTTAATCAATTTTACCCCTCCATCTCTTCTAAATGTCTAAAATGTGAATCTGCAGAGGGCTCTCTAGGACATCTTTTTTGGTCATGCCCAAAACTTTATGAGTTTTGGAGTGAAATTTTCAGATTCTACTCAGTGGCTTATTCCTGTGACCTCACCCCTGACCCAGAAACTGCTGTCTTTGGCTGGTCTAATTCCCTTGAGGGCTTGGGCCATCAAATAAAAAAAGCTGTCCAATATGGAATGGTAGTAGCAAAAAAAATCATCCTTTGTCAATGGAAAAGTGTATCAAAACCACTTTTAAATATTGGTTGTCTGAACTTTCTGCGACTTTGCATTTAGAGAGACTCAGATACAACCTTTTTGGCAACATTGCTGGCTTTGAGGCCACCTGGGAACCCTTTCTTAAACATTTAACAAATGTTCAAGTTAACAGCTTAAAGGTTTGACTATTTTACTGTCTATATTATTATTATATTGCTCATTCCCACTGGCCAAGAAATAGATGTATAACATAACAAATTTGTATAGAACTGGAGGAACTGATGTTCTTAACTGTTTATTTTTTTTTTTTTTCTTGTTGTCTTTTTGTATTGATTGTCATGTTCTATGTTGTCATAATGTTGAAATAAAACAATATTCAAAAAAAAAAAAAGTGTTTAAATTATAATATATATATATATATATATATATATATATATATATATATATATATATATATATATATATATATATATATATTAAATACTGCACATTGACATTTTTCACCTAAATAAATTCTGGTAAATACTACTTCTGCTAAATACTCCTTTAAAAAGTGTTCTTCGATTATAATTGTATTATTAGACTAGAAGACGTGGATATGTTGTCATTCTTACACTATAATACTGAACTTTGGTTTCAGTGATTTGACTATGAGAGTTTTTTTTGCGGGAAATGAATCGTTTAATCAAAAAAAATTGTCGATAGATTAATCGAAATAAACTTAGTCGTTAGTGGCAGCCCTAATGTGGATCCCGCTAACTTTGTCAGCAAGCTCGATATGCTTAAGGGTTACTGGCAGGTGCCACTGACCCAAAGAGCATCAGAAGTTTCAGCCTTCGTAACACCAGACTCGTTCTTACAGTACCGGGTTATGGCATTTGACCTGCGAAATGCGCCGTCTACCTTTTAAAGGTTAGTTAATACAGCGTTGGCAAGTGTTCCAAATTGTAGTGTATATCTGGATGATCTAATAGTTTATTCCTCTACCTAGTGCACATGTCTACACTAGCTATTGTGTTTCAACGTCTTGCCTTTTGTTCGTTGACTCTCAATTTAGCTAAATGTGAGTTTTGTAAGGCTACTGTAATGTATTTAGGGAAGCAGGTTGGAAAAGGTCAAGTCCGGCCTGTGGAAGCAAAAGTGTCGGCTATCAAAAAGTTTCCCCGCACCCACCACTAGGCGTGAGTTGCGCAGATTTTTAGGGATGGCTGGATACTACAGGAGTTACTGTAAAATTTTTACAAAGAGTTTATTTGGTCTGAACAAAGTCAGCATGCTTTTGAAGCCATTAAACATCTATTGTGTAGCTCACCTGTGTTGTCTGCATCTGAATTTTCTGCACCTTTTAAGTTAGAGGTGGACGCTAGTGCTGTCAGAGCAGGAGCAGTGCTCTTACAAGAAGACAAAGAAGGCATTGACCATCCCATTTGTTTCTTCTCCAAGAAATTCAGTAAGCACCAAATTAACTACTCTACAATTGAGAAGGAGGCTCTAGCTCTACTGCTGTCTTTGCAGCATTTTGAGGTCTACGTTGGATCTACCCCCTATCAAGTGGTAGTGTATAAAGACCACAATCCTCTCACCTTCTTGTATCGCATGTACAACCCCAATCAACGCCTCATGCATTGGGCTTTGATTGTTCAAAATTACAATCTTGAGATTCGGCACAAGAAAGGGATGGATAATGTGGTGGCCGATGCACTTTCTAGGGTCTAGCAAATGTGTAGAGTTTTTTTCCCTTTTTCTTCCATGTATAAACATTAAATGTTTGATTTTAAGGGTGGGGGTGTTACGTGACAGCGTTCTGAGTGCCCCCCCCCCCCCTTTTTATTAATTGGTAGCTTCACTAATGTTTTTCCCCTTTCCTTTGTCTATACACTGCTGTTGTTCTTCTTTAGATATTGTCATGGCTGTTGTTCTTCTTTAGATATTGTCATTGGCTGGCTGGGCTGTCAGTCATAATCAGCACACCTGTGACATCTAATCACGAATGACGGCTCACTATTTAAGACGTTCATGCCCTTCGAGGGGGAGGCGGAATTGGGGCTTGCTTCGCCTCTGCTCATTTTTTGCTGCTGTTAGTCTCTCTGTATGCTGCTCTTCGATTGTGTGTTTGCGTGTGTGGTTCGCTTCTAAATGTTGTTTAGTCAGTGGACGTTTTCCCTGATTTGTGTTACACCTTCCCAGAGAGAAGAGTGAGGAAAGTACGTCACGTGACATACATACTACAACACGAAGGTTTGCCTTTGTTAAACACACTAGATCAGGAGCGTGTGTCACTTTGTGTATATTTTGTTTTAGGACAGTGTAGGTTATTTAGGGACTCATGTTCTTTTCTTTGTTTTGTTTTCAGTTAGGACAGAGGGAGGGGTTTTTAAGTTAGTACCCTATATGTTATATTTATTTTCTTTAATCTAGCACCAATCATTATCCTTCTCTCTGTGGTTTGGGTTTCTATTTTATTGAGTATGGTTTCTTATGTATAGTTGTAAATAGGTTTATGGTTTATTGCACGACCTGCATTTTATTTTCACATGCTTGGTTGTAAACATTTCTACTTTGTTAATAAAGCGAACCACTATTGTCTCTTGGCATTTCCAGTTGTCTTGCCTTCGGTATTTCACTGTGTTCCTCATTATTTTTTGTGTAAACTATAGGGGTTTTTGTCTGAGTGGCCTTTATGTGCATTCCTCTTTTCCCTAGATTTCATTAACAGGATGTAACATTCGGTTTAACCCTATGCTGCCAAATCCACATATTACATCCCCTGTTGGTATATATATGTATGTATATGTGTGGATTTGGCAGCAAGGTCATAGGGTTAAACCGAATGTTACATCCCCTGTTGGTGATATATATATGTATATGTGTGGATTTGGCAGCAAGGTCATAGAGTTAAACCGAATGTTACATCCCCTGTTGGTGTGGCGGTACATATATACCTACAAATTCCTGCCATTTAAGGAAAAATTCATGCAATTCATTCTTAGAAATATATGCATTAAACCCTTAACAGTGATTTCAAAGTATAGGATAATCTAAATAGTACATTTTAATTGTAACAATAGGCACGTTTACATGTACACTTTTTTTTGTCATTCCGATTAAAATAATTCTGATTGAAAGATTCAGTGGACTGTTTACATGAGACGTTATCTAATCCGATGTGGTGTTTACATGTGCCGGCGCTTTCAATCGGAATGACGTTGTGACACACGCACATTAGACGATGTCCTGTTTGCCGCCTTTAACACCTGTCAACATGGAGTTCCATATTTTCTTATGCGCGCTTATTTTTATGTAAAGTGTTGCTCTAAATCAAGCGACAGCGTGAATTTGAAGGCATACAACTGCTGGAAGGCATGAGGAAAAGACCGGCACAGGAAGCTGATCTTTTTGTTGGCTGTGCATCTCTAAGGAGCTTCTCATTTCTACCCCTCCCTACCTCTGAACAGAAGCATGTGGATGAAGGTCCGTAGTAAGGACTGGTGGGAGTGGCTTTTATTGCTTGAATTTAGTGACCTGGAATGAAACTAAACGTTTGCATGAATCATTCACACGTTTGTGTGGACTGATAGAGGGATTTAGGTCCCCAGAAGAAGAGACCATCAGAAATCCAATTCCGCTAAATATGCGTGTCGCGGTTGTTCTATACAAACTCGGAAGCTGTGCAGAATACCGTGTTGTGGCAAATCAATTCGGTGTTCACAAGAGCACAGTTAAAAAGTCAGTGTATATCTTCTGTAAGGGAATGATGAATGGGCTGATACGAGATCTGATACGGATGCCAGTTGAGGAGGAGGCATCCGAAATCGCACGTGATGACGTAGACACAAAGTAATCGGTTTACCGCTTTTACATGGCATAATATTTATTTTGTTCGGGTTATAGAAAGGTTTATCCTACCCCTCTCAAACCGATTACAATTTCATTCGGTTTGGGCATTTTTATTCCGATTGAGGATTTTATATGGATTATTTACAATCGGATTGAGTTTTTAAACAGATTACAATGCTCCATGTAAATGCACCTTGTGTCTTAAAGGCAGATATGAGCCTCACCTCACTTGTCTCTTCTCCCTGATACTGTCTGACCTGTTTTTGTTATTATCTACCATCAAAGCACCATTCACTCAGTTGGCATGCAATACAGAAAAACTGTTTTTATTTTATCACTTTATCTCTAATGCATTGCATCTTTACCAGACACTGACCCGGTTTCATAAACAGGGATTAGCTTAAACCAGGACTTGGCCTCTGTTAAATTAGGGTATTTAAGCAGCTTTTATAAAAATGACTTAGAAAAACACATGACTGGTTTGTATCTTGAGACAATGGCACTAGCATTTTTGGAGATATCTCATGGCAAGTTATTTCAGACAGCCCAAAAATGCTATTTATAGTCTAGGACTAGCCTTAAGCCTTGTCTGTGAAACCGAGGCACAAGTGCCAATGGTTTTACTTCAGTTTTCTTTCTCAGTAGTTATCATGTTTCATCTGCCATGATAATAAGTTTGTGTTTTGACACGCAAAAATTCCGCATTTAAACAGTCAATAGCAAATACTTAAACTAATAACAATACATACAGTCGCTGATTCAGAAGCAACAGATTGTCAGAGCAAAGTCAGAATTAGGCTACCTCTCCTAGGTTCACGAAATGGTTGTCCATAAAATGCATTGTGTTAACATCTGGGTTGTGCTGTTCTGTTATAATTAATCTTAATGATTCCTAACTGTATCTACTTTTAGAATGAGATTTTATTTCAACATTTTGCTATGTCACACTATATGACAAATATATGCTACAGTTCTGTAATTAGTTTTTTTAAAAGCAGTGAAAAAATGTACGAAGTTAGTGACCCTTTACATTTTCTCAAAGATCAGACATCACACTACATAAATAAGCATTTCTTTTTCAAAAAAGGTATTTTACAAAAAAAAAATCATTTTTACTGCCTATTTGTCAACTACCCATATGTATTATTTACATTATTATTTTTTATTTAATGCATGACACAAATGGAAGTGACATCTCAGCTGCACTTGAATGTCGCATTAGGATTTTTCTGGTCACGTGACCTCAACATCTCCATGTCAAATAAAACCACTTAAATTAGAACACTCGTAATTCATTCTTAAAAAAATATCATTCATATCTTTAGAGGTTGGCATTTTAATAAATATCAAATGAGTGAGTTTAGCTTTGAGAATGAAAACCAACCTATTTTTTCCTCAGTATCTTTTGTTTCAGACCGAATATTTCTTCAATTTGGATGTCTTCACTCTCTTCTTTAATAAACGCCATCTTTATAATAGTGTCTCATGGATTTCGGTTGCTTCACCAGGAATTTTCTGTCATGATTGAAAACAGAAATAAAATATATCCAAACTACATCTCTGGGTGCATCTCAGTCACCTCCCTAATTCAGTAGTCAGTGCACTTGTAAGGGAGTCAGTCGGAGTCATAGTTAAGGGCCCCAAATGACCTGATTATCCAAAATAATAATAGTAGCACTACAAATTAGTAAAGAACACTAAACATGCACATCAAATGCATTTGTTTAGGTACTGAATGACCTGTACATTAAATTTATTAGATTACACTTTAATTACTTTATTTGCAATTGATTTGTAGTTGTTTTTTGTTTGTTTTGTATTTACATAGTTTTGAACAGATGATTTCAAACCAGTGAATAATTTCGCAAAGCAATTGTTTAAACTGACAAGCAGTTTCAAAAAGCACAATTTCTCCATCATTACTTTTTAAAAATCGAATTTTAAAGTTACAGTTGGTTCTGAAGACTTGCTACTACTTCTTAAGAAAAACAACATAAAAACCAAATAAGAATTTAAGGTAACATTTTATTTTAGGGTCTCTTAACTAGTTGCGTATTAGTAGTAATTAAGCACATATTAATGTCTTATTCTACATCCCTACCCAATACCTAAATTTAACAACTACCTTACTAACTATTAATAAGCAGCAAATTAAGAATTTATTGAGGGAAAAGTAATAGTTAATAGTGAATAAGTGTTCCCGAATTCAATAATAATAACAATTATGTTCTAATAATAACATATATTAATAATACATTACATAAATTAAAGGGCATCTCAAACATACATTAAATTAACAGTATCTTGGGCTTTTATTCATTTATTTATTCAAAATGTTACAAAATCAAAATCAAATCTGTTTGGAAATGGGCAAAATAGTGTTGAGTCACGTTTCCAGAGATTTTCAGACTTCCCAAAACAAAAACAAATAATTTTTTATATTTTATTTGACATGACATCTATATTAGCTAACTTATATATTACAGTTATATTAATTGCAGTAAAATTGTAGATTGGTTCAGGGCTAACGTTACTTTGGATTTAATTTTAATGACCAGAAATGGTGATGTAGATAGAAGAACAGAGAAAAAAAAAGAAAATAATGAATAAACCAATTTTCACAGATGAAAACGATCTAACGTTAATGTTTCTTTCACAGGATTCCCCATCACTCTTTGACAGCTTACTATATACAATTATTCACGAGCAGCAACAAATAACGCACATTAACGTCAGATAAATCATTACAGTCTTAAAAAGAATAATTAAACAAAATACAACGATGGAAAATAGCCCGTACGACTAGCGTTGATTTAAAAATGTTAAAAGTTAAAAACACAAACCTTTCCTCAGCAGAATCACAGACGCAGGAGCGCGGCGCTGCCCTGTGACGTCACATCACCCCACCATAATAAAAGTCCTGTCCAAATGCCATAAGTTTAATTAATGAATTGAGTAGCACATTTAGTATTTAAGATTGTTTCTAAAAGGCAAAAAAAGTCATGTTTAAATCCAGAAACCATCTAAAGAAAAGTGTATCAATAAAAATAAATATGAATTAGGGCCACAGATTATAAAAAAAAAACAAATACAACAATAAATAGGAAATGTGTTACTTATTTATTGTTGCATACGTTGTTTTTGTGATTATACTGTTGTGTTTTGCTGGTATGGCAGAAGATATTTTTAACAGCTTCCTCTTGCTGTCACAGTGCAGCACCAAACCTTTAGAGTACAGCATTAAATTCCTAGATTCCCTAGAAACGCAGTTATGTAGACTGTTATAGAGATTGTTTTGTCCACTTATAACTTAAATTCAGATGTTATTGATACAGAACCTACATTTCAGTGTTTCTTATAATAGATATTAAATTACAGTGTTTTAATTACAGTGTTTACATTTACATTTAGTCATTTATCCGATGCTTTTATCCAAAGCGACTTACAAATGAGGACAATGGAAGCAATCAAAACCAACAAAAGAGCAACAAACATGCAAATGTTATAACAAGAACACGAGTTGATAGAATATAGAAAAAAGAAACCTAGTGTATTTTTTTATAAGAAACAAGTAGATAGATTTCAAAAAAGAAAGCTAATGTTAGTTTTTCAAGAAATGCTAGCAGTTAGAGAATACATATGCAATTGATAGAGGGTCAAGTGTGTGTGTGTGTGTGTTTTTATGAAAAGAAGACAGATAGATCAAATAAAATTAGAATAGAGAGTGCTAAAGTTAGAGGGTCAAACAAAGATGGAAGATATGTGTTTTTAGGCGATTCTTGAATATGGGTAAGGACTCAGCTGCTCGGATTAAGTAGGGTAGTTCATTCCACCAGATGGGAACATTTAATGTAAAAGTCTGTGAAAGTGATTTTGTGCCTCTTTGGGATGTCACCATAAAGCGTCGTTCACTTGCAGAATGTAAGCTTCTAGGGCACATAAGTCTGAAGTAATGAATTTAAGTAAAGGGTTTTTGATTATACACCATAAAATATTAAAATATCTACATACTGTCAGTGTACTAACAAACAATTTATTAATATTTTCTCTTAAATTGTATTCTTTGCTACACAGTTGGCTTATGTTGTTTTCCCCTGGGTATGAATCAATTCATCACAATAACTGCTAAAAACTTATATCATAGTATACTTTGTTTATTTTTACTTCCCTTTACTCCACTGCATTTTACGAAACATCATTCCTCATTATTTCAAACTGAAGAAGATGAGATGCAGTAGTGAAGTCCTAGTCATGAATAGATTCACAAATTCCAGTGAACAATGTAGGGCTGCAACAAACGATTATTTTGATAATCGATTAGTTGGCCGATTATTCTTTCAATTAATCGGATTAAATACAATTATTTTATTTTATCAAATCAAATCAAATCACTTTTATTGTCACATCACCACAGCACAAGTGCCTTGGTGAGTGAAATTCTTATGTGTTCCAGACAGTGCAGAAAAACAACAGACAATTTACATATGGACAGACAGTGCAAAAAACAACAAACAATTTACCTATGGACAGACAGTGCAAAAACAACAAACAATTTACCTATGGACAGACAGTGCAAAAAACAACAAACAATTTACCTATGGACAGACAGTGCAAAAAAACAACAAACAATTTACATATGGACAGACAGTGCAAAAAAACTGCACTGGAGCATTTACAGTGCTCCAGACAGTGCAAAAAAAAACAACAGCAATTTACATATGGACAGACAGTGCAAAAAACAACAGCAATTTACATATGGACAGACAGTGCAAAAAAACAACAAACAATTTACATATGGACAGTACATATTTACAGACTGTACAGAAGACAATGTGCAAAATACACATACATATAATGCGCTTAGTGTACTATAGAGACATAATCAATTATCAACGACACATATGTACAGTATCTATACATAATGTGGTCTATACATAGTAATAATGTGAGGTGCAACAGATTATAAATTAACAGCAGATTGGTTGAGCAGCAGATAGATGTGCAAAGGTGCAACAGATTATTCATATGCAGTGTCGTGGATGTGCATCGTATGGTGTCCAGTGATAGCAGATAGGTTGTGTTAGTGCAGTGTGTGCGTGTAGTCCAGTTGAACGGTGTTAAAGTGCAGTGCATGGCATGTTGTGTGAGTGGGAGTGTGATGTAGGTGAGTTATTTGTGACTGTTCATTAGCCTGATAGCCTGAGGAAAAAGCTGTCCCTCAGTCGGCTAGTGCGGGATCGGATGCTGCGGAAGCGTCGCCCTGAGGGCAGCAGAGAGAGCAGTCTGTGGGACGGGTGGCTGGAGTCTTTGATAATCCTCCGGGCTTTCCTTGTACACCGCCTGGTGTAGATATCCTGGAGGAGGAAGCTCACCTCCAACAATGTGGCGGGCAGTTCGCACGACCCTTTGCAGAGCCCTGCGGTTGCCAGCGGTGCTGTTTCCAAACCAGGTGGTGATACAGCCGGTCAGGATGCTCTCCACAGTGCAGGTGTAGAAGGACCTGAGGATTCTGGGGCTCGTTCCAAACTTCCTCAGCCGTCTCAGGAAGAAGAGACGCTGATGTGCCTTCTTCAGCACTGCATCTGTGTGAGCAGACCATGTGAGATCCTCGGTGATGTGAACGCCGAGGAACTTAAAGCTGGTCACCCGCTCCACAGGTGTCTTGTCGATGGTGATGGGTGTGTGTTCTCTGCTCTGTCTCCTGTAATCCACCACCAGCTCCTTGGTCTTGTCGATGTTGAGTGAGAGGTGGTTCTCCTGACACCATTTAGTCAGGGTACTCACCTCCTCTGTAGGCCGTCTCATCGTTGTCGGTGATCAGGCCTATCACCGTGTGTCATCAGCAAATTTGACGATGACATTGGAGCTGTGTGTAGCTGTACAGTCGTGGTGTGTACAGGGAGTACAGGAGTGGGCTGAGGACGCAGCCCTGCGGTGCACCAGTGTTGAGGATCAGGGAGATGATGTGTTGTTGCCCATTCTGACCACCTGACTTCTGCCTGTCAGGAAGTCCAGGATCCAGCTGCACAGAGATCTGTTCAGTCCTAGAGTCTGGAGCTTCGCAACCAGTGTGGCAGGCACTATGGTGTTAAATGCTGAACTATAATCCACGAACAGCATCCTCACATAGGTGTTCTTATTTTCCAGGTGGGAGAGAGCAGTGTGCAGGGTGAAGGCAATAGCATCGTCTGTGGAACGGTTACTGCGGTATGCAAATTGTAGTGGGTCCGTGAAGCAGGCAGCACAGAGCAGATGTAGTCTCTGACAAGCTTCTCAAAACACTTGCTGAAGATGGGGGTCAGAGCAACGGGCCTCCAGTCATTCAAGCATGTGATTTTATTTTTCTTTGGTATGGGCACAATGATGGATTTTTGAAGCATGAGGGAACCACAGACAGAGAGAGGACAGATTGAAAATATCTGTAAAACCCGGCTAGCTGGAAAGCGCATGCTTTGAGCACACGGCCTGGTATGCCATCAGGGCCCACGGCTTTACGGATGTTCACCCGTTTGAAGGATCGGGTTACATCCGCGACAGAAAGGGTGAGTGGACTGACCTCTTCTGCAGCAGCCGTGTGGCGCTCTCTGTGTGCGGTGTTATCAGCCTCGAAGCGAGCATAAAAGGTGTTGAGCTCGTCCGGTAGAGAGGCGGCGATGTTCACAGTAGCTGGTTTATTCCCTTTAAAGCCTGTGATGTTGTTGATGCCCTGCCACATGCTTCTTGGGTTATTGTTGTTGAAGTGTTCTTCAACTTTGTTTTTATATGTTCGTTTGGCTGCTTTGATGGATCTCCTGAGATCGTAACTGGCTTGTTTCCGATCGTCAGTGTTTCTGGATTTAAAGGCAGATGTCCCGCTGACAAGGCTGATCGAACATCGCTGTTAATCCACGGTTTTGGTTGGGGTAGATCCGGATTGTTTTGGTCGGAACTACATCGTCTATACACTTCCTGATGAAACACGTGACCGTATCTGAATACGCCTCTATGTCGTCATCAGACGCTGCCCGGAACATGTCCCAGTCCACGTGATCAAAACAGTCCTGTAGTATAGCATCCGATTGGTCTGACCAACAATGAACTGTCCTGAGGCGGGTGCTTCACGTTTCAGTTTCTGCCTATAAGCAGGCAGGAGCAGAACGGAAGAGTGATCCGATTTGCCGAAGGTTGGCGGGGAGGGACTTGTATGCGTCCCGGAAGGGGTGTAACAATGGTCGAGTGTGCGATCTCCAGCGTGTTGATGGTGACGTGTTGAAAGTATTTTGGAGCTATTTTTTGAAGTTGGCTTTATTAAAGTCCCCTGTGATAACAAAAGCTGCATCTGGGTGCGTGGTTTCTTGCTCACTTATATTCCTGTACAGTTCCCTGAGTGCCTGGTCTGTGTTGGCTTGGGGATATAAACAGCCGTGATTATGATCGCTGTAAATTCCTCGGTAGCCAGAACGGTCGACACAGAAGCGTATGAAATTCCAGATCAGGGAGCAGAAGGATTTAATAGAGTGTATGTTCCTTTCATTACACCATGAGTTGTTGATGTAGAAGCAAACATCCCGCCTCTGCTTTTCCCTGTGAGCTCTTCCGTTCTGTCCGAGCGGTGCGGAGAAGCCCGTGAGCTCGATGGCTGAGTCTGGAACAATAGCAGACATCCAGGTTTCTGTGAGGCAAATAACACAGCAGTCCCTTGTTTCTCGTTGGTATGAGATCCCAGTTCACAGAGTTTGTTATCCAGTGACTGAACGTTGGCCAGTAAAATGGTTGGAAGAGGAGGTCGGAAAGCACGGCGTCTCAGTCTGACGAGAACGCCAGCTCGTTTTCGGTGTCGGCGGCGTCTCCTCGCTTTCGCAACCCACACAAAGGGCTCTGATGCGGTGTCTTTGAACACTCCACTGGCGTTCAGAAACTCAAAGTCCGGTTTGCGTTGCGCGACGGAGGAACCAATGTTCAAAAGCGTGTCTCTATCGTAGACAGTTATACTAACAACATCTAACACGTAAAACAACAAAAAAACAAATAAAACATACGAAAAACTGCAAACTTTTCCCGGAGCTCGCAACACGGCTGCCATCCTCGGCGCCATCTTGACTTTAAAAAAAAAATTGACAACATTTTTTATTGACAAAAAACACAAATATTCCACATTCTGCTCAATGTCCTTCAAACAAACTGAATGCTGTGAAAACATACAGTGCTTAATTTATATCTAAAAATGTTATTGTCATTTATTGGGCAAATTACAAACAGAAACAACTAATTCGTATTCATAATAACAAAAATGGCCTCATAACAGCTTGCATTCTTGCTTGTATTGTTTATGTACTTTTTGACTGTAATTGGGTATCTGAAAAAACGTATAAAGTGCTCTGCCTTTCTTTCATAGATAACAGCAATAATTATATTATAGCATTAGAAATAGCCTACTACTGTTACTAAAGAACTTACGCATTTTGGAGGACTAACTAATACAGAAAGCTAAACATGATTTTGGTAATCACCAATGCTGTTAGTTTAGAGCAGCAGTGGCACAAACCTTACATCATTTGTTTAGCACTCTAATAGTGAATATAGTTTAAATCTCTTTTAAAAATGTAAATAATAATAAAGATAATAAAGACTCTGTGTTAACCAACAGGTGAGAGGATTGCTCTGCAGGAACACACGTTCACTTTGATCACAGTCATGTCTTACTGTCATTTCTTTATCCTGTAAAAGGCAGTTATGGAGCATCTCATATTTATATTCAGACAATTACATGCTGTTATCCCTTTAAAGTTCCTACTCTCATAAAATATTCACACTGCATGTTGACTTTTAAACCTTAAATTAACTTTCAACAACAGATATTTCAGCACAATGGATATTTTTGTGCTGAATATCCTGTTAATTGTCTCCTTCTCTACTGTGTCTGTCTGACGCGCGTGCACGCGCCCGCCGCGCCGGTGCTCATTCGGTATTTTAAACTTAACTTAAACTTATTTTAAGGCCTGTCAGCCTTTATGCAAAAATTAAAATGCTTGCGTGAATTTGTGACATTTATAGGATAAGGATATGACCGTAAACTGAACGTTTTTTTGCACTGAGGACGCACACGCATGTGTCACAGCGCCTGACAGGGCAAGCCTTTACACTAATGCATTAACTTAAAGCTCAAAATAAAGAATTATCATACTGTGGGCAGCTTGGATCACGTACATCTCCCGCGGCATATCATTCGTTTCCTCCACTATTTTTAGATGCATTTTGTCCATAGAAATGCGTTATTCAGTGCTGTAATTTGAGCAACCGGCTGAAGTTGAACATGCACTGTGGGCAGACCAGACTAATCAATAATGAGAATCGTTGTCGATGATTTTCATTATCGATAATAATCGATTTTATCGATTAGTTGTTGCAGCCCTAGAACAACGGTTTACAAATTGGACCGTTCCTGAGTCCACAACCCAACAAACACAAAATGTTTTTACATTGTATTTGGGTTGCAGTAAGGAAATATTTCAGTACAGCGTTTTAAAAGCATTTAGACCACATCTAACATTTAAAATGTAACTAAAATAAAAACATTGTAGAAAATTCACAGCAAAAGCATTTGAACAGGCTTACGAAGTTGACATTTCATTTGCACTTGCTTTTACAGCTGTTGTGGCAATTTCTTTCTAACAAACATCATCACTGAGTAAGAGACAACTCTGAGTCCAAATTATATTAATAAAGTATTTATTCCCTTGCAAGAGAAGATCCCTCGTGCACTAACACACATAGCTGTGAGTCAGTCTTTGAGTCAGTCAGGAAAAGAGAGAGAGAGAGAGAGAGAGAGATAAGGAGTCACAGTGCCACCTGTTTTATAGTCCTTTTCCCTCAAGGCCCTATTTCTTCCCTCCCCTACAGGAGAGATACCAGTTTGTTTATCTATTAATGATTATACAGAAAAGGCAGGCAAATGCCCCCTTTACCCCCTGACCATCTGCGTTTCCTTACCTCTATCACTTCCCAATCATAGTAAATTATCACACACAGAATGCTTTTCTAACTACGAGTGAGAAAACATAATGCATACATCTAAAATGTATGTTTCACTAAAGATTAATGTCCAAAAGGAAAAATTCCATAACAATTCCTCTCTTTTTATCATTCTCTGATAACTGATTAATCAAACATTGTAATAATAATAGTAAATAATAATAAATACAAGTTCAAGCCATTAAATCACACTTATACTCTTCATCTCTGATTTTCACATAAATGATCACTCTTCTTGAACCTGTGAAGTAAGTTTTTGAAAATTTGAAAAATGCTTAGGCTGTTTTTGTTTTGGACAGACCCTAAATGTTTTAGCAAGCAAAGTAAAGACTTATTCTATAGCCGGGCTGAATGGACAGACACTGCTGTCGCACTCTCGGTTAAACCGAACCCTCAGTCACCATAGTATAAACAAGAAAAAGTATAGTTCATAGTAGGAAATAAACATATCAATTTATCACTGTTGAGTTACTTCTGTAATATAAAATGTAAATATTAAAAGTATGTAAAAAATCCCTCAGTTTCAACCCCTCTCCTTGTACGTCCTCTTGTACACGGATAACTGCTGCTTTTAACCTTCTTTACATATCAATCCTTCTCAAGAAGAAAATAGAAACATCATGACTCAATTAACACATTTCACTGTAACTTCCGCTACTTGTGTCATCATATTGTTGGTCTGATCTCCTGTTGGTAACACCTTCAGACCTGTTGTGAAGTGTAATATTACCAAGCAAATTGTTACTGACAACAAAGTCATTATACATATGGTCTTAGACAGGCCACACATTCCTTGCATTCTGAATGGGTGCCACGGCCTTGGACGCTCCATTCTCTCAGTTACTCTGAATCAAAAGTGCTGTTATGACCTGAGAAAGTACTGTTTTCGAAGCACTAAGAGTCTTATCTGTTCTGTTGATTACGATGTCCACCCGGATTCCGGTTGCGCCTATCAAAGTTGCCTCGTTGCTGCTGATATCTGGTTCCGCCTAAACACACAGCTGCAATGCAAAGGCTTTTCAAACTGGATCTTAGCGTTTATTGACACTCGCGTTGAACCTCCTCCAGCGATTGCTCCGCCTCCGCAATGGGCGGCACCTTCCTGCAATGGTTTACGTGCACCCACGTAGCCCTCTCTGCAACCTTCACCGCCGTGTGCGTCACCAGAAGCACCTGGAAAGGCCCAAGCCACCTTTTCGATTTCCAGCTCTTTCTCCTGTGATCACGAATCACCACGAAATCACCAGGTCTGACCTCGTGCAGGAATGTCTCAGCAACCTTCAGCTTTTACCTGCACAGAAATATTTGACAACAGACAAGACATTTCCTTGCAGTAATTCAACATGTCATTCTCACACACATCCGTTGATGGCAGCCTTTGTTTACCCCCTTCTATGCCCATGAATGGTGGCCTGCCAAACAAAATTTCAAATGGGCTCAGGTTTGTTTTCACTCTTTTTCTCATTCTCATGTACATCAGTACAATTGGGAGGGCTTTAAGCCAAGTCAGACCCGTCTCTTCACAGCATTTCACTAATTTGTTCTTAATTGTCTGGTTCTGTCTCTCTACTGCCCCTCTTGATGAGGGCGCGTAGCTGCAGTGTGTTCTCATGTCAACTCCCAAGAACTGACCCACCTGCTTTATTGCATCATTGACAAAGTGTCTGCCATTGTCAGAACTGATTTTTCTTGGAAAAATATTTTTCTTTTTCTTCCTTTGTCACTGCTGCCGAATCTTGTTTCGAGGTTGGGAAGGCCTCAACCCATTTTGAGCACATGTCAACCATCACCAGACAGTGTTTCTGTTTCCCACAAGGGGTTAATTTGATGAAATCCATCATTAGATATTCAAATGGGCCTGCCGGTGCTGGTTGAGATGCCAAGGGTGTTTTTATCCCTCTAGCCACATTGTGTGTGTTACAAGTGACACATCTTTTGCAAAAATTCAGCAACCACTGTAAACCTCTTTGTAAAACCATAATTCCTTCATCTGCAATATCATACTCCCCTTTGACACATGATCCAACCCATGTGTCAACTTAGCATAATGCTGAAAGAAGTGTTTGGGCAAACAAGGAATGTCATCAACACTCATCCATACACCCCCCTTGAGGCTGCAGCCAGACGACCTCCATTTTTGTTTTTCTGCTCCTGTGGAAAAAAGTCTGCATACTTTGTAAACAAGGTGAAATATCAGGGTTAGTCACAGATACTAAAGCACAAGTCGTTTCTTTTGTCTCCTGTGCTGCAGCCCTCGCTGCGCGTCTGCTCTCATGTTTCCTGTGGAGATAAAACTTTTATCGTTAGTGTGCTGCCGCATTTACAGATCGCGACCTTGTCTGGTAAAGAATGGCCTCCAAAAGCTTAGACACAAGCGATGCGTTTAATATCGAATGTCCATCCGACTTCAAAAATGTCTGTGCTTCCAAAGTGCGCCAAAGTCGTGCGTGACCCCAAAAGCATAACGCGAGTCTGTGTAAATTGTCACACACTTGTCTGCCATAAGTTTACACCTCTCTCAGAGCAACCAATTCAGCTCCTGAGCCGAATAATTTGATGGCAATTTGCCAGACTTTACGACTTCAAATTCAGTGGTCACCGCGAAACCAACCTTATTCAAGCCTGTTTGTGGATCTTTGGACGCCGACCCATCCACAAAGAGGACATTGTCTGATTCTCTAAAGGTGTGTCCAACAGGTCTGGACGTGGTGTACACACCTGTTCCAACACTGATAGACAACAATGGTGTTCCTCTCCATCCTCCTCTGTAAGGAGGAGTGTGGCAGGATTTAAAGTTGTGCATCTTTTCACTGTTACATTTGGCATGTCAAGCAAAATCGTGTGATACCTCAGCCATCGGGCTGTTGATAAATGTGATGTTCTCTGCTCTTGCAAAATCATGGAGACCGTGTGTGGGACCATCAGAGTCAAATCAGAATACCCCACAAATTCCCTTGAAGCCAGCTCCGCAGCCGCCACAGCTCTCAAGCTTTGTTGAAAAATATGCGATTGGTCTTAATCTGTCCCCATGGGTTTGCAAGCGCACTGAACTCATAAATCCATGTTTTTCCATCTACCATCTGTGTAAAAGGCCTTTCAATCTTGTCACATGACCTCAGCTCTTTCCCTGTTGTCAGGGCTCTCAAGGGCTTTTCAAGAAATGCATAATTTGGAATAAACGTTCGACAATATGCACACATTCCCAAGAATGATAACAACTGTTTCTTTGTTACTGGTCTTGGGACATCTTTGATAGCCTTTATTCGTTTCTCAGAGATAGCTTTACTGTTTGGTGTTATAGTGTGACCCAAAAAAAATTATTTCCTGCTTCACACACTGTAGTTTTGTCAGACTGACCTTGTGACCCTCTCTCGCCAGATGGTTCAAGAGAGCCACAGTGTCAGCCACGCACGTAACCTCATCTTGTGCACAAATCAATAAATCATCTATATACTGCAATGTGTTTCTCCCCTCTTCCCTTTTCAGCCCTTCTGTGGCTGTCATGCATTTTCCTCAAAACAGTCTTGAAGCGGCCCAGTGGCCTTGGTTAGAGATAAGCGTGGCGCAGACTTCCCCTGTTATCAAATACAGCTGAATTTGTTTTTCTGACAGGCAAGCTGAAAGCACACACACATTTTCATTCCAGAAAATCTTATTAAACCTTGTCAAAAACATTTTCTGCCCCGTTAAACCACTCTTCCTCATATTGATATATGCATATATCAATGAATGCAATTCATTGATACTGATACTGATACTGTTCGATCTTTGCCAATTTCAAAATCTTTTGTGCCCAATCAGAATCCGTTATCTGCCACTCGTATGCCCACTGTGGCTCAAATTTTGCACCACTCATCTGCTGTTTCTCTTCAATAAATCCCAAACGGGCCAGCAGTGAGTTTCAGATTTAATTTACACATTAGATCCCTGGGCATTAACGGAACCGGACAGGTTTCAGAGCACAAAAATGCATGTTTTAATGCCCTGCCCCCCTCCGTCTCACATTTCAACGGCACAGTATAGTTTTCTGAGATTATATGCCCTGACGCGGACGTGCTTTCAAACACTAAATCCGTCAACTAACATTGGATATCTCGGTAGCCTTAAAAACCCTAAACTTTTGTACATTCTCAGACATCAGTAACAGCATTATTCAAAACTTCAGCAGTCACACATAAACGGTTTGCAAGCATTTCTTCATTGCAGATAGCCTTATTCAAAACTTCAACAATCACACATAAAGGGTTTGCAAGCATTTCTTCATTGCAGATAGCCTTATTCAAAACTTCAACAATCACACATAAAGGGTTTGCAAGCATTTCTTCATTGCAGATAGCCTTATTCAAAACTTCAACAATCACACATAAAGGGTTTGCAAGCATTTCTTCATTGCAGATAGCCTTATTTGAATCAGTGTATGTGAGCGTGTTGTGCGTGTGTGTCAATACATTTTTACTTCCCTTTTTTCGTAGCTGGCTGAATGCCTGTCACCCGCCCTCTCCTCTCCTGTTCTCCGTTCCTCTCGTTTCATCCGCCTTACGCGCCTCTGGACAATCCTGTGCCTAGTGTCCATCGTTCTTGCACAACCTGCACTTCGTGCAGGTAGAAAAGTCATGTTCATTACTTGCACACAGTCCACATTTCTTGCGCTGCCTCTCGCTGCTTTAATCTGTACAACAGCCAGCTGCATCTCTCTCCCGTTCAGCGCCTCGCTGCTCGTGCTGTTCATTCAGCTGCGGTTGTCTTGGCGGAGAACAGTGAGGTCGGGGTCGAATTTCAGTGCACTCCACTGAGCCATTGGGTAGATGTGTTTTTTGTATTCTTACTCTGGTGTTTTTACTCTGGCGGTGCCGAACTCACCGTATTTTCATGTGGGAAACACAAACATACACAAACATACTGTGAGTTAGTTCAAGGTTCAAGGTTCAAGGTTCAAGGTTCTTTATTATTCGTCACATACACAATCATACAAGTATAATCAGTAGTGAAATGCAAGTAGAATTGAAGAAAAATACAGCATTTACATGAGGAAAGGGAGGAGAAAAATTATCCCCAGACTATGCTCCTTGGGGAGTACAGTGTGAGAACAGGAAAAACACCTCAGCAACACAAAAGCACATACACGACATAGCCACAGGAAGTGAATCCGCCCAACAAGCAGCCATCTGATCCTGCAGCCACTGATCCGGCGCTGGTCAGACCCGCTTGACCAGGCCAGCGGATCGGCGAACAGAGGCGAATGGTAGGGGGGGCAATGTCTGTAGGGTGGGGAGGAACGCGAGTGTCTCACTGCCTTGCACTTCTGGGGTTTTTCCTGCAACAGCCTTGCCAAGGCCACTGTGGGGAGCCAGAAAAGATAAGATTGTTTTGTCTTTGGGGCAAGTAAACATTCCAATTTTTGCAGGCTACTCTCTGTCCGTTTTGTCCATTTTGGTCTCATTTTAATCAATTTTCCTTTGTAAAGCTGTGAACTTCTCCTTGGTAGAATCCATATTGCGATTATAGTTCAGTCTCAATGCTGACCGCTCTTCCCACAGCTTCAATCATACGGGCAGCCTTGTGGGGCTTTGGACAGCTGTTCCGTTTCCTGAATTCTTCGATAACCCAGGGCAGAGCCTAATCCAATCAGCAAAATACCTGTTATCATGGTGCCGAAAAGGTAGATATCAATGTCCTCCACGGAAAGAGCCGCAAGACACACGATTCGCCACCTCTCCCAGCGCCATCGTATAGCCGGCTGCGAACGTTCCGTCAGGGCAGTCAGGTTCCCCGAAACCCAAGTTTCGATGGTGTCAATTGCATTAAGAGACCAGTTAATCCATAATATTTTAGTTTGGAGAGCAGTGCAGAGAGAGTCTCTCACGAGACAAGGGAGCAAAGCAGGGAAGATAAGGGTGAGGACGGGGAGAGAAAGCGACCGCCTCCGTTGAGAGCCAGAAGTTAATCGGTTCTGGTGGTGCAGACACGCATACAGATAGACTTTCACACTTTTCATTTTTTCTCTTTTATCCGCTTCCTTGAGCCAACAATCTACTTCCTTGAGCCAACCATCTACTGTTTGTTCACATTTTTTACATACATTTTTAACACATTTGCAACAACAACCTGGTTGTTTGTCGCTACCTTGTTCAACTGAGTCCCTCACCACTTTCAGTCTTGTGAGGCTCAATGTTCCTCTCTGGGAAAATCATGATGCTTGATTAATTTTTCAATATCTTGCATACATTTCTGACCATAATATATTTTTTAATTTGGTAGTACACCGTGTATCATATTTCACAAGCTTGCTCTGAGACTTCCCATACTGGCTGTTTTCTGCTTTCTGTGGATTTGCTCACACGCTTCTTTAATCTGCTAGACGTCTCCAGCAGATCCGATTTTCTCTTATCCCAAATCGGAGCAGGTTGCACTATCAGTGCCCTCTTAATTGTGATTTACCAAAATCTTTCGATTTTTCTAACCCCAATTAACCTCGGTACCTGTTTGAAACCTATCTTGATCTGTACAGATCTCAAGTTAATCTCAGGTTACCTATCTGGACGTTCGTGCCCAGATTACTCTACCACAGAAACAGTTCTCAGCCAATATGGTTCAATTTCACTCTTTCCCCCCTAATTAAATTGAATTTAATTGTTTCTTACCAGAGATGTCGTTTTGTGCCACCTGGGTTCTTTTGATTCCAGTGGTCGATCCCTCCGGTCCCAACAGCGGAACGGTCCCTCGTCTCTGAATCTTTTTTGCGAGGTAGGGTTGGAACTTTCAGCTCCAAGGTGATCAGCCTCCGTCCGCTGTCAGGTCCAGAAGTCACGTCCAAGGAATCCCACTGTCTGACACCAAATTGTTGTGGCAATTTCTTTCTAACAAACATCATCACTGAGTAAGAGACAACTCTGAGTCCAAATTATATTAATAAAGTATTTATTCCCTTGCAAGAGAAGATCCCTCGTGCACTAACACACATAGCTGTGAGTCAGTCAGGAAAAGAGAGAGAGAGAGAGAGAGAGAGATAAGGAGTCACAGTGCCACCTGTTTTATAGTCCTTTTCCCTCAAGGCCCTATTTCTTCCCTCCCCTACAGGAGAGATACCAGTTTGTTTATCTATTAATGGTTATACAGAAAAGGCAGGCAAATGCCCCCTTTACCCCCTGACCATCTGCGTTTCCTTACCTCTATCACTTCCCAATCATAGTAAATTATCACACACAGAATGCTTTTCTAACTACGAGTGAGAAAACATAATGCATACATCTAAAATGTATGTTTCACTAAAGATTAATGTCCAAAAGGAAAAATTCCATAACACAGCATACTGTAGAAAAGGAAATCAGTTATTTGAAAATAATTTTTGTATTTAAAGTATTAATTTTTAACTTAAAGTTTTAAAGGGTTCATATAATGCGATTTCAAGTTTTTCTTTCTCTTTGGAGTGTTACAAGCTGATTGTGCATAGATAAGATCCCTGAAGTTGCAAAGACTAAAGTCTCAAAGAAAGAAGGCGTGGTTTCAGTTACCGCAGTAGTGTTGATGCAGCCATGTGAGGGAGACGCTGTGTGTTTCTATGCGAAAGCAAAAGCACTTTATTTGGCCTTCCAAAAGTAGATGCATTTAACAATCATTAAGATTACTTACAAGTTTGTACAACTTAACAAAACGCATTTTATGGACGACCGTTTCTTGAACCTTGGAGAGGAGGTAATTCTGACTTCTGCTTCTGAATCTGCGACTGTATGTTTTGTTATTAGTTTAAGTATTTGCTATTGACTGCTCAAATGCGTAGTTTTGTGCATCGTGTGTGTGTGTGTGTGTGTGAACGCGCGCGTGTATGAGAGAGAGAGAGAGAGATAGGGTCACAGCACATTAGCTATATTAACCGCGGCTTGTGTGCAAATACATACGAGCTTCATCACTGTCTGTCACGTGACTCTGTTCCCCTCTCAGGCTTGAACTGATGGTAAAACAAAGGACATTATTAACTGTCTTTACTTTTATTTTGAAAACTAAAGCTCACGATTACATTTTACATTTCCAACTCGTGCTTGTCGTCGGCTAATCACAATGCACAGTGCCAGTTGGCCAATCAGAGCAGACTGCGCTTGTCGGAAGGAGGGACTTTGTAGAAAAACTACGTGTTTGAGAGAGGAGGGGCATAGAGGAACTATAATAATGTACAGTATTTGAAAAATAAATGTTTTTGAATATTAAAGCATATCAACATATTCTGTTAGACCAAATACACAAAATAATGATCTTTAAAAAAGCATCATATGACCCCTTTAATGCAATGTGAGAACTCCCAAGAGACATCTAGTGGTTAGATCTTGACAATGTATGGCCACAGGTGTATCTATTTGGCCACTTTCTATTGTCTAACACCCTGACGAAAGCCTATTTGGGCTGATACGCGTTGATGTCTTTGTAGACCTGTCTTAGAATAAAAGCTTTTTACTTTGCTTACTATGTGAGTGTCATGATATTGTGTTGGAGGGACGAGCGAGGAGACATGGATCAAAGGAACCGTCTTTAATAGAATCCGACACACAGAGTAATACACTCAGGGAATGGCTATTGACACTCGTACATAATGTTTAAGACTGACAAAGACAGAATGCACGGACTAGGGTATAAATACACCGGGAAACAAGGACATTAACAAGACACACCTGAATCAAATAACATAATTAACTATAAGGAAACTAGGTCACGGAGTGCACGTGGAGAAGAAACACACACAGACAGTCCAGGGCGTGACAGTGAGACTTAGTTCACACTGCAGGTCTTAATGCTCAGATCGGATTTTTTTGCTGAAATCGGATTTTTTTGGCTGTTGTTCTCATTGTCATTTAAATGCGACTGCCGTCAGTCTCATGTGTGAACCGTATACGGCCCTGAAGTGAACCGCATGTGCACAGGGTTGGTACGGTCATGAAAAACCTGGAAAAGTCATGGAATTTTAAAACGGCATTTTCCAGGCCTGGAAAAGTTTTGGAAAAATAAATTAACCCACAAAGTTTTGGAAAAGTCATGGAAATTTGTTTCACAATCTCTGTGTAGTTAAATATGTTTTAGTTGATAATATTGGTTAAATTACAATAGTTAACATTCGCGCGATCCGTCACGTGATGTTCTCTGCGTGGGGTAACGGCAGACGCTGTTGCAGCAAGTATGTACGTTAGTAAACTCACGCAATGCCAGGAAAATGCCGATTTAACAATGTATGGCTTCATGATGAAAAGTATAAGGGGTGGCTTGAGAAAGATCAGGACCGGGGCGTGCAAAGGTACACTGTTCCGTAAAAGCGTTCGACATTTTGAACACGGGAGAGGCAGCGCTGTCTAGGCATGCTAGAGGTGAAAAGCACCAGTGTGCTGCTGCAGCGAGCTCGACAGCTCCCGACCACCGGCGTTTACACTCGTGTGACTGACGTGACACCCGCTCCCAGCTGCGGTGCTTCCCTTTCAGCCACTGTAAAACAAGACCATTCTGAGTGCCGTGTCCAGAAACTAAACCCTAACTGCAGAGGTACTGGGGCGCTAAAGGTGGCTGATTCGTTCATTGTGTTACTGTGCAATTGTTATTTAAATAAATGGTTATTTTGTATTCTAAACTACAAAGCTTGTCATTTGTGTTAGTAAAAATATGCTGTGGTAAAACATTGATTTTTCTTATTATTTAACATGTAGGCCTATACATAGGTGGGAAGAGACACTTATCCCACGAGACGAGATGTTTAGACGTTTTTTAAATCCTCATTGATTACATATATAGGGGAAAATAGTATTTTATTCTACTGAAAAACACAAAATGCAAAAAAAAATTAGGTGCATTTTGAAATCAACTTGTACTTTATGAAATTAAGCTTCTATTTTAATGAATTATAAGCAGTAATAACGACATGTAAACTAGAGCTGCATGATTCTGGATAAATTGAGAATCACATTTTTTTTAATATAAATTAGAGATCACGATTTTCTCACAATTCTGAAAAAAAAGATTAGAAAACTAAACAAAATAATGTAATTTATTAGTGGTTCTGACAAAATGTTCATTGCTGAAGTCTTTTAAAATATAAATTCATTTGAACAAAATAATACAATAAATTAAATGAAGGAGTCCGTGTCTCACTTTATAAAGACTTAAACTATTGGAATCTCCTGAATTAATGATTAAATTACAAATACTTTTTAAACAGGTTGTCGTTAACAATACAAATGTTAAGATACTTTTGTTTTGATCGCTACTGTA
This sequence comes from Gymnocypris eckloni scoliostomus, assembly GCA_027564155.1. Lineage (NCBI taxonomy): Eukaryota > Metazoa > Chordata > Actinopteri > Cypriniformes > Cyprinidae > Gymnocypris > Gymnocypris eckloni. The sequence goes on from CM050415.1 coordinate 46,093,949, forward strand.
GAGTACTTATATTCGCTACTGCTACTTTTTGATCGCTACTGTAAGTGTTTATACCCAAACTATAAACTTTTATCCCAGTACTTCTTAGGGATGCACTGAAATGAAAATTCTTGGCCAAAGCTGAAGCCGAACAAAATGAAACACTGAGTCAAAGGCCGAATACAAATAAGTGTTTTTTCACATTTTTTCCCCCATGTAGGCCAAGTTTGCCATTTGTTCACCATTGCATAAATTAAATAGCCAAAAGGTGCTTTTTACTGTTTTATCCTGCTTTTTTAAATAAAATAATCAATTACAAAACAACACTTTAAAAATATTTACTTAACACTGAATATTTTTTAGCTATCTATCAGACATTATACCAACAAAGCACAATTTTTGAGGCACCCTTCTTGAATCAGGCTTGTATTCTTTTCTGTACAAATAAATGCAGCCTTGCTGAGAAGACTTATTTTAAAACATTAGAAAATATTACAGATCCCTATTTGAACACTGTGTGAATGTTATAGTAAATGTATTAATAGAGCTGTTGTAGTGTAATTATTATTATCATTATTATTGTCTTTATTTTATTTTACAGAACAACATTAAAATTACAATACTAACATTTATGAATGTTGGTTGATTGAGCTTTTATTTTGGCAGAAACCCGCAGGAAGACCTCAGTGCTTCTTTTTGTTGACAGCAGATTTATAAATGATTATGACGAGTTTGGGAAGATGTTTGTCGCACGTATCGCATTAGCACATGCCTTTAAAAAAAACGAATAAAAATGAGCAGCTGCCGAGTAACAGTGTTTTAGTGCAGATGTTTCTTGCGCTTTGGACTTTGAACCCTGGCACGGAGAGCTTGTGCTGCGCTGTTACCTGCAATTTGTACTTGCATTAGAAAACATAACATTCTGCAGTTTATTTATTAATCGTTTAGAGGCCATTTCGCGTTTTCAATCATCATCCAGTAGCCAGCATCATCCACCCGGAGACATGAAATGCAGTGCTATTTGATCGTGTCACGTCATTGTTCGATACGATTTATTCTGTCTTCTCGCTTGTTCGGCCACAATTTTGGTTGCCGAACATTCGGTGCATCCCTATTACTTCTGTTATTTAAATGTCTGTAACAGAAATAATGATGTGTGGTTGAAAAGACTGTGTTGCTCTTTCTGGACCAGCAGCAGCATGAATGCAGAATGTCTTTAACACCTGTTTCACATCATAAGCGTCAGTGGCCGACCATATCAGTGTATGACAGCGTTCACATCGGAAGGATGATGCTGGCCGACCCACTGATTCATCAACATGGGCAGCGACAAAACATGCTTCTTACGATCCACTGACACTCGCGATGTGAAACAGTCGCAATAGACATAGCTGAATCGTTGTCATTCGGGAAAAAGATTGTGTGGGTGTTTGAAGCAAGATTGCAATTTGTTTACGATTAATGTGCAGCTCTAATTTAAACACTGCAAAATGTTTTGCAAGGATATCGTCATGTTCTCGCGAGACCAGTTGGATCTCGCAAGACACATCAGATCTCACGAGATCTCGCCACATCCCTAATACATAGACATTTCATGAAACATTAGGTCATGAATATTTACCTCAAAGTTATGGAAAAGTCATGGAATTTTATTGGTAAAAATGTGTATGAACCCTGGTGCAGAAGACGTGATGTCAGACGCAGCGCACGGTTGTTTGCGGAAATAAAAATGGATGCTGTTCGTGTTAGTGTGTGTTTAGCAATTTTTAAGTTAATGTGCAATCAGAGCCTAAATAACGAAGTGATATTATTGTCTATATATTGTCTGCCATTGTGATTTTAATCTTTACGCCTCCTCCAGCGCAGAATTGTAACATCTGTCGCATTTCAATGACGTAAAAATCGCATGAAATGGAACATGGCTGTTCAAACTGAAGTCGCATTGCAAAACATCAGATATGTATCCGATTTAGGACCACATATGAAAGTGCACAGAGCACAGTGCCGAGCACATCGACAGAAACACAGCAAAAATACTTATTTTAGGGAGATATAATGTTTTTTGTTCCTGTCTACATGCTCAGTGTATGTCTATGCTCTTCCAAACAAGGAGAGTGCTGAGCACGGTATGCTGCAGGCAATACACTGGCTAGGCATGAATACCTCATACAAGCCCACTTCAAAATGACTGAACTATTCCTTTTAATATAAAGACACTGAATTTAGGTAATATAGCCACTATTTTTCATAGTCATATTCATATCTTCAGCTCAGTCAGTACAATCAATAATTGTACATAAAAAAATGTAAAAGACAAAATGTGATGTGTTTAAAAACTTGTCTATGAATGTAAATATTTCTAATTCATTGTTTAATGAACATGACATTGATTTAAATGATGAAAATATTTTGGTTATAGAGAAAACATCTATCAAAGCTGAAGGCCTTCAGTGACTTTGTGGCAACACGGAAGCGAACCCTGGAACCACCAGAAATCTCAACCAAGCAAGCAAAAATAAGTGATGTAATGGCAGTGGGTGCAAACAAAGGTGTGCCACAGGCAAAGGTCAACAAGCTCATGGTTAACCCTTAATCACTCTTCAAGTAGACTTTACACTTTAGTTATTCGGGGTCATACAGACCCCAAACTTTTACAGAGCATGTAAAATACAGTAGTAACTATTCTTTACAAACACTGAATTATAAGATGTTGACAACAGTTTCCAGTTTTTAATTATTGGCACTAGTGGGATCAAGTAAGCACACGGTGTATGTGCTACAATTAGAAAACCTTTTTTTAATTAAATAATGACACATCAAATTGTTTATCTGTTTTACAGTCAACTGAGCTGCTATCATAGAAAATTTATAAAAACCTTCTGATCAATCACAATCCAGAATCAGCAGCAGTATGGTATTAAGAGCTTTACTTTCAGAGGAGTACAGTAACTTGACTCCTATTCTTTCTATACTATACTTTTGGTGACCAACATTGCTTGTGTTCTCACTAAAAAAGTAGTGTGCTCTGTCTCTTCATCAGGGCTTACAGGTCAGGTTTTTGATCAATATACCTTTGAAGGTGGATTCAGAGGTTGAGGCACAGAAAACGTGTCGTTATCTCGATGCTCTAATTGAAGGCTTAAAAGAAGAAGATAGGAGATTTATGAAGGATAAGAATGGCAAAGAGGTGCTGGAAGATGTAGCCGTGATTTTTTCCTGAATGGAAAACACAACCCAGAACTAGTTCAAGTCCTGAAGAATCTCGAGAGCTTCAGGTACGATTGTAAAATCAGGTATTCTATAATCACATACACCCGGGGAAGCGGTGGAACAATAGCAAGTGATGCGACTGAAACGCCATACCAGGATATTCGAGAGCATCTGATAAACAACACTGCTGCGACAAAACTTGGGCAGGAGTTGTGGGGAAATGATAGAAGCTGTCAGGTTTACTTCAGTTTCGTTGGTAGTGACACTTTCAGGTTCAACTTTATCTATAGTAAATACTTAAAATTGTGAGCAAGGAGCTGAAAAAAGATCCACCCATTCCGCCCACTGTTATGTCGACTGGTTATGAGGATAAATTTCACATTGCAAGTGACCTGGACTACCAGATTTGTGCAGCCTTAGCAGGTCAACCCTCTCTTTGTGTATTACCAGAACCCAACTTCTGTGTTCTAGTGGATGACAAATGACACCATAAAGGAAAGTTTCATCAAGAGAGGAAGGAGCAAAGGCAAGTACAAAATGGAGTCATCAATTCTGATCAGGCAGGTCAATTACAGGAACGTATCAATTTCAAAGCTGTGTTTTCCAACAAAAACCCCATCATCATCCTTGCTCCAATAAGATTTAAGCTAAGTGGCGAAGGCCTGAAGACCGGCCAGTCAGCTGTGAATGAGAGGAATTTGGCGATTGGTATATACTGTAATGTGTGGCAGCCATTTATGCTGCGGTGCCCGGGGAGCAGTTGGGGTTCGTGCCTTGCTCAAGGGCACCTCAGTCGTGGTATTGAGGATGGAGAGAGCGCTGTACATTCACTCCCCCCACTCACAATTCCTGCCAGATCTGAGACTCAACACATCTATGACTCTCTAACCATTAGGCCACGACTTCCCCTAAAATGTCAGTCAATTAACAAATGTTTACTTTATGCCATTAGCAGGTGAATGAACATTTTGTTTGTATTCATGAAAATGGTTGAACCCAAGGTCGGTGTGTTGAAAGGAAGAGACAGGAGACATTTACTGATTTCTTTCCCAGAAACATTGCAACCTAGGCAGTACTTGAATATGGTAATAGATCCGGGCCGATTATATTACATACAAAATTCTACCTGTCCATGATGTCATATACTAATAAAAATGGGTATTTGGTAGAAATATATATGTCGTTCCTCTGACAAGATATTATTACACCTCACATAGCTTTAGTTAGTGTATAAAGATTTCTACTTCAAATTTTTGTCTAAACATCAAAATTGTCATATGGTGTGACTGTCCGGGCTATATGTGACCTTACTAATATGACAATAAATCTCAGAAAAGTATAAATAATTGATAGATTTACATTTTAAGTCAAAGAATTAGGCATTTTTAATGGACACAGAAAGTGTTAGGCATTTTTAATTGACACAGAAAGTTTTAATGTCTGTACATTATTTTAAAGCAAGTTATGGCCAAATACATTTTGTCCTAAAATTGGCATCATATGGTGTGACGTTAAAATCTATATTTCCAATGGGCAATCTATATTTGAATGAAAAGCTCTGTATCTGATATGCTCACTAGTGGTCAATGTTTTGTGTCTTATGGTATGGACATTATTTACATACAAATGAAACAGTTTTTTACAAATGTTACTTATTAATTCTTAAAACGCATTGCTGATATGTGGCAATTTACATGCTAAGTATAAGCTAGCTGTTTTTAGTTCAGCAAGAGATTGGCTTAACTTAACAAAACGTCATATGATGTGACCATTTTTCCAAGTCACACCATATGATACATTTGTCACACTATATTACATAAACAATTTTTTTATGATAAATAATTAAATATTCAAAACATATTGAAAGAACATTAAATTACCCATACAATAAATGTATTCCTTTTCAATTTTACACTTAATTTAACAATGTTTCGCCATGTGTGCCATGCTATGCATATTAAAGGATGCAATTTGATTATTGTAATGCACTGCTAGGTGGTTGTCCTGCATCTTCAATAAACAAGATACAGGTAGTCCAAAATGCAGCTGCTAGAGTCTTTACTAAGTCCCCAATTTTACAATCTCTACGCTATTAAGTTCCGTATCAGTTACAAAATATTGCTACTTACTTTTAAGGCCCTTAATGGTTTAGCTCCTGCGTACCTAACTAGTCTTCTACCACACTACAATTCCTAAGGTCTCAAAACTCTGCAATCTTGGTAGTTCCTAGGATAGCAAAGTCCACTAAAGGAGGTAGAGCTTTTTCACATTTGGCTCCCAAAATCTGGAATAGCCTTCCTGATAACTTTCGGGGTTCAGACACACTCTCTCTGCATTTGTATAATGCAGTGGTTCTCAAACTGGGGAGCCACTAGATGGCACTAGGGGGGCCGCAAAGAAATTCGAGAAAATGACATTTTTTTTTAAATATTTTACCTGTATGCAAGTCAGGATTTTCCTATCTGAACTATGATGTATTTAAAAAATTGAAATATTTAAAACATAATATCAATTATGTGCAGCACACTATGCTGAAATATAACCAAACCGTTGACGTACTAGTGAACACAACGACATGAACACACTGATAAATGCTAAGACTATTTAAAATGTACAAGTTTTTAGATAGAGGATGCAGTGTCACAGCTGAGAAGGTAAATACAGAAGAGCCCAGCGTGAAAAAACTAAACTGTGTAAATTTGACGACTCGTACATAAAATATGACGTTATGGAATATAGTGATGGCAGAACACAGTGCACACTGTGCTTGAAGATTGTTGTGCATTGAAACTCAACCGACATGTCACAACAATTCATCCGGAGCATGCAAATAAAAGTAAGGATTTTTTTTCAGAGAAAGAAAGAAGAATATGTCAAACAAAAGGTACGACTGACTAACATCACGACAATACACGAGAAAGCACAGCAAGCATCGTATCTTGCAGCCCTGCATATAGCCAAATGTAAAAATCCTCACGCGATCGGAATATGTACCGAGTGATGGTCAGGGAGGAGCTAAATCTGCAATGCAAGATTTCCTTTATATTGTAAAACTTGTATAATATTGTATATGTCTTCAATATTGAAAAACAATTTCTTTTTTAAGTAGAGCAGACATTTTTTTATGTTTCTTGCAGAAAAACAGATTTCTAAAAAAACAAACAGATTGCTGTTCAAATTGCAAACCAAACTTGAGCCACTGTCATTTACTCCATTAAAATGTACTAAGTTTAATGCACTTTTTACAAATCAAATGTAAATGAACTTTTCAGTATTGATCTTCTACTATGGACATCATAAATAACTGTTCAGTATTCAATACTTTTGTTGCACTTATCAGACAATATTATTGTTAACCATCAAAACTCTTTTATAACAATTTGTTATATTTTATGAAATGTAGACTTTAACCAATTTTGTATATTCAACATTAGAGACATAAGGCTACAAACATAATTGTTGTTCCAGCATTGTAAAAATGCATTTGTTTTTGGTACAATCTAAAATTTGTAAGTAAAATTGTATGTTTGAGGATGTTTTCATCATGAGTTTTCTTTTGGGGGGCCACAAAATAATTCACCCTACACAAGGAGGCCTCCTCCTGAAAAAGTTTGAGAACCACTGGTATAATGTATCTCATAACCTTGTACTTCAGATATATCTGGTCTAATGCACATTATCATTCTTTTGCTTGGTTTCAACACATAATTGTTGCTTGGTTGGAACAGCAGCTACGCTAATTCTTTTCTCTATTACCTTCTCTGCTTCTGCCATGGGATTGGCATCCTGAAGTAACTAGGAATTCCACAAGCTTCAATCTGGATCCAACCCTTAAAAGATCTGAGATGAACGACCACCTGAGAAGAAATGATGCCAACCCCTCAGAGGATGCCAACCCTCAGACAACATACAAAACTACCAAATTTTGCTTTAAATTTGATCGTAACATATAATCATTGCTGTTAATAGTGTTCACTGTCTGTTTGATTACATGTCATTAATTAACTGCATGATTTTTACTGTACATTTCTGCCATATTGACATCAACTTGACAATCACCACTGATAAGCTACTACTAAATATAATGTAAAAACTTCCGTAAAGCTGCTTTGCAACAAGTTGTATTGTGAAAAGCTCAATACAAAAGCATTAATTGAACTGTTTTTTTGTCTGTGTCGGGCAGAAATGTCAAGAAAAGAGAGGACACAAGTATACAGTTATGGTGTTTAATTTTCATAAATACAATTTTAAAAGTTGTAAAAGGTGTTAGTATTTTGATAAGTTTTAGTCATATTAATATGAACTGAATTGAAATTAATTGAATGTTTAATGCATATAAAATACACTTTTTGTAAATTGACAAACTGGCACGGTGCAGTTCATCATATAGTGTGACACTACTGTATATCATTTGGTGTGACAATAAAAACACTTTTTTAGTTATAAATCACAAAAACGTCAATGTAATAAATATAAATAGTTTCAGCAAGAGTCAAAAGCATTTTGTTAGATTATTAACAGGGTTTGTCAAAATTAATCTAAAATATCTTGAAAGGCTGAAGAGAGTCTTAATTTGCATGATGATTTTGAACAAATAATACAAAATCTAATGGATCTACACAAGATCTAACATTTGTTTAAGATAGTAATGATAAAGATTTATGGTGAAGTTAGTTACTTGGGGAGAGTATATACCACTTTAATTTTGTTTAGAATAACTTTTATGTCACACCATATGACGATTTTAGGCACGAATGCATTAAATTAGTGAATATATCCAATTTCCGTTTTTTTGCGTTTAGTAAGAGGTCTTACTAAACGCATCTTAGAGACAAACTACATAAAATGCCATTGCTGACCCTGGAAGCATTGGACCTTGACCCACAGACTGAGAAGATGAAAAAATGCAAACGCACATTCAATAAACAAAGAAATCATTGTGTGAGCACACAAAATTATCTCAGACAATCACAGGATGGGTTCGGAGTTTAGTTTGCTTTATGTCAGTTGAGTGGTTCCTTTTATATGCATTGAGAATGGAAACCTCTATAAGTTAAGCTAATTTTGACATTGTCTATTATTCCAAATGTAGCTGTGTATGTTACTATACAAAATAAAGGACAGGTGTGACAGAAGGCTCTGTTATGATCAAGGCACTAATACATTTACATGCGTACATGCTCCATTATCGACCCATTTTCCCTTGCTCTTGGGTGCACACTAAGGTTAACGAGTTCGTTTGCCCATATAATCATTAGGTAATCGAGTAAACTTTATTTGGCTTGCTGTCCGCTGATGAGGGGCTCGATGAAGCAGCTTCGGCTCGAGCTCTGATATACCCCCAGGGACTTGATAAAGGTGATTACGAAGGGCAAGGTACCTAAGAAGAAGGTGGAGATTGGGAGGTGGAGGGATGCTGAAACAGCTGGGACTAGAGAGAGGTAAGCAGCTGCTTATATACTCTGGCTGTTGATTGAATGATTAGATGGGCTCGCTCCTCCCTAACTTACATTATTAGAACTTCATTTAACGAGTTTGTTTGCCCATATAATCATTAGGTAATCGAGTAAACTTTATTTGGCTTGCTGTCCGCTGATGAGGGGCTCGATGAAGCAGCTTGACTCGAGCTCTGATATACCCCCAAAGAGCAGAATAAATTGGGACAGCAAGTTGGACAGGGATGAATGAGATATTTGAAGATTAAGGTATCCGGGATACTCAAATATTTGAAGGCTAATGGTGATACCCCCCAAAAGATGTGGAATTTAAGTTAAGAAAGGATGATGGTGAGATGCCTGCGCTTGGAAGTTTAATTAGGGTGCGTCTGCCATTGCACTGCTGCGGCAGTGACTTTCTGAAAGAACTCCTCGGAGTATCTCAGGACTGGAGGTTTGAGTGCAGGGCTGGAGAACACCCGCCGCACATCTGCACCATGGAGCCCTATGAAGTCAAGTAACAAGGGCCCCAGATGTCACGGATGGGGCAGGGTGCCCTTGGTCCTGAGGGAGATGGGCCGCTGATGTCCAGCGAACCCCAGCCACAGAAAGAGGCAGCCTACGGAGTACAGATAAGCGTGGATTACCGTGCTTCCAGCGAGGGTTTAGAAGGCGTAAGGCGTGAGGGCCCGCTGCCCGAGGGCGGCGATCCTGGTACCTCCAGTCCACTTGTTCGGATGGGAGGGCTCACACTGCAATCCGAGCAGGAGAGCCTCCATGGTTAAGAACATGGAGGATCACACAGCGATTCAGAAAGGAGAGCCCCACTGCGCCCAAGCGTAAGGCTCACACTGCGATTCGATCGGGAGAGCTCCCACGCGGTTTGAAAGAGAGCCCCTATATGAATCAAGGAGATCTCATTCTGCCATCAAAGCAGGAGAGCCCACACTGCGACTCGACGGGAGAGCCTGGATGGTATCTGGATGGGGAGCCCACAGGGCGATTCGAATGGAGAGCCCACTCCAGGAGTGGTAGCTTCCGCCAATCCGAGGAGAGCTCTCACTGCATCCAGGCGAAAAAGGAGCCCTGCGGTAGGTAGCGAAGCGGAATATTAGTGGGGAGTGGTGCAGATTTGGAGGGATGCTAGTGATTGGTGAGCTTGTCTAATGTGATGGAAGAAGAAGAATTTGTCATTGTCACATACACAATTATACGGAGTATAATCAGCAGCAAAAATGTGTTCTCTGCACGACCCATCCAAGTGCACCCACACCGGAGCAGTGGGCAGCCCGATGACGGCACCGAGCAGTTGGGGCTCGGCGCCCGCCCAAGGGTCCTACCCTAGCCGAGGACCGTTTTGCCGGAGCAGAGACTCAAACCCACGCCCCTGGGCCACAAGTCCGGCACTCCATACACCAGGCCACGGCCGCCCCTGAAAAGATGAAGCACTTCATGGATTTGCATGTCATCCTTTCGCAGGGGCCATGCTAATCTTCTGTACATCGATCAAATTTTTGTATATGTGCCGCCATGACGAGATCAGCTCGAACGTGAGATTCGCAGGTATGGGGTGTCCACCGGCCCAGCATTTAATTTTGGTGATCGGAAACAACTTTCTGGGCTGTTGAAGTGGCTGCTGGGGTTGAAACGATTCTCAATGTATTGATATGATGTGTGTGATGCGATGCATCGATGCCACGCATAAAATATCGATATCTGTAGTAAAAGGCAGCTTTATTTTGGCACTCCAAGTTTCGCATGATGTCCGTCTATGCATTACAGCCACCGCGTGCGTCCTCGTTCAACTCGCGTGTCAGGACTTGATATAAGGACTGCCCGAAGGCAAAGGGAGCATGTAAGATGCTCGGGATTGTTGGAGTAACAATCGGCGCTGTGAGAGAAGTTTTCAGCGCGCATCTGAATCACCTGATCTAAACTTGGCCACCTCTTGACCACCCTGCTCAGTTTGCATCCACATCAAACGAGACTTCCAGGCCAGCGTGCTTCTGCTTTGCCTCAGCACCAGGCGCGAGTCGAATGAGGGTGGAAATTGTACACCAGCCAAACGAGCTTCAGTAGAGCAATGATATGCTGTTAGGCTATATGTCAGTAATGCAAACTTCCCTGTCCTGTCGGCCGTCACGGTGCTCACTCTGATCAGCGGTGTCATAAATAAGCGCACAAGAAACTATGGGCATCTGACGTGGTTTTGTCATCGGTAAAGTCATTAAAGCTGCAAACTGTGCATGCATGCATGCATTACATTCAGAACGTCTCTCAGATGCATACTAAAATATAGGCTATCCTGCAATTGCAGATCACAATGAGGCTCAAGCTGATATGGATTTTGATTTAATGCATAATGCACTTATGCTAGAAAAAATGCGCAATTTTCATTCATTTTAGAGGTACAAACAAAAATGAAACCATTTAAATGCATAAAACAACTCGTTTTACATTCTGGCATTTATGTGCTGTTGTTTTCACATTCTTATCGCCAACTGCATGTCTCATCCATGAGTATGTAATGTTAGAGAACACGTTTGGGGATTTTGAGAGCCAGAACCAAACTGACAGAGCGATAAAGCTATAGTCAATCCCTTTGTCACGATACCTGAAGGTGAGGAATAATACAAAAATTGTCATGTTACGAGATACAATAATTCGCAAATATCTAAATTACAGTTAAGTAGAAATTCACTGTATTCAACTGTGTTTTAGGCACTAAAATAGACTAGTATTTTAGTCGACCACATTTTACTCATGAGCATGTAATGCACGTTTAAAAGTCAAATCGAAGCACGGGTGTTTTTTAACCACTGTATTTCTGAAGGAACACTGTCTTTTAGAAAATGTTCGAGGTCATTTTCATTTCATCTTGCATGTTAAGTGCCTGATAAAGCAGAGCTTGTAAGCTCAGTTTACAGCCCGGCAGCCGTTACTAGTGAAACCTCTATCGTTAGTTCTCCCGCTTTAAGGCATCTCCTGCTGGCAGAGAATGAATTTGCACCTTCGATAAGTCCGTCCAAGTAGTTATCGCTGCATCTCAGTCCGTCTGATTTATGTAGCAAACATATTTTGCTTGTTATCGAAAAAGAATCTACTCAGAGGACTTGGCTGTTGATATTGACTATATTGGATGTCTACGGAAGATAAGTAAGGCCACGCGGCAGGGTTGCCAACTTAGCAACTTTGTCGCTAGATTTAGCGACTTTTCAGACCCCTTTAGCTAATTTTTTTTAATTTTTTTTTTTTTGAAAGCGCCTAGCGACAAATCTAGCGACTTTTGGAAAAACCTTAGCAACTTTCCAAATGTGGCCAGTACTGTCCTGCGAGCACGAGATCTTGGGTTACACCTCTCCCTGTGTCTGCTCTGATCAGTGACTGCTGAGAGGAGCAGCACGTTCCAGTGACCGCACAGCAGCTGACATGGATGTGAATGAGCTGCGCATGTGCACACGGTGTTGGCACGGACCAATCACTTGCCTGCTTCCTTTTTTGAAATAAAACTATTTAATTTGACAGTTTTTTTTTTCTCACTGTCGCAGAGCTTTAGTTCATTCCAGTTTCTGAACGCCTCTAAGATCGCTTACTGGGCTACGTCTGAGAGACTGTACGTGATTGTACTTACTCATACACAACAATAAACTTAATTCAACTTATTAAACTCATATATTAAGAATTGTATCATTGCAGATGATGTAACTGCTGGTTTTACAAGTTCAGTTCCGTTGTCTGACAGAAAATATGTAACGTTAAATGATAACAGTTTTATACTGGACACTCGGCTTGTATATTAAAGTACATTATGTGAGCACGGATTAGGGAAAACAGTTATACACCGTCATTTTAGGCAGAATGCAAAATAGGATGCGATTACGTCATTAATATGCAAATTTACGCATGACGTCATCCAGCGACATTTAGCGACTTTTCGAGCAAACTTTAGCTACTTTCCATTGAAAATAGTTGGCAACACTAAACGCACGCTTGCGCAGTAACGTTTGTTTAAGTTGTTGCCGTTGAAACAGTCCATAGAAAGGACTTTTGAAAAGATCACTTGAACGACATCATCTGATTCGAAGTAGGGTGATCTGAAGTGAAGTAGCCTGCAGAAAACATGAAACAGCTTAATGAGATTATGTAGCAAATTTCGTTCCATGAAGCGAAAGCAAACGTGTAATTGCTATTAAACAATCATCTCTGGATAAGAATAAAGCATTATCCAAGGTGGAAGTCATGCAAACCTAAATAGATAAAATCAGGGTAATCATGTTATGAAATGGAAAATAAAAGCTTTGTGTTAAGCTTGATTTAGCACCCTCAAGAAGCTTTGACGTTAAAGGATACTTGGAAGTGGATGGGCCTGTATAAGAGAAGTTGTGAGTGCTGGAGAGACTGCGGAACTGTTTTGGGGCCGCTGTTGTCGACCGGACGGAAAGGCTGGCAGGCGAGAGAAAGTACGTGCAGCTGTAGTTTTTCGCCCCTTGTTTGCCACGGCCTCTGGATTAGCCTTGTGACGCTGATTGTTTTGAAATCGGAGGAATGGCGGCAGCAGGATGGAGAGATGGACGAAGCGCAGTTATCGCTGGTGATCTTGAAGGTGGAGGAGAGAGTAGTCTTCTGGAGCTTGGTTTGAATGAGCGCTGGATTTGCGACCGAACTGCTCAGAGGGAGTCTCTTGGTTTAGATCCGTGGATTCCGATGATTTGCGGGTTGCGACTGATGGAGTCTCGGTACAAGAGAAAGGTTCGTCATCTGTAGGAAAAGCTGGAAGTCCGGTATGTTTGGCCTGGTTCTGAACAACACTTTAGGATGTTGCTGAAACAGCTGGGACTAGAGAGAGGTAAGCAGCTGCTTATATACTCTGGCTGTTGATTGAATGATTAGATGGGCTCGCTCCTCCCTAACTTACGTATTAGAACTTCATTTAGGTTAATTCCCCAGTTACACAACGCACACATAGCCTAATCATTCCATTACAGCATCCTTTTCCCATACCCCAAAATAAACACACGCAGACACCCGCATAAGTTCACTAGTGAATGTTTATTGTATCTGCATATACGTATTAAGTCTCATCGTCATTTCTGTTTATGTTGCATCCTAGTCCAGATTACCAGAGACGCCAATGAAAAACCCATTTAAGTGACTTTGAATGTGGAATGGTTGTTGGTGATTGTTTTCTTATAGATTTAAAGAACACTCCCTCTAAAATGAGACTCTATTGGAGGAGAGAAGAGCATGATGATATTCACTATCAGAACCAGAGAGCAGCATCTTCAGAGCCCAGCTGTGTGTCTATGAAAAGTGACAGATCAATGACACAGCCCATTCATTTCAGTGACGGAACAATGACCTTTAACTCCAGGTGAGACAAAAACCAGTACTGGATTCAAAACAGAATTATAATGTAAATTTTAGTTATAAAAATATACTCTGAATTTAATATCATTTGTATAATTTGATGTGAATTTCTTAGTATCAGATAAAGAGTAGTGTACAACGGGGCTAAAGGCCCACCTTAAGAAAAAATGTGCTATTCACTGCGCCTAAAATGTATAATTGCAGAAAAAATATATATGTTGTATTGAACATTAATGGAGCAATGGTTAATGGTTTTTGTGAAAATAAATCATTCAAGTTGTTTATTTCGTTTAAAAATCTGATAAAATGTATGAGGTGGCAAGGGGGGGCCTTTTACCCCACACACAGGGTAAAAGGCCCACGGTATAGATACAAATGCTTCAGCTAAAATAATATCTAAGTTAATACTTGTTCAAAACAATCAAGTTTGTACTGTTTTCTGCTTATTTTGAAAAAAAAAAATGATACATTTTTGTTCAATAAATATACTGTCATTAAAATATGCTAATATAAAAAAATATATTTTAAAATACAGAAACAAAATAATTTTAAAAAGTAAATATTCTGAAAGTATTGAATGAGATACAATAATAATTGAATATATATTTACAGTAGTAACAACAAATGAAATTGTATTATATGATATGATTAATACCATGTTTTTAAATATGATTGTTTCAAAGTCAGCGATCTGTTAATATGTTTATTAGCCCCAACAGCCGGGGCGTATTTTACCCCAAATACTACAATCTACAATAGAAAATCTACAATCAACTTCCCTATCTCCTTATCTACCCAATAAACAGAAGAAAAAGTCACGGCCTAATGGCCTCTGAAAGAAACAAGGCCACCCCTACTGCTTCCCAAAACAGTTAAGAAGTGATAAACATGGTCAACAAGACATCAATGTACTAAAAGTAAGGCTCACACAGTATCCACGATGGCAAACAACACTATTGGAACAGAAACACACTCTGTCACACCACATATTCACCAGCAAGCACAGTATCACAATAAACAAACGAGCAATCGATCGAAGAGGCAGAGGGCTCCCTCCAGTGGAATGCCAGAATTTATAGTCCAGGTCTCTTCTCCGGTCCACCAGCAGACTCACATTATGTCACGACCAATCCTAAAAGGGAAAAGAGACAACAGCAACAAACAACGAAACAAACCTATAATCCATTATATCGTAACACCCCCACCCTTAAATTTACAAATCACTATTTGTAACAATGGAACAATTCTTAATTCTCAGACTGACATGGGGCCGCGACAAGGCATCAGCGAGCACATTCTCACACCTTTTTGTGCCGAATTTCCAAGTTAAAGCCTTGTATCAAAAGAGACCAACGCATCAGCCTTTGGTTCGAATTTGACATCGAAACAAGAAGACAAGGATTATGGTCAGTGTACACCAGGACGGGCCATTACAAGTATCAAGATAAATTTATCCACAACGATGGGCTGAGGGAACACTTTACCACCAGCAACATCATTACCTAGTATCAAACCTACTCCTTCTACCGGAAGCTGAGAACGTACACCCAACTTCACAACTCCTGTGAACAAATCAGATTGAAGGTAAACTGAATGCAAGGGCACTTTAACACAGCCGAGCTCAATGCCACGAATTAACACACTCGATCCACAGTATGACTGTTCCGAAAACTCAAGTGCACTCTCCAGAATGAAAGATTGAACCGATCCTGTATCTCGCAAGATAATAATCGGCTTCAAATTTTCCTGCTCACCTAAAAGAGATACCGAACCATTCATAATAAATGGGCAATATAAATTGGTATGCAGATTAAAAAGGTCAGACACCATGGGAGCAGTATGAACCAAAGCAACTCCCTTTGGTTTCTCAGAGACCTTACCCTGATTCCATCGCTTACAATCCGCAATCAAATGTCCTGGCTCGCGACAGAAAAAATACACCCGTCTTTCCCCCTCACAAGACAAATTTGTATTACGGAACACATTCGAAACTGCCTCTCTATTCTCCCATTTTCCCTTGCCCTTATTAAAAACTCTCGAACTGCTTCTCCCAGAAATTTCAACAGATGAACTAGATTTCTCTCTACACACAGACGAAGTAAAAACTGTTTTGTGCGTGAGCACAAATTCATCTGCCAAAACAGCTGCATTTATCACGGACAATACCTTCTGTTCGTTCAGATACACAACAATGTCCTCTGCCACACAGCTCTTAAAATCTTCTAACAACACAAGTTCTCGTAATTGCTCAAATGTTGTAACTCTACTAGCTGCACACCATTTGTCAAACAACACAGTTTTATCACGAACAAACTCACCAAAGGTTTGACTGGTAATTTTCTGATGGTTTCTAAATTTCTGGCGATAAGCTTCAGGTACCAATTGCGCTCTCAATACAGCAGATTTAACGGTATCATAATTCAAACTTTGCTCAATAGGTAAGGCTGTACACACTTCCTGAGCTTTACCAGCTAATTTACATTGCAATAGCAACGACCACAACTCTTTTGGCCAATGTAATGTAACTGCGATCCGCTCAAAAGCAATGAAATACGAGTCTACCTCCGTCTCTAAAAGGAGGAACAAGTGTATTTACTCACATCAACGCTGGTCACAAACTCACCACCAGACGAGGTGGTAATTTGAGGTAAACCGTGTGGCGGACTTAGACCCGGTACTGATGAAACTGGTCCATCCCCTGATGAACGAGGAGCTGGAAATCTAGACCTAGGTACAGGCACAGGACTTTTAACATTAGATGGCGATTTGACTTGCAGTTCCAAACTACGTAATTTAAATCTATTATCAGCCTCTAACTCCAGAGTCCGGAAATGAAGAAGCTGCGCATCATAATCCTGTTTCTTTAACTGCAGATCCAACTCCTTTAATTTAATAGCTAGCATAGGATCAAAACGGGTATGACTAGGATTTATACTAGGAAAAGTTACACTTACATTCCCTGCTAAACCCTCCACTCATCCGGCAAGATTCCAGTCTCTACCAATTCACTATACAACTTCTCTTTTACAACTTGTTTTGATCCCTCCTTAGGAACAAGAATATTAAAGAAATCTGCTATTTGTAACAAATCAGCTTTACGACACTTATTAAATTTCTCTGTGGTAGGATATAACGTAAATGACGTTAAATCAAATTCCATATTTGTCCATAAACTTGTCCCACACAAAAAGAAAATTACCAGAATAAACGTGTGTTCAACTATACCAATTATATACGTAATGGACGAGCCCCCAATTTATGTTACGATCCCTGGTCTAGGTCAGAGTGTAACATAAATAACACAACCATGTTATCTTAATTACTCATTTTATTTTTCTTTCCTCGTTCTGTTTTCGTATTCAACGCAATTGTATATGTTTCTCTCTCGATGTATATGCAAAACAATGTATTCAAAACATACAACAATTCAGAAGCAAAATCTTCAGGGATGAGCTAATGCCAAAATAATAAACAAAACAGAAACTAGCTTCCCCACCAACTACCTTTCCTACTGATCCAAAATAAAAGAAAGAAAATCTACAATCAACTTCCCTATCTCCTTATCTACCCAATAAACAGGAGAAAAAGCCACGGCCTAATGGCCTACGAAAGAAACAAGGCACTCACCCCCTACTGCTTCCCAAAACAGTTAAGAAGTGATAAACATGGTCAACAAGACATCAATGTACTAAAAGTAAGGCTCACACAGTATCCACGATGGCAAACAACACTATTGGAACAGAAACACACTCTGTCACACCACATATTCACCAGCAAGCACAGTATCACAATAAACAAACGAGCAATCGATCGAAGAGGCAGAGGGCTCCCTCCAGTGGAATGCCAGGGAATTTATAGTCCAGGTCTCTTCTCCGGTCCAACCACCAGCAGACTCACATTATGTCCACGACCAATCCTAAAAGGGAAAAAGAGACAACAGCAACAACAACGAAACAAACCTATAATCCATTATGTCGTAACACCCCCACCCTTAAATTTACAAATCACTATTTGTAACAATGGAACAATTCTTAATTCTCAGACTGACATGGGGCACGCGACAAGGCATCAGCGAGCACATTCTCACACCCCTTTTTGTGCCGAATTTCCAAGTTAAAGCCTTGTATCAAAAGAGACCAAAAGAGCCTTTGGTTCGAATTTGACATCCGAAACAAGAAGACAAGGGGATTATGGTCAGTGTACACCAGGACGGGGCCATTACAAGTATCAAGATAAATTTCGAAATTTCGAATAAAATAACCTTGAAAGAAAATACCTCTAATAACTTATAAAATTATTCATCATTCGTACAATGCTGAGAATCGACATATAGTTCACACCAAATTGTTGCATTTATCATGACCATTTGTATGAAACTAAATATTAGTTATAACTTTACAGGGAACAGTAATATGTCATAGGTTAAGAAAAACACCATAGGTTCCACTACACAGCAAGCTTATACAAGACATAAAATACAACCTTAATATATATTGTCTCTTGAGTATGTTGCTATAATAGTAGCAGGAATTATTAATTGTCTTTTAGCATAAAGACCATAACAGTCTGCTCATTCCCTGTCTGCACAAGAGCGGGAGAGAGAGCACTTTTTTTTCTGGAATGCGACAGAGAAACGGGAGGTGTCTGGGTTCAAGCAGAGTCACCTTTTAACAGTCACAGTGTATCTGTGGAGGTTCAGTTCGAAAGTCTCACCATAAAACGGTCCTCCATTATTGAATTATACGTTAAATGGTTCATCCGTAACCATGTCCAGATAGAGTTATTTTGTCCTGTTTCGGTTGAATTATGGTTAAGTGATAAGAATCAAAAGCGAGGTCCTGTTCTGGAAAACATCCAGATGTTCCCTCAAATCTCTCCTAGTTTTTAGAGGTCTCCTGAGATAAGGAGACTTAGGGCAGGAAATCGGCCAGCCAGTTAAATGCGGATCGCTCTTGTATTAACCTTTAACAACTTCCCAAGGAATGTGCTGTTTCTCAATCATTTTGTGCGTCTTCTCCCTCGACAAGGCACTACACTGCTAATGAGCTTACTCCTGCTCACTGCTCCGTAATTGCCTACATGCTTCAGATGTCCGAGGAGGTGTTGGATGAGTTTGATCTCATGAAATACAAAACATCAGCTGAAGGTAGATCGAGGCTGATACCAGCTGGATACCAGCTGATATTAACTGCAGAAAAGCTCTGTGAGTATCCATGTCATCACAAAAGAAACAGATGTTTTTTTGATGACAGTTGAGACTCACATTAATTCATTATTATACATAACTTCTATATCATATAACACAGTGGTTCTCAACCAGTGGGGCGCACCCGACACTCTCCCGGGGGGGCGCGAGTAGGCTACAGGATGGGAGAAAAAAAAAAAAAAAAAATTTTATCACTAAACTACTGTCATAAAAAGTTATAGTTTTGTATGTACATAGCTCCTGAATCAAAATTGAAATGTGTTTGGACTGATTTAAAAAAAAGAGTTTTGAACAAATTTGATTGGTTTGTCGATAGTGAGCGCAAATGCAGGTGATAAGCGGTTTTATTAAGCGAGTCATTGAGTCGTTCATTCAAACGATTCCATCAAACGGCCGATTCATCAAGAAAGAGACAGATGTTTGTGCATGGGTCATTGAATCTTTGACTCAACCAAATCGTTCAAAACACTGAATCATTCAAAACACCATTGAGTGTTGCTGTGAGATGTGCTATGCTGTGATCTTTGTTTGGATTCATCGGATGTATTTTCGCTGCTAAAATAGACCAAAACAGTCATTATTTCGTCTAAAATGTAAGTGACTTAATATTATTAACTTGTTTGTTGAACTGTCATATGAAATCAGTGTCACATTTTCAATCATGAGGTGATAGTAAATTAAGTGGTCAATTGTCAGCTCTCTTGGTCGTCAGGTCGTGTGATGCATGTTGCTGAACTGTATTCAAATGTTATAAATATAAAAACACCACATTTTGAAATTTAACTGCAGTATGTCAATTTAGTTTATTTTGTGTGCTGCGCTCATAGACTTTAGAAAAGCGCTCATTTGTTTGATTTCTCCTCGAAGCTGCGCAAGCCTCAAAGTTTAAGGTCCTTGCACCCTGACTGAGTCCGAAACTGTCGTATTCGTTTTTCATATTCGTCATTTGGTGGCTCTTGATTGTCAAAACACCCCTCAAAATATTTGCTATGGATGCAAAAATGCAGAAAATCGAACCATCCGAATTAATTTTATGACGGACGGAAGTTTCAGAGGCTGCAAACGATAAAAACGTGAGGTCGATTTAGTTGTATATATGATAACGGATGTATGCCAGTAAGGGCTGTGTGTAAACCTCACTCTCCTGACTTCAAAAGAGGCGCTCTGGCGACTGACACTAGAGGCTGTAGCCTTTGGTGTCCCTTGTTAGAGCGCCCACCTCCCGCGCCGGAATCCTGGGTTGAAACCCGCTCAAGCAAGAACGAGTTAGGATGGTGTGGACCGGGGGTTATATATATATATATATATATATATATAAATATTCGTTTTCGTTTATTATAAAATATTTGTTTATTCGTTTATATATATATATATATATATATATATATATATATATATATACGAATAAACTAGTCAGAATAGGCTACAGTTAAAGCTTTCCTTTAGTTTTGTGAAATACACGCACGCACGCAGCCACGCACACACATACATGTTTAAATACATTTATGTTGTTAATAAATAAATAACAATAAATTGTTGTAACAGCAATATCTCCAAGTTTTGTTTTTCACTGTAAAAATGTAATGATTTTCCAATGCAAAGAGAGTACCGCCACCTTTTTCCCCCACTTCAAGCACTGATTATAACACAAACAAATCATCCTCCTGGCGACTTTTTTTTTTGTCAAAAGTGACAAATCCAGCGACTTTTACTGGTGTTTTTGGAGACTTTTTTGGTGTTTGGAGACTCGAAAGCACGAATCACTCTGCAGTTAGGCCTACTGTGCTCAACGAGCAGCGGGTGCTGCCGTGAGCCCCTCTCCCGTCCAAAAGCACTCACAGGCGGTCAGTCTTTCAGTAGCCTCGCGCAGCAGTCAGAGCAGAGAGGAGAGGAGACACACACCCCTCCGCGTCCAGGCTGCAAATGAATCGCGCATGCGCATGGCCACCGCCGTTCCCGCCCTGGCTTACAGAGCGGGTGTAAATGTAAATGTTCACTCACTCTCACACAAAATAAATCACTGCATTTAAATTGATTCACGACATAGCTCTCCATTCACTCTAGTCTAGTCTCTTGCCAAGTTCGCTTGTGCCAGCTCTCGCTAGTCAGTTATCAATCTCGATTTAAATAGGCCTTTACTACAAAACCCCAACAGTCATTTTAAAGACTAAACCCACAAACATTCTTGTTAAATATTAGATCAAATCTCAGCCCTAGCCAGTAATTTTTTTTAACTGCTAGGCAGTAGCTACACTTAGCTAAAACTACCCACGCGACTAAGACACACACACACACACACACACACACTACAATCGTTAAGTATTAAAATAAAATCTGAATTGTCTGCAAAATAATTATTTTGTTCGTTTAATGAAAGATCGTGCCTAAGTCCCAACTGATTAGCCCCTGATACGTCTCTCAACATAGCCACACACACAGTTACATATTGCCTAAACTTTATTGAAAACATAACAAAAATGGAGAAATTTCTTGTGAGGACCAACAAGCCAACCGATCCACCACCAGCTGCAAAAAAGCTTCGAAGGTACGATGAAGCATACCTGCAGTTTGGGTTTACAGTCACGGCTGATCTGAGACCTCAGTGTGTCGTGTGTGCCGAGGTGCTGGCAACGACAGTATGAAGCCCTGCAAATTAAAAATGCACCTCGAAACAAAGCATGCTGGCATTAAAAATAAACCGCGGCTGAATATTTTAAAAGAAAGCTTGATGGCCTCCATCAGCAAAAGGCAACCATTTCAGTGCACAGCACTGTCTCTAAACAGTGTTTGGAGGCATCGTATGTAGTGGCCAAAAGAATCGGTAAACTGGGTAAACCGCGTACAATCGCCGAGACTCTCATTTTGCCGGCAGCACAAGACATGTGCAGAATAATGATAGGCGATAGTGCAGCAGCCAAACTCGGTGCAGTACCACTGTCCAATGACACAGTCGCTAGGAGAATTGAAGACATGTCTAATGATATCAGAGAGCAACTGATAGAGTTCGTAAAAAAGAGTCCTTACTACGCGCTGCAGCTGGACGAATCCACTGATATTGCTGGGCAGGCACAGCTCCTCACCTATGTCAGGTATCTGCGGGACAAGGCGATTGAGGAGGATGTCCTGTTTTGCCGGCCTCTTCAGTCGCACACTACAGGAGAAGCCATTTTCAATGTCCTTGATATTTTTATCCGTGAAAATGGTTTGGCCTGGGACCGATGCGTTGGCCTATGCACGGATGGTGCGCAGGCAATGACGGGGCGTGAGCGTGGCCTAGCTGCTCGCGTTCAGCAAGTAGCTCCACTTGTGAAATGAACACATTGCATGGTCCATCGCGAAGCACTAGCTGCTAAAAAAATGCCAGTTCTTTTTGACTCCGTGCTGAACAATCCGTGAAAATGATAAATCTCATCAAATCACGGCTGCTAAACTCTCGCTTGTTTGGGGTTCTCTGCCAGGAGATGGGGTCAGGGCACGAACAGCTGCTTCTGCACACTGAAGTTCGCTGGCTCTCCAGGGGGCGGGTGTTACAGAGGTTGTATGAGCTGCGAGAGGAGGTGAAGTGGTTTTTGACAGAAATCAAATCAGATCTGGCGAAGCATCTGGATGACACTATGTGGCTTGCGTCTCTGTCCTATTTGGTCGATATATTTAACCGCTTGAACGGCCTCAACCTGTCTTTGCAAGGCCGCGAAACTCATATTTTGCTCCTTGCAGACAAAGTGCAAGCCTTCACACAAAAACTAGACCTCTGGCATGGCCGCATCAGTCGAGGAACTGCGACATGTTCCCCAGCCTTGCAGACTTTATCACTGATGCAGGCACGTCCACGATTTCTCCTCCCTGTTTCAATCAGCGTCTGAGCACCTGTCAGCAATGAGAAAACAATTTGCGACGTACTTTAAAGAGGATTATCACTCTTTTGCGTGGGTTCGAGATCCGTTTGTGTGCACAGCAAACAAGCTATCAATTGATATGCAGGAACAGCTTATTGAGCTGAAGAGTGACAGTAGACTGAAGGAACTCTTTAGCTCCTGCCCTCTTTCGTCATTCTGGGCAGCATTGATGCAGGAATATCCTGAACTCTGTGACGTCGCCTTGAAGATTCTCCTTCCTTTCGCATCGACATATTTGTGTGAGGCAGGATTCTCAAAAATGACTGCACTCAAAACGAAATACCGCAATCGTGCACAAATCGAGGATGATTTGAGACTATGTTTATCAAACATTGAGCCAAGAATTGAGGATCTTTGCAAGGCAAAGCAGGCTCAGGTCTCACATTAACATCACCTACCTGCAAGCTTCTGTAAAAAAATGCAAATGATGCCTACTATTAGGCCTAGTAATAATAACAATAATAAAGCATAAATTAATATCAGAGGTCTGGTGCCAATTCCCAATTATAGCAATAGCCTAGCAATGATAATAGGCCTATACTGATGATAATAATAATAATAACAACAACAACAACAACAACAACAACAACAACAACAACAACAACAACAACAATAAAGCATGTAACCTCATATAATTATAGCAATAGCCTAGTAATGATGATAGGCCTACTACTACTCATAATAATAATAATAATAATAATAATAATGTCTGCAAGCTCACATTAGAAGTCTGGTGCTACTGTCAATTATAACAATAGCCTAGTAATGATAATAGGCCTACCTATTGCTACTGATGATAATAATAATAATAATAATGTGGGCCTAAAAATAATAGCCTTTGGCTATTTATCTATCTATCTATCTATCTATCTATGCAAGGTGGTGGGGTGGTGGGGGGCACTGGGGCCCCAACTGCAATGAGCCAGCTTTGGGGGGGCCCAGCTTGCAAAAGGTTGAGAACCCCTGATATAACACAAATGCGAGGGGTAAAAAGAAAAACACTTACCCCTGGTTTCATAGACAAGGCTAAAGCCTAGTCCTAGACTAAAATGTAAATCTGAGCTGTTTCAGCTGAAACTGATTTTGTTTTGTCTTAAGATGCATACCAGTAATAATGCTTTTTATAAACAAGGCATGTTTATAAAAACTACTTGAATATCCTAATTGCACTATGGCCTAATCCTGGCTTAGGCTAAGCCCTGTCTATGAAACTAATTAATGCAGCCTAACAATTCTTTAATGAATTTGAAAAATATTTATGTGTATCTAGATTTAAACTGACAGAGTTTGTCTGCCTCCCGAACAGCGTTAGGTAGATTGTTCTAGAGTTTAGTGTTAAATAGGAAAAGATCAGCTGCCCGTTGATATTCTAGGCAGGGGCATCATACACTCATTATTTTGAGGGGCACGAGAGTGGGGGATGGGTGTTGTCGTGTGACACACAGCAGCCACAATAACACTTATGTTTTATTTATTTTTTCCTTTTATTCAAAACATTCCCAAACGCATTAACTATATTATGAAATATCTCGATTGTCACCTGGATTATGATGGTCAAAGTACCCTATAATGTAGTCTAATAACTATGCATAAATACTGTTTTCTTAAGTAACTTTTCTTTCAGATAACATTCTCCTGCTTTTTCCCATCATGGCTAATGTTAGGCATGTTATCTTATCTAATAACATTTATTAATTAGCTTATAAAGCCCACATTTAATGCTACCAAAAAAAAAACCTCAATGAACCATCAGATCCTGTAGGTCAGTTAGTACATTTTACTGCTGAACAACTCTTTGTTGTTCAAAATAACAGTCAACGTGATTTTGCCAAGTAAGACATGTTCCTGGATCAACATCTTTTGTTGTTATAGCCGATGTCTGGACTAACTTTTTTTCTCTATGTATATTATACAAGTTGTGAAATATTTGCCTACTATGGTATTAACTCTGGTGCTGTGTGCGGTCTGTCACCGCTAGTCAATGATAAAATATTTGAACAGACCAATCAAATCAAAGTAGACGGGCTTCATATTCACAGAAGCTGAAGCTGCTGAGCGCGAATTTCAGTTAATGGTCACAATGTGAGAGTAAACTAAATATTTAATATTCGAAAGCAATTTACAAGACAGATGTTGAACATCAGGTTTTGCAAACTAATAAATTCTAAATTATAATTTAATACATTGTAATTTAATGTAGGCCTACATTTTGTGATGTATAATGTAATAATTTGTTCTATCAATGTGAGGATTGAAGAATCATTAACATATTAGGCATTAGATTGTTAATGTAAGTGCACATACTGTGAATTTATTTGATACACTTACCCCCGGTTTCACAGACAAGGCTTAAGCCAAGTCCTAGACTAAAATGTAAGTCTGAGCAGTTTCAACTGAAATAAACTTGCATTGACTGATCTTAAAATATATCAGTGCCTTTGTATTTGTCTCTAGTCTAGATGCACACCAGTAATGTTTTTTCTAAGCACGTTCATAAAAATTGCTTAAATGTCCTAATTGAACTTTGATCTAATCCTGGCTTAGTCTAAGCCCTGTCTGTGATACCAGGCCATAGTTACCAAGATTTTCAGGAAATTATGATATGTGAAACATGATTTGACTCTATGTTTACTTTCTTCACTGACACAGATGCTAATCGCTATTATCAAAGCTTAGTTTTAAGAGGGGAAGAGACAGGGCAAGATAAGGAGACAGAAAATAGCTATCAATAGTTAATAGATATTGAAGTTTTCTGCTATGTCAATGCTATGTTTAATCAATAAATTAACCTGTTATTTAGCACAGTTTCTATTTTTTCTATTTCTTATTCTCTTGTCTATGTCAGTGGTATTTCAATAAATCACTCATGGAGTCTTACCAGGATTGGTATGGTCATTTTGCCCTTTTTATGAGGACAAATGTATCTCACATTTCGTTTTGATAAATCATTCAGCCCTAGGATAACATATATGTTGTCATCTCAAGAAAAGATGTAGGAAAATGAAGAGAAGTATGGCTTTAATCAGTGTGTTTTAAATGTTTAACTTATTAGATGCCTATCAACAAAGTTTTGGAGAACATCTTTGAGGAGCCGATATCTGAAACTTTCAAATTTACACAGCATCGAGATCAGTCTTATCACATGTTGGTGTCTTTCTGTTTTGAATCGGTGTGTAGGGACTCCTAAAATATACCTTGGTTTTAATATGCTTTGTCAGAAATAATGCACAGTATTCAAATGTATTTTATTTTATTTCTCTTTATTTCGAAATATGATGCAACAACTATGCTTGCTTATATTCAATGCGAAAGCATGTTCAATACAGGTGTACTATTGCAAGCCAGTTACTGTTGAGCTTGAGGGTGCGTCATAACGTGAGTCGCGTACTGAGGAAGAAGGAGGGAGGAGCATCGCACATGGCAAGCAGAGGCTGCACGTGAATTTGGTTTGTGAATATCTGAGTCGTTGTCATTTTTGGAGACCGTGTATTTTTTTTATATAAGGCCCAAAGTGAAAGGGAACAACCCTTGTTTATTTTGGTTTGTTTGCTTAAAGTATTTTTATTTTCCCTATTGTTTTATTCGCGATTGTCTGAGTCACTCCGTGTGTGCGGGCAGTTAGAGACATTCACCTTCACGGAAAGTGACTTCATTGAAGACGTTCGTAGTGAACTTGAGCTGAATTCGTTCGGAACTGAATGCATCCTGTTTCTTCAAGGAAATTCGCTGGACTGGACTCGTCGTGTGCCAGGGACTGTTCGAGATTAGAAGCAGAGAGATTGTGCCGTGAGTTATTTCAATATTGCCTCATTATCGTCGGAAGAACGTAAGTGGATTCATTTTCGTGACTCATTGACTGTGAGCGATTACTTTCAATTCATCATCTGATTAATGTGCACCAACGAACTGGGCCCCAACAATACCGATCGATCGTACATTTGAACTGTTTGACTGACTCAAATACATTTGAACTGATCGACTGACTCGCATATATTTGAACTCATCATAAGATATGTAATGAATGTGCATACAATACTGAATATCAGTGGTGGTCAGTAACGAAGTACAACTACTTCGTTACTGTACTTAAGTACATTTTTCAAGTATCTGTACTTTACTGGAGTAGTTTTATTTTGAGTAACTTTTACTTTTACTTCACTACATTCCAAAGCATAAGATCGTACTTTTTACTTCACTACATTTCATAAAACATATCGTTACTCACGTGATACATCACGTGCTCCGAGACGCAGAAGCGGTGTATGATTCATGAACAAACTCATTCTTTTCAATGAACCTGTTCAATCGGTTCGCAAATCGCAACAAACGATTCATTCACTGATGCAATGATCCGATTGCAGCTGTTCTTGAGTCGAAAACTCACTGATTCAAATGATCCGTTTAGAGCGAGTCTTCTTCAGTGAACTGAACTCACGAGTAAAGAACCGGGAGATCTCGTGAGAGCGCTACTGATGCTGTGAAAAGTACGCGTTACTAATGTCGAATTTAAGGATTAATTATTGTAACTGAAAATAATATTTAGGTCAAAACTGTCAGTTGTTTGTGAACTAAATCTGCTGTAAAGGGTGATCTATTTAAGCCCACTGAAATGCTTGAATGCAGACAGATCAACATCAGTGTCTCTAACGTTATGTTTTAGGTCAAAAAACAAAACATTCAAATAACACCGATTAAATAAAATAACTCATGCACGTTCATATTCCCCGCTGCTGTAACGTTAGCAGTTTTATTAAAATGCTATGCATTTAGACCTATGTGACGTCTGTTTTTATATTGTTTATCAACAGTATAACGTACATTTTTATATTGTTCAGGTCAACTAGCCGAGTAGACAGATATGAATGTTTATTCATAACCATACTGAAAATAAGTAAATATTGTTAGCTGATGCTAACTGTCTAGCTAACAAGCTTGCTGGTGCTAAGTTGAGGAAATGTTTAGATATAAAGTCCAAATATCTTTATTCAGCCACCTAGATAGATTCCATCTGAGGAAAAAGAAAGGATGTGATGTTCAGAACATAGTAACTACAGTAATTATCAGAGTGGGAAGTGATGCCCTCTGGGGGCATTTGGCCAGGGGTGTTTTTACACCACAGACAAGGTTTGAGAAGAAAAAAAAATCATTATGAAAATATAATTAGATTTTCCTTAAAATGATCTTCCTAATTTCAGGCCTAATTCTCATGTCATATATAACTGACGTTCTGCAAAACAACAAGTTCTAAAACACTTTTTTCTTACTGGTGAAGATTAGATGGTGAAGTCTGTTTTCTCTCAGGTACACGGCAGTGTAAGCTTCACAGTGAACATTACTACATCACTCTCATCAACGTAGTCCATATCAACAAAATATATATCTTGACTCTATATAGTGGGTATTTTGGGAAAAACCCAGGTATTTTGGGCAGTATGATTATAAAAATATGTGCTAATATAAAATTAAATAAAGTAGTCTATATAAATTGCTAAATAAATCTGTCTATCAGTACTTTTTTACTTAAGTACATAAAAAATTGAGTACTTTTGTACTTTCACTCGAGTAAAATTGAAAAAGCAGTACTTTTACTTTTACTGGAGTAATATTTTACTATACGTATCTGTACTTTTACTCTAGTACTTGATCTGTGTACTTTGTCCACCACTGCTGAATATGATGTGAACTGCAAGTTTTTCTCAAGTGTATAACTGATCTTAAAAGAGATATTGTTGTTTTTCATTATTGTATTATGGAGTTCTGGAGGAAAATGTTTTACCAGAATAGGGTTCTAAATTGACATTATATATATAAATTGAGTTAAAGTATTCTAAAAAAAATAGGAACAAAGCAAAGGTTAAGAAAAGGGTTACATTTTGGAGGCACCGCTGGGATTCTTTTTTTATTTTCTCCTGTTTACCAACATTTTTCTTTTATATTTTCCTTTCTAATTTAGTATAGCAGTGACAGTCAATTTGAAAACAGTCTATTTCACCCCAGTACTAGTTACTTGCCTTGAGTAAAAAAATAATAAAATGGACCTGGCAAAGACTGTTGAGTGGAGCAGAGAAGAGAATGCAAATCTCTCACGTGCCATTGTATTGAGCAATGTTCCTTTAGGCACTAGTGACGACACTATTGAAAAAGTGTTAAACACAGTAAAGGTTTTTGGTCGCACTACAATACGTGGTTGCCGTGGTGACGTAACTGGCAGATGGTTGTTTATTTTAGTGGAGGTCAGTGCTGATCTAGAACCTGATGTTATACCTCCTGACATAGGTATAGAAAATGAAGCTGGACCCTGGAGTGTCAATTTAGTGGGCAGTCTAGTAGCTTGTGGTCCTGCCTCTGAAGGTGATACCTTCCAGCTCAAGCTGCAAGCATTGTTGCAGCAGTAGGGCAAGTCTATGGATGAAGTGAAGGCCCTGATTATAGGAAAGCAGTCTCCCAAATCTGATGTCAGTGTGGACCTCGTTAATGCCATAGGCAAATTAGTAGATCGGTGCAACCAAGTTTCCAGTGATAGTCCCGGCTACAGAAAGCTGAGGTTGTTTTCAGGGCTGAAACCTGTCCCTCCAGGTGAAGAAGAGTATGAAATCTGGATGGAGCAGGCAGCTCAAATGACAACTGAATGGCAGTGCACCGAAGCTGCAAAGAAACAACGCATCGTTGAGAGTTTGCGAGGTCCTGCTGCTGATATTGTCAGATTCTTAAAAGTGAGTAATCCATCTGCGACTGCAAATGAGTACTTAGCTGCCCTTGAGACTGCATATGGAACTACTGAGAGTGGGCCAGACCTTATGGCTAGATTTCGTCACACCTACCAGGAAACTGGAGAGAAACTTTCAGCTTTCTTGTACCGCCTAGACAAACTTCTCCACAGAGCCTTGTTAAAGGGTGAGATTGATGCAGTCGGCATAAATAGAGCCAGAATGGAGCAGCTAATTAAGGGAGCACTTACCAATGATATGGTTGCTTTGCGAATCAGAATGACTCACACTTTGCAGAGTCCTCCATCTTTTTCAAAGTTAATGAAGGAAATACGTGAGGAAGAACACTGGGTAGCTGCAAGGGAAAATGTTAAAGCCTCTGTTGCCACTGTTGTCTCTCCCCAGGCATCTGTGCCTTCTGAATTACAAAACCTGAAGAAGGAGGTTAAAGAGCTATCTACCCAGGTGAGTCAACTGTTGAACGTGGCTACAGTGACTTGTGCTTCAGATTGTGCTCTTCAGAGAACACCCAGTAAAACCTTTGAGGGTGTGAACCGAGACAACTCCCAAAAAGCTAAACCCACGCAGCCACCAGTGCCTGTGATCTTTTGCTACAAATGCGGTGAAGACGGACATAAGAAGTGGGAGTGCAAAGCACCTGAGGACCTCAGAAAAGTGAATCAGAAGCTGATAAAGATGCAGCACCTGCAGGGAAACTGGGCAGGAGCTCAGTGACGGAACAGCACGGGGCTCCTGAGACAACACGTTCCACTTGTGGTTCATTCATGCTTGATGCAGATAAGCCGAAATTTCCTGAGGGGTTAGTAGGACCTGTCTCCGAAGTGCCTGTACAGATAGAAGGTATCTACGCCAAAGCTCTTCTTGACAGCGGTTCGCAGGTTACTCTATTATACCGCAGTTTTTATGACACTTATCTGAAACATTTGGATCTTCAGCCTGTGGAAAACCTTGAGATTTGGGGTCTAAGCTCTCACAAATACCCCTATGATGGATACTTGCCCCTTAGACTTAAGTTTACGGAAAGTGTAGCTGGAGTGCATCAAGTGATCGACACGCTTGCCATAGTATGCCCTGATCCTGTGAAATGGGAAGGAATAGCTATTTACTTGGGACCAACACTAGCTTAGTGAAGAAGCTGCTTGAGTCTTGTCGTGAACAAGCTGGTGAGAAATTCTTGAATGTGCTGAGCATACATCCTGTAATCAGAGAGGTGTATGAGACTATCCAACAAACAGATGTTTCACAGGATGACCCAGACAAGCTTGGAACAGTTTGGTTCGTGAAGTAAAATCCTGTTGTCCTGACACCAAATCAAGTTCTGCAACTTCCCGGTCTGCTCAAGTTTCCTGGTCAAATTAATGAATCTCTAGTGTTAGTAGACAAAGCAGCAGCTTGTGAAACAAGCTCTGATGATCTTGAGGTGAGGCCTGAACTTCATTCAGCATCCGTTGTATCCAGTCGCCGGGTCACAGTGACCGTCAGGAACGTGTCTACAAAAGAAGTATGGGTGAAGCGAGGAACTCCTCTTGCCCATGTTTTTCCAGTATCCTTAGTGCCACGACTTACCGCTAAACAGCCACCAGAGAAAAACACTTTGACACCTGCATCTTTCAATTTTGGAGAGTCTCCCATGCCTGAAGAAGCAAAACAAAGATTGTGTGAGGAAATGATGCAGAGAAAGGAAGTGTTTTCTGTACATGAGTGGGATATGGGATGTTCAAAAAGCACCACTGATGAGATAAGGTTGAATGATTCACGCCCTTTCAGAGAAAGATCTCGCCGTCTTGCCCCCATTGACTTCGAAGATGTGCGATTGCACCTACAAGAACTGCAGAGTAGTGGCATTATATCAGAGTCCCGTAGCCCCTATGCTTCGCCAATTGTCGTGGTGCGCAAAAAGTCTGGGAAGGTTAGAATGTGTGTGGACTATCGGACCCTCAACCAACGGACTATACCAGACCAGTATATGGTGCCCCGCATTGAGGATGCCCTCCATAGCCTTTCGGGAAGTAGATGGTTCACTGTTCTCGACTTGAGGAGTGGGTACTATCAAATACCCATGAGTGACGCCGACAAGGAGAAGACTGCGTTCATCTGCCCGGTGGGGTTCTATGAATTTGTGCGTATGCCTCAGGGCTTCTGCGGAGCACCCGCCACTTTCCAAAGAATCATGGAACGCACTGTGGGGGATATTAACTTTTTGGAAGTGCTAGTATACTTGGATGATTTAATCATTTTTGGACGAACCATTGAAGAGCACGAAGAGCGCATTTTGAAAGTCCTTGATAGGTTGAGGGATGAGGGACTAAAGATCTCCCTTGACAAGTGTCAATTCGGCAGGACTTCTGTGAACTACGTAGGGCATATTGTGTCAAAGGATGGAATATCCACTGATCCTTCCAAAATCGAGGCTGTTGTATCCTGGCCTCAGCCCCAAAGAGTGACAGAGCTCCGATCTTTTCTAGGGTTCTGTGGATATTACCGGCGTTTCGTGAAGGATTTCTCAAAGTTGTACCGACCTTTAAATGAATTGCTGCAGGGATATCCATCCTCTGCAGGTACTGCAAAGAAGAGAAACAAAAATTCATCTGTGAGTAATGCCAAACCCTGCTACAAGTCTTCTGAACCGTTCGGATCCCGATGGACTGCTCAGTGTGATATAGCCTTCCAAACCCTGAAAAACTGTCTGACTCAAGCTCCAGTGCTAGCCTTTGCAGACGCACAAAAGCCATATGTTTTGCACGTGGACACGAGCATGGATGGACTTGGAGGAGTTCTGTATCAAGAACATGAAGAAGGATTATGTCCAGTCGCTTTCATTAGTCGCAGCCTTTCCCCTTCAGAGAGAAACTATCCGGCCCATAAACTGGAATTTTTAGCTCTGAAGTGGGCTGTTGTGGATAGACTGCACGACTATCTTTACGGTGTTCCATTTGATGTTAGAAACTTGATGCGACGGGTCACCGTTGGTTGTCTGCATTGACCACCTACAATTTTAGCTTGAAATACAGACCTGGGACGTAGGAATGTCGATGCGGATGCGTTATCTAGGCGTCCACATACTCACTCAAGTGCTGATGACGAGTGGCAGGAAATTCCAGCTGCGGGCGTAAGGGCTCTTTGTCAAGCTTTGTCTGCAGAGAGGAGAACAGGAATGTCTCTTGTCCATGTGTGGTGCAACAGGCAGGGGCACATATGTCTGCTGTGCCCAAAGCTTACTCTCATGCTACTAACGAAATGCAGATCACTTACCCGTGCTTAGTCCAAGTGAGCTTCAAACAGCCCAGATAAATGATTTGCTCCTCGAAGTATGGAGGGCAGTTAGTGATAAAAAAACGTGCCAGAAACATCCAGAGCAGCCACCCTAAGATGAGGATTCTGAAACGAGAGTGGGAAAAGTTGTCAGTAGATAATGGATTGCTTTACAGAACAGTTCGCCAGAGTAATCACAGAGTGAAATGACAGCTTGTACTGCCAAAACAATTCCACAACAGAGTGTTAAAGTCATTGCATGACGAGATTGGACATTTAGTTTTTGAAAAGTCCTATGGCCTAGTTCGTGACCGATTTTACTGGCCACACATGAAGCGTGATCTGGAGGCTTACTGCAAGACATGTGAGCGCTGCATTAAAAGGAAGACATTGCCTCAAAGAGCTGCTCCATTGTCTCACATGCAGAGTAAAGGACCTATGGACCTCGTATGTATCGATTTTCTTACCATCGAAGCCGATTCCCGAAATGTGTGTAATGTTTTGGTGGTCACTGACCATTACATGCGTTACGCTCAAGCTTTTCCCACAAAGGACCAAAAAGCTTCTACAGTGGTAAAGACTTTTTGGGAAAAGTATTTCATACATTACGGTCTTCCTACTCGAATACACCAGCCTGAAAGATTTAACAGGACATTGTTGGATATGCTGGGTACCAGTGGTGGACAAAGTACACAGATCAAGTACTTGAGTAAAAGTACAGATACGTATAGTAAAATATTACTCCAGTAAAAGTAAAAGTACTGCTTTTTCAATTTTACTCGAGTGAAAGTACAAAAGTACTCAATTTTTTATGTACTTAAGTAAAAAAGTACTGATAGACAGATTTATTTAGCAATTTATATAGACTAATTTATTTAATTTTATATTAGCACATATTTTTATAATCATACTGCCCAAAATACCTGGGTTTTTCCCAAAATACCCACTATATAGAGTCAAGATATATATTTTGTTGATATGGACTACGTTGATGAGAGTGATGTAGTAATGTTCACTGTGAAGCTTACACTGTACCTGAGAGAAAACAGACTTCACCATCTAATCTTCACCAGTAAGAAAAAGTGTTTTAGAACTTGTTGTTTTGCAGAACGTCAGTTATATATGACATGAGAATTAGGCCTGAAATTAGGAAGATCATTTTAAGGAAAATCTAATTATATTTTCATAATGATTTTTTTTTCTTCTCAAACCTTGTCTGTGGTGTAAAAACACCCCTGGCCAAATGCCCCCAGAGGGCATCACTTCCCACTCTGATAATTACTGTAGTTACTATGTTCTGAACATCACATCCTTTCTTTTTCCCTCAGATGGAATCTATCTAGGTGGCTGCATAAAGATATTTGGACTTTATATCTAAACATTTCCTCAACTTAGCACCAGCAAGCTTGTTAGCTAGACAGTTAGCATCAGCTAACAATATTTACTTATTTTCAGTATGGTTATGAATAAACATTCATATCTGTCTACTCGGCTAGTTGACCTGAACAATATAAAAATGTACGTTATACTGTTGATAAACAATATAAAAACAGACGTCACATAGGTCTAAATGCATAGCATTTTAATAAAACTGCTAACGTTACAGCAGCGGGGAATATGAACGTGCATGAGTTATTTTATTTAATCGGTGTTATTTGAATGTTTTGTTTTTGACCTAAAACATAACGTTAGAGACACTGATGTTGATCTGTCTGCATTCAAGCATTTCAGTGGGCTTAAATAGATCACCCTTTACAGCAGATTTAGTTCACAAACAACTGACAGTTTTGACCTAAATATTATTTTCAGTTACAATAATTAATCCTTAAATTCGACATTAGTAACGACTTTTCACAGCATCAGTAGCGGCTACTCACGAGATCTCCGGTTCTTTACTCGTGAGTTCAGTTCACTGAAGAAGACTCGCCTAAACGGATCATTTGAATCAGTGAGTTTTCGACTCAAGAACAGCTGCAATCGGATCATTGCATCAGTGAATGAATCGTTGTTGCGATTTGCGAACCGATTGAACAGGTTCATTGAAAAGAATGAGTTTGTTCATGAATCATACACCGCTTCTGCGTCTCGGAGCACGTGATGTATCACGTGAGTAACGATATGTTTTATGAAATGTAGTGAAGTAAAAAGTACGATCTTATGCTTTGGAATGTAGTGAAGTAAAAGTAAAAGTTACTCAAAATAAAACTACTCCAGTAAAGTACAGATACTTGAAAAATGTACTTAAGTACAGTAACGAAGTAGTTGTACTTCGTTACTGACCACCACTGCTGGGTACCCTTGAGCCTAGTCAAAAGAATAAATGTAGTCAGCACATTGTGCATTTGGTGCATGCATATAACTGCACCTCCAAAGAGGCTACTGGTTTTTCCCCCTATTTTTTGATGTTCGGCAGAGAGGCTAGGTTGCCTGTCGATATTTGTTTTGGCGTCTCTGCTGTAATGATAACATATAATATATATATTGTTATAAGGGAAACAGGTCAATTTAGCTCAAAGGGAATCATTAATGATTTTATAGGGAATTTGAACAGATTCACTGTTTCACGGCGATTCACAGAACAAGCCATATAACAAACTCTGCACTGGATATTAAAATCCCAAAATATAGTGAAAACACTATTAAATAGCACAGTAACAAAATCGACAGATTAAGACATTAACTTGTGAGCACAAAACACAAGATATTTCTCTTTTCAATATAAATAAGACTTTATTTATATAAATCTAAGACATGTAAACTAATCTACACAAGCATTCACACATTCACGCGTTGCAGAAAGAGAGAAAGTGAGGAAAGGATTAGATTAAGAGAATGAGAATGTGATATCCCACGTTTACAGCAATATGTGCAATTGCATAAACCTGAACAACCATCATTCACATATTTAACACTTGCATTGACTTTTTCAATGAGGCTAAAATCTATATTAAAATTACACCAGCTCAGCAAGAATCTGGGGTTTGTACTTGCGTAGCTTTTGTGTTTAAGGATTCCCTTTTGTCCTCCGTTTTGCAGGAAAGGGTTTCTCCGAACGCGCTGATTGGCTTAGAGTTCAGGAGTCATTGAAGTGGGCGATGTTTCTTGGTTGGTTTTGCAGAGTTGTGGGCTAGTGGTAATTTAGATGGGCTCTCGAGGTCGGACTCGGGGTTGGTAAATTTAACTTAGCACACGAAACTCAACGGAAAGAAAATAAACTAAAGTAAAAGGATGTAAAGAGACTAGGTGGTTTTCTTCTCATCATGGTAGCAAGCTGGCTGGGCCAGAGCACATGGCTGGAGAGAGAGTTAGAGAGAGCTTGTAGATGGCATTTTCAAGAGAGAGAGTTTCAAGAGCGAGAGCGTTCAAGAGAGAGTCCTAGTATTTAAACTCGGCTTTCAGACACCTCCCCAATGGTGGTCTTGACCAATTAGATCCAATGCTGGGCTCTGGCTGCTGCTTTGTTGCTCCACCCAATCAATAACTCAACATGTCATGGAATTTTACATACTCTTGCAAAGTATCCTTTTGGATGTGATTTCTATAAACAGAATATGATACATTTGACAGAAAATCACTTTGAAGAAATGTTTAAAGCTAGAATTATCAAACTCATACATACCAAACATGACATTAACCCTTAAGGCTTAAGCTAGTCAATACTAATTAAAAGCACGACAAACACAATGATTAAAACAAGGATAGTCAAATTTGTGGGTCACATACATAATATGCAGTTATGCATAGAAATTATTAGTTTCATTAACAATGAGAATGAAAGTCTTTTAAGATGATTTTACAGTTTTGTGACCCGAGGAATTTTAGCCGGATCCTTTGGTTTTAATGTTGCAGGGTGTATTCAGACGGGCTGGAGCTAGGGGTCTGATTTATGACTTCCTGCTGTTGTCTTGTGGAATTCGGCTCCTCATGTTTCAACCATGCTTTGATCGAATCTTGATTTGTCTGATTCTGTCCTTGATATACTACACTGCTGATAATACATCACCTGTGTCGTATTCCAAGTATGTGTCCAAAATGAAGCAGGAATTACAGGCAGCTTACCAGTTAGCTCAAGCTACCTCTGAGAAGATGAATCAGAAAGTTCGCTATCATAGCTTGAATGTGGGTGACCGAGTTCTGATTCGAAACCTTGGCCTCAAGGGAAAACAAAAGCTTGAAGATAGGTGGAGTGCTAATCCCTATGTAGTGGAGAGTCAATTGTCTAGTATTCCAGTGTATCGTTTGAAGCCTGTTGATGTTAATGGACCAGTCAGAGTCATGCACCGCAATCATCTCTTGCCCTTAGGACAGGAAGTGAGGTTAAGTCCTCAGGTTGATCTTAATCCTACTCCTTCACTTAGAGCTTTGAGGCGTAGGAAAGCCAAAGAGAACCGTAAAACTGCTGAGTCAGAAAACTCACCATTTGTAGTTGATGCCTTTTCAAGAGACTGTAATTCTTCAGATTCAGAGTCTGAGTTTGGATTCTATGCTGAGGATGTGGCAAACATTCCTTCTCATGTGTCAGATGAGATTCAGAGTGAAAACCCTGTATACGATGTAGAAGGCTCAGAGTCTAGTGATGCCCAACATGTTTCAGAAATACCAGTAATTCCATGTCAGAGTGAAATTTCTGATATTCAGCTAATAGCTGATGTTGTCGATACTGAAGTAGTTGATGTAATGACTGAAGCTCATGAGAGTACCTTACAGACTACTGCTCCTACTGATAATGAAACTCAGCCAGAGGTTGTACCTCCTGAAGTACGTAGATCAAGTAGGGAGAGGAGGCCTAATACCAGATTTACCTATGATAAGCTGGGTGTGCCATACATACAGTCTGTATCATCTCAACTCTGTGGTATTAATGTAGCAGCTACTGAAACACTGTTTCTGGGGGTTACACCAGTTCACATGCTTGGTGGTGTAATCCTAATGCCTTGTGTGAAATATGTAACAACTTACCTGTACTTGTTCCATGTATACAAGTTACCATTTAATTGATGCATGGTAATTTTGTAACCAGCATGGGGTCATACTGGATTTTTGGTGGGGGGAGTGTGTAGGGACTCCTAAAATATACCTTGGTTTTAATATGCTTTGTCAGAAATAATGCACAGTATTAAAATGTATTTTATTTTATTTCTCTTTATTTCGAAATATGATGCAACAACTATATGCTTGCTTATATTCAATGCGAAAGCATGTTCAATACAGGTGTACTATTGCAAGCCAGTTACTGTTGAGCTTGAGGGTGCGTCATAACGTGAGTCACGTACTGAGGAAGAAGGAGGGAGGAGCATCGCACATGGCAAGCAGAGGCTGCACGTGAATTTGGTGTGTGAATATCTGAGTTGTTGTCATTTTTGGAGACCGTGTATTTTTTTAATATAAGGCCCAAAGTGAAAGGGAACAACCCTTGTTTATTTTGGTTTGTTTGCTTAAAGTATTTTTATTTTCCCTATTGTTTTATTTGCGATTGTCTGAGTCACTCCGTGTGTGCGGGCAGTTAGAGACATTCACCTTCACGGAAAGTGACTTCATTGAAGACGTTCGTAGTGAACTTGAGCTGAATTTGTTCGGAACTGAATGCATCCTGTTTCTTCAAGGGACTTCACTGGACTGGACTCATCGTGTGCCAGGGACTGTTCGAGATTAGAAGCAGAGAGGTTGTGCCGTGAGTTATTTCAATATTGCCTCATTATCGTCGGAAGAACGTAAGTGGATTCATTTTCGTGATTCGTTGACTGTGAGCGATTACTTTCAATTCATCATCTGATTAATGTGCACTAACGAACTGGGCCCCAACGATACCGATCGATCGTACATTTGAACTGTTTGACTGACTCAAATACATTTGAACTCATCATAAGATATGTAATGAATGTGCATACAATACTGAATATGATGTGAACTGCAAGTTTTTCTCAAGTGTATAACTGATCTTAAAAGAGATATTGTTGTTTTTCATTATTGTATTACGGAGTTCTGGAGGAAAATGTTTTGCCAGAATAGGGTTCTAAATTGACATTATATATATAAATTGAGTTAAAGTATTCTAAAAAAATAGGAACAAAGCAAAGGTTAAGAAAAGGGTTACAGGTGTATAGTTAATGAGATGAAAACCAGTGTAAGATTAATGGGAGAGTGGTGTTAATACGTGTCAAATTAAGCTTATGAGTATACAAATCAATTAAGTTATTACTTAAGTGATATTATATTTTGACTGTGAAAACATGTTAAACAGATATAGTGGTCTGTGTGAAATAAGTCATGGAGCAATCCAGAAAAGTAATGGGTTGAAAGTCACATGTCTCGTGAGTATATATTTAAAATCTGAAGAAGATAGCATGAAAAATGAGATTTTCCTGAGACTATATATAGCCCCCCCACCACCACCACCAACACCACATTTGAGGAAAAATATTTATTAACCAAATGTATTGAAGAGTTCTACAAACTATTAAACTATTTCAGTCATTATACATACCACTGCATTTTTTCAATTATACAGATATTATATAAAGAATCTTAGACATCATATAAGAGATTTATTTTTGTATAAAAATGATTTGAATAATAGAAAGAAAGCAAAAATTATCAGCCACACAGATACTAATCATACAGATGCAGCCACACTCCCCACAAAACACACATACTGTGGTTCAAGTCTTGGATGAAGATAGTCGAGTCGAAGGATGTTTTAAGAATAAAAAGGTTTTTATTGAAGAATTGTCTTCAGCCCAAACAATACTGATTGCCTCACACATTTGAATATCTGATTTAATCATATCTCACACCTGTTTTTTCCTGACTAAATAATTTTATAAGGCATGTTTGACTTTTTCCCATTGCTGGCATTGTGGCCAAATTTGGTCGTGCAGCTGCACAGAAATAACAACCTTGTGCCTGGGTTGTTCTTGCCGTATATTTTACCCATTCCAGCCACTCATTTCTATCTCCATACCCTGTTTCTATTGCGAATGTATCTTCTATTGTTACCTGGCCTAGTTCTTTTACTATTACCTTTCTCTCTTCCAACACTCCTGGTCTTATCAATGGAGTTGCCGCGGTGATTCCTGTCTGGCTGACTATTATCCTTATTAGTGCCATTGGGTCTGTCCCAGTCACATCTACTCCTATTGTTACCTATATATCCATCTTATTTAGAGGACTTATTGTTATTATCAGGGGATTTATATTTTCTTTTGTTTCCCCATGACCCCTTAATATTTTAATTTTGTTGTTATGATATTTCTATTGGTTATCTTGTAATACGTAATACGAAGGCCATACACAACCATACATATCATACCCCCTCCATGCTATCTTGTTTCCACCACAGTTAACTATGTCACATAGGTCAATTTGTACAGTCTTTTCTTTATTTTCTACAGCCGTTATTGTCACACCTGCTTGTCCCACTATCCCCTTAAGTTCCATCAGTCCTATCACTATCAACCACCACATCCTCATTTGGACGAGTATAAACCTTTACGCATATGGTTGATTCTCCCAAAATTTTGTTAACTAATGTCTCTACTTTGGACCACTCTAATCTATCCAATCCACACCCTATTTTTGGGATAGCTAATGTGGTTATGTTTTGCTCTAGACAGATCTTTCTGGCTTAAGCTCTGTTCCAAATTGTCGAAGTGGGTCTGTCACCGCTTTTCTTTGGTAATTAAGTGTAGTATCCTTCTTCCTTTCTTTTCTACATATGCACACCTCCCACCCCTTTGTTGTTCCACTAATTCTTCTACCCGTATCTGTTTCTAAATTCTAAGGCTATTCCTGCCCCTAGGGCACAGTCTTTACTTATGCAGTGACCCAATGCTTCTTCCTTAGGGCTTTCGAACAGGTTCTTAGCTTCGTGTGTTATTACCTCGCTTTTGTTCGTGTTTATTTTAAGGCAGTGTGAAATGTGGTACCAGAAGTTTGATCCCTGTACTTTGATTGATGTGGGAGTGGCAGATGTCACCTCATACGGTCCTTCGCGTCTGGGTTCGTCCCACTTCCTTCGATATACTTTTATGTAGACCAGATCCCCCACTGCTATCGGTCCATTTCTGTTTGATTTGTCTGGAGTTTCTCTTGGTCGGGATTCAGTCTGAAAAATACTTGCATGAATTTTGGTTAGAGTTGTCACATATTTATCTAATTCACTTTTCAATTTGTCTATGTCTTCTATTTCTATCGTTTCTCTGTCTCCTCTTGGCATTCTCCTCCCCGTAACCATTTCGTGAGGTGTCAATTTAGTTCCGCGGTTTGTACTTCCCCTTATCGCCATTAGGGCTATTGGTAGCGCTGTTACCCAATTCAGGCCTGTTTGTGCACAGATTTTGGAAAGCTTTCCTTTTAGTGTTTGATTCATTCGTTCGACTCTGCCTTGAGACTGAGGATAAAATTATGTTAAAAACTCATTAACTTTCTCTTGCATTCTAGGAAACCACATGTTGTTGTTTTTTTATTATTGTGTCTATCATTTCTGTCCTATTGTTTGTGCCCTACTCCATGTGCTTGTTACAGGACCATCTGTTCCAATTGTTCTGTCACCACTTCCCTTACTTGCTCCTCTAATTTTCCATTCTAGTTTCTCCTGCTCCAGCCTGTTTTGTTTGTGTTCTTTGATTATCTCTTCTGGTCCTCTTATTTGTATGCATTCAGTTTTTTAGCTATCTGAGCCCTGGCTAATACTAAAATCCCTTTTCCTGGTTCTTTTGCTGTTTGGTCTGCAAAGTTATTCCCTAACGAGATCTTATCTTCCCCCTTTTGATGTACATCGCACTTGACTATACTTAGTTCCGTGGGCCCCAAGCATGATTATAACAGGTCCCTGATCTCTTTTTCATGCTTGACTG
This sequence comes from Gymnocypris eckloni scoliostomus, assembly GCA_027564155.1. NCBI lineage: Eukaryota > Metazoa > Chordata > Actinopteri > Cypriniformes > Cyprinidae > Gymnocypris > Gymnocypris eckloni. The sequence continues at coordinate 46,135,877 of CM050415.1, forward strand.
GTTTCCCATTAGTCTTCCTAAAATTATTTCTAGCCCATTTTTTTCTATAATAGTGACACACTCCAAACCCATAAGCTGAATCTGTAAATATGGTTCCTTTCTCACCCTCTAGTATCCTACACGCCTCTGTTAGTGCCATTATTTCTGCTCTTTGGGCTGACATAATTCCATTTTCTATTTTTATTCCTCTTAGCTCTTCTAGATGTCCATCCATCCATTCTGCTATTCCATACCTTTCCATTAATTTTACACTCTATAATTGGTTCCTCATTTTCGCTTTTTGATAACACCACGTCCTGGCCTACAGTAGTGTTCTCTGAAAATTCCTATTGTTGATTTGGCCATGGATTTATATGACACTCGGCTCTTGTGTGTCCTAGCCGATGACACCCATAGCATTCCACTGACTGCCTGTCTTTAATTATTCTCTCTCTTCCTTCATCACCTCTTCCTCTTGTCATTGGCTGCCTCGCCCTGATCCTCTTCTATAGCTTCCCTGAGCCTGAGGATGGTACCCCTGTGGTAGCTGCACATTTACAACTATAGGTTGGGGATTTTGCTGACTTTGGCTGTCCCCTGGCTTTGATGTCGGTTCTACTTTCTGACCCAGCCCTTTTCCCTCTGTGGACTCCTCAGACACTCCAGCCTCACCCTTCACTATGTACGTACCTTTCAGTTTCTTGTCCTTTTTCAGCTGCTCCAGGTGAGCGTGTGCTAGCTTTCGAGTGACCTCTCTGCTCTGCTTTTCCAGAGCTAGTTCTGCTTCCTGGTGAGTTTTAACGAAATGTCTCAGTCTCAGACCATTGATCGTGGTCCATCTCATCCAGTCCTGGTATGGCTCTCAGTTTACCCTGTACTGAGATAGGCAACACCTCCTTTACGGCACTTCTAAACAGCTGTGCACACAGGGAAGATTTATCAAAAGTCACATTTTCATTAGTCATATTTTGCCAATGTTGCACCTGCTCATTTATCCATTGATCGAAATTATCCTCAGATGTCAGTGGTTTCGTCAGCTGCCTGTTTTTGGACATTTTTGTGGGAAACTTGTCTCTCAATGTCCCCCATAATTCAACACGGTACGTGTTTAGGGATTGACCATTGTAATCCTCACAGCCCACAGCATCCTTCATGCCAGAGTCCTCCAGTATATCCTCCATCTCTTGCCTGGTTAATACATTAGACAGCAAAACTTTAATATCCCCTACCGCAATCATATCTCCCACTGTCTCATCCTCAAAAGCAGCTATCCATCTATTCGCACCATCTCTCAGGCTCGGTAGTTTTAATTTTAATGTTTCTACGTCCCTACCTCCCCATGGTACGTATTTTAGCTGTGTTCCTTCCACTAATAGTGGCATAATTTTTGCTCCCTTATATGTCTCTTTATATTTCCTACCTGACCTGGTACCTGATGTCTCTGCTGCCTCTCTTTCTCTATATTTTTTTAACGTATCTTTATTTATGGCTTTTTCCATATTAAACTTTAATTTAGGCTGGTTCCACCCATCTGGATAAGTTTGTTCATCCTAGTTTCCCTTTTGTCTTTCTTTCATATTTTGGAATTCCATCTTTCTTAATTCTTTAAGGAGGTTTTCCTCCATTAATCTTTCGTTTATTTTTTTGGTTAGCTCCTCGTGTTTGTCTGCTATTTCATCTACCAGTTCAGTTGCTTGTTCACTTATTTCTAATAACCCTGCTCCTAATTCCCTTGCTCCAGTTTTTTCAAATCGGGTGCTTCTTGCATTTGGTTCAAAGTTACTAATTTCTCTGCCCCTCTCTCTACTATCTTCCTGCTCTTCCCTTATTTGGGCCTGTTCTGACTCTCTCTGGCCAGTCATACTGTCACTATCTTCCGCCTGATTTATGCTTTTTAATCTAAGCATTCCTGCCACTATTTTCACTGTGGTTTCTTCTCCCTCTGAAATCACTGGATATATTCCTACATGCTTTTCTACTCCTTTTTTTGTGCAATATGCTGGGAGCTCAGTCATGGTCAGTTTTTCATTGTATGGAGGCGCACTCGGTATCTTTTGTCCCATGCTAGGCAGAGGGTTGACTTTTCCACACCCGTAGCTTCTACTGTTTCCCTCATTAATCTATCAACCTCAATTTTCCACATATTCCTATACTTTCTCCATTTACCCATCATGCTAGCCCTCAGCTGCCTTTTTAGTTTAATCTTTCTTTACCCTCTTCTTTTTTCATATTTAACCATTTTTCTGTTTCTTCTATATCTTGACTATCCCAGGTTCCTCCCTCCGGCCACGTAGTCTCAGCTTTTCCTTTTTTTAACTTATCTGATACTGATTTGCTCCATTGCCTTAGCTCCACCCCATCTTTTAGATTTTTCCCCATTATATAATCCAAAGGTGATTTAGCTATAGTTATTCCTAATAGCCTTTTTTTTTTCTCTAACCTCATCCATGTCTGTCTGTGTTTGTGTGGTAAACAGCTCCTACCCTTGGAAACAGATGGTTACTGTCGTGCACTTCTGCCCACAGGAGCAGAGTTTCAGCTTCTACAATACACGGGCCAAATTCATTTATTTGGGTTTTGTGATGTGCGTTTAATCTCTTTTTATTTAATCTATGCAGTTAATCTCTATATCCTAATTAGTGAATAATAGCAGTCAATATAACATTTTAGCAGTTCCCCAGCTCTTAATTTTTACTGTTCGTTCACAGATGTTACCCAGTCACAAATTAGTCTGTTTATGATCTGTTTATCAGTATAAGTTCACTTATATTAGGTTCTCGTTCATTAACTCTTATTAATTAATTCTTGAATTAAATCTTCCACACTATATACTAAATAGTTTAACCAGTGATCCCTTTTTCTTTATTATTCTATTTTATCAAAACAACTCGTACTCAGTTGCATTCAGTCTAGAACTTCTAAATCAGTTCTAATTAATTTCAGTCAACTCGTAACTCAGTTGCATTCAGTCTAGAACTTCTAAATCAGTTCAAAATTCAAATGTGACTGACCATGACATGTTGATTTATTGATTGGATGGAGAAACAAACAGCACTCAGAGCCAGGATAGGATCTAATTGGTCAAGACAACCATTGGGAGGTGTCTGAAAGCCGAGTTTAAATACTCAGAGCTCTCTTGAAAATTTTCTCTAACTCTTGAAATCTCTCTCTCTAACTCTCTTACATGCTCTTGAAACCCTCTTTAGCCATGCTTTTTGTCATCACTTTCTGTGCTTTGTGAGCGCCATGTGCTCTGGACTACATATATTATATATTACCCTTACACTGCTTACACAAATTTAGCAAATACATTCCTTGTAAGCTTTCCATCGAAAAACAGCGATCTATCGTCGATGCTTGAGGCTTAGACCTTCAGAATGATATATAGTTTGTCAAGATTAAGGGTGAATCCCAATTCTCTGTCTTACCCCATCCCCTTAATTTTGTGTGTTCATATGAGAGTAAAGGCTATCCCAATTCTCGTTTTGATCGAGGGGAAGGGCTAAGGGGAAGTGGTGGATACCCCTTAAAACCAAGCATTTTCGCGAGCTTACTTGAAACCAATGGGTACACAGAACACACTGCGCAACCGGCAACAATGGCGGCCAGATCATCCAGGGAGTCCCATAAATGTAAGTATTTTCTTAATTACATTCAAAAATTACGACTGTCTTGTTTTGTGCTCTACACAGTCCTGTACATATATATTTGCAACCATGTTCTTAATTGAAACGTTTTAAAAAATTGCTAGTTTTCTATGCTAACGTTACATTGCTGATTTGCACAACAGTCCCACATTCCTCTGACTAGATAAAAACATCACTAAAACCCACGCAATCAACATACAAACACTCGCAGACGGCAAGGAAGTTTCTGATCAACACTTGTCGCCTCTGGTGGCGTAGCAGCAAGCTAGCGACGATGTATGATGACATAACAGTAACCAAGTGGTGTCTCATTTCATAGGGGGATGTTTTCACCGCTAGCGCTTACCACTCGGTTTCGAGGGACACGGGCTAGGGGTAAGACTAAGGGGTAGGGAAAGGGGTAAGACAGAGAAATGGGATTCAACCTAATTTTTTCCCTTTTCATTTAATCTATTTGTAAACAATTACATGTGCAAACAAAGAGCGTTCAGTGCTATGGCGTCCTCGTGCAGCTTAAAGACTTAAAAAAGTCTTAAATTCAGATTCGATGAGTCTTAAATATTTTCGGCTTCATTACCGCAAATGTTTCTCCAGTCTGATGGATCATTGGACAGACAGATTTTTCCCCCGCTGTAGTGAATGCTACAACTAGCTAACTAGCCTCCTAGCAAGTTTCAAATGGGTTAATGCAAGTTTACTGAAAAATAGCTCAAAGAATACCGATGGCTGAAATGGCTGAAAAGATTAATTTCAGAAGGCAGTCAGCAGCAAAATCCAAGTACTTCACGGCAATTATTGACAAAAATTACCACAGACCTATTTTTAACGCTGTTGTTAACCCAACTGTCTGTGAGTTCCCAGATGCGTCAAAAACTATGTGTGATGACTTTCTTAGATTTTTTTATTAATAAGATCAGTTATATCATTTTTATTTTATTTTGTATTGTCTTATTGAATTGAATTTGAATTGAATTTTATTGTGCAGCACATTGGTCAACCCATGGTTGTGTTTAATAGTGCTATATAAATAAAATTGACATTGATAATAAGAGACGTGAGAACGATTCTTCTGATTATATTACATTCAACGTAAACAGCGATTGATTGATAGTGTGTTTGTGGTATGAAGGTCTGTTTAGGCTCGCGCTGCCTCTTTGTAATAGACTTTTATGGAGAAATCAAATCAAATTAGTGTATGAAATGACCAAAAGAGCTGAGCGGGAAACATAAAGAAACTCACAGAAGAAACATACGGAGGTAAAAATTCTCAATGTTAAGATTGCAAATGATTGAAAATGTTACATTGATGTTACAAGTAGTTAAATAGTACTCACATAATTAAGTTACTTACATTTTAGACTGTTTTGTTCTGTTTCAACAACTAAAATAGTTCCAAACAAAGATCACAGCAGAAGAATTGTGCAATCTCCGAGCAACACGCAGCGGTGAAATTATTAGAGTGATTCAAGCATTTTGAAAAATTCGGTTGAATGTAACTCAATGACTCACTCTTTAAGGGACTTACCGCCACCTACTGGTGAGGTCAGTATGTTTAAAAGTATATCCCCCCCCAACATTTCTTATTTGTATATTCAAAATTGTATTTAAAACATTAATCCTATAATATTGTTAATTGCAGTTGTAATTGTACAATGTAAATTATTTAGTTTGGTAAAATCTTAGTGTAAATTGAATCTATTGATCAATTGTAGGAATTTGACATGCAATATGATGCATTTTAGTAAGGTTTAGAAAATGGCCTTTATAAAGGTAAATAACATCCTGAGGTTAAAATAATCAGATACATGTAAAAGCTGATAGAACACAGATAAAATATTGCTTCAGAATAAATTGTTTACACCACCAGAAATCTCGGTGATGCAGTGCTTTTGTGGAGATATTTTGTATGTTATATTGTCTTCTGATATGAATAGTTTGCTGTATATCGTAAAAATAAATAGCATTTTTGACAGCTCTCTCTCTCGCTCTCTCTCTCTCTCTCTATATATATACAGGTGCTAGTCATATAATTAGAATATCATCAAAAAGTTGATTTATTTCACTAATTCCATTCAAAAAGTGAAACTTGTATAATGTATACATTCATTCCACACAGACTGATATATTTCAAGTGTTTAATTCTTTTAATTTTGATGATTATAACTGACAACTAATGAAAACCCCAAATTCAGTATCTCAGAAAATTAGAATATTACTTAAGACCAATACAAAGAAAGGATTTTTAGAAATCTTGGCCAACTGAAAAGTATGAACATGAAAAGTATGAGCATGTACAGCACTCAATACTTAGTTGGGGCTCCTTTTGCCTGAATTACTGCAGCAATGCGGCGTGGCATGGAGTCGATCAGTCTGTGGCACTGCTCAGGTGTTATGAGAGCCCAGGTTGCTCTGATAGTGGCCTTCAGCTCTTCTGCATTGTTGGGTCTGGCATATCGCATCTTCCTCTTCACAATACCCCATAGATTTTCTATGGGGTTAAGGTCAGGCGAGTTTGCTGGCCAATTAAGAACAGGGATACCATGGTCCTTAAACCAGGTACTGGTAGCTTTGGCACTGTGTGCAGGTGCCAAGTCCTGTTGGAAAATGAAATCTGCATCTCCATAAAGTTGGTCAGCAGCAGGAAACATGAAGTGCTCTAAAACTTCCTGGTATACGGCTGTGTTGACCTTGGACCTCAGAAAACAGTGGACCAACACCAGCAGATGACATGGCACCCCAAACCATTACTGACTGTGGAAACTTTACACTGGACCTCAAGCAACGTGGATTCTGTGCCTCTCCTCTCTTCCTCCAGACTCTGGGACCCTGATTTCCAAAGGAAATGCAAAATTTACTTTCATCAGAGAACATAACTTTGGACCACTCAGCAGCAGTCCAGTCCTTTTTGTCTTTAGCCCAGGCGAGACGCTTCTGACGCTGTCTGTTGTTCAAGAGTGGCTTGACACAAGGAATGCGACAGCTGAAACCCATGTCTTGCATACGCCTGTGCGTAGTGGTTCTTGAAGCACTGACTCCAGCTGCAGTCCGCTGTTTGTGAATCTCCCCACATTTTGAATGGGTTTTGTTTCACAATCCTTCCAGGGTGCGGTTATCCCTATTGCTTGTACACTTTTTCTACCACATCTTTTCCTTCCCTTCGCCTCTCTATTAATGTGCTTGGACACAGAGCTCTGTGAACAGCCAGCCTCTTTTGCAATGACCTTTTGTGTCTTGCCCTCCTTGTGCAAGGTGTCAATGGTCGTCTTTTGGACAACTGTCAAGTCAGCAGTCTTCCCCATGATTGTGTAGCCTACAGAATTAGACTGAGAGACCATTTAAAGGCCTTTGCAGGTGTTTTGAGTTAATTAGCTGATTAGAGTGTGGCACCAGGTGTCTTCAATATTGAACCTTTTCACAATATTCAAATTTTCTGAGATACTGAATTTGGGGTTTTCATTAGTTTTCACTTATAATCATCAAAATTAAAAGAAATAAACACTTGAAATATATCAGTCTGTGTGGAATGAATGTATACATTATACAAGTTTCACTTTTTGAATGGAATTAGTGAAATAAATCAACTTTTTGATGATATTCTAATTATATGACCAGCACCTGTATATATATTATATCTAACAAATTAAATATTACATTATACACTGCCCTCCAAAAGTTTAGAAACGCCCTAGAAAAGTGGGGTTTTGGACAATATCAGCATAAATCCTTATCATTTTTTGGTGCAAATACATTAAAGCAACTTGACATTATCATTGAAGACCAGCAATAATCATTTTCATTTTGATTACATAATAATGGGAATATATACATGTCAAAGACAGACATGCCCCTTTGCCAGCTGTGATGCCTGGTTACTGGTTGAAACTTTTTTTGGGTCAGCACACCTTAATAACTTCAACAATTGATTACCAATTAAGTTTAGAATACAATGAACCAATTAGAACACAATTTAGGTCAGATAGTTTACAAATAGATCTTGCCAATCAAATAACTTGTTTGGCCCATTTTATAGAGAGTTTCCATGTATCCAGTGTTTATGTAATACAATATGTTTTTGTAGTTTGTGTTGTCCCTTATCAGTGCAAAATTATCACAAATTAAAACGGATGGTTTGGTATTACATTTTATATAAGGTGGTATTAAAAAGGTCTTAAATTTAACTTTTTCATATCTGTAGACACAGCTTACCTTCACTGTTTTATTTGATTTCTTTTTACTTTTTGAGAATATTTTCCTTTCAGTTTATTTTCGTTTTCTGTATTTCATGAACTGAAGAACAGCTGAAGCTGACTTTTCTGGAAAGGCACATGCATCAGTCACTAAAACACACACACACACACACACACACACACACACACACACACACACACATACACACACACACAAAATCAGAAACAGAGAGAAAAAATATTAACTAAAGGTAGTTCTTATAATTTAATGGACAGAACAGTATATAGGGATCTCAGTAGGAGAATATTATCTCTGGGCACAGTCTGACATGACACCTGGTCATCACTTGCAGTTCTAGGGGCATTCTCTATGACAAAGCTTACATCTCACCCACATGAACTGCAAAATTTAGGCAAAGAAAGGGCAATACATTTTGATCTGAAAAACAAAAAAAAGTTGACTGAAGTTAGCACATTGTATTTGCAACAACCATACTTAGCTACGCAGTACTAAAAATGTCTGTAGACTCATCTAGTGCAAGAGAAAAGAAATCTGCCAAAGTTATATCATTGATCTGCACCCTCCTCCATCTCTATCTTGATAGCACGGTCATGTTTGTGCTGACAGGGGCACATCTTTTATTTTCTGAACGATTTTATCCTTGTTTGGAAAATCTGCAAACAGTTCAGTTGCCGTACTCAGCATGCATGACTTTACATATTCGCCATCAGTAAAAGGTTTCCCTTGCCTTGCAATCTCAAATGAGCAAGCAAAGCTGGCAGCATTCAAGTTTAGAACCTAAACTTATAGGTCAGATAGAACCTTATAATTCCAAGGTGATGAACTCTTCATCATGTGGCATGATTTCATCAGACATAAAAAAAATCACGAATATCACAAATACCTTTTTCTAGCTATTTAAAGAGCTTTAGGACCAAGAAAGATCTTTAAAACAACAAATAGAAGGGATTACATGATGTAAAAATACTCATTAAATGTAAATGTCTAGAGAGAACACAATGAGTTATATCTCCAACAGATCTTTTTTATTAATTTTACAAAGAAAAAATACCTTTAGGCCTCGAATACCTCCCGAACACTAGAATATGAAAATAACATTTTATTTGTCTTGTCCTGTGCAAACGTCCTAATTTCATACCCCACTGACAGATGTTTTTGATGTACGCATAAACTTACTTCAATTGGTTCAGTTTCTCAAGACTTAATTTTACATTTGCATTTACAAGTAAATGTGCCTTTACTTTCAGCATATTAAGATACTTGTCAAAGCTCCAGACCACAAAAAAAAACAATTACCATTGGCTCCTACAAGAAAGAAAATAGGCCAAATTATTTTTTAAAGTGAAACATAAGATTAAACACTTTTCAATTTTGTCACGTTTACATCTGCCATCCTTTTACAGCATCAGCATTTTCATCCATCTTGTGGATGTACTGGGAACAACGGTTCACTTTAAGTAGGAACTGAACAGCATTTCTTAGTTTTCTTAGAACGGCTTTTAAAATGTCCCATGCTTGTTCAGTCCATCTGATATCATTTAACGCGAAAGGCTTGACAACATCCAAAGAGAAAAAAATATTAAAAATAAAAATGGATGGTTATGGCAGAAGAGGTACATCTTCATTTAGAAAATATAAATAATTTTAAGTACACACTTTCAGAATACCTGTCTAGATAACGTAGTAAAGGAACTAAAATTACTGGTAACAGAGGCAGATATACATACATACATATATACACAAACCAAAATATAATAAATAAATAGGTGAACTTTAGAAAAGAAAAAGGAAAGTAAATAAATAATAAATAAAACAAGATATGGAAAGAAGATATAAAAAAGAGAAGGAGGTTGAGGCTGGCTACTCCATCCTAAAGGCCAGGGAGCTCTTCAAAGTATTTAATAAAGGGAGACCATTTGTCTAGAATCTTACGTTTCAAACCTCGAATCATGTATTTAATATTTTCCAACTGAATATAAGACATTACTTCTTTTATCCAGCTACCATGTGTCAGAGAGACTCAGTCACCACAGTCACCGCAGTCATCAGCACCCACATTCAGAAGATCACAATCACCTGAGTTTTGATTCTCCGCATCTGTCCCCCGTAATCAAGACACCAGTTATAAGCACGCTCCTTCCCATCTCTCACTGTCTGGTCTACCGTTCACTTACCTGAGCCAAGCCTGACCTCTGTTCTCTAACCTTTGTGTTTCCTTACCCCAGACGATCCAGTTTCTCCACCGCTCCTGTTCCCCAGCGCTCCCCGGATTCCTGCAAGAGATCAGTCTCAGTCATTTACATTTACGCATTTAGCAGACGCTTTTATCCAAAGCGACTTACAGTGCATTCAGGCTATACATATTTTTGGTCAGTATGTGTGTTCCCTGGGAATCGAACCCACACTGAGCCACAGTCACTACAATCCGGCACTCAAGACTTTGTAACATTGAGCTGCACTCACCCCTCTTCACCTCCTGGTTACTCCTCTGTCTTCCTAAATAAATACCCTTGTTTCACCACTTACCTCTGTGTCTCATAGCCTGGTACGTGACACCATGAGATGGGGGGTCCACCCTTTTCCACTTAAATAATATTAAACGCCTTGCTAGTAGTGTAGTGAAGGCAATTACAGAATGGATGTCTTTCTTGAGATCTATACCCTCAGGCACCACACCAAAAATTCCCATAAAGGGATCAGGGTCAATCGGGATGCCATTGATCTGTTTATATGATTAAATATTTTTCTTACAAAACTCCTCTAGCTTGGGACACAACCAGAACATATGAGCAGTAATAGCAGGTGATTGTGAGCACCTACCACATACCGGGCAAATCTTGGTTAGAGTAAGTGAAATGAAGCCTATGGAGAAGTTTAGAAGCCTAGAAGTTTAGAAGCCTAGTTTCGTCTCCAGCCATTAGCACTCTGTTAGGCTCAGTGGTGGACAAAGTACACAGATCAAGTACTAGAGTAAAAGTACAGATACGTATAGTAAAATATTACTCCAGTAAAAGTAAAAGTACTGCTTTTTCAATTTTACTCGAGTGAAAGTACAAAAGTACTCAATTTTTTATGTACTTAAGTAAAAAAGTACTGATAGACAGATTTATTTAGCAATTTATATAGACTACTTTATTTAATTTTATATTAGCACATATTTTTATAATCATACTGCCCAAAATACCTGGGTTTTTCCCAAAATACCCACTATATAGAGTCAAGATATATATTTTGTTGATATGGACTACGTTGATGAGAGTGATGTAGTAATGTTCACTGTGAAGCTTACACTGCCGTGTACCTGAGAGAAAACAGACTTCACCATCTAATCTTCACCAGTAAGAAAAAAGTGTTTTAGAACTTGTTGTTTTGCAGAACGTCAGTTATATATGACATGAGAATTAGGCCTGAAATTAGGAAGATCATTTTAAGGAAAATCTAATTATATTTTCATAATGATTTTTTTCTTCTCAAACCTTGTCTGTGGTGTAAAAACACCCTGGCCAAATGCCCCCCAGAGGGCATCACTTCCCACTCTGATAATTACTGTAGTTACTATGTTCTGAACATCACATCCTTTCTTTTTCCTCAGATGGAATCTATCTAGGTGGCTGCATAAAGATATTTGGACTTTATATCTAAACATTTCCTCAACTTAGCACCAGCAAGCTTGTTAGCTAGACAGTTAGCATCAGCTAACAATATTTACTTATTTTCAGTATGGTTATGAATAAACATTCATATCTGTCTACTCGGCTAGTTGACCTGAACAATATAAAAATGTACGTTATACTGTTGATAAACAATATAAAAACAGACGTCACATAGGTCTAAATGCATAGCATTTTAATAAAACTGCTAACGTTACAGCAGCGGGAATATGAACGCATGAGTTATTTTATTTAATCGGTGTTATTTGAATGTTTTGTTTTTGACCTAAAACATAACGTTAGAGACACTGATGTTGATCTGTCTGCATTCAAGCATTTCAGTGGGCTTAAATAGATCACCCTTTACAGCAGATTTAGTTCACAAACAACTGACAGTTTTGACCTAAATATTATTTTCAGTTACAATAATTAATCCTTAAATTCGACATTAGTAACGACTTTTCACAGCATCAGTAGCGCTCACGAGATCTCCGGTTCTTTACTCGTGAGTTCAGTTCACTGAAGAAGACTCGCCTAAACGGATCATTTGAATCAGTGAGTTTCGACTCAAGAACAGCTGCAATCGGATCATTGCATCAGTGAATGAATCGTTTGTTGCGATTTGCGAACCGATTGAACAGGTTCATTGAAAAGAATGAGTTTGTTCATGAATCATACACCGCTTCTGCGTCTCGGAGCACGTGATGTATCACGTGAGTAACGATATGTTTTATGAAATGTAGTGAAGTAAAAAGTACGATCTTATGCTTTGGAATGTAGTGAAGTAAAAGTAAAAGTTACTCAAAATAAAACTACTCCAGTAAAGTACAGATACTTGAAAAATGTACTTAAGTACAGTAACGAAGTAGTTGTACTTCGTTACTGACCACCACTGGTTAGGCTTATTGGCTGGGCTAATCAGAAGCCGTTCACAGCAACTGTGAAAGTATTTAAACTGCTTGGTTCTTGCCTTAATCTGGGAGAAGCCGATTAGTCAACAGAAGAAACGGACGTCAGATTGTGAGTCCCTTTTATACTTGTTCATAGATCTGTTGTTTAAATAATTTACTTGCTACTAGGAAGGAATATTTCGTTTCCTACCTATTTGTAGTCTGCATTTTCGTTGGTTGATAGTTCTGATTGCACTTACTGGTAATTATAACCATTTACTCCTCCATTGCTCCTTGGGCAAGGTGTTAGTTTCGTCTCCAGCCATTAGCACTCTGTTAGGCTTATTGGCTGGGCTAATCAGAAGCCGTTCACAGCTGTTTTCACTCTATTCTCTTAATTATACTGTGTATTTATTTGATGTCCAAGGCTGACGCGGAAGCGTCTGTGGAAGCGTTCAGCCTGCTCGTGTGAAGACAGACGAGTGTAAAGACAAGCGACTTTTTCCTGCGCGACTTTACCCGAGCAACGACACCGGCAACGCATTTAGGTATAATTTTCCCCCTTCCCTCACACACTCTCCTTCGCTATCCTCTATCCTTCCACCTCTATTATGTGTTTCAAAACCATTCCGGTTGTCTCGACCACGCTCTAACATCACACGCAGACGGCAACGTAATCTTGCTAACCTGCACCCCATCTCTACATCTTCTACTACACTTTTTCTTTCTCTATGGCTCTCTGAATTGTCAGTCAGCTGTCAACAAAGCAGACTTCATTTCCGCTTTTCTTTACAATCCACTCTCAGCATCTTAGGCTTGACTGAGACCTGGATTCGTCCAGAAGATTCAGCAACTCCAGCTGCCCTCTCTAACAATTTTTCATTCTCTCACACCCCACGTCAGGTTGGCGGGGTGGGGCACTGGTCTGCTCATTTCAAATAATTGGAAATACTCAACCCACTCGCCCTATGCAATTACAACTCATTTGAATCTCATGCGATTACTGTAATGGCTCTATAAAACTCCAGATTGTGGTAATCTACCGTCCCCTGGCCAAATCCTAGCCCACTTCCTAGAGGAGCTGGATGGGTTGCTGTCCTCTTTCATGGAGGATGGAACCCCACTCTTACTTTTTGGCGATTTCAACATTCATCTAGAAAAGCCTTATTCTACAGACTTTCATTCGCTCCTAGCTTCATTTGATCTCAAACGCCTTACCACTACTAGCACTCACAAATCAGGCAACCAACTTGATTTAATTTACACACGTGATTGTACTGCAGATAAAATTCTGGTACAACCACTACATATCTCTGACCATTTCTTCATTAAATTCACATTACACTTTGCTACCAGGGTGCCACCAACCCCCTTACCGGTTACTTTTAGACGAAACCTACGCTCCCTTTCTCCCTCACATCTTTCCTCTGTAGTATCCTCCTCTCTTCCCTCACCTACCCATTTCTCATCTCTGGATGTGAATGCTGCTACTGATACTTTATGCTCTACTTTAACCACTTGTCTAGATGACATTTGTCCTCTCCTCCAGGCCAGCACGAACTGCCCCTTCTAACCCCTGGTTATCTGATGTTCATCGTGAACATCGGACCAGACTCGAGCGGCAGAGAGAAAATGGCGAAAATCAAACGAGCCGTCGGACCTGAGTATGTATCAATCGTTTCTTTCATCTTTCTCTGCTGAAGTCCACACTGCCAAATCGTCACATTTCCATAACAAGATCAACAATGCTCCAGATATGTAATCTCTTCAGAACATTTAATTCTCTCCTCTGTCCCCTTCACCACCTCCCACCACGTCTATAACAGCTGATAACTTTGCAACTTTTTTACAAACAAAACTAAAACAATCAGCAGTCAGTTTTCACCTCCACTCACACAGGACCCCAAACCAACTAGATCCACTGCTCAAACTCCCATCTTCTCCTTCTGTCCCTCACTGAGGCGGAAGTATCCAAACTTCTCCTCTCAGCCATCCTACAACATGTCCTCTAGACCCTATCCCTCACACCTTCTCCAAGCAATCTCTCCCACTCTTACCAGCACTCACACACATTATCAACACATCTCTCCTCACAGGCATCTTCCCCACTGCATTCAAGCAGGCTCGAGTAACCCCACTGCTCAAAACCTACATTAAACACTTCTCTTTAGAAAACTACAGACCTGTCTCTCTCCTTCCATTCATTGCCAAAACACTCGAACGAGTTGTCTTTAACCAGGTCTCATTGTTTCTTTCACAGAACAACAAACTGGACGCTAAACAGTCAGGTTTCAGGAGTGGCCATTCAACTGAGACTGCGCTACTCTCAGTCACTGAAGCCCTGCGAATTGCAAAAGCCGATTCCAAATCATCAGTCCTCATTCTGCTGGATCTCTCTGCCGCTTTTGACACTGTCAATCATCAGATCCTCCTGTCCACCCTCTCATCACTGGATATCACTGGGATTCCACTTTGCTGGTTTGAATCCTATCTCACTGGTCGGTCTTTCAGGGTGGCCTGGGAGGAGGTATCCAAAGCACATAAATTGGTCACTGGGGTTCCCCAGGATCGGTTCTTGGACCCCTCCTCTTCTCCACATACACTACATCACTGGCTCCCATCATACAGGCACATGGCTTCTCCTACCATTTCTATGCTGATGACACACAGCTCTATCTCTCATTTCGACCAGATGATCCAACGGTAGCTGCACGGATCTCAGGCTGCCTGGCGGACATCTCGGCTTGGATGAAAGAAAACCATCTACAGCTCAACCTGGCAAAGACTGAGCTTCTTGTCTTCCTGCAACTCCAACTCTACAGCATGATTTCACGATTCAGTTAGGTTCATCAACAATTACCCCATCAGCTTCGGTCAGAAATCTTGGTGTAATCTTCGATGACCAGCTGACCTTCAAAGAGCACATTGCAAAGACTGCTCGATCTTGCAGGTTTGCACTACACAACATCAGAAAGATCAGGCCCTTTCTGACAGAGCATGCTGCACAACTTCTTGTCCAGGCCCTTGTCATTTCTAGACTGGACTACTGCAATGCTCTTCTAGCTGGACTTCCATCAAACACAATCAAACCTCTACAAATGATTCAGAATGCAGCAGCACGACTGGTCTTCAACGAGCCCAAAAGAGCCCATGTTACTCCTCTCTTTGTCTCCTTGCACTGGCTACCAGTTGCAGCTCGCATCCAGTTCAAGACACTGATGCTTGCATATAGAACAACCACAGGCTCAGCACCCACCTACTTCCACTCACTATTACGAATTTACATCCCTCCAGAAGTCTGAGATCTGCTAGTGAGCGCCTCGTGGTACCATCACAGAGAGGCTCAAAATCACTCTCCAGAACATTCTCTTTCACCGTTCCTGGCCGGTGGAATGATCTTCCCATCCCCATCCGGAATGCTGGATCCCTGTCAATTTTCAAGCAACAACTGAAAACCCATCTCTTTCAACTCTACTTGACTTCATAAAAAAAAAATATATATATATTTCACTTTTTCAAAATCTTCATCTTTCTCTTTATCTTTCTCTCCTTCCCTTGCTAGTTTGTATTTATTTGAACAATGCCTGAGACTTAGTGTTATTGGAACTTCCTCTGTATGTTTGCCTCTTCAAGATTAATCGCTTTATGTACTCCCAATTGTAAGTCGCTTTGGATAAAAGCGTCTGCTAAATGACTAAATGTAAATGTAAATGGAGAACCTTAAATTGAACTAAGCCATGCCTCGCACAAGGCGAGGAGGAATGCACCTGATTTAAAAGCATCTTCCCATTCTACATCTGTAAATTCTCTGCCCAAATCATTTTGCCAGGCTTTACGAATATAATCCAGGTTCTGTGGATCTATAGATGTTATAATAGCATATATGCTTGAGATTAGTCCCCTGCCATGTGGGTTCAAATCAAGCAAATTCTCAATAGGTGATGTAGGGGACATTTCTGGGAAGGAGACAAAGACCTTCTTAATAAGACTCCTAATCTGAAAAAAAAAAAAAATTGAGATCTAGTTAAAGCAAAATTACGTACAAGCTCTTCAAAAGAGAAGAAAGTATTATCAAAATAAATATTTTAGAAGCCTAATCCCCCTCTCCTCCCATACGCAAAAACTGAATCCATGTAAAATGGTGGGAATAAACTGTTAGAGACAATAGGACCCAAAATGGAAGCTGAATGTAAACCAAAATGTCTTCTAAATTGGGCCCAAATTTTTAAGGTGTGAGTCAATACAGGATTAGGGGAGGAGATATAAGTCTTTCCCACAAGAGGAAGTGAAGAATAAACTAGGGAACTAAGTTTGAAATTAGTACATGATTTTTCCCCTTGCACCCACAAAGGGGTATTTTGGGGATCTACACAAGATAACCAGTAGTTTATCTTCTGAATGTTCCTTGCCCAGTAATAAAAAAAAAAACTTAGGTAGTGCCATCCCTCCCTGACATTTTAATCTCTGTAATAAAAGTCTTCCTAATCCGAGGGGTTTTATATGGGATTATTTTCCCATCAAAAGTATTGCGGTCACGGATAAAAAAAAAATAATAAGCATGAAACTAAAATTTAAAAAGGAATGTAAAAATATATTGCACAAAATTAAAAAATGAAAGCAGATTTTTTCTGAATAGCAAACAATGGTCACGGATCGAAAGATAATAAGCGTAAATAAAAAAGGTAATAACGCATTTTAAAAAGTAATAGACATAAATCAAAACTTTAAACACATTTTAAATCATATTGCTCAAAACTGAAATATTAATGTAAAATTATCCAACTTGCACACAAAGTCATGTTTTCCTTGGTTATATTTCTCTGTTTTTGTGCTCTCAGACATTTTCTGCTCATATTTATTTTTTGTATGCTTATGCTGTTTTTCCTTCCGCACTTGTTTCATCATTCTGCGCTTGCTTTCCCAAATGTTGCAGTTAGAGTTTCATGTAAAGCAGCACGGACTCAAGCATCATCATTGGTCCACTAGTTCTTGATTGACAGGTCCTCCTCTAGCCAATCAGTCGAAGAGGGGTGGTGACGTCACTCTAATGTGCCTCATTAGCTGCCGATGATCAGCGTTCACTTTTATGCAGGTGAAAATGCATTAATGTCAGCTGGAGTCACATCTTTCCATACAGGACACCGTTTATGTGTCCATCTGTCACTGCTGTTCGAGAGAGATAATTGTATGCTTTGTGTCCAAAATATGATTTATTGCCCCCTCATAAAATACCACCCATAACTGGACACCTGTTCGTGTACAGCCCCCACCCCACCTCCATGTAACTGACCATCTGGTTATCCGGTCCGGGGGAAGATATGGAATGTTTTGTGAAACTTGTTTTTGTGTGTGTGTGGGACATTGAAATGTGCTTTTAAACATTAAATTGTGAAACTGTGTAAAATGGGAACAAAGGGAAGTTTTTATTAAAGTTTTTCACACAGACATATGAAGAAAATGCATCGAATATACATGTAAAATCAGCAATGACTGTATTTTTCCATAAAGTATTGTTTCTATTCTAGTGTTGTTTAAAACAAATTAGGAAAAAGGGTAAAGTTTGTTTGGGTAAGAAAAAAAGACATCAGTCTGTTAAATAATACTTATATGATACAGATCAAAATCAAGACACGTTAGTTAAAATTACGAGTTAAATCATTTGAATTGTCTTGTCTTACTGTGGTATAAAATAGACATCAGGTGTGTTAATTAAAAAACATTAGATACGTTGGTCAAAATCTTGTAACATTACAATTTAAAACTAGTTAGTTAGTTAGTTTGACAAAGAAGATAAAAAATAACCGCGTATCTACCCACCATCTAAAAAATCATGTGTTAGTTAAACCAATGACATTAAATACGTTCGTCAAAATCTTGTAACATTACAATTTAAAACTAGTTAGTTTGACAAATAAATAAAAAATCTAACTTTTAAGTAAGAAGACAGAAGTTTTGTCACAAGAAAAGTTGTGAAAGAAGGAAAAATAACAACCGCACATTTAGCCGCGACCTACAAAAGAAGGCAATATCAGAGGCATTTGTTAAAACATATCTAGCGAAATGAAATCTATCTTGTAGTCTATCATTAGTTTTGCTGCTGGAAAGTTAAACGAGAGAAAAAGTCCTGATCACCTTGCATTTAAATGTCCGAGCTCCACGCTGTCAAAGTCAGAATGAGCTTACGGACGCTGTGATAAGACCACGCCTACCGTCCCACCCCCTAACACCGGAGGAGGGAACCAAAGCCGAGATTTAAAATCATTAAACCATTTTAATGTTTTAAAACATTAGACCTAAAGTTATTTTAATAATCTTTTACATTTCTTAATTAAACCATTCAACATTCAACCTAAATCTTTTCACTTTAAAAATAGTTTAATGGGCCTATAGTTTAGTATGACTATAGTTTACTTTTAAACAAACAACTCCTAAGCCACGGGAAAGTTTGTTTTATTTAACCTACGGTTTTGTCAAGATTAAGACTTCTGTAGTGTTATATAATCCCCCAGACTTTTTTCACTTAAATTATGTTAAACACGTTTTCTTCTAAACAATCGCCTCTAAACCATATTTAGTTTAGTTTATTCACACTTAATTCCCCTATT
Organism: Gymnocypris eckloni scoliostomus; assembly: GCA_027564155.1. Taxonomy (NCBI): domain Eukaryota; kingdom Metazoa; phylum Chordata; class Actinopteri; order Cypriniformes; family Cyprinidae; genus Gymnocypris; species Gymnocypris eckloni. Next base: position 46,154,857 of record CM050415.1, read on the forward strand.
CCTTTAATTGATCTTTGATTTTTGGCGAGTTTAAGACTTCTAGTGTGCTACATCAGTTAAAACGCACGTATGCACATACAAATATTTAACAGGAATGAAACCAAATCAATACCTCTTTGATTTTCTTGCCATAAGACTTGTTATCAGTTGAAACAAACATACAATGTCTAAACTTTTTACAACATCAAACGAAATGCAAAATATCACGGTTCACACACCACAATGAAACGAGATAAGGTTTGAAGATGACATGCAGAATCCGTGGGACAGTGGTATAGTCTATATTGGTTGCACGGGCAAATATCAGAATGAAAAGTGGTAAAATAAGAGAGGATCACGCTTTGATTTTCTGCCCGTAACACTCGTGGTGTGTTATCTATCAAATGAAACAGACGTATAACATCTAAACTTTTTTACATCACACTAGATGCAGATATTTCATCTCACGCAGTGCAACGATGTTTGAAGACGGTCGTGTCAAAAGTACGTTTCTGGCGGAAATACACATTTGCAAACTGAGTTTTTGAGAGGGTCAGGCATTTTTAACTTCTGGTTTCGTAGTTCAGCGATTAAAAAAAAACGGATGTGTAAACAATTTATGGTGTGCACCTGCGGGCGTGAACTTTGTCAAAGGTTCACTGGACGTTCAAAGGACGCGTGCCCTATTGAACCTTATTTATGACAAACATCTGCTGAAATTAAAAATTAGGTAAAGTTTTAGAAAATAAAATACATTTACTAAGGGTGTCGTGTTTACCATGCAGGTGAATGTGACTTCAAACTGAAATTCAGGATGAGATGAGATAGATAAAGAAGGTGATAACACCAGACTTAAATAAATAGAGACCCTACCCAAAAGCTGTTTATTTTAATAAAAGGATCTGGTAGGAAAATTTTGTTGAATTTTAGTTAATTTAATTCGTAACTAGTTTTGTTATTTCTTTTTTTTCACTCATATATATTTACACCCTCAACACAAACATACACTGTAAATGTAACAGGCACACACACACACACACACACACAAATAAACAAACACTCAACACAAACATGTACATAAACAAACCCTACAGTTAAACATTTAGACTTTTATGATGTCTCATACAAACTTCTTAGAATCACACTGGTATCTCTAAAACAAAGATTAAAAGCAGTCAATCGATCCTCTGATGAATACAAGGTGGTTACAGAGGTTTTCTTTATGAATTAGAGCTAAATAAGACTGAAAATGAATTGTCATGGATTGTTTGCAACAAAAGTGATTCCTAAACAATGTGGTACAAATGTGTCACATAATCTTTACAACAAACAGATTAGACTTTCTTTCTCACTTTAAAATTGTATTATTAGCCGAGGTGTTTAAAAGTATGTTTATTTTTTCACAGCATAATGTTTAATTTTATTAAAATAAAAACAACTGATCTATATATGTTTATTTTACTAAGAATTTATCAAATAATTGACAGAGGAAATAATTCAAATAATCGACAAGTCCAACTTATCAATCACCGCCTGATGTGTCTGATGGTTTGTGACAAATATCTTACTGATAAAGATGTGTTAAGATATTAAATATGTGTAAAACATGTGTAAAGTTCAATATTATTGTTACAATAGTGTAATAAAACCCAAACATAAAAGCAAACACACACACACACAACCTCTATACAGTTAAACATTTAGACTTTTATGATATCTCATACAAACCTTTTACAAATAAAAAACTTATTAGAATCACACTCGGTATCTCTACAAGATGACAAAAACCAGTATGATTAAACAATGATATAACTAATGTTTTAACAAATAACCTAACAAAATGTCAAACCTGAAACCATGAACCTCTAAAGCGAGGATTAAAAGCAGTCAAATGAGCCTCTGATGAATACAAGGTGGTTACAGAGATACTCTTTATGAATTAGAGCCAAATTAAACAAAACAAAAAATAGTTGTCATAAGATTGTTTGCAACAAAAGTGATTCCTAAACAAGGTGGTGCAAATGTCTCACAGAATCTTTACAACAGATTAGACTTTCTTTCTCACACACACACACACACACACACACACACACACACACACACACAAACACACACAATTTTTTTTATTATCAACCGTAAGGGGTTAAATGCAGCATGTTTTAATGTATTAAAATAAAAACAATTGGTCTATATAGGTTTATTCGACTAAGGTTTGATAAAATAACTGGTATAAGAAACATGTAAATATTCGACAAGTGCATCTTATCAAACTGATGTGTCTGATGGTTTGTGATGACGTACATATCTCACTGATACACTATGATCTCACTATGTTAAGACGTTAAGTATCTGTAAAAATAGTCTAAATAGTAATCTTTTTAGCTTTCACATAGGATTCGTGTCCACACTCAACGGTTTTGTGTAACAGAGTCCTGAGACAAATGAAAATAGAATCTGTGAAAGACTAATGACAGGAAGAATGACAGACTCAAATCTTCAGATTGATTAAAACAATTGAGTGTATGCATTTTTCTCTTGAATATGTATACGGTAACCAGTACATGAACCGGTATAATACATTTTTTTTAGGAGTAAATGTATTTTATTTTCTAAAACTTTACCTAATTTTTAATTTCAGCAGATGTTTGTCATAAACAAGGTTCAATAGGGCACGAGTCCTTTGAACGTCCAGTGAACCTTTGACAAAGTTCACGCCCACAGGTGCACACCATAAATTGTTTACACATCCATTTTTTTTTTTTTATCGCTGAATTATGAAACCAGAAGTTAAAAATGCCTGACCCTCTCAAAAACTCAGTTTGCAAATGTGTATTTCCGCCAGAAACGTACTTTTGACATGACCGTCTTCAAACATCGTTGCACTGCGTGAGATGAAATATCTGCATCTCGTGTGATGTAAAAAAGTTTAGATGTTGTACGTCTGTTTCATTTGATAGATAACACACCACGAGCGTTACGGGCAGAAAATCAAAGAGTGATCCTCTCTTATGTTACCACTTTTCATTCTGATATTTGCCCGTGCAACCAATATAGACTATACCACTGTGTCACGGATTCTGCATGTCATCTTCAAACCTTCTCTCGTTTCATTGTGGTGCGTGAACCGTGATATTTTGCATTTCGTGTGATGTTGTAAAAGTTTAGACATTGTACATCTGTTTCAACTGATAACAAGTCTTACGGCAAGAAAATCAAAGAGTTATTGATTTGCTTTCATTCCTGTTAAATATTTGTATGTGCATACGTGCGTTTTAACTGATGTAGCACACTAGAAGTCTTAAACTCGCCAAAAATCAAAGATCAATTAAAGGAATAGGTGAATTAAGTGTGAATAAACTAAACTAAATATGGTTTAGAGGCGATTGTTTAGAAGAAAATGTGTTTAACATAATTTAAGTGAAAAAAGTCTGGGGGATTATATAACACTACAGAAGTCTTAATCTTGACAAAACCGTAGGTTAAATAAAACAAACTTTCCCGTGGCTTAGGAGTTGTTTGTTTAAAAGTAAACTATAGTCATACTAAACTATAGGCCCATTAAACTATTTTTAAAGTGAAAAGATTTAGGTTGAATGTTGAATGATTTAATTAAGAAATGTAAAAGATTATTAAAATAACTTTAGGTCTACTGTTTTAAAACATTAAAATGGTTTAATGATTTTAAATCTCGGCTTTGGTTCCCTCCTCCGGTGTTAGGGGGTGGGACGGTAGGCGTGGTCTTATCACAACGTCCGTAAGCTCATTCTGACTTTGACAGCGTGGAGCTCGGACATTTAAACGCAAGGTGATCAGGACTTTTTCTCTCGTTTAACTTTCCGTCAGCGAAACTAATGATAGACTACAAGATAGATTTCATTTCGCTAGATATGTTTTAACAAATGCCTCTGATATTGCCTTCTTTTGTAGGTCGTGGCTAAATGTGTGGTTGTTATTTTTCCTTCTTTCACAACTTTTCTTGTGACAAAACTTCTGTCTTCTTAAAAGTTTGATTTTTTATTTATTTGTCAAACTAACTAGTTTTAAATTGTAATGTTACAAGATTTTGACAAATGTATCTAATGTCATTGTTTTAACTAACACATATGATTTTTAGATGGTGGGTAGATACGCGGTTATTTTTTATCTTCTTTGTCAAACTAACTAACTAGTTTTAAATTGTAATGTTACAAGATTTTGACCAACGTATCTAATGTTTTTTAATTAACACACCTGATGTCTATTTTATACCACAGTAAGACAAGACAATTCAAATGATTTAACTCGTAATTTTAACTAACGTGTCTTGATTTTGATCTGTATCATATAAGTATTATTTAACAGACTGATGTCTTTTTTTCTTACCCTAACAAACTTTACCCTTTTTCCTAATTTGTTTTAAACAACACTAGAATAGAAACAATACTTTATGGAAAAATACAGTCATTGCTGATTTTACATGTATATTCAATGCATTTTCTTCATATGTATGTGTGAAAAACTTTAATAAAAACTTCCCTTTGTTCCCATTTTACACAGTTTCACAATTTAATGTTTAAAAGCATATTTCAATGTCCCACACACACACAAAAACAAGTTTCACAAAACATTCCACATCTTCCCCCGGACCGGATAACCAGATGGTCAGTTACATGGAGGTGGGGTGGGGTGGGGGCTGTACACGAACAGGTGTCCAGTTATGGGTGGTATTTTATGAGGGGGCAATAAATCATATTTTGGACACAAAGCATACAACTATCTCTCTTGTTCGCCTGGCTGAAGATCTGGGCCCGTATTCATAAAGATTCTAAGAATCCTCTCAGAGAGCTCCTAATTTAGCTTAAAAAATTTCTAGCTAGGAGTCTTAGCTTAAAAGTGATTCAGGACCAATCTGAGAGCAACTCTGAGCAAGGAAAACACAAAAACTTTTATCTTAGTGAGGAGGCGGACCTGACCCCGTTGCTAGGAATGACAGTCTTTTGATGACTGTGTTTGGTTGGTGGTCCAATAAGGAAATTAAAGAGAGATTTTAAGAGTAGGGTCTATTTTAAGCCTTCACTTTGAAATTGCAGGCATATTTTTTTTTCTGTTTTACCTTACTCTCTCTCTCTCTCTCTCACACACACACACATTATGTGTATATATATTCTTTATTTTTTACTTACCATGCTGTTAATTTCCTACTTAACGTATTTTACATTTACATTTAATCATTTAGCAGACGCTTTTATCCAAAGCAACTTACAAATGAGGACAATAGAAGTAATAAAAACCAACAAAAGAGCAACAACATGCAAGTGTTATGACAAGTCTCGGTTAGCCTAACGCAGTACAAGTTTTTTTTTTTAAGAAAACGAGTAGATAGAATAGAAAAAAGAAAGCTAGTGTTAGTTTTTCAAGAAAAGCTAGCAGTTAGAGAATAAATAAGCAATTGATAGATTGATTGCAACAGTTGTTTGTTTTCAACATTGATTGCAATAGATTTTATAGTCTTAAGAATGAGGAAAATGCTCCGCTCTTTCCAATTACACTGATTGCTTGCATGTCTATTTTAGTGGGGTTTGAATGTTGATTTGATCATAGCAAACATGGAGTCAAATAAAAGAAGGATGAGAAAGCCCAACTGGACAGAGGAACAGTGTTTACTGTTAGCCCAGTTAGTGGAAGAACACAAGGGCATCCTTAACGGAAAATTCGGGCCGGGTGTCACAGCACGGGGCAAGAAGCAGACGTGGGAGCTTATAGCGCAGAATATTAACGCTTCATTCCCCCTGGTTGTGCGCACCAGTGAAGACTGCGAGAAACGCTGGTACGTGTTGCAATCAAAAGCCAGAGGGGAAATTGCAGCACACAAGCGGGAGTCATCACGCACAGGTGAGTGCTATACCACTTTTTTTTTTTTAAACCGCTGGCAGTTATCTCAAACAATTATATGGAAACATGTGGTCCACTGCACTGTTTTCTAGGGGGTGGACCACCTGCTAAACAGCTGTCCCAAGTAGCCCAAACCGTTTTCAACATCTATGGTCACTCAGAAACCAGCATTAGCGGTTTAAAGGAGGGCACAGACAGCTCAATGATTCAGCTGGTGGAACTACAAAAATGGTCATTTTAATAAACGAACTGCCAAGTAACAATATAAAGATCCATTTTTATCTAACATATAAGGCCATTTCTCATATTTTATCTGGCATTCTATTAACAGAACAAAAACAAATTGGTCTCAAAATGAATTAAATTACAGAGATTAAATAATTTCCCCTTTCGGCAGCACCGAGCCTTCAGCCGAGGAATGTGGACCGTCAACATCGCAACTGGGCTACCCTCGTCCCGAAGCACCTCATTCCCCGCCTTCTGCTGCTGCTGCAGCTGCTCCAACATGATCCCTAATGGACAAAAAACTTGAGATGGAGATGGATGTCCTAAAGCAGCAGAAAATAGTACTCCATTTACAGGAGGAGTATTACAAATTACAAATTGAGCTACTAAAAAATAAAAATAATTAATAATGGCCATTTGTGTGTCTTCATAATATCTTTTTAACAAAAATTTTGGCTTTTCAGTGTGGTCATGATTTTTATATTGCATTCACTGTAACTTGCCTGAAATGCAAATGAGTAAATTGGGCTCTGTAAGGAATCCCACTTTGGGACAGATCCCTCTCTTGTGGAGGGTGTTCTTCATCATCCTCTTCATCAGTCTGATTGTCCGCGGGAGGGTCTGCAATTTGTCTGGCTTTACAGATGTTATGAAGCACTGCACAGGCTGTTATCACTTTGCAGACCTTTCCCGGCGCCAGTCGCACCTCTCCATGCAAAATGTGAAAGCGTCTCTTTAGCTGACCAATACCTCGCTCAACTATGGCCCATGTTTTTTTGTGAGCTCTGTGAATTAATAAAAACGAATAGAATTCAGTCAATATTTTCAATACATAGCGGTAGGCTATTTATGGGAAGTACAGTAGCATATGATACTGCAACACATTTGTTTTTCTCTGAATTTGAAGTCCACACATATTAATTGTACATTATCACTGTTACCTGTTTTAATTTAGCTGTGGCCCCTGGTCAGGACGGAGGTAAGGTGTGAGGAGCCATGGTTTACAGGGATAACCACTGTCTCCTAACAAGTGGCAATTTGCTGGAACATGACGTTCTTCAAAGAGATGTCTCAGGCCACTCTCCGTCAGTATCCTGGCATCATGTGTTGCACCGGGCCATTTCGCAACAATGTCTAAAATCCTATAATCAGCACTGAAAACAACTTGAACTTTATGCTATGGTACCTTTTTCTATTTACATAAGCATCCTCGTCTTCTGGCGGTGCAATAATTCGGACGTGGGTTCCATCAATTACTCCGACAACACCGGGGAAGCCTGCTATATGCATAAATGCTGTTTTTTGAGCCTGCAAGGTGGGAATGTCCAGTGGAAACGCAATGAACTGCGAAACAATAAGAGGATCTGAAAGTGCTGTAATTGTCTGTGTGATCACTCTGCTTATAGAAGGTTGTGACGGACCCAAATCATCACTGCTGCATAGTTGCATTTTCCCAGTTGCCAAATATCTTAATGTCTTGATTACTTTCATTTCTGCACTGCGTCGGAGATGTTAGTTTTTCTCTAATAAGATCGCTCACAAACACGATCCCTGCACGATCTAATCTGTAGCGTCTTATTAATTCACTGTCATCCATTGTCTGCAACACATTTCTTCTCCCTCTTAGTATTTCGGCCATTTTCTCCCCTGCTAAAGAAACTCTTAAGCCTCTTAAAAGTCCTCATCCGTACTCCTAACAATTTCAGACCTTAAGACCTCTTTTAAGGGTTAAGATGCTTTCTGAATTACTTTTTTCTTTACTAGGATCTTTTCTTTAAATTTAAGAGGAAACACCCACATTTCTAAGAATTTTCTTAGAATTTTGTTACTAGGAGCAACTCTTAGCACTAAGATTTTTCATGAATACGGGCCCAGGAGCCTGTACCATGATGGTGGCTGAACAAACTCATGGTTATAGGATTAGTTTTGAGTTGACAAAACCAAACCAGTCCAATCCGGCTTTGTTGGTACCATGAAGCTGATCATCAACTTTCTCTGTCAACTCAGGCTTGATCCTGAATTAATGGAGTGCTTGCACATAAAAGTGTGACATCAGTAATGAGCAGCCAATCACATGCCTTAAAACTATGATTCACTTTTTGAAGATTAAAAGATTGAACAATATGAAGAATTTAAACATATACACAGCACGATCATGAAACGATCTATCCATGAAAGAGGAAAATTTAAAGAAAACATCTTACCATATAAGTGCAAGTAAAGTTAGTTGATAGAGTTGATAAATGCATGGCACAAAACATTGATTTGAGTTTTTTAGATTTTAATTATTTTCGCACAGCAACTGGTTAAGCAGGAAAAAATATGTACATGCACAGTACATCTGTAATGATTGTAATAATAAATCCATATTACTGGCAAACAATCTTGAGACCTCGAAAACCAAAAGGAGAAAACATAGGCACAGAAAGGAGAAAGCAAGCAGTACCTGCAGCAGATGTTACTGAACACATCTGTATGCATATGTTACATTATGGATACAAAGATAGTTGAGGATGAAATTAGAATTTGATTAAATTTAAATAAAGCATTGTCATTAGGTTTTTGTGACAATGGTAAACCATTATTGTAGACAATTTGAGAATTAATACAACAATGCTTTTGAAAAGTAACTGTCAACAATGAATAATATTTATTTTTATTCAGTGAGGAACACCAGAAACATCGTTCACAGATACTGAGTGGAGAAGGAAGAGGGGGATGAAGGAGCAGGACAAAATGAAGACGCCATCTAATTTTACTAACTCTAATCTCCAACATAATCAAGCTATTACATTTACTGAAATATTGTTGATAATAACTAAAATTGTTTATTGCTTTGAAATGGAAAGCGGACATTAAATTGGACTGTGGTTGTCAGAAGTTTGCAACTGTGTACCAAGATCACCTACTCATTGAGGTGGAGAGGTGAATTAGTTGATAAAATCAGGAAACCATTTTTGGATTATATAAAAACGGTACCACATGATTTGATAAAGTTGATTTCTTAATTGTTTTATATCTCTCCCCTTTTATTTTTGTGTATTTGTATGTTTCATTTTGTGTTCTGTCTGATGTTTGTTTTTATTGTTATATTTGAACAAGCAAAATAAAATTTCAAAAAAGAAGATATCATCTATTTACTATGTGTAAAGTCAGATGGTGTTTACTAAGAGCAGTGCATGGCCGGTTTAATGACTGTGAAAACACACACACACTTACTTATATATATATATATATATATATACATACAGTGGGTACGGAAAGTATTCAGACCCCCTTAAATTTTTCACTCTTTGTTATATTGCAGCCATTTGCTAAAATCATTTAAGTTCATTTTTTTCTTCAATGTACACATTGTACATTGGCACCCCATATTGACAGAAAAACACAGAATTGTTGACATTTTTGCAGATTTATTAAAAAAGAAAAACTGAAATATCACATGGTCCTAAGTATTCAGACCCTTTGCTCAGTATTTAGTAGAAGCACCCTTTTGATTTAATACAGCCATGAGTCTTTTTGGGAAAGATGCAACAAGTCACACCTGGATTTGGGGATCCTCTGCCATTCCTCCTTGCAGATCCTCTCCAGTTCTGTCAGGTTGGATGGTAAACGTTGGTGGACAGCCATTTTTAGGTCTCTCCAGAGATGCTCAATTGGGTTTAAGTCAGGGCTCTGGCTGGGCCATTCAAGAACAGTCACGGAGTTGTTGTGAAGCCACTCCTTCATTATTTTAGCTGTGTGCTTAGGGTCATTGTCTTGTTGGAAGGTAACCCTTCGGCCCAGTCTGAGGTCCTGAGCACTCTGGAGAAGGTTTTCGTCCAGGATATCCCTGTACTTGGCCGCATTCATCTTTCCCTCGATTGCAACCAGTCTTCCTGTCCCTGCAGCTGAAAACACCCCACAGCATGATGCTGCCACCACGCTCACTGTTGGGACTGTATTGGACAGGTGATGAGCAGTGCCTGGTTTTCTCCACACATACCGCTTAGAATTAAGGCCAAAGTTCTATCTTGGTCTCATCAGACCAGAGAATCTTATTTGTCACCATCTTGGAGTCCTTCAGGTGTTTTTTAGCAAACCCATGCGGGCTTTCATGTGTCTTGCACTGAGGAGAGGCTTCCGCCGGGCCACTCTGCCATAAAGCCCCGACTGGTGGAGGGCTGCAGTGATGGTTGACTTTCTACAACTTTCTCCCATCTCCGAATGCATCTCTGGAGCTCAGCCACAGTGATCTTTGGGTTCTTCTTTACCTCTCTCACCAAGGCTCTTCTCCCCGATTGCTCAGTTTGGCCGGACGGCCAGCTCTAGGAAGGGTTCTGGTCGTCCCAAACGTCTTCCATTTAAGGATTATGGAGGCCACTGTGCTCTTAGGAACCTTAAGTGCAGCAGAATTTTTTTTGTAACCTTGGCCAGATCTGTGCCTTGCCACAATTCTGTCTCTGAGCTCTTCAGGCAGTTCCTTTGACCTCATGATTCTCATTTGCTATTAAATATATGAGTTACATGAGCTATTGCTATTAAATATATGAGTGTCACAGCAAAGGGTCTGAATACTTAGGACCATGTGATATTTCTGTCAATATGGGGTGCTGCGTGTACATTAATGAGGAAAAAAAATGAACAAATGATTTTAGCAATGGCTGCAATATAACAAAGAGTGAAAAATTTAAGGGGGTCTGAATACTTTCCGTACCCACTGTATATATAATAAATAAATAAATGTGTCTTCGCAAAATGGATATAAATCTGGTGTTCAATTCCTGCACTATATGCAAATTTAACAGAGTTCACATTAACAAAAGCAACAAACAAGTGCTGCATTTTATTCATTATCAGCTCATTTCAAGATCAAATACCGCAACAGGAGAGAGCACGGCATCAGCACTGGAAAGATAGGTTAGTCTCACTACTTTTAATGAAGATGATTGTGTGTTGAGCGTCTGAGACTTACTTTCAGTTAAATTTGCTGAAGAGATACTCAGCTACTCATCTGCGGCGATGCTTGTTGCATTAGGGCTATCATAACTGACTATAACATGCCATATAGCCTATAAAACGCTCACATGTTTATTATTTTAATATTTTGGAAGGAGTGAAATTTGCATATGTGGTTTCAACAACCAAATGCATATACACATATACACTTGTGAAGTTTCTTCTGGAATGCGGCCCAGACCTTACGGAAATTAACCATGGTTTTTCTACAAATTAAACCAAAAAACCATGGTTACTATAATTTCACCATGGTAACCACAAATTAACCATGGATTTGCTACACTAACCATAGTTTAACCATGGTATTTCTAGTAAAACTGTGGTTATAAAAAATGGTAATCAATATGCCAATAAACCATGGTTACTACACTTTTACTACAATAAAACTATGGTTAATTTTCGTATGGGAGATCACCTCCTGAAGTGGTTTGAGCAATCGGATTTAAATGCGTCTCAAAAGCATTTCAGAGGCCATTTACATCTGGTCTTTTCACGATCGGATGGCTATCCAATCAGAGAAAATACATGAAGTGACCAAGTGTCCTGTGGTGAATTTCACTGCTGTGACTTACCTCTAAAGCTATAATATCTCAAGGAAAACCTTACATTGAATTATTTTGTATTTATATAACTTTTACCTTGTTTCTCAATTCCTGTCAAGGCTCTACACATTTGCCATATTTCTTTTATCTGATACACTCATTTCATGCAGCTCTTTTCTATAGAGCTGATGGTCTGAATTCGATGTGTTAGATAAGAAAAACTGCTAAATTTGCAGAGCTGTGGGGCCCATGGAGCGGAATTAAGAACCGCTGATAAAAGGAAGTTGTGACCTTGCAGGAAGGAACTCAATGCGATAATATTTGGATCTTGTGATGTGAAAAAAGAGAAAAAAAGAGATATAAAGCCACACATCTCAACATCTTAAAGATGTATGGTTAATTTCACAACACTTTACTACACATCAGCTCTAACATCAACACATCTGTCATTTTATACTATACCTGTTTTGAAGAGCTTGTCTTTTCATATATGACTGAAACTGTTCAACAAAATTTGCACATGGTTTGGTTCAGTTTGAGTTTGTGGTGTCTGGTCGGTGAGTTTTAAAACATTTTTATGACTTCAGTTCTTTCTGTTACAGATTCAGTTTATTCCCCCTAAAATGTCTTTTATGTGACAACATTGAAGCTCAAATACTAGCAGCACTAGTTTTTATTGGAGACATTATTGTCATCTGAAGTAAAAGTGTTTTCTGTTTATGATGTTTGGAGCTCAAATGAACTTAATTTCATTCTGAAATCACCACAAAGATGTATTTCAAAGATTTCAAATCTAAACTTCAAACCATTTACATTAGTAATCTATTAGTAAGTAATTAGTAGCTCTTACTCTATTTCTGTTTATTCTTCAGGTACGTTTGGTGATACATATGGGCTGAAGGCAGTGTCAGTGATGGAGGGAGAATCTGTCACTTTACACACTGATAGAGAAATGAGAAATAATGATCTGATTCTGTGGAGGTTTGGACCAGAAAACACTTTAATAGCTGAAATCAATGTATTGGACAGCAGCGTGACTGTAAATGATGATAATGATGGACGATTCAGAGGTAGAATGAAGGTGGATCGTCAAACTGGATGTCTGACCATCAGAAACACCAGAATTGAACATGCCGGACGTTATGAACTACAGACCAACACGATGAAGAAGTTTTTCATTCTCACTGTCTATGGTGAGCTAAATATCAGTTTCATCTGTTGTGTCCATGTGTTTGTTTGGGATTTTATTCTTTACTTTAATGAATTCAGTACAATTTGAAAGTCTTAATCTGTAACAAACACTTTGTTCTGCAGGTGCGGTTGACGATAAGGATGAGATGAAGTACTTTAATGAATTCAGTACAATTTGAAAGTCTTAATCTGTAACAAACACTTTGTTCTGCAGGTGCGGTTGACGATAAGGATGAGATGAAGTCCGTTTCAGTGATGGAGGGAAACTCTGTCACTCTACACACTGGTACCGAAATGAGGAACAATGAACTGATTCAGTGGAGGTTTGGAAACTATTTAATAGTCGAAATCAACGAAACGGCCAACAGCATCGCTGTATATAATGATGTTCTTGAAGGGAGATTCAGAGGCAGACTGCAGATCGATGAAGAAACCGGATCTTTGACCTTCACAAATGCCAGAATTGAACACACTGGATTTTATCAACTACAGACCAATCTTGCGATGAAGGTTTTCACTCTCAGTGTCTATGGTGAGCTGGTTATACCTTTTTATATTTATTACAGATTTAAAGTGGATCTAAAGAAGTATTGTACCATTTGGATGTTAAATAAGATAACATCTAAATGATAAGATACTTACTTAGATCCCTAAAATGAAAATGTCTTATTAATTTCCAGGTTTATATTTACCGTATTTACGATCACTCTTGGTTCTTCAGAATGGTTCTTCCTCATCTACATCCATATCTTCATTCATCCTAGCTTTATTCGCTCATGTTTTCTAGCTCCTCTGCCTGTTCCTGTCATCTTCAGCTACTGTCCTCCTTCATCATCGTCATCAGCATCCAAATGTGTGCTGCTGTGCTCAGCGGTGAATGTGGATCAGGTGACTCTCTCTTGGTACAATGGAAACCGTCTATTGTCCAGCATCAGTGTGTCTGATCTCAGCATCAGTCTCTCTCAGCCTCTGGAGGTGGAATATCAGGATCAAAACACCTACAGATGTGTGCTGAACAATTCATTCACTGAGCAGGCTCAACATCTGGACATCAGTGAAAGCTGTTACACATGTTCAGGTATGGTAGCGCTGATATTAGCTGAAGTCAGCAGGGATTTCATTATGTATTTCATGTTTTTACTCCTCAGGCTCTGTCCGCTGCTGTGATACTGTTCAAGCTGTGATCCGGTTGGTCGTCACTGCTCTAGTGGGCGTGGCTGCTGCGGCTGCTGTTGTTGTTCTGTATTATGACATCAGATCCAGAAGAGCTGAACAGAATCAAGCACATTCTCAGCAACCTAAATGATGTGGATATTTCTTTTTATCATTTATAATTTATCATTTATTTTCAAAGGCTTTATATATGTATCTGCTAGTATCGATGTTGATTTTTCAGCAGCTCATTTTCACCCTAGAAGATTATGAGAACAAAAAGCAATACAAGTATCAAATGCAAGTATTTGTCATGATAAATACAGAGATTACTAAAGATCGGGATGGGGGTTAGGGCAATTGGTAACAGTTAATCAAGCCCAGGCCCGGTTCTGCGGGGTGTTAGAGGGTGCTAAGTACTAAACTATCCAGTGTGTATTTGCATTGTGATGTAAAAAAAAGATTACTTGTGTAGTTTAGAGAGCTTCATTGATTATAATGGGACTTTGTGAGACCGTGATGAAGTAAGTTGAGTGACGGCTATTAGTGATTACAAAGGGAGTATACGCTTTCTTGGCTACAATCCATTCAGAATAAAACTTTAGTTTTCAGACAACTTTATTGAGATCTAGTCTCAGCCTTAGACATCATGCCCACTGACTGTTGGCTGAATGTCTGATGCATATGGCACACAAAATTGGAAACACTTAGGGAGTTTTAAAGTCATCGTCAGATTGGTTGAATTATACAGGATTTCTGGGATATGTGTGTCGCGTTCTTTAACATTCTGCCTGGAAACAAAGATGCGTTTACAACTGTGACAATAGCCCCTTTCACACAGTAATACCAGCAAATTGCCGTAAAATTACCAGAATGACTTTACAGGTAAAGTCAAGCATTCGAATCCCGTCTCAAGGACCTTTCCTGATCTCGTCCCCCTCTCTCTCCCACTTCGCTTCCTTTCACCTCTAATCTTTGCTATCATAATAAAGGCAGTAAAACACCAACAATAAATCTCGAAAAAAAAGTATGTGAAATAACTAAAGTTCACTACACTCTTTAAAATACATCCAATAATTTTACACCAGTGTGTTATTGTGGCGACATTTCTACGCACCTAAACACGAAGCAGCGCAAAATGAATTTGGTGGTCTAAAGCAAACATCACATCGCCAATTAAATCAGCAATGAGGGTCAAAGCTAGTCCATAGTTTAGCAAAAGTTGGCAACCTCTTTATGTTATTCTTGATTGTGCTGTATTGACTTCTTTGATGCTGTGCAATTAGGTAGGACATTGTTGTGATACTTATAGTCATAAAGAATTTTTCAAGAAGGGAATTGTGTGCTTAAATATTTTTTAATATAGCTTTTTATAGGCCCTAGATTACACTGTGTGTCTATAGGCCAGCATGTTCGATGTGCGATATGACCCCAACATTTATTAAGTGATTAAAAAAATAAAAAATAAACATTTATAACACACAAACATATGTAAACATTAAAATAAATATTATTTTCATTTTTTTTATGTCTTGACTTTTTGTAATGATTCCACTGAAGGAGAGTGTAGTGATGAACCCAAGTGGAGTTTATTTACAATGTGTAATCCAAACATAATCCAAAACTTAACTTGAACAGCCGACATGAAACCGACTTGACAGGGCATGAAACAAACTACTCACCGACAATGACATGGCTACTTATAGTAAACAAGACTGGACACATGACAAGAACCAACCAATGAGCAGACAGAACTGATAATCACATGACAAGACAATAACCAATGAAAACACAATGAACAAGGGAACCAATGACAAAGAGACATGAGGGCAAGGGAAGCATGAACCAAACAGGAACCATAACTAAACTTCAAAATAAAAGACACGAAAATAAGAACATGGAACAGAACCAAAAACAGACCTTACACTTTGTTTTAGAAAATACCACAGAAATATGCAACATAAGACACTTAAAAGACTAAACTTAGTCAGATTGTAATTATATATTATTTTAATTAATCGATTAATCGAATGTAAAAAAAATAAACAAAATAAATAAAAATATGTAAATAAAACAAACAGCAATTTATTTATATGAAATCTCTGACAGAGACCATCCCCTATCAGTCAATCACAGTGTGCATAGTTAGTAAACATGCTGACATCATTCATAGCAATGAGATCAACCCTACCATTACTCTTAACATAAGACGTCTCTCTATTCCTTATTAAAAGTTTGTCTCAGCACCTTTGAGAATAGGTTTTGAGAGAAAAATCTTAGATACAAACTTTTACTGCTATTTAGGAGAACTCTTGGTTAGATAAGATGTTTTGTGAATACGGGCCCTGGCTTTTCTTTCTGTCACTCACTTTGGCCTCCTTGTGACAACACATTTTCACCCCTTTTTAAGACACAAGACTGTGTCTCGGTGAATGCCAACAGACAGGATTAAGCTAGCTCGGTCTCTTGTTGACAAAAGAGCAGGTGGGAGTTCAGACTTATGGGAGTCCCATATTGTACCAACCACTGTCCATTTTTTTCAGGAGCTTCTGGCCAAGGGGATATGATGTGAAAAAGTTGTTGCAGTTATTGTGTGTCCCTGGAGACCAGTTGTCAAATCAAGGACCACGTGTATGCCTTGATTTTTTAAGCCTGTCCACCTTGAGGCTTGCCATGTACACCTGCACGGCAGGTATACACCTGATTTTTTTATGCCTTCACACTGCACACTGCTCTCTCCCACCTGGAAAATAAGAACACCTATGTGAGGATGCTGTTCGTGGATTATACTTCAGCATTTATCACAGTGCCTGCCACACTGGTTGCAAAGCTCCAGACTTTGGGACTGAACAGATCTCTGTGCAGCTGGATCCTGGACTTCCTGACAGGCAGAAGTCAGGTGGTCAGAATGGGCAACAACACCTCATCTCCTCTGCACTGGTGCTCTGCAGGGCTGCGTCCTCAGCCCACTCCTGTACTGCCTGTACACACACGGCTGTACAGCCACACACAGCTCTAACGTCATTCTTTCAGGAGACAGATCAGAGAACACACACCCATCACCATCGACAAGACATCTGTGGAGCGGGTTAACAGCTTTAAGTTCCTCGGCGTTCACATCACCGAGGATCTCACATGGTCTGCTCACACAGACGCAGTGCTGAAGAAGGCACATCAGCGCCTCTTCTTCCTGAGAAGGCTGAGGAAGTTTGGAATGAGCCCCAGCATCCTCAGATCCTCCTACACCTGCACTGTGGAGAGCATACTGACCGACTGCATCACCGCCTGGTTTGGAAACAACAACACTGGCAACCGCAAAGCTCTGCAAAGGGTCGTGCGAACTGCCCTCCCTCCAGAACATCTACACCAGGTGGTGTATAAGGAAAGCCATGAGGATCATCAAGGACTCCAGCCACCCATCCCACAGTCTGCTCTCTCTGCTGCCCTCAGGAAGACGTCTCCGCAGCATCCGATCACGCACTAGCCGACTGAGGGATAGCTTTTTCCCTCAGGCTAATGAACAGCAAAAAATAATACACCCTACAGCACACTCCCACTTTATGATATGCCATGCATTGCACTTTAAGACAGTTCCACTGGACTACACGCACACACTGCACTAACACAACAATCTATCTGCTACCACTGGATACCATGCAACGCACATCCATGACATCCGACCTATGTAAAATCTGCTGCACCTTCGCATATTGTGTGTGTATATATGTGTTCATACTGTGTATAATGTGTATTGATAACTGTAAGTATGTCTTAAAAAGTACACTGAAGTACACTGTGTGTACTTAATATATGTATGTGTATATTGCACATAATAAAGAACCTTGAACCTTGTCATCTGTATAAGTCTGTAAGTATGTACTGTCTATATGTAAATTGTTTCTGCACTGTCTGGAGCACGCTCTCAAGAATTTCACTCACCAAGGCACATGTGCTGTGGCGATGTGACAATAAAAGTGATTTGATTTGATTTGATTTGCATATTCCAAGCATGGCTTATCCTGATGTTGCATGCTGCCCAAATTTTGATTCCATATTTAGCTGGCTTACAGGGCATGTACTGCTTGAATGCACATCTACCTCTAAATGGTACCAAGCTCTCATCCACTGTTATGTCTGGGCCAGGGTTGTACATTAGTGTGAAATGCTCACCCTATAGATTCCAGACATTGCGTATCGCTGCCAGCATGTCTGTTTCACGTCGAGAAGGTCTTGTGGTCCTGTCATCAAATCGTATGGCTCTGGACAATGTTTGGAATTTGTTTAGCAATGTGACAGCCTGAAAAATTGCATGTCCAGTATCAGCTTCCCATAAACTGGATATGGTGTCATTGTTTGATTGATAAACTCTAGCAAGAATGAGTACACCAATAAAAACTGTCGATGTCTGTCCAATCCACAGCACACCAGTCATCACCCGCACAAAAACAAACAAACGTTGTTGGTCCAAGGGTCAGTTTTATTACTCTCACTGGCTCTTCCTGGCCTCCGAGATGTTGGAGAAATACTCCAGTGCATCTCTTTGCCATAGTGCTAGCACAGAAAGAACTGTGTGCAGGACCCCAACGACCATCTTTGGTCGTTGGTTGGCTTAAGGATAGGACCTATTCAGTGGATATTCGTAATTACTCGTCCTCTTATTCTCCAATTGTGTATGGGGTCCCACAGGGCTCAATTTTGGGTCCAGTGTTATTTTCATTCTTCATGCTCCCTTTGTATGCAATTAAAACAAATATATATATATATTTTTTTTTTGCTGTTTACAACTTAAACATCAAACGTATGAAATTTGTAATTTTGGACTCCTGGAAAAGTATGTGTTTTTTTAGATCTTTTTGACTCTAGACATCTGATTTCTAAATTTGTATATTTATTAAAAGCTGAAACACAGTTCAGGAACATTACAACAGTCTCTAATGCTGAGTATGATCATAACCATGAGACTTCCAGAAGTGGATTACGGTCATGATCTCAATTATACAGATGGAGAGACTCAAGATTTTTGAGCTCTAATTCTGCTGCAAAGTTTTCTGCTGTTTGAGGTTTGTTTATTTTGGCCAGTGACTCTTCTAAGGTCTAGGCGACACATACCTTCTGGTCAGTTTGACTAGTTTGCTTTATGGACAAAGTTCCAAGCAGGCGGATAAGGGTGGAGCAATAGTAATCATGGATACAGAGGAGTATAAAGCAGAGTGCAATAAACAATTGTTGGACGATTTATTTTATACCCGTCTATCCTACGATCCAACCGATCATTTCAATAAACAAATAAAATAAATTTTAGAAGATGCAGTGAGTAACAATGTTATTATGTTATGTTATATTACATAACAATGTATATGTTCAACATTATACATTGTCTAAAATCCATAAAAGTTTGGAAAACCCAGTAGGAAGACCCATAGTTTCAGGTATTTGGAGTGTAACAGAAAAAAAATGTATCAGTATGTGGACTACTATCTTAAACCTTTGTTGACAACACTTCCATTCTTTTTAAAGGATACTGCTGATTTCCTGGGACTTTTGGATAAGACTTTCATACCAGAACAATGTTTGCTAGGATCATTTGAAGTTCAGTCACTGTACACTGTCATTCCACACAATGTTGGCATTGAACATTGTATGCATTTCCTAGATCTGAGATCGAATAAGAACCCTCCATCATGCTTTTTGGCTAATCTGATGAGACTAGTCCTCACTAAGAATTATTTTAGATTAGAAAATGACTTTTACTTACAGCGATGCGGGACAGCTATGGGTACTCGAATGGCTCCTAATTATGCAAATTTACACCTTGGGTTTGTTGAGAAATGTCAGGTCCTTGATGGAACTAAGAATAAATTATTTCAGCAAATACTACTGTACGAGTGTTACACTGATGACATTTTTGTACTGTTCCAAGGAGATTTAAGATCTTTGTATTTAGTATCTTAATTCTATAACAGCCGACCTTAAATCCAAAATGTCATTTCGTGAGAACACTTTGGATTTTTTGGATGTTCATATTATCAAGGTAGGACAATTATTAAGTACAGACCTTTTCAGGAAGAAAACAGATAGGAATACATTTTTACATGCTCATAGTTGTCACCCACCCGTTCTCAAAAAAGTTAGAATTAAGCGAATTTGTTCAACAGACAATTTGTTTGAATTTCTTCCACATTTCGTTTTTCTTCATTTCAAAGAAAAGGGATATAAAGATAGGTGGTTGGATTGTGCAGAGGAGAAATTAAAAACAGAACAAAGGGAACATATACTCACTCCAGCTAATAAAACTCACAATAATAAAAGGAATTTCTCTGTACAATTTGTTACAAAATACAATCCCCAGGCTCCAATACTCTGTAATATTATACATAAATATTGGCATATTTAACAATCAGACCAAGGTCTTTCCAATATGTTTGAACATCCCCCATTAATGTCTTTTCGAAAAGCAAGTAGTTTAAAGAGTTTTTTAGTGAAGGCCGATGTTTGCACAAGTCCCCCTAAGCCTCTACCATTTGCAATTCCTCCAGGTAACTACAAATGTGGGAATTGTACTCAAGGTCAGTACACCAGGAAATTGAAATATTTTCCACATCCTAGAACAGGCAAAAACATATTTATAAAAAATCATCACCTGCAATTCCATGCTATACGCTGTCCATGTAGAATGAATTAAAAACTCGTATGTGAACATCGCAGTGCTATAAGACGTGGGGACATGAGCAACCCAGCAGCACAACTTTTTTAAAGAATATTCACATTCTATTTGTGAGTTTTGTTACTTTGGTATTGAACAAGTTCCTTCAGTAGGTCAGGGAGGTGATATTGTTGTGAAACATACATCTTGTTTCATGTTTTACTGATTCACTGTTTTTCTTTCCTTTTTTTTTCAAACTTGTTTGGAAGACAGAGTGACACACCTGTTGCTTATTACTAGAATGTTTAAAGCATTGTTTGGTAGTGCTGTTCTTGATGTCTGATGAAGGCCTTGATAACGGCTGAAACGTCATTTTAATTAATAAAGTTTTGATATCTTCAAGAATGAGTGCTGCACCTTTTTCAACTATCAATACCAATTTAGTCAACTAATTTAAACAATCAGACAAGAACTCATTAATATAACAGTCACTTAAAAATAATTGAATAGCTTGCATACCACCATCACGTAGGTGTCAGACTGTGTCTCTCCGTGTCTTGTGTTTCCCCTCCTCTCGTGCCCATATATGGTTAGTTCCTGTTCCTGTCCTCATTTGTGTTCATCAGTTCCCAGCCCTGTGTCTTTAGTTAATTAGTCCCCAGCCCTGTGTTATCAATTACCTAGTTTAGTTTCCCCTTTAAGAGCCCTGTGTTTCCCTGCCTCTGTGTCCAGTCTTAACGTCATTAGGTGTGTGAACTTGTCTCCAGCGATCTCCGTGTTGTAAATAAAGTGTTGAAGAGAAGTTCCTCGCCTCCTCGTTCCTGGCTCCCCCGTGCACCGTGACAGAAGACTGGACCCTAAAACCAAAGATGGAATTCACCGCCATCCGCAGCTCACCGAGCCCGGCATTCGCGGGAAGTCTGCCGCTGTTCACGGAGGAGCGCCGTCGCCGCCCGCAGCTCATCTTGGTCTGTCGTTCGCGGAGGACCTTAGCCACCATCCGCGGCTCGCCTAGCCCGCCGTTCGCGGGAGATCAGCCGCTGTTCGCGGCCGGCTCAATCCCTCGACCGTTCGCGGCACACGTAAGCCCGCTGGTGTCTCCGCTGGCCCCGCCCAGCTCATCTTCATCTCCGCTAGTCCCGTCCAGCTCATCTTCGTCTCCGCTGGTCCTGCCCAGCTCATCCTCGCTGGTCCCGCCCAGCTCGTCTTCGTCTCCGCTGGTTCCGTCCAGTTCCGCGTTACCAGAGCGCCCCCTGGTACCCCTGGGCTTGTTAGTGGATTATGAGGGGATGGTTTGGAGCCCAGCCCCAGAGCCTGCTCCTCACCAGCGCCCTCCTGTGCCTGCTCCAAGACAGCGCCCTCCTGTGCCTGCTCCAAGACAGCGCCCTCCTGTGGCCGCTCCTAGTCAGCGCCCTCCTGTGGCCGCTCCTCGCAAGCTCTCTCCTGCTTCTCCGCTGGTCCCGTCCAGCTCTCCGTCGTTCCCACTGGTCCCGTCCAGCTCCGCACTGCCAGAGCGCCCCCAACAGTTTGGGCTTCCCGAGCGCCCCCGAGACGCTGCGCTTCCCGAGCGCCCTCCAGTGGTACACGGAGATTTTGGGGGGGGGGCTACCCGCCATGGAGGCCTCCCAAGCTCCCCGTTCCGCCATGGCCTCCTGAGTCCCCAGATCCACCCTGGCCACCCAAGCTACCCAATCCGCCATGGCCGCCCGAGCCCCCTGACCCGCCATGGCCGCCCGAGCTCCCTGCTCCGCCATGGCCGCTCAAGTCCCCTGACCCGCCATGGCTCCCAGAACGGAGTCCCTGCAGGCCTCCTGTCCTGTCTCCGTGTCCCTTGAGGTCTCCAGAGCGCCCACCCCCCCCTCCCCGTTGGATGGTGTACGGTGCGGGACGCACCATTCGGGAGGGGGGAGTAATGTCAGACTGTGTCTCTCCGTGTCTTGTTTCCCCTCCTCTCGTGCCATATATGGTTAGTTCCTGTTCCTGTCCTCATTTGTGTTCATCAGTTCCCAGCCCTGTGTCTTTAGTTAATTAGTCCCCAGCCCTGTGTTATCAATTACCTAGTTTAGTTTCCCCTTTAAGAGCCCTGTGTTTCCCTGCCTCTGTGTCCAGTCTTAACGTCATTGGGTGTGTGTACTTGTCTCCAGCGATCTCCGTGTTGTAAATAAAGTGTTGAAGAGAAGTTCCTCGCCTCCTCGTTCCTGGCTCCCCCGTGCACCGTGACAGAAGGATGTTAGTATACAGTGATTCCACATCTAGTGTCGCAAGTACATTATGCATTATTTTGAGGCAATTTAATAGACTGTAGTGTTTTAATCATATCCATATAGAGTCCTGCACAAAATAAGGAAGACTTTGAACATAAGGTTTAAGAAAGGAGTCAATAAACACCAATTGAATAAATCAACTTGTAAAAATTCCAATTAATTTCTCTAAATATCACCTCTGAAAAAAAAGTTTGACCTTTCACCAAACAAGGCAATCAATACAAGTTTTTTTTGCAATAGAAAATCTTTGGACTAACCTCAAAACTAGCCATAACTGCACATTTGGTCATAGTTTACAATTCCAAAGTAAATGTATGCACTACCTGCTACTTGTTTTATAATGTCATTTCTGTTTGTATGGAGGAGTGTCTTGGTATCTTTAGGCAAGGATGGATGGTGATACCTTAATACTGACAACAAGGAAGTCAATGCAACCAAAGTTATACCATACTCCACGGCCCAGTCTGGTTGTTCAGTTTCTTAATCACTTTCAACCCCATTTCCACAGTCACCCGCTGTCCAAGAACAAGCCTCTGCTGTGCATTCAGTTTCCTGTTTACTGAGATCACCAGTTTAAGCTCTGTCACCTCACCTCAGCAACTCCATCACTACAATCACCACACTCAGCAATTTGTTCTAGGCACTCAGGAAGTTGATGCACTTTCAGCACGATCAGCTTCTTCATTTGTCGAGACATTTATGTAGAGTGATTCTAGCCTTGACTGTAGCTGTCGCATTTCTTTGCAGATTAGAACACTAGTATTTTTAACCAGCTAAAAAAATGGTTTTAAGTCAGTTATTACTATCTTTTGCTGTAGTGTGTCAGTAGGAAATATCAGTTTACATTTCCAAACATTCATTTTGCCATTTAATTGAGATGAAAGCACCACACAATTAGCTCAAAGTTGACAAATGGGATTAAAATAACTAAACTATAAGGTAACAATAACTCACAAACAATGTATATAACAAAGGAAAGTAAAAAAACTATTAATATTTATGAAAAGTAAATGTCTTCAAAACTTCACTGCAAAGCCCCTTTAAGTTACACCTTAATTAAAAATTAATCGAAACATCCACAGAAAAACAGTTCTATAGGCCTACTATAAGGTATGACAACAAATTTAAGCTTCAATAAGATAATAAAGCCAATCAAATATTTCGCAGGTAAACACTTAACATAATATGTACAATAATTATTTGGCTTCGAGCCACTGGCCACGAGTTTTGGGCTCTGCTCTCACGAAGAATATTGATTAATATAGCATATTTTAATTTAGATCAACTAGAAACAATGTTTAATTTATAAAGTTTTATTTTGAAATGTAAGTCAGTAACAATTGGCTGATGCTAGAGCTAATGGTGAAAGTCTTTGCTCGAATAGACCCTCCGCCCCATTTCGGAAGTTCTGCCCACTTTTGGAGTTCACACCCCATTTCGGAGATCTCCGGTCTGCAATTATACCTACTTGCATTCTTGCGGTCTCAGAAAATCCCATTCTTTATGATACATCACTAGATTCATAGATAGATGTTAACAGAAAAAAATTAAGGATGGAAGCGAGTGGCTGAGATTGTGTTGTGTTTGCAAAATGTGCTCTAAACCCATAATTAGCATCTAGCCTAAATTTCCATGCAGTTGCATTATTCCGTATTTTACAATATTTGAGTTACAGTATTAAGATGGTTAAAATAAATTAACAATGCTATACCATTTTTTAATTATTGGTAAACCTTAATTTTTAAAAGATTATGTAAAATATTGAAAAGATAATGTAATATATTAACAAGCAGTATGAAATAAAATTGATAACCCTTACAAAAATTAACCATGGTTTTACTACAAAAACAATAAAAACACGGTTATTATGGTTAAACCATATTAACACAAACCATAGTTTAACCATTGAATTTGTAGTAAAGCTGTGGTTATACAAATAAATAAATACAAATATTACTACACTTTTACAATAATAAAACCATGGTTACTTTTTGTAAGGGTAGTAGTATCTCCAAGTTTACCTGGACATGATTTTCATAGTTATGAAATGTTTTTTTTAAACTTGACAGTGGATGAGTGCAGGAAAAAGTGGTGAGATCTTAGATGTTTATGTTTAGGAAAGGAGAGAGGAGAAGAAGAACAAATTTAGAGCAGCTGCCAACCTGAAACGTCCTTGAAGTTACTATCACATTATGTCTTTCGTCCTTCCATGTATCTCTTCTCGCCCCACATGTGGGAACATGGAAGAGGAAGGGGGAGAAGGGAGAAAAGATGAGGAAGACATAGCAGACGTAAGCACGGAGGAAAGAAATGGTCAAGAAATGCAGGGAGGGAAGGACATGACAGAAAGGCACAGGGTAGAAAACACACAAGGACTGAAGAGGTGACATCACAGCACATGCACAGTGAAGGAAACACACACACACATGATACTTAAGTACAAAAAAAATGCTAAACTTTGACAAAGAGACATTTGTTATTATTATAACATATCAGTGATTCACACCCTAGAATCTTGAGCTCATGACAACTGTTTTGCTTTCTTATGAAGCATGATATTGATAGACCAATTTAGGAGTAATCCCAAAAGGAATGGCAGAATGACTTGTGCCTGTTATTAGAAAGAGAAGTTTTATGAACCTGCCTAATAAACTTAATAGGAGCACATGGGTAAATTTGAACTTTCAAAAAATAATAAGTAAATAAATACATTTTAGCAGTTCACTGTGTCACGCTCGTGGGGATGGAGAAAAAGCAGGAGGCTCAAGGTGAAATAATAAATGATCTTTAATAAACCAAATGTTGAGTAGCACTCATCCAAAAGCAGGTTTATAACAAAGTAGAACAGACGACGATAACTGGGGAACTGAAAGTTTAAGTAGGGGAGCAAATGAATGGGTAAACGAGATAATTAACTACACACATGTGAACTAAATCAAGACACAGACAGGGACTAATAAACTAATGACAGGAAACAGGAAGGACCATATACAGGCATGGAAACACAAGGAAGAGGGAAACAAAGTCTGACACACTGAGAGGAGTGCCGCTAGAGATGAAATGAGAAACACTTAGGGTTGCCCACCCATCCCTTAAAATACGGAATCGTCCCGAATTTAAAGGGAAAATGATGCATCTCTTATCAAATCATTACGGGACTCGATTTGTCCCGTATTTTACAAAGGGCCAGCACATCGTTGAATCAACAAATAAGTATTTTGCACTGTTTATAATACTAATAGCAATTATAATGACATCAATTTAATAAGAAGGATTAGAGAAGCTCTATTGCACGTGATTACATTTTGGCATCTTTGTTTCCTTAGTGACAGAGTCTCCAGAACCTGTGCCGTTAAAGCCCTTTCACGTGAGCACAGCATGCAGTAAACTTGGACGGTTTAAAAATCTAGAGCTAATGTATGCCCTTTGAACACAAGACACTCCAGATGAAGAGCTGAATGGAAAAGTTATCAATGGGTCTGTCCAGTAACTAATGATGAACGCAAAGTTTGTAGAGAAGCATTTCAGTTGCTCACAGTGGACTGACTTAAAGGGATAGTTCACCCAAAAATGAAAATGTTGTCGTCGTTTACACGCCCACGAGTTGTTCCAAACCTGTAATAATTTATTTCTAATTTATCTCTTCTGTTGAACATAAAATAAGATAGTTTGAAGAATGTGGGTAACCAAACATTGTGTTCTCTCAGTTAAAAATTGGTTTAAATGCATAAAAAAGATGCCATATATATACAGGTGCTGGTCATATAATTAGAATATCATCAAAAAGTTGATTTATTTCACTAATTCCATTCAAAAAGTGAAACTTGTATAATGTATACATTCATTCCACACAGACTGATATATTTCAAGTGTTTATTTCTTTTAATTTTGATGATTATAACTGGCAACTAATGAAAACCCCAAATTCAGTATCTCAGACAATTAGAATATTACTTAAGACCAATACAAAGAAAGGATTTTAGAAATCTTGGCCAACTGAAAAGTATGAACATGAAAAGTATGAGCATGTACAGCACTCAATACTTAGTTGGGGCTCCTTTTGCCTGAATTACTGCAGCAATGCGGCGTGGCATGGAGTCGATCAGTCTGTGGCACTGCTCAGGTGTTATGAGAGCCCAGGTTGCTCTGATAGTGGCCTTCAGCTCTTCTGCATTGTTGGTTCTGGCATATCGCATCTTCCTCTTCACAATACCCCATAGATTTTCTATGGGGTTAAGGTCAAGGCGAGTTTGCTGGCCAATTAAGAACAGGGATACCATGGTCCTTAAACCAGGTACTGGTAGCTTTGGCACTGTGTGCAGGTGCCAAGTCCTGTTGGTAAATGAAATCTGCATCTCCATAAAGTTGGTCAGCAGCAGGAAGCATGAAGTGCTCTAAAACTTCCTGGTATACGGCTGTGTTGACCTTTGGACCTCAGAAAACACAGTGGACCAACACCAGCAGATGACATGGCACCCCAAACCATCACTGACTGTGGAAACTTTACACTGGACCTCAAGCAACGTGGATTCTGTGCCTCTCCTCTCTTCCTCCAGACTTGGGACCCTGATTTCGCAAAATTTAATTTCATCAGAGAACATAACTTTGGACCATTCAGCAGCAGTCCAGTCATTTTTGTCTTTAGCCCAGGCGAGACGCTTCTGACGCTGTCTGTTGTTCAAGAGTGGCTTGACACAAGGAATGCGACAGCTGAAACTCCATGTCTTGCATACGTCCTGTGCGTAGTGGTTCTTGAAGCACTGACTCCAGCTGCAGTCCACTCTTTGTGAATCTCCCCCACATTTTTGAATTGGTTTTGTTTCACAATCCTCTCCAGAGTGCGGTTATCCCTATTGCTTGTACACTTTTTTCTACCACATCTTTTCCTTCCCTTCGCCTCTATTAATGTGCTTGGACACAGAGCTCTGTGAACAGCCAGCCTCTTTGCAATGACCTTTTGTGTCTTGCCCTCCTTGTGCAAGGTGTCAATGGTCGTCTTTTGGACAACTGTCAAGTCAGCAGTCTTCCCCATGATTGTGTAGCCTACAGAACTAGACTGAGAGACCATTTAAAGGCCTTTGTAGGTGTTTTGAGTTAATTAGCTGATTAGAGTGTGGCACCAGGTGTCTTCAATATTGAACCTTTTCACAATATTCTAATTTTCTGAGATACTGAATTTGGGGTTTTCATTAGTTGTCAGTTATAATCATCAAAATTAAAAGAAATAAACACTTGAAATATATCAGTCTGTGTGGAATGAATGTATACATTATACAAGTTTCACTTTTTGAATGGAATTAGTGAAATAAATCAACTTTTTGATGATATTCTAATTATATGACCAGCACCTGTATATGAAGGGCCTCTCCCATGTATGAACTCACTTTAACTTTTAAAAAAACATTAGTTATTTGTAATTTTTCTGTTATTCAAAGTGTCAAAATATCATGTGGTTCGACCGTCCGGACATAACTTTTTTTTGTAAATATCTTTGAAATTACCCTAAATTTATTCAGATAAATTTTCTGCACTATTTGGCATAATTTACAAAGTGTTTTGTAATACTGTATAAATATCATGTGGTGATTTTTGGATATTTGGTGGTAATATTGTATAAATATCATGGGAGAAGCAGCTTAGTCACCAGAAGAGACGGACGGCAGCTTGTAAGTGTCTGTAATACATGTTCATAGATCTGTTGTTTAAATTATTTACTTGCTGCTAGGAAGGAATACTTCATTTCCTACCTGTTTTTATTCTGCATTTTGTTGAGGTTTATATTTTGGATTGCACTTACTGGTAAGTATAATAATTTGCACCTCCATTGCTCCTTGGGCAAAGTGTTAGTCTTGAGCTATTAGCACTCTTTTAGGCTATTGGGTGGGCTAATCAGAAGTCGGTCACAGCTGTTTTCACTCTAGCCTACATGTTCATAGATTTGTTGTTTAAATTATTTACTTGCTGCTAGGAAGGAATACTTCATTTCCTACCTGTTTTTATTCTGCATTTTGTTGAGGTTTATATTTTGGATTGCACTTACTGGTAAGTATAATAATTGCACCTCCATTGCTCCTTGGGCAAAGTGTTAGTTTCGTCTTGAGCTATTAGCACTCTTTTAGGCTATTGGGTGGGCTAATCAGAAGCCGGTCACAGCTGTTTTCACTCTAGCCTCTTAGACAGAGTATTTATTTGATGTCCGAGCGCTGACGCGGAAGCATTCAGCCTCCTCGTGGGAAGACAGACGAGTGTAAAGACCGATTACTTTTTCCTGCGCGACTTTAACCGAGCAACACACTTAAGCATCATTTCTATCTTCCCTCACACACTCTCCTTTGCTATCTTCTATCCTTCCACCTCTATAATGTGTTTCAAAACCATTCCGGTTGTCTCTCAACCACGCTTTAACATCACACGCAGACGGCAACGAAACCTTGCTAACCTGCGCACTGTCTACATCTACTACACCTCTTTCTTTCTCCATGGCTCTCTGGAATTGTCAGTCAGCTGTCAACAAAGTAGACTTCATTTCAGCTTTTTCTTTACAATCCACACTCAGCATCTTGGGCTTGACTGAGACCTGGATTTGTCCAGAAGACTCAGCAACTCCAGCTGCCCTCTCTAATAATTTATCTTTCTCTCACACCCCACGTCAAGTTGGCCGGGTGGGGCACTGGTCTGCTTAGATCTTATGGTGGATCAGCACCTAGAGACGACCTCTACGGCTCTGAATGTCAGCGGAGACCAGGACATCTAGATGAGCCCCAGAGACAGATCCCCAGTGAGGACCTCGTCACCTAGACAGCCATCGGGAAAAGACCACTGGAACCAGTGGAGCCCTTACAATCTGACTTTGCTGCAGTTGGAACAAACTACTGGTTCTTCTGACCAGAGGGGACTGAGCCTGGTTTCTCCCAAGGTTATTTTCTCCGTCTTGTCACCGATGGCGTTTTGGTTCCTTGTCGTTGTCGTCTCTGGCTTGCTTAGTTGGGGACACTTCAATTCCAGCAATATCACCAATTGATTGCACCGATACTATTTAAACTGAACTGAGCTGGACGATGACATCACTGAATTCAATAATTAAATGCCTTTAACTGAAAAATGGGCGTTTAATCTTGCCATTTACATTAGTGATACACTATTTTCCTATTTTGATATTGTGCAGTTGCTTTGACACAATGTGTATTGTTAAAAGCACTATATAACTAAAGGTGACTTGACTTGACGTGTTGCTGTCCTCTTTCATGGAGGATAGCACTCCACTCTTAGTCTTTGGTGATTTCAACATTCATCTAGAAAAGCCTTATGCTACAGACTTCCATTCACTCCTAGCTTCATTTGATCTCAAACGACTTACCACTACTATCACACACAAATCAGGTAACCAACTTGGTTTAATTTACACATGCAATTGTACTGGTACAACCACTATATAACTCTGACCATTTGCTCATTAATATACATTACATTTTGCTACCCAGGTGCCACCAACCCCCTTACCGGTTACTTTTGGACAAAACCTACACTCCCTTTCTCCCTCCCATCTTTCCTCTGTAGTATCCTCCTCTCTTCCCTCACCTACCCATTTCTCATCTCTGGATGTGAATGCAGCTACTGACACTTTATGCTCTACCTTAACCTCTTGTCTAGACGACATTTGTCCTCTCTCCTCCAGGCCAGCATGGACTGCCCCTTCTAACCCCTGGTTATCTGTTGTTCTTCGTGAACATCGGACCAGACTCTGAGTGGCAGATAGAAAATGCCGCAAATCAAACGATCCATCGAACCTGAGTAGGTATCAGTAGTTGCTTTCATCTATCTCCGCTGAAGTCCACACTGCCAAATCCTCACATTTCCATAACAAGATCAACAGCGATCCAGACATGCGTAATCTCTTCAGAAAATTTAATTCTCTCCTCTGTCCCCCTTCACCACCTCCCACCACTTCTATAACAGCTGATGACTTTGCAACTTCTCCAGCCATCCTACAACATGTCCTCTAGACCCAATCCCCTCGCACCTTCTCCAAGCAATCTCCCACACTCTTACCAGCACTTACACACATTATCAACACATCTCTCCTCACAGGCATCTTCCCCACTGCGTTCAAGCAGGCTCGGGTAACCCCACTGCTCAAAAAAACCTACATTAAACAATTATCTTATAGAAAACTACAGACATGTCTCTCTCCTTCCATTCATAGCCAAAACACTCAAACGAGTTGTCTTCAACCAGGTCTCATTGTTTATTTCACAGAACAACAAACTGGATGCTAAACAGTCAGGTTTCAGAAGTGGCCATTCAACTGAGACTGCGCTACTCTCAGTCACTGAAGCCCTCCAAATTACAAAAGCCGATTCCAAATCATCAGTCCTCATTCTGCTGGATCTGTCTGCCGCTTTTGACCCTGTCAATAATCAGATCCTCCTGTCCACCCTCTCATCACTGGACATCACTGGGATTCCACTTCACTGGTTTGAATCCTATCTCACTGGTCAGTCTTTCAGGGTGGCCTGGGGAGGGAAAGTTTCCAAAGCACATCAATTGGTCACTGGGGTTCCCCAGGGATCGTTTCTTGGACCCCTCCTCTTCTCTACACACACTACATCACTGGGTCCCATCATACAGGTGCATGGCTTCTCCTACCATTGCTACGCTGATGACACATCGATCTATCTCTCATTTCAACCAGATGATCCAACGGTAGCTGCACGGATCTCAGGCTGCCTGGCAGACATCTCGGCATGGAAGAAAGAACATCACCTACAGCTCAACCTGACAAAGACTGAGCTTCTTGTCTTCCCTGCCACTCCAAATCTACAGCATGACTTCACAATTCAGTTAGGTTCATCAACAATTACCCCATCAGCTTCGGTCAGAAATCTTGGTGTAATCTTTGATGACCAGCTGACCTTCAAAGAGCACATTGCAAAGACTGCTTGATCTTGGAGGTTTGCACTACACAACATCAGAAATATCAGACCCTTTCTGACAGAGCATGCTGTACAACTTCTTGTCCAGGCCCTTGTCATTTCTAGGCTGGACTACTGCAATGCTCTTCTGGCTGGACTTCCATCAAACACAATCAAACCTCTAATGATTCAGAATGCAGCGGCACGACTGGTCTTCAACGAGTCCAAAAGAGCCCATGTTACACCTCTCTTTGTCTCCTTGCACTGGCTACCAGTTGCAGCTCGCATCCAGCTCAAGACACTGATGCTTGCATATAGAACAACCACAGGCTCAGCACCCGCCTACTTCAACTCACTATTACGAATCTACATCCCCTCCAGAAGTCTGAGATCTGCTAGTGAGCGACGCCTCGTGGTACCATCACAGAGAGGCTCAAAATTACTCTCCAGAACATTCTCGTTCACATTCCTGGCTGGTGGAATGATCTTCCCACCCCTATCCGGAATGCTGGATCCCTGTCAATCTTCAAACAGCAGCTGAAAACTCATCTCTTTCGACACTACTTGAATTCATCCTAAAAAACTTTTTTTCACTTTTCAAAACCTTAATCTTTCTCTCCTTCCCTTGCTAGCTTGTACTTATTTGAACAATGCCTGAGACTTGGTGTTACAAGCACTTCCTCTGTCTGTTTGTCTCTTCAAGATGAATCGCTTTATGTATTCCCCAATTGTAAGTCGCTTTGGATAAAAGCGTCTGCAAAATGATTAAATGTAAATGCATAAAATTGCAAAGCATTTGTATTTCCGGCATAATATACAAACAAACTTTGGCTGATAATTTTATGAAATATCATGTGGTGCGACCATCAAGAAACTACCATTTTGGGACTTTTATGTTGAAATCCATTCAAAGATATACCAATTTGCCAAGGACCCATGAAAGCATCAAGCAGGTTTGTTTGTCTCTTTCAAATTTGGAATAAAATTATCTTTTTAACGGCTGGTAAGTAGTTACCACATTTGGATATCATGTGGTATGACCTCAAAAAAACTATGAAAATTAAGTTATTTTTGCAATTATTTATTTTCATTATACATTTCATAATGACCATTTGTGGGAAGCTAACTTGTTTTGTTTAGGTGACCAATTCTGTGCTTGTAAATTTTGATTGAATTTGAAAATATAATGTGGTGCGACCACTGCAGAGTGTTTTCCATTATAGATATATGTCCCAGATTGGCCGTTTTTTGCTTTTATATTCAATTGATGGTTTATATCAGGGTTCCTCAAATCATTACCTGGAGGTCAAATCTGCTGGACATAAACCAGGATCCTCAAATCTGGACCATTCCTGCAGAGTTTAGCTCCAACCCTGATCAAACGATCTAATGATCTTGAAGACTCTGATTAGCATGCTCAGGTGCGTTTGATTAGGGTTAGAGCTAAACTCTGCAGGAATGGTCCAGATTTGAGGATCCCTGGTTTATATACATAGAATACTTTTTTAGTATTATTTGGAATATATTTTTATTAAATTTGGTTAATTTCAGACTGTTTATGTTTAATCTTTGTACAATATGAGAAAAAAATGCAAAAAAATTATAATTCAGAGCATGTAATTTTAGTTTGTAATTATGCATTTATTAATAACTATTCTATTCTACCAGATATACTGACAAGCAAAGTAAACTAAATGCTATCCATAGGTAGCATGTTAATTCTGACCTTGCAGTCTAGCACAAACTCCATAAGTCATTTTCTGCTATAAGAAATATGTTCATGTCATCTCAGAATCTGAGCCAGCAACCTCCCCCTACTCTAAATTGACCTTTTGCAAAGACCCACCCTCTTAGTTACTGTTGCCACGTCCGACAAACCATGGCAATTTTATGCCACACATCATGTTCTCATGCATTGAAAATACATCACAGAGCAGAGAGGACACTGACAGACAAGACAGAGCTGGTTATTTTTAGTATGAAACAAAGCCTCAGTGTTCAAATTTAGTCTTTTTTTTTTAAGAAATTCAAACAACAAATACTGTTTTGTGGCTCTTTAACATGTTGTGACAGATCGCTGTAGCACCTCAGTTCAAGCAGCACATGAACTGATCATCTCTTCATCTTTACTAGTCATAGCACAAAATAAACACAAATGATCATCAGAAGGTATCTTGTTTCAACCGTGAAAAGATATCAGTACACACCATTTTTCAAGTTCAAGCCCACCGACATTAATTTACTCTCCTGTCTGGTTTGTTTTTCGGAGTTATAATATGTCAGACTGCCTGTTAATCCCAATATTGGGCAAAGTACAGAACTAACTGGGGCTAAATAAATCCCTGCAGTTAATGCTACATGCTGCACTTTTCACACGTCTCTTTAAATAGATTTTTAATGATGTAAGGTATTTTTGTCATTTGGAGCGACCACTCATCATGTGGTGCGACCAATAATAGCAGTAACTGTCTTAAATTAAAAATAAAATATCTAATTTCTGTGGTTGAAATATGAATCACCGCTACAGTATGCTTAAGTGAATGGTATTTTAAATTTTTTTTTATCAGTTTTATGCAATTTGCAGGAAAAATAAGTCTGTTAACTATTTAAGAAGGCAACTCTGAAATTATCAAACAAAAATAAGAGATCATTATTTACAAAAACTAATTAAATGCAAAGACAAATTACTGAGAACATTTTTTAAATGTTAAGGATATTATTTAATTTTAATATAAATCATGGTAGCACCACATGACATTTTTTTTAAGGCTACGGCCAATTCATCTAGATGAAAAAACACTAAAATCACTTAATTTTAATATGAATTTATGTGTGCACAACATTCTTAATGTTTGAACAATTACAGTAAATATTATAATTTTGTTGTATTTTTAAAATTGGCCTGTCAAAAATCCTTATATGTCAATGACCCACAATATCTTGTGTTCAACAGAAGAAAGAACTTTATGCAGGTTTAGAACATTTATGACAGAATTTTCATTTTTGGGTGAACCATACCTTTAAAGTAACAGACGCATCCGTGCTTCTAAAGGTATAGGCTTATTGTTTTATTAAAATTAGGATAGTCTGTTAATATAATATTCCACACATTATCAGAGCTCACATTATTATTATTTTTTTGTACATTATTAGACCGATTAATTAATAGATGATAATTAATGTTAGACCCAATTTATCATTTATATCAGTCATAAATGTATACATAATAAATAATCATATATGTCATATTCAAATTGGCATTTTAAAAGTTTTAAAAATGGTAAAGTATTTAGATAAAATACTATATTTTTTAAATAAATGAAAATTAATCCCATACAAGTAACAGCTGCAGAACTGTCAAAAAAGACTAATAATAATTAATAATGATAAATAATAACATTTAAAATAACAATATTAATTTGTTCTGCTGCAAGTTTACATAGCATGTTTTCTCATGGTTTATTGTTGAGCTAGGAGTTCTTCACTGATGATTTGTTTGGTTTTTTTGTTGGGGGATGGGTTGTGAATGGGTTTCCCTTATTTTGCCTCCCTGAAGGTGGCAACCCTAGAAACTCTCACACTATGCTAAAGTTATCAGACAAACATACAACAATAGCTCCAATAAAGGAGAGGAATACAGCTGGAGAGAGAGACAAGGAGCCACCAGACTGGTGAGAAACATGCTAATGCTAATTATAACAAGCACGCTAATAGACAAAGAAAAACAGGCACTACAGAAGAGAGGGGTGCAGCTGGAGAGAGATGAGGAGACGAACAGATTGTGGGAAACACAACCTTCTCACACAACAAGACATGTTATTGCTAATGCTGACCCACAAAAAGTAACAGTCACTATAGAGGAGAGGGGTGAAGCTGGAGAGAGAGATTAGGAGCTGCCAGACAGGTAAGAAACTCTAATCTCACACAACAACAGACATGTTAATGCTAATGGTAACAATCATGCTAACAGACACTATAGAGGAGAGGAGTGAAGCTGGAGAGAGAGGAGCTGCCAGAGAAAAATACTAACCTCACACAACAACAGGCAAATCCTAATGTTAACATACAGCAACAGCTATTATTGAGGAAGGAATGTTCTTTCACAAGAGATTCCCACTGAAATATTTCCTTGGATCAGTCTTGTAGTTTGGATCCTTTTTCAATAATGTATCTTAATCCATTTGCCAAATTAAGTGAATGTCACTAGACACTTAGTGTTTTTGAACCATACTATAGTAAAGTACTTGAATAATTTGTTGTGGTAATTCTATAGTTGTTGTGGTAATTTAACAACTATAGTAATATAAACAAATGAATTAACCCAATACTGTCGTCTTATATGACTATACGGTATATTAAACTACAATGCACTACAGTTTACTGTAGTAAAAATGTATGTAGGTACTGCAGTATTTATTACACTTTATCAGTTCACTATAGTTAATACCTACAGTATGCAGTAGCATTCATTAAAAATAAGAGGATCATGAAAATTGCATGTTATTTTTTCTTTAGAACTGTCGATCCTGAATATGCTATTTCTCATAACAGATGTCCCTCAGTTGTCCTCAGTGTGAAAATGGATCTCAAAATAACAGTCACTTTTGGAAAAGGTTCAAATATGCAAAGATGCTAAAAAGCAAAGAATGTGCAGGAGCTAAAAATGTTAAAAGCTAAAAATTGAGCACAACTGTATACTAGGGTTGGGTACCAAAACCCGGTACCAATATGGCACCGGTATGTATTAGAACCGAATCAGAATGCAGATTTCGGTGCCATGCCGGAGCGATCGGTTGAAATATTTGTCCTTTGTTTCTCCGAAACGGACGTAAGAAGCATCATCACCAGCACCTCACGTGAAAAATAATTTCCCGACTGAGAAAATGCACATGAACTCAATTCGGAAAGCTCTAATAATACAAGTCCAACGAATCTTTGTAGTAACGCGAGTGTGCTGTTTTCACATTCCGACTTAAAAGCACAACTCGGGAAATGAGAGCATCCAATGAGCGCGTGAATGCAGTAATTACACTTGCTCTGATGAAAGCAGTAGGTAGCCTTCCATTAACTAGCTAAGATACTACTACTCCATAGGCTACCAATACATCGATTAGCAATGGATTATAAATATACTTAATTATTATGAAAATACCAGAGATGGCTTGAATAACACCGATGGCACTGGCTGATCCT
Organism: Gymnocypris eckloni scoliostomus; assembly: GCA_027564155.1. Taxonomy (NCBI): domain Eukaryota; kingdom Metazoa; phylum Chordata; class Actinopteri; order Cypriniformes; family Cyprinidae; genus Gymnocypris; species Gymnocypris eckloni. The sequence continues at coordinate 46,191,827 of CM050415.1, forward strand.
AATATATCAGTGCCTTTGTTTAGTCTCAAGATGCACCCCAGTAATGTTTTTTTCTAAGCATGTTTATAAAAATTACTTAAATGTCCTAATTTAACTATGATCTAATCCTGGTTTAATCTAATCCCGGTCTGTGAAACCGGGCCCATGTGTTTAGTGCTAATGGACAATCCAATTATTAATTGGTAATTTTTTTTAAATATAAGTATCGGTTCAGGCACCGGTACCATTTTAAAAGTATCAATTTGGCACCGGTATCTAAAAAAAACAAAAAACGATACCCAACCCTACTGTATACAGTATACCACAAATTACTATAGTTTACATATAGGAATAAATATATAATGAGAAAAAAAATTACTCTGTATAAATTTGTAATATTGTTTAAATTTCAAAATTGTTCATGTTATTTTTTGGGTCTGAACCGTGGTTCGTTTGCATCACCAAACCAGCAGCTGTTTTACCCCTTTGCTTAGTAACAACAGCACAGGAGAAGGCGGCAAAAAACATAGCGCTGCTCGCCACACTTTTATATTTTTGATTTTGAACCATTGGTTTTGTTTCCAAAGCTTGGTAACATAAGGCACTTGCGTCTATCTGCCGTGAATATACTGCAAATGCTCTAAAGAACGCTGAAGGCGAGAATAATAATAATTTGTTACATTTATATAGCATTTTTCTGGGTACTCAAAGCGCTTTACATGGAAGGGGGAGTCTCCTCATCCACCATCAATGTGCAGCATTCACCTGGATGATGCGACGGTAGCATATTGCGCCAGAACGCCCACCAAACACCAGCTTATTGGTGGAGAGGAGACAGTGATGCAGTCAATCAGTGTATGGGGATGATTAGGAGGCCGTGATGGTCAGAGGCCAATGGGCAAATTTGGCCAGAATGCCAGGGTTACACCCCTACTCTTTTTCGAAGGACATTCTGGAATTTTAATGACCACAGAGAGTCAGGACCTCGGTTTAATGTCTCATCCGAAAGACGGTTTACTGTTTTTTTTTTACAGTATAGTGTCCCCATCACTATACTGGGGCATTAGGACCCACGCAGACTGCAGGGTGAGCACCCCCTGCTCGTCTCACTAACACCTCTTCAAGCAGCAACCTAGTTTTCCCAGGAGGTCTCCCATCGAGTTACTGACCAGGCTCAACCCCGCTTAGTTTCAGTGGGTAACCAGTCTTGGGCTGCAGGGTGATAGGGCTGCTGACATAAAGAAATGAGATACAGCTCTCTGCTTGAAGTGCGTCAGCCACACTCATCAGTAAATGGTGCCCGGGTGCGCACCAAAAGTGCTAGTGTAAAAGCACTCTTACATACTGCACCTTTAATCATTAAATTTAATTTCACAATTGTTGGAATATTTTCCAAAAATCCTGCGTAAGTAATGTAACTGTAAAAGCTTTTAGAAAATTCACAGAGTTGTGCAGTCATTTTTTAGCAAACCTATCTAAATGACAGGTTTATGTAATGTATACAGTATGTTTATAGTCTTTAATGACATCTATTTGTTTGCATTGTCAGATTTGAAACATGCTGCTGATAAAAGTTAGATATCAGGACTCTAGGAAATTTATCAGACTTCAGGATGGATTCACTTTCGCAGACTTTGTTAATGAAGGTGGGTTTTGTTTTATTTATTTTTTTACTTAATTTGTTTGTTTGTTGTTTCTTTTTCATACATAAAATGCTGTCTATGTTTAGTTCACAGTAGGTTTGGGCTACCACCTGAGACAGATCTACACATTTATGATGACACTGAAACTGAGATAGACGAGGACATTTTACAAGATGTGCTCAATGTGAGACCTGATACGTCGCTCATTATTGTTAGAAGAGAGAATGAAGGTACAATATGACATTGCATTCCTGTTGTGTAAGAAATAAATTGTTATACATGTTGTAATGTTTTTTTGTGTTTCAGAAATGTTATCAGATGCAACAAGCAGCTCTTGGACTGACATTTTGTCACTTAGTCATTCATCATATGAACTTGAACAAATGCCAGAACGCCCTTACAAGAAATCTAAGACAGATGATGCACCAGCTGAGGCAAAAGAGGTTACTTGTTCATTTAAATTTAGTATGTTTTATTTTTTAAATACATTAAGTTAGTAAAATTTTGATGCATGTTTTTTTCTTGAAGATGGTTCGTAGTGTCCTAAAGCAGACAAGTGGCGGAGCTGCTGTCCTTGCTGAATACAGTTCCAAAGTCTCATTTCACTTTCAAGTGAAATGAGACGAGTCCTAGTCAACATTTTGGTTGGACATATGGTGGAAATGCATGGGTAAAGTTGCTATTTATTTGCTCTTAATTACTCATAGGCATGACAGTGTAACACAATAGCTACAAAGTGAAGCCAGCATCACAATAGTGTTAACTTATGATAGAATGAAGCAAGCCGATTCCAGGCACACTGGAAATATGGCAAAGGGAAGAGGAGTTACAGTTGTACCCCAAGACATTCCCTTTTCGAGGGAACTCGTGTTGTGTTTTATGACAACACTTTGTGGAACGAAATATCCACTATGCCATAATGACAAAATATCTGTCCAACTTGAGATATGAGCACCTGAGACTCCGTAACTAGGAGGTCCAGGGTAAAAAAAATCTTACAGAAGTATGCAGGGAGGACCCACCTGCCGCATCATAAATGTTGTAGAGTAGAGGGATGCCCCTGAAAATAAAGCCTTATATGATGTCATACCCTCTGTGGAATTTGCTCGGACTTGAAGAGGCAAAGGCAGATCATGCCATCTGCAACTGGTCAGTCCTTCTACAAGTAGAGGTCATCTGAACATAAACTTCAAGGGCCCTCACAAGGTATATAATGTGTAGCATCTCTTGTTCCGCCAACCCATGAAGAGGAGGACGAAAGGCTTGAAGGACCCTGAACCGGGTCACAGTAGTGGGTACTTTAGATACATAACCCAGTCTTGGGTGAAGAATAGCTTTCACCCTTCAACTCCAAGCAGGAGGAGGCAACTGACAAGGCTTGCAAATCTCCTAGTCTCTTTGTAAAAGTGATTGCCAACAAAAGAGTTTAATCTTGAAAGTGATGCACTTAGCAGATGCAGCATCCACAGGCTTGGAGGTGCCAGGACAGCCCTTTCAAGACAATAGCTAGGTCCCCAACTGGAACTCTAACCTGAGCCATAGGCCTCATCCTCTGAGTATGATGAAGGAAACAAATCACAAGGTGGTGCTTTCCCAAAACACCACCACTTAATTGTGTGGAAGGCAGGCCGCCATGTACACCTCAAGTATGGATGGGGAAAGACTGGCAGAATTTTAAAGGAATTCCAGCTCTAAAGCCACTGAGCATTTACCTGTGTCCTAACTTGTGGTCTCTGCGCCATAAAGGGAATACTCTCCAGTTTAGAGTATATAATTTCCTTGTGGAAGGAGCTCTAGAATTGAGAATGTTCTCTACAACCTCAGCTGAGAGATCCTCACTTAGGAACTTATCCCCCTCAGGGACCAGAACCACAGCTTCCACCTCTCTGGCAGGAAATATTGTGTGCCCCAGCATGTGTGAGAAGGTCGCTCCGGATTGGGATCTTACATGGGAGGCGATCTAGGAGTGCTATAAAGGTCTGAAACCCACACTCAGGCCCGCCAGAATGTGGTTAAAAGTCAACAAGTCAACTTATCCCCATCTAAGGCTTCCACACGACCAGGGATGTGCATACACTTGATTGTGTGAAATGGGTTACCCCTTGGGGGAAACCCCTAGTGCTGAGCCAGCACTGCAGAGGTTTCATGTACAACAGGTGAAAATGTATCACATTGGACACTGCTGCCATGAGCCCTAACAGTCTCTGAAACTGTTTTACAGTGATGAACTGGCCTAGCTTGATTCTGGTCACTGCTGCCAGAATTGATTCGATATGCGCGAGAGACAACTGTGCCTGCATCATAACCGACTCCCAGAAAAGTCGTCCTCTAAACTGGAGTGAGCATATTATATTGCCATGGAGTCTTGACCCCAAGCACTTTATGTGGTCAATACCATGCTTTCATGCTAATATTAACCAGTTGTATAAAAATTGAGAACTCAGATGCCCTGGAGTCTTAGTGGAGCCAGAGCGGCATCCATACATTTTCTGAAAGTGCAAGGGGTTAACGCTAGGCCGAACTGGTTTTGGTATGCTTTTCCCCGAGGCGGACATCAGAAATTTTCTGTCCTGCAGAAAAATGGAGATACGGAAATAACCATCATTTTGATCTATCGTGAGAAACCAGTCCTCTGGCTTGATTTTGACTCACAATTCACTGAGACACATTGAGTAGTGCTTGCCAGGCTTCAAGGAAATCTACTGGAGGATTCAGCCTATTGACACTGACCTCAGGAACATTGAGTTATAGATTCTGTATCCTGTATCCAATATTTCTACAGGGAGGGCGAACCCCTCATAACTGCAATGTTAGGCAAACATTGTGTTTTAGCAGCCTAATATTCCTGCTGCTGTTAGTATACCTGCTGCATGTTTGTACACATTATTGTTGTGTTTTTGCTTATGTATAGTCTATGTCTTTGCTTTTTAAGGAGAATTCTTACAAGGAACCAGAAGGAGAAGTATGCTCTAGGTGTTGTGACTCTTTTCCCATCACTTAAGGATCCGTTTTCAAAAAAAGGCTATGTAAGTATCCTTAAATTGTGTATTGTATATTGTAGCTGTCAAGTTTTCCATGTGAATAATGAACCTTATAATGTTCTACAAAATGCCATAGGAACATTTTTATGATGCAGACAGTGGAACTGGATACATTTCATGGCGACTGAAGACAGTTCAGAGGAATGCCAAGAAGCTAAATAAGCCTAGCATCTCCAAAAGAAGTGAGAATGGTTTAAGTGGACCTTCTTGGAACAGATGTTCCAGCTCTGAGCAGCAGGATGATGATATTTTGAGAGAGGCAATTGCCTTTCTTTCTCATTCCACAGATGAATCACAGATCTTACTCAAAATGGGAGAGACTTTTCCCTATAGGCATATGCTTGTTCATGACCCAAACAAGAAAGCAGATATTCTGAAGACATTTCCTACATTTCTAAACTCTAAGGGACTTGTAAGTTTGGAAATTCAAACAGATTATTTGAAGAGTAATGGGCAATATTCTGAATTCATGTTTTTTTTTTTTTTATAAAGGTGAATCAAGACTTCTGTCTACTCTTCAGTCGTGGAACATCGTCCAAGTTGCTTGAAATGTGGGATACCACTTTTAAGGCAAAAATCATTGAAGAAGCCATAGGCTTGACTTCAACTGCTGTTGTGCGCTCACTTCTTCTGTCAGCAAATAACCAGAGAGATAGTGAACATTGTTCTGGTAATATGTTATTTTCTCAACTTCATTTATTTGTGTATTCCTTTAAATTGGTAGCCTTAAAGCATTAGTGATGCCTTCACAAAACATTATCTGGATAAAGTCCTTGTCAATTATATCTGAATTATAGACTGGGACAGTGACATGGCAACATTGCTTTTGCTGCTGCATCTACTTCCACCATCACCTGGAAAGAAGGTCTCAAAAATCAGTGCATCAGATGCCATAAATAGGCTTGTAGTGTATCAGAGCTCTAGGAATGTGACTGCTTTAAATCTTCCTGAATTTACTATTCCTAAGTTTTCTTTTCATTACTATGTGACAGCATCTTGTAGAATGTTTTTCATCTGTCTCTTTGTAGTCTCGTACCAGCCTTGAACAACATCTTCAGCAACGAGAAGGAAGACAGTCATACCTCCTTGCTGTTGGCAGGAACCGCAACCAGATTGAGCACTTCTACATAGCTCTGGATAAGAATCTCATCCCCTGTCAGTCGGATACTTCCCTCGGTGCATTCGATGAGCTATTTAAAGCGCACTTTGTTTTTAATTTAGCGTATGATGAGGCACTCCTTCACTTTTACACTTTCATTCAGACAACAATCTACATGGTTGATGTAGGAAAACCAAGGAGTCACCAAGAGTTAAGGAATTGAGAGCAAAATTACAGAATTAGCCATATATGTTTTAAATGCAAATCATCTTTTGTGACTCAGTAGAAATAGTTTGGGTCTGAATTATATTCAAACTCTCTGTCTTGTTAAGAATAGCCCATTATGTTTTGATGATATGGTGCCACAAGACAATAGAAACTAGAATTAGTTGCGAATAGTCAACATTGTCTTTTCTCCAGGGGTTTCTGATGGCATTACTGTATCTTTTAGCCAACTAATCAAAGAGCACCACCAGCTTTAAATTTTGTACACCAACCAACATGCAATAGCTTAACACCATTTTATGGTCCAAAACACAAACTTTTAAAAAATTCAAGAATTTTACCAAGTTTCTTGCCAGGAAACATCTAATGTCCACTGTATGTCAGTTTGACTCATTAACATTTCACCACAAGAAATGTGGGCCAATGTGTTTAATACTGAATATCAAGGTGGTGGTAAAGAATTGTTGTGATCACTTAAAATTCCTGTATATACAAATATATGTTAGAATTGTTTACATTGAATACAAAGTTGGGCTAATTGTTTGTAATGTGTAAAATAATGAAATTCCTATATTGTCCAAAATTGATTGAGTGTAGGGCTGCAACTAACGATTATTTTGATAATCGATTAGTTGGTCGATTATTCTTTCGATTAATCGGATTAAATACAATTATTTTATTTTATTGACAAAAAACACAATATTCTGCTCAATGTCCTTCACACAAACTGAATGCTATGAAAACATACAGTGCTTAATTTATTATTTATTACAATTTAATTCTTCGAATGGGAGAGCCCACTCCAGGAGTGGTAGCTTCCGCCAATCCGAAAAGGGAGAGCTCTCACTGCATCCAGACGAAAAAGGAGCCCTGCGGGGCTAGATAAGCGGGGGAAAGTGGAATATTAGTGGGGAGTGGGGAGTGGTGCAGACTTGGAGGATGCTAGTGATTGGTGAGCTTGTCTAATGTGATGGAAGAAGAAGAATTTGTCATTGTCACATACACAATTATACGGAGTATAATCAGCAGCAAAAAGACTCGCCCTGGACAAGTCAAACACTCCAACACCAGGCTGAAATAAGATGAAGCACTTCATGTCATACTCTTCGCAGGGGCCATGCTAATCTTCTCTACATCGATCAAATTTTTGTTTATGTGCCGCCATTGAAGAAGCCATGAAGCGACTTCAAGCGAGAGATTCGCAGGTATCTTCTGTCAGCAACATTTAATTTTGGTGATCGGAAACAACTTTCTGGGCTGTTGAAGTGGCTGCTGGGGTTGAAACGATTCTCAATTTGATTGATATGATGTCGATTTACGATGCATCGATGCCACGTAAAATATCGATATCTGTAGTAAAAGGCACCTTTATTTTGGCACTCTCCAAGTTTCGCAATTATATGATGTCCGACTGCATTACAGCCACAGCGCATCCTCGTTCAACTCCACCATCAGACTTGATATAAGGACTTCAGTGCATCAGATGCTAAAGGGATTGTAGTGTAACAGAAGGCGCTGTGAGAGAAGTTTTCAGCGCATCTGAATCACCTGATCTAAACTTGGCCACCTGCTATGTTTGCACATCAAACGAGACTTCATCTGTCTTCTGCTTGCCTCAGCACCAGGCCGAGCCTTGATGAGGGTGGAACATTGTACACCAGCCAAACGAGCTTCAGTAGAGCAATGATATGCTGTTGGCTATATGTCAGTAATGCAAACTTCCCTGTCCTGTCGGCCGTCATGGCGCTCACTCTGATCAGCGGTGTCATAAATAAGCGCACAAACTATGGGCATACTGACGTGGTTCTGTCATCGGTAAAGTCATTAAAGCTGCAAACTGTGCATGCATGTATGCATGCATTACATTCAGAACGTCTCTCAGATGCATACTAAAATATAGGCTATCCTGCAATTGCAGATCACAATGAGGCTCAAGCTGATATGGATTTTGATTTAATGCACAATGCACTTATGCTAGAAAAAATTCGCAATTTTTCATTCATTTTAGAGGTACAAACAAAAATGAAACCATTTAAATGCATAAAACAACTCCTTTTACATTCTGGCATTTATGTGCTCTTGTTTTTTCACATTCTTATCGCCAACTGCATGTCTCATCCATGAGTATGTAATGTTAGAGAACACGTTTGGGGATTTTGAGAGCCAGAACCAAACTGACAGAGCGATAAAGCTATAGTCAACCCCTTTGTCACGATACCTGAAGGTGAGGAATAATACAAAAATTGTCATGTTACGAGATACAATAATTGCAAATATCTAAATTACAGTTAAGTAGAAATTCACTGTATTCAACTGTGTTTTAGGCACTAAAATAGACTAGTATTTTAGTCGACCACATTTTTATATTTAAATTAAGATTTACGTGCCACCCCAGGCTGGTTGCTGGCTCCCCTCCACCGTTGCAAAAATGAAGATAGAATGGCTGCATTTCAGTTGGTCGGTTTTGTTTGGGTTGGTGGTGAATTCTGAGGAAGCGAAGAAAGCCAAATTGAACATGGCATCTGGGGTTCTATGGACGGTTTCATCAAACCTCCGGTCTGTATTCGTTTAAAGGGTACTGACGTTGGGCTCAGGTTGTTGTGCTGTGGGATGTTTCACATACATTTATTTGTGGCGACCCACTATGATATCAAAACTGACCAATTTTCCGAAAGGCTTTGTTGAATAAGCATGAGCATGTAATGCACGCTAAAAGTCAAGCGGGTGTTTTACCACTGTATTTCTGAAGGAACACTGTCTTTTAGAAAATGTTCGAGGTCATTTTCATTTCATCTTGCATGTTAAGTGCCTGATAAAGCAGAGCTTGTAAGCTCAGTTTACAGCCCGGCAGCCGTTACTGGTGAAACCTCTATCGTTAGTTCTCCGCTTTAAGGCGTCTCCTGCTGGCAGAGAATGAATTTGCACCTTCGATAAGTCCGTCCAAGTAGTTATCGCTGCATCTCAGTCCGTCTGATTTATGTAGCAAACATATTTTGCTTGTTATCGAAAAGAATCTACTCCAGAGGGACTTGGCTGTTGATATTGACTATATTGGATGTCTACGGAAGATAAGTAAGGCCACGAACGCAGCGGGTTGCCAACTTAGCGACTTTGTCGCTAGATTTAATGACTTTTCAGACCCCTTTAGGGACTTTTTATTTATTTATTTTTTGAAAGCGCCTAGCGACAAATCTAGCGACTTTTGGAAAAACCTTAGCAACTTTCCAAATGTGGCCAGTACTGTCCTGCGAGCGCGAGATCTTGAGTTACACCTCTCCCTGTGTCTGCTCCTCTCAGCAGCACTGGAACGTGCTGCTGAGAGGAGCAGCACGTTCCAGTGACCTCACGGCAGCTGACATGGATGTGAATGAGCTGCGCATGTGCACACGGTGTTGGCACGGACCAATCACTTGCCTGCTTCCTTTGTTTGAAATAAAACTATTTAATTTGACAGCTTTTTCTCACTGTCGCAGAGCTTTAGTTCATTCCAGTTTCTGAACGCCTCTAAGATCGCTTACTGGGCTACGTCTGAGAGACTGTACGTGATTGTACTTACTCATACACAACAATAAACTTAATTAAACTCATATATTAAGAATTGTATCATTGCAGATGATGTAACTGCTGGTTTTACAAGTTCAGTTCCGTTGTCTGACAGAAAATATGTAACGTTAAATGATAACAGTTTTATACTGGACACTCGGCTTGTATATTAAAGCATTATGTGAGCATGGATTAGGGAAAACAGTTATACACCGTCATTTTAGGCAGAATGCAAAATAGGGCGTGATTACGTCATTAATATGCAAATTCGCATGGCGTCATCCAGCGACTTTGAGCAAACTTTAGCTACTTTCCATTGAAAATAGTTGGCAACACTAAGCATGCGCTTGCGCAGTAACGTTTGTTTAAGTTGTTGCCGTTGAAACAGTCCATAGAAAGGACTTTTGAAAAGATCACTTGAACGACATCATCTGATTGAGTAGGGTGATCTGAAGTGAAGTAGCCTGCAGAAAACATGAAACTGCTTAATGAGATTATGTAGCAAATTTCGTTCCTTTTAGTTCCTTTGGTGACATGCCCTGCTGTCTTTCACCAGTTTGAGCCTGTTTCCATCACGTCGTTGACAGAGGTTGTTAAACACCTGAGGCCTTCCATTAGTCCCCAAGATATTATCCGGCTCGTTTTTGAAACACGTTTTTAATGTTGTGAGTCATAGTATTTTGATCCTAATTAACTGTTGTTTGGCCACGGGTTCCATGCCAGCTCATTTTAAACATGCTATAGTGCAGCCTTTACTAAAGAGATCTAATTTGGATTCTACAGAGCTATCCAATTTTAGACCAATTTCGAAACTGCCTTTTCTGTCTAAAGTTTTAGAGAAGGTAGTTATTATTCAATTACAAACATTTTAAGAAATAACTCCGTGCTTGAAGTTTTTCAATCAGGTTTTAGGGCATTACACAGCACTGAATCTGCACTTTTAAAGGTTCATAATGATATTCTTCTAACTCTTGACTCTGGAGCTTCAGCTATTTTTGTGCTATTAGACCTTAGTGCGGCTTTTGATACCGTGGATCACAACATTTTGATCTCTAGATTGGAACACTATGCTGGAGTCAGAGGATGGCCCTTCAGTGGTTTAAGTCTTATTTAACAACAGAAGTTTTGCAGTTAAAGTTGGTGAATGCCTGTCAACTTCAGCCCCACTTACCTCTGGAGTTCCTCAAGGTTCCATTCTTGCTCCCTTTGTTTTCATTGTATATGCTTCCTTTGGGATCTATTTTTAGAAAACATGGTGTTTCTTTTCACTGTTACGACGATACACAGATTTATATGCCATTGCAAAGAATGATAAGAATGCTTTAACTTCACTTCTGAATTGCTTAAGGGATGTAAAAGCTGGATGGCCTTAAATTTTTGAAATTTAATGATAGTAAAACAGAGATTATTTTATTTGGACAAATTGAAAATTTAGCCTCTGTAAATGTACATTTGGGTCCTCTGGCTGCGCACAACAAAGTAGCGGTGAAAAATTTAGGTGTTTGGTTTGACAGAGAACTCAAATTTGATAAGCAAATTAACAATGTTGTTAAATCATGCTTTTTTAATCTGAGACTTCTAGCTAAAGTAAAACCTTTTCTCTCTGCTATTGATCTTGAGAAACTCATCCATGCCTTCATTTTTTCGCGACTCGATTACTGTAACACTATACATATAGGAGTTAACCAGACAGCTTTGGCGCGTCTGCAGGTAGTTCAAAATGCTGCAGCTAGGCTGCTGACAGGTACACGTAAGCATGAGCATATTACACCGATTTTGTTCTCTCTCAAATGGTTGCCAGTTCGTTTCCGAATAGAATATAAACTTTTAGTGTTTGTTTTTAAATCCTTAAATGGCTTAGCTCCAACATATCTTGATGCCCTAGTAAAACGCCATACTTCTGCTAGATCCTTGAGATCTTCTGATCAGCAACTTTTAACAATTCCCAGAGCTAGATTAAAACTTAAGGGTGATCGCGCTTTCTCAGTTGCTGCCCCGAAACTGTGGAATTTGTTACCTGTGAGCATTAGATCAGCTCAGACTATCTCTAGTTTTAAATTATTGTTAAAAACGTATTTATTAACTCAGGCCTTTAATCTCTCTGAGTGCTGAGTTTTATGTTCTTTGTGTCTTTTTGTTTGTGTGGTGCTATGTCTTTGTCTGTGTATATTTATGAAAATGTTTTTTGTTTGTTGTTGTTTTTTGTGGCTTTTTGGTTTTCTATTTTTGTACAGCACTTTGGGCAACAATGGTTGTATTATTTTGTGCTATAGAAATAAATGAAATGAAAAATGAAATGAAAGCAAACATTGTGTAATTGCTATTAAACAATCATCCCTGGATAAGAATAAAGCATTATCCAAGGTGGAAGTCATGCCAACCTAAATGGATAAAATCAGGGTAACCATGTTATGAAATGGAAAATAAAAGCTTTGTGTTAAGCTTGATTTAGCACCCTCAAGAAGCTTTGACGTTAAAGGATACTTGGAAGTGGATAGGCCTGTATGAGAGAAGTCGTGAGTGCTGGAGAGACTGCGGAACTGTTTTTGGGGCCGCTGTTGTCGACCGGACGGAAAGGCTGGCGGACGAGGAAATGCGTGCAGCTGTAGTTTTTCCCCTTGTTTGCCACGGCCTCTGGATTAGTGACAACGCTCATTGTTTTGAAATCGGAGGAATGGCGGCAGCAGGATGGAGAGATGAAGACGCAGTTATCGCTGGTGATCTTGAAGGTGGAGGAGAGAGTAGTCTTCTGGAGCTTGGTTTGAATGAGCGCTGGAACGAATTGCTCAGAGGGAGTCTCTTGGTTTGGATCCGTGGATTCCGATGATTTGCGGGTTGCGACTGATGGAGTCTCGGTACAAGAGAAAAGTTCGTCATCTCTTTAGGGAAAGCTGGAAGTCCGGTATGTTTGGCCTGGTTCTGAACAACACTACAGGATGTTGCTGAAACAGCTGGAACTAGAGAGAGTAAGCAGCTGCTTATATACTCTGGCTGTTGATTGAATGATTAGATGGGCTCACTCCCTAACTTACGTATTAGAACTTCATTAACATAATAAAATGTCTTCACCATCACTTTTACTTAATTTAAGGCATCCTTGATGAATAAATGCATTCATTTCTCTCTCTCTCTGTTTTAATCTAACAGATGTTTGAATATATTATTTCCATAAAATGATATGTACAGCTTAATAATTCTGAGATATAAACTCGCAATTCTGAGATATAAACTACAATTCTGACATATAAACTAGCAATTCTGACTTATAAACTCGCAATTCTGACATATAAAACTAGCAATTCTGACTTATAAACTCGCAATTCTGACTTATAAAACTAGCAATTCTGAGACATATAAACTCGCAATTCTGACTTATAAACTGCAATTCTGACATATAAACTAGCAATTCTGACATATAAACTTGCAATTCTGAGATATAAACTGCAATTCTGACATATAAACTCGCAATTCTGACATATAAACTCGCAATTCTGACATATAAACTCGCAATTCTGATATATAAACTCGCAATTCTAAGATATAAACTCGCAGTTCTGAGATATAAACTCGCAATTCTGAGTAATAAACTCGCAATTCTGAGATATAAACTCGCAATTCTGACATATAAACTCGCAATTCTGACATATAAACTCGCAATTCTGAGTAATAAACTCGCAATTCTGAGATATAAACTCGCAATTCTGACATATAAACTCGCAATTCTGACATATAAACTCGCAATTCTGACATAAAACTAGCAATTCTGAGATATAAACTCGCAATTCTGACTTATAAAACTAGCAATTCTGACATATAAACTCAATTCTGAGATATAAACTCACAATTCTGAGACATAAACTACGCAATTCTGAGATATAAACCGCAATTCTGAGATATAAACTAGATTCTGACATATAAACTCGCAATTCTGAGATATAAACTATTAATTCTGACTTATAAACTACAATTCTGAGATATAAACTACGCAATTCTGAGATGTGAACTAGTTTCGTGTTACTGAGATTGACCTTCACTGGAGTGTCACAGACAAAGGCGACGTACCAGGTATTAGCTCTATAGCATATAACAATGGAAGATATTATAGAGGATTATTTTCACTAATAGAGAAATCATAATTTTATTATGATGAGGAGGAGTTACACAAGATAAAGCTTAGTTTCCGGACTCTTGAGAGAGACGTTATGCAGGAATCAGTTGTTGCTATAGAGCTAATACCGTCTGCACACGTCTTGTCTGTGACACTCCAGTGAAGGTCAATCTCAGTAACACGAAACTAGTTCATATGTCAGAATTGCGAGGTTTATAGTCAGAATTATCAATTATGCAGAAGCTAGTTTATATGTCAGAATTGCAGTTTATATCTCAGTGCAAGTTTATGTCAGAATTGCGAGTTTATAAGTCAGAATTGCGAGTTTATATCTCAGAATTGCGAGTTTATATGTCAGAATTGCGAGTTTATATCTCAGAATTGCGAGTTTATAAGTCAGAATTGCGAGTTTATATCTCAGAATTGCGAGTTTATATCTCAGAATTGCAAGAAAAAAAGTCAGAATTGTGAAATAAAAAGTCACAATTACCTTGTTTTATTTTTTATTCAGTGGCGGAAACGGGCTTCCATAGCTCTGTTCTCTCACACAAGTGTTAAACCTGTGAACTGATACACACTCTCCGGAGCAGGAGAGGGCGTTAATGCACGTACAAGCTGAATACTAACTGCTGTAAAACAAACAAAGAAGTAGAAGAAGACTGCTCTGTGTGCTCTTATCATCGAGAAACAAACTCTTCTCGTGCATGCTATGATTGCTGGGACAATGGTGGAACAAGATCAGAAGAGGTGAGGCTGGGGTTTTCTGCATTTTCACAGTTTCTAAGAATAAGCAGTTAAGGTCAATGTTTGTTGCATCTGATTTAATACATGTGCAAAACTTGGTACACAAGTTACATCTAACATGCAAATGTCTAGAAATAAGTCTCTTGGTGGTCAACAGAAGTTTGATGTTTTGCCATGAAACGGACGTTTCTGTAATTCAGACAAACAATATTCAATCTGGACAAAACCCCACATGTTTGATGAGAGTGCTGTCCTGAACACACCTAACGTCACATGCCATTATTCAGTGATACTCATAGCGCCAGCTGCTGGCAGCAGGAGTAACATGTTTAACACTGACATGCACTATTACACTGCAAAAAAACCTGATCTTACTTCATATTTTGTCTTGTTTCTATTAAAAATAGCTAAAAAATTCCTAATTAAGATGCATTTACTAGATAAGCAAAATTACATAAAATTGTTAGTCTTGTTTCAAAACAAAAACGTTTAAAATATGTAAAATTATCTGGCAGTGGGGTAAGAAAAATAATATTGTTTTAAGAGTATTTTAAACCCCCACCCACACACACACACGCTATCAGATAATGTTGCTAGTTTAAAGCAAAATTCACGTAATTAAGGTTTTTTGTTTCTTGATAAAACAACGAAATATGTAATTTTGCTTATCTAGTAAATGCATCTTAATTTATGATTTGTTTTATATTTTGTGCACTTTCACTCCCATTAACGCCCATTCCAGGTAGAAATACTAATAGGGTAGGCCCTGTTCTGCTGCTGCCTATTAAGTTTATTTTAGTAACATTTCATAATATTGTATTTTCTTTTTCTCAAAGGCCTACTGGTCGCCACATTGTGCACTGTTTGCAATGCTACAAGCCACAGGAGATCCTCCCTGTTCACCTGGCTAGGGTGTGCATGAAAAAAGCACACCAGAAGAAAGAATGGAGCAGGTGCTGAAGGCCAAGTCTTCCAGCAGAGAGTGGATCCGGAAGAACAGGACCTGGGATTATGAGCAGCTCTGTCCGCTCCTGCCTGATAGACGCTCTCGGATCACCATGGTCAAGGAGCTTCTTCACGTGGTTTCTTCATCATCAACCAGCCCGAGGAGTACGAAATGGTCTTGGACACTGAAGGTGACTTGGCCACTGTTGATGCTGCCACAACCGCCCAATCCTCCGGAGATCCTCAAACCATGTCTGCTTCTGTGAGGATAAAGATGAAAGAGGCAGGTCTGCATGACAAGTTCCCTGCTCGGTCCAAGCTCCTGGTGAGCTTTAAAAAGTACCTGACTGTGTCAAGGAAGGTCCCCAACTGGCAACAGGAGGTAATATCTTTTTTTCACTTCTGTCCTCTGCACAATTTCCCAAAACAATGTGACCAGATTGTTTATACCCACTGTATAATAGGTCATTCCAGTATGACACACAAGTTTTTGTTACTAGGAGAAGATTGTAATTGAAAAAAACAGTAATTGAAAGCTGAATAAATAATATTTCCATTGATGTGTGGTTTGTTAGGATTGGACAATATTTGGCCAAGATACAACTATTTGAAAATCTGGAATCTGAGGGTGCCAAAAAAGAAATATTGATAAAATCACCTTTTAAAGTTGTCCAAATTAAGTTCTTAGCAATGCATATTACTAATCAAAAAGTTCTGAAATATGTACGGTAGGAAATTTACTAAATACATTTTACGTAATTTCCTAATGATTTTTGGCATGAAATAAAAATTGATAATTTTGATCCCTACAGTGTATTTTTGGCTATTGCTACAAATATAGCCGTGCTACTTATGACTGGTTTTGTGCTCCAGGAAAATAGCCACAGAAGCTGGCATGGTGTTAAACGCAAACAAGCAAACTATCCATAGGTCTTCTCGCTTTCATGATCTTAATGCTGACATTTCTTTCTCACCGTCTTTCTTCAAAGGTTGACAACGTGTCCTGTTTTCTTCGGTACTTGCAGCCCACTGGGAGTGAGCCATCTCTGGACTTCCTGTCAAAAAGCAGAGAGACCCGGGACTTTCTGATCGCCCTAAAGCACACTGATATGAGTCCAGCCTCCATCCTCAATTACATCAAGAGCATGAACAGGTTCTTGGAGTACTTGACGCTAAGGCTGGATTTTAAAAAAAGAGACCCTCAGCTGCGGACCAACTGCCAGAGTTACACTAACATGCTGAAGACCCAGCAGAATAGACTATTCAAGACCCATTATGACAAGACATGTGATTTGAGGTTAACATCTTGTTTATATTGCATTGCCTTTTTTTTACTAATGTTATTGTTGTTTCCTCACATCTTCTTTAATAACCTGCCTTGTTTTCTACGTTTAATCCAAACACAGACTCGATGGCACTCTCTGCATTAAAGATTGCCAGAAGATTTTGAGAGTGGCAAAGCCAGACTTCCTGAGGATCTATGAGAATCTGCTTACGGGGAAAGAGGTCTCAAATACAGAAAAGACATTGTACCGCTATTATTGTGAGGCACTCTTGATTTTCCGTCACATGCAGCGTCCAGGAACTGTGGAAAGCTTTACAGTAAGTTCATCTATTTCTAGTTTGTATTAATGACATGCTGTAATATTTCAACACGCATGCAATCGTAAATTGAACATTTTCAATCAGTGTGTTTACATGCACCCTTTAAATGCGATTTTGCGATAAAACTTCAACATATGTAAACTCAATACCGAAATAATGCGATTAAGCTCATAATTGCAGCAAGGATATTCATATTAACATAGGTTGCGTAAGAAACCAAAATATACGGGCATGTAAACTTTATTGCCACTTTGACTAAATTAAGTATGTGCTCATGACGTACATGAGTGACAAGACACGCACCTGCAGTAATATGCACATTAGAAACAATGGCGGGGATGAAAGCATTGCATTTCTGGGGAACCGAGGAAATAGTTTGTTGTCTGTTGCGCGACATGAACATAATTCAGTACATTGATGGACGAAAACAAAGTAACGGGGACATTTTTAGGCACGTCACAAAAAAAATGGTCAGAGGGGGGCACAATTCTTAGTGAATAATGGAAATTGCATGTAAACAGGAGTGAATAATTTTGCTCTTTACATGTACACGTCATAATGCGATTTTAAGTCCTTACTCTGATTAATGGAAATAATCATATTATTTGTGCACATGTAAAACATAGTAGTGCTGTTAAACCATTAATCGCATACAAAATAAACGTTTTGTTTGCATAATATATGTGTTCTGTGTGTATTTATTTATTTATTTATACAGGTGCTGGTCATATAATCAAAAAGTTGATTTATTTCACTAATTCCATTCAAAAAGTGAAACTTGTATAATGTATACATTCATTCCACACAGACTGATATATTTCAAGTGTTTATTTCTTTTAATTTTGATGATTATAACTGACAACTAATGAAAACCCCAAATTCAGTATCTCAGAAAATTTGAATATTACTTAAGACCAATACAAAGAAAGGATTTTTAGAAATCTTGGCCAACTGAAAAGTATGAACATGAAAAGTATGAGCATGTACAGCACTCAATACTTAGTTGGGGCTCCTTTTGCCTGAATTACTGCAGCAACGCGGCGTGGCATGGAGTCCATCAGTCTGTGGCACTGCTCAGGTGTTATGAGAGCCCAGGTTGCTCTGATAGTGGCCTTCAGCTCTTCTGCGTTGTTGGGTCTGGCATATCGCATCTTCCTCTTCACAATACCCCATAGATTTTCTATGGGGTTAAGGTCAGGCGAGTTTGCTGGCCAATTAAGAACAGGGATACTATGGTCCTTAAACCAGGTACTGGTAGCTTTGGCACTGTGTGCAGGTGCCAAGTCCTGTTGGAAAATGAAATCTGCATCTCCATAAAGTTGGTCAGCAGCAGGAAGCATGAAGTGCTCTAAAACTTCCTGGTATACGGCTGTGTTGACCTTGGACCTCAGAAAACACAGTGGACCAATATCAGCAGATGACATGGCACCCCAAACCATCACTGACTGTGGAAACTTTACACTGGACCTCAAGCAACGTGGATTCTGTGCCTCTCCTCTCTTCCTCCAGACTCTGGGACCCTGATTTCCAAAGGAAATGCTAAATTTACTTTCATCAGAGAACATAACTTTGGACCACTCAGCAGCAGTCCAGTCCTTTTTGTCTTTAGCCCAGGCGAGACGCTTCTGACGTTCAAGAGTGGCTTGACACAAGGAATGCGACAGCTGAAACCCATGTCTTGCATCGTCTGTGCGTAGTGGTTCTTGAAGCACTGACTCAGCTGCAGTCCACTCTTTGTGAATCTCCCCACATTTTTGAATGGGTTTTGTTTCACAATCCTCTCCAGGGTGCGGTTATGCCTATTGCTTGTACACTTTTTTTCTACCACATCTTTTCCTTCCCTTCGCCTCTCTATTAATGTGCTTGGACACAGAGCTCTGTGAAGAGCAAGCCTCTTTAGTAATGACCTTTTGTGTCTTGCCCTCCTTGTGCAAGGTGTCAATGGTCGTCTTTTGGACAACTGTCAAGTCAGCAGTCTTCCCCATGATTGTGTAGCCTACAGAACTAGACTGAGAGACCATTTAAAGGCCTTTGCAGGTGTTTTGAGTTAATTAGCTGATTAGAGTGTGGCACCAGGTGTCTTCAATATTGAACCTTTTCACAATATTAAAATTTTCTGAGATACTGAATTTGGGGTTTTCATTAGTTGTCAGTTATAATCATCAAAATTAAAAGAAATAAACACTTGAAATATATCAGTCTGTGTGGAATGAATGTATACATTATACAAGTTTCACTTTTTGAATGGAATTAGTGAAATAAATCAACTTTTTGATGATATTGTAATTATATGACCAGCACCTGTGTATATATATATGTATGTATGTGTATATATATAAATACACACACATACAGTACATTTTGAAAATATTTACATGTCTATATTTATATTCATATAATTTATATTATAAATAAATATTTTATATATAAATATAACCAATTTTTCTGAAATATATACATGTGTGTGTATTTATACACATAATAAATATACATATTTTATGTAAACCAACTTATTTTGGATGCGATTAATCGTTTGACAGCACTTAAACGTAGTCAATGTTGCAGGATGCTGACTGGGTGAAGAGGATTGCACAAGGTGGTGATTGGCATATGGAAAGAGAAAACTTTAAGTATGCAAATCGCCTTGACACGAGACGAGGAAACTGTAAGTTTTACATTTGTGCATTTAGCAGACTCTTTTATCCAAAGTGACTTACAGTGCATTCAGGCTATACATGAACGATTTAAAACATATATTGCATACCCACCAGTGTTTTACATTCAATAACTCTTTGGTCTTTTGCCATAGTGCTTTCAGCTGTACTACAAGCAGATCAGGTCTAAGAACATCGGGCTCAAAAAAGTCTGCCAAACTTTTTTTACTTCGACGTCCGGCGAGGCAGTTTGCAGTGTCTCACAAGACATGATTCGCCTCCATGAAATGTACGTACCTATACAGATCCGTGTGTGTGTGTGTGTGTAAATGGATACACTTTATTATGCCTTGTCAGTCACAGCCATATCAGTTAATATTTACTGCAGGTATAAGCTGGCCCCTTTCAGGAGTCAGGATGTACAGAGGGCTGTTGAGACTGCCTCAAAAAAGCTCCCAGCGGACAAACGTGAGGCCGTGAATCATTACCTGGCCCATAGCGCTGATGCGAACAGAAAGCCACAGCCTCAGGATATTGTGGATGCAGCTATGCTGCTGGACTCCTTAAAGGGGTTGGTCTCTTCACCCAACAAGCATGTATAACACATCACCAACAATTTGAACATGTACTTGTTTTTATAATATTTTAAACTAGGGTTGTGCAATTAATCTAAATAAAGTTTCGATTTTGGCTTCCAATGATTATGAAAATCCAATAAAACAATTATTTTGCCCCAGTCCGCCCCTTTCCAGCTTTGCATTTTCACTCCATAAAAGCCCAAACTTAACATCCTAATCAGTATAATCATGTAACGTAATTTTGACAAAATGAAGCATGCTTGATTTATTAATCTTTATTAGATTTGTTTTTGTTTTTAAAAGTGCGAAAGAGAACTTGCGCTGTTTTGTGCATGCGCTCCGACACGGAGCAGAACACGGACATGTAAAATAAACTGTCTAATACACTTAAAAACATGTCAAAATGCGGCGCTTTGCAATTTTTAAACCCTCGTCACTTATGCCCTAAGTGAACATAAACATTTGGGAATGAAAATACGTGCAACTCTTAAAGCGACAGCTTTGTATTAATCAAACAAGAGGCAGAAGATGTTTTGTAGCTTTAATTGAATTCTTAAAGTGAAGACTGCTGTTTTATTTTACATTTAATTATTCAATTTATGTAGGCTGTTAGCTAAATACTTAACTTGCATTAACAACTTGGAGCATTTTTCTATAATTAGAGGACTTTTTTTTACTTATTAACCTAGCATTCTGCTGTGGTATTGAAATTGTGAAATTTAGCTGGTATCTAAAATGTAGATGTCATAGCAACCTTATTTACAGAAGATGGATGTATTGCTATCTTTAAATTAATAACTCGTATAAAGTTTTGGTCCTATGACCCACTAATAATTGTGATTACAATATTGACTAAAATAATCCGTATTATGATTTTTGCCATAATCGAGCAGCCCTATTTTAAACCTTGTTTTCTTCACTTACACAGCACTTCGGATGATGACACCTCTTTGGCTGAACTGAGTACTGCTGGAACCAGCACACATGCTTCATGGAAAGACTTCTCTGCCTTTCTGGACAGATTTCCGGTTTCACTGGAGGGCAAGCCACCGACCAAAAAACGGCGGGTCGAATCAGGGTTTCCTGAAGACCGTGTCTTTTATGACAAGTGGAGAACTACCCAGTATACCCGGAGAGATGAATATCTGTTGTGTGAGTCTTCAATGTATTAATACAGCACTGACACTCATTCAACTCGACACAAAATAGGCCATTAATTCATTGGGACAAGTGAATTGCATGAGTAAAGTTATTTCATCCTTTCTTTCAGCACACTTCACACATGCCATCTGCCTCAAAGGTGGCAAGGCTGATTGCGCAGGAAGGTTGGAAGGCCAACTGTCCAAAGCCAGAAGAAATCGAACAGCTGTGGAAACCAGCACCCACAGGCACCATTGAGGCAGATGAGGTTGTAATAAAATGTGTGTCTGAGCAGGCCTGGTCAGGCCGTCAAGGACTTTGGTGCTGAGGAGGGTCTAGGTAAGAAACCTTTAAATTTTCCTTGTAAAGGGAGAAAATACCATCACTTAAATATACATTTCAGCCACCGTTAGCTGCACCAAGAACTAAAATGTGACCCAGGACCACAAAAGGGTCAATTTTTATTTATTTAGATGTATACATCATCTGAAAGCTGAATAAATAAGCTTTCCATTGATGTATGGTTTGTTAGGATATGACAATATTTGAAAATATGGAATCTGAGGGTGCAAACAAATCTAAATATTTAGAAAATCACCTTTAAAGTTGTCTAAATGAAGTCCTGAACAATGCATATTACTAATCAAAAATGAAGTTTTTATATATTTATGGTAGGACATTTACAAAATATCTTAATGGAACATGATCTTGACTTATTATCCTAATGATTTTTGGCATAAAATAAAAATTTATCATTTTGACCCATACAATAAGAATTGGTGGGTTTTTGTTAAATGTGAGCCAAAATAATCACAATTAAAAGAACCAAAGATCTAAACTACTTCAGTCTGTGTGCATTGAATTTATTTAATACACAAGTTTCACAATTTGAGTTGAATTACTGAAATAAATGAACTTTTCCACGACATTATAAACTATTGAGATGCACCTGTAGTTTTCCAGTGCATGTATTGTGTATTCAGTTTCCTTCTGATCTTAAAATAAAATAAATTCTAAAGGCGACATTGTGTGCGATTACCACGGAAAGGTACTCCGAGCAGCGAAGGGATGGCCATGATGGAGGGACTTCATGACGACTCCAGGTACCTGTTCTTCTTCAAAGCTGGACAGAGAGACCTGTGCATCGATGCAAAGACTGGCTGCGACTGCCACCCAGATACAGACACAGTTGGCAGAAGAATTAAATGTTGTTCTAAGAGGCCCAACCTGGAGCCCTTCACTGTGTGATGAAGGTAAACCGAGAGGACAAGGATGTCATCCTCTTCAAGGCGTTGCAAGACATCAGCATCGACACACAATTAAAATTTTACTCTGGAGTAATAAGAAAGTCTTTCCTTGGCCTGGACCTGGACTGGCTGGATGAGTAGGCCGGGTCCACAGGTCCAATAGCTGCTTCTCGATTGGCGGGCCAGTGCGAGCTAATGCTTTCAACAGGCTGGTGGGGCAAATAGCCTTGGACCAGTAGCACCAAGCCCAAAATCAGGCCGAGTTTCAACTGTAGGACCAGTGCTTAATCAAAATGTCCTCAACATGCAACGGCATGCAACCTCATCTCACCAACAAGACGTTTTCTCACATTGGAAACTAGCAAGATTGCAAAACAAACATGATAATGTTTGCCTTTTTGTTTTTTTTACTTATCATTAAAACCCAAGCAACAATATTTTACAATACAAACAATGATACAATGATAAAACATTTGGGCCAGGACTGCTCTTTAATCATGCAGAAATGATGTGGTATTTACTGTTATTTCTCAAAAGAAAGAGGACACACATACTTAGTCATTTGTGTCTGTTTCTGTTTATTTGTAATCGCACATAAAACACTGGGGCCAAAAGCATGCACATTAAAAACATTATTTCTACATTTTCTTGAGTACATCACATTTCTTTAGAATTATAATTATTACTCCATCAAATTAGATAATCTGTGGAGCTTTGAAATGTGCTTTTCAGTCCCAAAATAGTGTTATTTCAGCCAGCGCAACAGAGAGAGATCCCAAATGAAAAACTGGAGTTGTGGTATATTTTATAACATGAGAGCTAAATATGGATGTCAGGCAGTCCAGCATAGAGACAAGTAGAATTGACAGGTAAAATATGTAACCATACAAAGAAACGATTGTGAAATATGATTTGTCTGATCCCGTGGGGACCCGGGGTAGAATAGGTTCTTAGCACCCCTTGCTGATTATAAGGCGACCTCTTTTCCATAAGGCAACTAGTCTGGGAGCACAAGAGGCTGTTATTTGAGGAACGTGTACAGGTGCAGCTTAATAAATTAGAATGTCGTGGAAAAGTTCATTTATTTCAGTAATTCAACTCAAATTGTGAAACTCGTGTATTAAATAAATTCAATGCACACTGACTGAAGAAGTTCAAGTCTTTGGTTCTTTTAATTGTGATGATTTTGGCTCACATTTAACAAAATCCCACCGATTTTGGCTCACATTTAACAAAATCCCACCAATTCACTATCTCAACAAATTAGAATACTTCATAAGACCAATAAAAAAAAAAAAATTTTTTTAGTGAATTGTTGGCCTTCTGGAAAGTATGTCCATTTACTGTATATGTACTCAATAGTTGGTAGGGGCTCCTTTTGCTTTAATTACTGCCTCAATTCGGCATGGCATGGAGGTGATCGGTTTTTGGCACTGCTGAGGTGGCATGGAAGCTCAGGTTTCTTTGACAGTGGCCTTCAGCTCATCTGCATTTTTGGTCTCTTGTTTCTCATTTTCTTCTTGACAATACCCCATAGATTCTCTATGGCAAGGGTTCTCAAAGTTTACATTCAAAGGTCTGAATCTAAATTATCATCAACGTCAAAAGGTCCGAAATAATTGTTATTACAAAACTTGTTTTTTTTAAACATGCTTATAACTTTATATAACAATTCAACTTGATATATGCTTAATTATCATATTTATGAAGACATCAGGTCATACTTATGCGTTTATGAAAATTAACCATGGTTTTATACAAATAAAACCAAAAAACCTTGTTACTATATTTAACCCACGATAACCTCAAATTAACCATGGTCTTGCTACCCTAACCATAGTTTAACCATGGTATTTGTAGTAAAACTGGTTATATAAATTGCAATAAAAAACATGGTTACTACACTTTTATTATAATAAAACCATGGTTATTTTTTATAAGGGTTACTCAACAGTACTGCATTTTTATACAATTAAATGCCCAACAAAGCAGTTCTCATTTAGGCCTACATATTTTA
The DNA here is from genome assembly GCA_027564155.1 of Gymnocypris eckloni scoliostomus. Lineage (NCBI taxonomy): Eukaryota > Metazoa > Chordata > Actinopteri > Cypriniformes > Cyprinidae > Gymnocypris > Gymnocypris eckloni. The sequence continues at coordinate 46,216,395 of CM050415.1, forward strand.
TGTTTCTGAAATAGTACTTCAATGTAACCTGCAGTCACTTCAACTGAATTGCTAAAATCTTTAATTATATATTTGTTTATATATTTATATATATATATATATATATTAGAGGTGGGCATAGATTAATTTTTATCTAGATTAATCTAGATTAATTTTGGAATTAATCTAGATTAAATGGCTCATTTGAATTCTGCCGAAGGCATTCAGAATATGTGTGCTACCCAAATAATGACTAAACGTAAGTCTTTGAGAACGGGTTTCTCAAGCCAGGTGGCGCATTAGACCAGGGGCTCATCTCCTGTTTCCAAAATGCATCACAAACTTTAATCTCTTCCTGTCCCAATCCCACGAAAAAACTGGAGGAAAATCCCGTCCCGTTCCACTCCCGGAAGAATGACTCCCATTCCCTCCCACTCCCGTGTTGTTTTTTTTTTTTTTTGATAACTGTCAATTACAGTAAAAATATAGTACAGATCACAACGTGCCCACCTTATTAGTTGAATAAAAACCCAAAATGTCGTTTTTTTGTTATTATATTGAACTGAAAGCCATCTTATGCACAGTGTTGCACAGATTAAATTTCATGTAAATCATCCATGCTAACACACATGTCTTCTATTTTTTTTTTTGACATTTCACTCTATAGATAGATTTTTCTATGTACTGTATTTTAGATATATTCGAGTTTCAAGTTTCTCGCTCAAGTTCACATGAGACCTAAAGCGCATCCTGTTTGCTTAAAAGCGCGTTTCGTTGTTATTCTGAGTGCACACAAATAAGCGTAGAGTCTTCACAGATTCGAAAGATGTATTAGGCTACTTTCATCTGTATGACCAAAATGACGGAGATTTTAGGAGCAAGTGAGCGCACCGGAGCCTGTCCTGCAGCAAACGCACTTCCACACAAACACTTCAATAGCGCACATTTCTCTAGGTTAACATCATATTGAGCGGCCATGTAAAGTTGCTACTACATACATCTTTCAGATGAAAAGCCATATTTGAGGTTGATGAATGATAGGTGAGCGTTTGGATGTCCTGCCCGATTGTATTACCACATAGACCAGCCGTTAACAATCTGTCCTTCACGGACTGCGAGCCTCTAGTTCGAAGACTCGTTCTCGCCCCCTACAGTGCAATTCGGCTAGGTATACATCCGCGCTAAAATATCAGGGTGAAAGTCATCATAGCTTGCATAGTATAGACCCAGCTCAAAACCCAACTTTTAGAATAGATTAACGGCGATATTTTTTTTATCGCCGATAAGAGTCTCACGTTAAAGCAGCACGTTAACGCCGATAACGTCCCACCACTAATATATATATTTCATGGAAACGTCCGTCTGTGTAACAAACTATGTGCATATTTCAACCCTTTACAGACGAACTACATTCATGTTCATATGCCAGACGGTCAATGGTGATAGGTTTTTGGAAACGCTGTTTTGTACTCGTTCATTCACAATTCTGCTGTGTTTCGGTTCTTTGAATACGCTGCTAACTCTTCCGGTGGAGAAAGACTGCGTCGGGAAAAGGGAAACCGGTGACATTATTCTACTGTATGAAAGCTAATGTTTATCCAAAATGTCGCTAGTTGCTATGTGCTTTGTCTTACAAAAGAGTCTGTAAACACTGCAACACTGGTTCATGCGTGTGTGTGTGTGTGTGTGTGTGTGTGCCACGCACGCCGCACGGAGGTCTGAGTGATACGCGTGCGCTTGAAATACAAAATGGAGGCGGGTCCGGATTAAATTCCCTCCCAGACCGGAGTCCGGACTTTGAGAAGCGCTGCTCTATGAGGTTCAGGTCTGGTGAGTTTGCTGGCCAGTCAAGCACACCAAAACTTAACACTGGAGTTCTAGCAGCTTGGGCTATGAGCTTCTCAAACCTTCCTCCAGACTCTAAGACTTTGGTTTCCAAATGACATACAAAACTTGCTCTCATCTGAAAAGAGGACTTTGGACCACTGGGCAAAAGTCCAGTTCTTCTTCTCCTTAGCCCAGGTAAGACGCCTCTGATGACAACAGTAGCCAAATTCCTTGACACGTCTGTGTGTGGTGGCTCTTGATGCCTTGACCCCAGCCTCAGTCCATTCCTTGTGAAGTTCACCCAAATTCTTGAATCGATTTTGTTTGACAATCCTCATAAGGCTGCGGTTCTCTCGGTTGGTTGTGCATCTGTATCTTCCACACTTTTTCCTTCCACTCAACTTTCTGTTAACATGCTTGGATACAGTACTCTGTGAACACCCAGCGTCTTTGGCAATGAATGTTTGTGGCTTACCCTCCTTGTGAAGGGTGTCAATGATTGTCTTCTGGACAACTGTCAGTTCAGCAGTCTTCCCCATGATTGTGTTGCCTAGTGAACCAAACTGAGAGACCATTTTGAAGGCTCAGGAAACCTTTGCAGGTGTTTTGAGCTGATTGGCATGTCACCATATTTGAATTTGTTGAGATAATGACTTGGTGGGTTTTTGTTAATTGTGAGCCAAAATCATCACAGATAAAATAACCAAAGACTTAAACTACTTCAGTCTGTGTGCATTTAATTTATTTAATACACAAGTTTCACAATTTGAGTTGAATTACTGAAATGAACTTTTCCACAACATTCTAATTTATTGAGATGCACCTGTTTGCTGTAGCTGCTTCAGGTCCAACACAATAAATTGGCTTTGACTTCACTAAGACGGGAGGTTGGAAAGACCCAACCCTGAAATGATGGATGATAGAACAATCATTGGATGGTGACTCAGTGGATGTGTTTACACTCCACAAAAAAAAGCCAGAGATTCATATTGCTAGTATCATAAATAACAAACTCTTATTATCAAACTCTACGCATGCGTCATGGTGCTCTCAAGAATGGCAACGGATTGTGACTCGGAGGAAAAGAGATTTAGTACAATAATTACATTTAGCTGGTATCACGTCTATACATTTAAGCCTCCTGGTGCCATTGTGGACATCTGTTCAAAATCATGACATTTAAAAAAATAAACTTTGCCACTGTTAGCGTTGTATGGAGAGAGACTGTGTGTGTGTGTGTGTGTAACACACGCGCTCTCTCTCTTTATGTATGTGCAGGCATACATCCTCGTACCTCACCGTTCCAAACTGAAAAATGAATGTGTAGTAAGTGAGCAGGTCTCCAAAAACCTTGTTGAGCTGCAGGTTTAATGACTTTAAGGTTTATTTTTTACAGAAATTGTTTTAATTATGTTATTGATTATTGAGCTGCAGGTTTAGGCTCACTTTATGTGACTGCCTTTTTTCATTTATAAGGATATATATATTTTTTACAGAAAATAATTTATTTATTTCCTGATTAATGTTGTGCTGCAGGTTTTAGGCTTACTTAAGTGACTGCACTTAATTTAATTAAGAATAATTCAATTATTTATTTTAATTATTTAGCTTGACATGTTTACGATTCCAAAATGTTCTATATGTTTCTTAAAAATAAAATATATTGTGTTCAGTAGGAAAAGCTGTTGTTTTCTACCCTGTTCAGTGGGAAAAAACCTATTGTTTTCTACCCAGACATTTAAAAATAACATATTTTAGACCTGTTATGGCAATACTGTGAAACCGTGGTATTTTTTATCTATGGTTATCATACCATGAGAATCTCATACGGCCCATGCCTAGTCGAGATGTAAGAAGTGCATGGATCACTACTTCTAGGTCCTTCTTTGAGAGGAACTGTTTAAATTGGTGATATAACGGAGATGAAAGAAGCTTCCTTTGACAGAATTTATCTGCTTGTCAAATAATAACTCAGAATTGAAGACAACACCTAGGTTCTTAACTCTGTTGTGCAGTGTTAAAGACAGGGAATCTAGTCGGTTTCCAATATTAGCGAACACACAATGAAGATCCAAAAGCAATGGCCTCAGTTTTGTCATCATTTAACTTTAGGAAGCTTACTAACAACCACATTTTAACTTCCTCCAGGCAGGAGATAAAATTTACGATAGAGTTTCCACTGCCAATCCAGGAAGATAAAATTGTGTATCGTCAGCATAACAGTGATAAGAGACATTATATTTCTGAAAGATAGAGCCAAGAGGAAGCATGTATAAAGAAAAAAGCAGAAGACTCAAAATGGAACCTTGTGGGACACCACATGTGATCAGTGTTGACGATGATGTGACAAGTGGGGCGGGGCCGAGAGCCGTGGGAAAGGAGCGAGGCCGGTGGAGTAAATGATAATGAGCGACACCTGCACCACTCACCTATCTCGAGTCCCAGGGAGGAGCTCCGGAAGGATAAAAGGAGGAGTGACGACAGTGAAAGACGAGAGAGGACCAGGCCCGGATTTTAGTTTGTGTTTTGTGTGCAGCAGTCGTCCGTGAGGGGCTGCCACTTTTATTTTGTGTTTGTTCATTTTGTTATTAAAGTCTTTAAACGTTTGCCGGTTCCCACCTCCTTCTTCCCGTATCTACGAACTACGTTACATTGGTGCCGAAACCCGGAGGAAGGAGGGGGACTCGAGACCCGTGGGTGGTGCAGGTGTCACTCATTATCATTTACTCCACCGGCCTCGCTCCGTTCCCACGGCTCTCGGCCCCGCCCCACTCGTCACAGATTAATTATGCTTACCCATATTAACTGTTGTTTGAGCGTTACAGCAAAATTAATTTACCTATTTTAAAAACAAAGCCTTTCACGGTAACAACAAATGTATTATTTATAAAAGAAATATTTAGGCCAAAGTGGGCGAAGATTTAAATCTTTATCATTATTTTATCTGTTATAAAAAATAAGAACAAAGACACATTACAAATACACATAATTTACAAATACAACAAACTTATTTTCAGGTAGGTGTATTTAGCGTTCAAGAAATTGAATAAACAAATATAAAAATAAAACTATACATTCTTATTAAAACAACTGTATTGAAGTCAAGTGCAGTGAGTGATATTTCTCTTTGTGTTTTGTTGTTGTTTAGACCATGTTCTATACATTCATAACTACAAGTCAAGCTGCAGTACCAAGCAGGACCACACAGAGATGCCAACAAACCACTATCCCAGTCGCTTTAAACTTATATAAATATACACGGATATGTATTCAGAATTATTACACAGAACAAAACACAAATTAAGACAGTAAATAAAAACATTATGAATGTGTTGAGTTGTGGTGATCTGAAGGCAGCTCAACATGACTGACATGTTGATGCCAAAACACCACTGTATATAGCAAACTTCTATATAAACACGCTTTTTCAACAAGTGTCCATTATAAAACACTTGCCAGACATGCAATCATACTGAAATGTGCTCATAAAGCTATCAGAGAGCGCACATATACGGTTTGTTTATTTGCATACTGCACTTGCGCGCCTAATAATGTAAGTTACGATTCATGTATGTCACTGACTAATCGCCTTTACCTCCATTACAATCGTCATCCATCAAAACTTCACTGGTAAGATACTGGTTTGCTTTATTCAGCCCATACAGACTAGTCCTGACTTCATATTTCTTTGAATTAGAGCTATGCTTGTTCCAACCTATCGCTGCACAAGTTAAGGGTTATGTATGATGACGAAAGCACGCTAGTGCTAGCCCTCCTGGAACCCATAGAGATTGCATTGCAGTGCCTGCAGTTAAAAAAAAAAAAAATCTTTGTATGGAAGTCTATGGGAACATTCGGGGCGATTCTCAGTCTGACAGAAATCGCTCAAAAGGGGCGGTACTACACAGAACCTAACTCGACGCTGATTGGACTATATTTCCAGAGGTAGAACAAACAGTAAAGAAGAGTGAAAGCAAGCGTAACACTGTGATTGAATGTGAAAGAAAAAATCCCTTCCTTTCGGTGGTGCATCGCCCGATCGCCTAATGGAGAAACCGTCCCTGATTGAAAGAATGAATGGTTCACCCAAAATGAAAATTCCGTCATCTGTCTATCATTTCTGTCTTAGTGTTTTATTTTTATACCATAATTTACTAATTTTCAAGTTGTTTTAAACCTAAATCAGTTTCTTTCTTCAGCTGAACATAAATGTTATGTTGAAGGATGTGGGTAACCAAACAGTTGCTGGTCCTCAGTGACTTCCATAGTATTTTTTCCTATTATCAAAGTCAATGAAGACCAGCAACTTTTTAGTTTCCTACATTCTTTAAAATATATTCTTTTGTGTTCAGCACAAGAAAGAAATTAATAGAGGTTGGCATAATATGTGAGCGAGTAAATATGAATATGAATCTTCGTATCTGCGAGTCATCTGTGTCACGTCACCTGTAGCAGTTTTCCTGTTAGCAAAGGAATGGACTCGCCCTACTCTGTCTCTGATTGGCTTACCTTAATGTTCTTTCCCTCATCCAAACCAATCTCACTCCTGAAGCCTAACTTTTAGACGCTGCAGGCAACTGTCCATATTTCCAGAGGCTATGTAAAATGGGAAGGAACAAGCTTAACGGTAAGCAACTTATTTTTTAAGTAAATGATGGTTAGATTAGCCTGTTTGTAGCTAGCCAAATTAAGTTCGCTGTAGAGCAGGACGGAATGCATTTGTATCTGCTGTAAATTATGAAGTTTAAATGATGATTACGTGTGAGGCAGCAGTTGTTTTTTTGCGTGAGGCTCCTGTTGTGATAGATATGATTTAATGTTCAGTAATATTAGTATCACTCAGCTCAAGTGGAGGCAGCATTAAGTGTCAGCCTGTAACAGTCTGTTTCAAGACGGAGAAACACCTCGCGGTTAGCCTGTCAGTTGCTTAAAAAATGTGAGTGCTGAAATGACAATTTACAGTGGTTTATTTGCCCTGACAAAGTTCATGTAACATATTAACAACAATCCTTGTTGATTATAGACCGTAGTTGTCGCTGAGACGTCTTTTAATCATATAAAGGTGTTTATCCTCAGTGCATCTCAGTGTGGTATAGTACGCCTCAAATCAGGACTGCAAAGCTCTGCAGAGAGTTGTGCGCTTAGCTGAATGCATCTCCGGGTCTGCTCTCCCCTCTCTGCAGGACATCTACCTCAAACGCTGCAAAAGCAGAGCTGCTAAAATCATCAAGGACTCAAATCACCCTGGTAACCATCTTTTCATTTTACTGCCATCTGGCAAGCGCTTCAGTAGCATGATGGCAAAAACTGAGAGACTTAGGAGGAGCTTCTTCCCTCAGGCCACCAGGCTCCTAAACTCAAACTCGGACTAATAACATTTACAAGACTCAATATATTAACTGTAAAACATTGACTATTCTATATATACCAATATAACCTGTTTGCACATTCCTCTTGCACATCCCTGTTTATATTATTATTTATTAAGTCCACAGTATACTGTATTGCACATTTTGTTCTTTTTTTTTTTTTTTTTTACCTATATTTATATATATTCTCTTGTGTTGTGTTACATATTTTGCACAGTCCATTGAGCGGACCTGACCTGATTTACATTTCACTACTGATTATATTCCGTATAATTGAGTATGTGACGAATAAAAAAACTTGAAACCTTGATCCTTGTATGGTGCACTGCAAAACATGCTTTCCTACTTAGTTTTTATCTTGTTTCTAGTCCAAATATCTAAAAAGTCTTGAATCAAGAAGCATTTTATAGACAAGTAAAAATTATTGTCTTGTTTTCAGTAAATAAAATAAGTCAAAATTAAGTGAGTTTTTCCTTAAATCAAACAAAATAATCTTGAAATCCTTGCCAAAATACTCCTCTGTCGGTCACGGAATATGGAAAATGAAATTAATAGGGAGGAATTTATTCACGCACGTTAAAAATATTTATTTAAAGCTTCTTCATTTTCAGATTCTTATTTACAGCATTATCTTAATAGACTGTATATTAGCTTATTGTGAGAAAACCGGTAGTTCTATGTGAAATCAGACATTGATCACCCCCATATAGCCAAAATGGCATGATCATAACACCCGCGAATATTCGACTGTGAGATTGGTAGTCTAATTAGGCTCCTCCAATTGAAGTATCAAATCTTTGACTATTCAGGGACACTCATAGTATTGTGATATTGGTATCATAATACTTCAGCTGCTATGCTATCATAACATATAATAATTGAATAACTCTGTGACTCTATTTGAGGGGACAGTCATTTGTAGTGGTGTCCGAAGGCAGGGTTCGTACACATTTTTACGAATAAAATTCCATGACTTTTCCATGACTTTGAGGTAAATATTCATGACCTAATGTTTCATGAAATGTCTATGTATTAGGGATGTGACGAGATTCGACTGGTCTCACGAGAACATGACGATATCCTTGCAAAACATTTTGCAGTGTTTACATTAGAGCTGCACCATTAATCGTTAAAAAATTTCAATCTTGCTTCAAACACCCACGCAATCTTTTTCCTGAATTACAACGATTCAGCTATGTCTATTGCGACTGTTTCACATCGCGAGTGTCAGTGGATTGTGAGAAGCACGTTTTGTCACTGCCCATGTTGATGAATCTGAGGGTCGGCCATCATCATGCTTCCGATGTGAATGCGGTCATTCACTTATATGGGCTGCGAACAAACACGCACTGCTCATGCTCCACTGACGCTTACGATGTGAAACAAGTGTTAAAGACATTCTGCATTCATGCTGCTGCTGGTCCAGAAAGAGAAACACAGTCTTTTCATCATTCACATCATTATTTCTGTGTTACAGACATTTAAATAACAGAAGTACTAGAGATGCACCGAATGTTCGGCAACCAAAATTGTGGCCGAATAAGCGAGAAGACTGAATAAATTGTAACGAACGATGACGTGACACGATCAAATAGTGCTAATGGCAGCAAACGTGTCTGCAGAGTGGAAGAATTTAAAACTGTCAGAGAAAGATGCAAAACTCATTTTTACAGTTGCTGAAAGGGAAGCACCACAGCTGGGAGGCGGGTGTCACGTCAGTCACACGAGTGAAAGAGCCGGTGATCGGGTTGGGAGCTGTCGAGCACGCAGATGCAGCAGCAGACTGGTGCTTTGAACCTTTGCATGGCTAGACAGCGCTGCTTCTCCCATGTTCAAAATGTCGAACCATTTACGGCACAGCGCATTTTGCACGTCCCGGTCCTGATCTTTCTCAAGCCACCCCTTATACTTTTCATCGTGAAGCCATACATTGTTAAATCGGCATTTTCCTGGCATTGCGTTAGTTTACTACATAATACTAGCTGCAACAGTGTCTGTGAATTACCGTTACCCCATGCAGAGAACATCATGTGACGGATCGCGCGAACGTTAACTATTGTAATTTAACCAATATTAAAACTAATATCAACTAAAACATATTCAAATACACAGAGATTGTGAAACAAATTTCCATGACTTTTCCAAAATTTTGTGGATTAATTTATTTTTCCAAAACATTTCCAGGCCTGAAATTGCCGTTTTAAAATTCCATGACTTTTCCAGGTTTTCATGACCGTCCGAACCCTGGAAAGAATGAACACATGAGAGTGGCTCCAAATTAATGAAAGTGATAGCATATTCCTAGCATATTGGCTTTATATTATTGCTTATATATTAAGCACATATTAATGCCTTATTCTGTATGTCTATATTTTAGTTCCCTTAACCCTACCCAATACCTTAACATAACTTTACTTACCTTACTTATGGCGCTTTTCCACTGCATGGTACGGCTCGGTACGGTTCACTTTTGGGGGTTTTCCACTGGGTACTGTACCTGGTACCTGGTACTTTTTTAGTACCACCTCAGCCGGGGTTCCAAGCGATCCGTACCGTTACCAAAACGTGACGTGTAAACTCTGCTGATCACTGATTGGCCGGAGAGAATCATCATCATTACTGCATCACTGAACTTGCGACATGAGACCCAACATATACCACTAGATTTAAATCAGCACAGCCAGCGAAGATCGGACGCAACTTTTGTTTGAACAAGCGCACCTTTTAGTATCAACAAAAATGTCTGTTGAGGAAGTACAGGCGTTCCTCGTTGATAGCCGAGGAGGCGGATCCAGCGAGAGCTTGACGGCGCAACCTTATGTATATACTTTTGAACTTGCTATATTTTCAGAGTATGTCTTCTGTTTATATTTTTACCTTTGTATCTGTGTTTTGCTTCAATTAAAAACAATCTGATCGAATAAGTGTACCTCCAGACTATATTAAAAAAGTATTATTGTATGAGCACGTAATGAACCTCTTGAAAAAGACAATTGATTAATGCCACGATTATAAAAACCATCATAAATAAAAAAACAAAGGATACATTGTACATTTTGAAATATTCAAAAGTTTATTGATAATTCACAGAACACGCTACATGAATAGTTAACTTATTAATCAAGTAGCGCAGCACACCTGTCCTCCTCCTCTACAGCCTGTGGCACTGCACCACAGTCTCTGCTGCTGGGGTAAATCCCAAGCATTCTCATAGACCTCTCCATTGCTGTTAAAAACATCCACATGCCGAGAATGAAGAACACTATTCCGTCTCCTTTCTTTGTTGTGAGTTTGTTTGTGGCGCGTTTACGATGACGTCATCGTAGTAGAGGCGGCGCAGCTATAATGACACGTGAATAATCCCGCCCACTCTATAGCGGTACTAAACTGCAGTGGAAATGCAAACCGACCCGAACTGAGCCGTACCGTACCGTACCAAGCCGTGCCGAACCGTACCGTACCATGCAGTGGAAAAGCGCCATTACTGTCAATAAGCAGCAAATTAGAAATGTTTTAAAAAGGAAAATCCAATGAGTGGCAGTTTTGTCAGATAATGCCTTGTTGATGCCAGAGGTCTGAGAAGAACTGCCAGACTAGTTCAAGTTGATAGAAAGGCAGCAGTAACTCAAATAACCACTCATTACAACCAATGAATGCATAAAAACATCTCTGAGCTGGGGCAGGGGAAATAAATTGATGAATCGAGAAATGATTCTGCATAAATTCTGAGATTTTCCGAATGCATTGCGATTATCTTGAATTTATTCTGAGCTTAGTTTTTAAACTGCAGAAGGCCCCACATGCTTTAGAAACAGCCATACTCTGCTTGCTTCCTGCAAACCGAGGCTATATTTAGCACAGGCTTGCCAAAATGGGCAAAATTGGAAATTGGTTGCCTGGTCTGATGAGTCTCGATTTCTGCTGCAACATTTGGATGATAGGGTCAGAATTCCTTCCTTGTATCAATGGTTCAGGCTACTGGTGGTGGTGTAATGTGTAGATGATATTTTCTTGGCACCTTTTAGGTCTTTCTGAGCATCATTTAAACACCATAAACTACCCGAGTATTGTTCCTTGACCATGTCCATTCCTTTATGACCCCAGTGTTTCCATTTTGTAATGGCTGCTTCCAGCCAGATAACACACCATGTCATAAAGCTCTAATCAACTCATACTGGTTTCCTGAACAAGACAATGCGTTCACTATATTCAAATAAACTTAGTCACCAAACCTTAATCCAATAGACCTGTGCTGGAACTGGAGATTTTTATCATGGATGTGCAGCCAACAAATCTGCAGCAACTGTGTGATGCTGTCACATCAGTATAGATCAAAATGTCAGAGGAATGGTTATAGCACATTGTTGAATCTATGCCACAATGAATTAAGGCAGTTCTGAAGACAAAATGGGGTCCAACCCATTGCTAGCAAGGTGCACCTTGTACCCTTGAGTGTATATGTATATAGTGATTGAATAAGTAAGTTGTTTTGGTGAGCCACATGTTTCCTGTTTATTTAATAATGACAATTTAAGAAATATTACACACAAGAGGCGGCATTGACAAATGAGTGCACAATTTGATTTATCATTTGTTTTAATATCTTATTATTTTAACATTATTTAAAATTAGCATAACATCCATTATAATAATAATAATAATAAAACGTCTCTTCTTACTGTTTTAATGCAAATCTATTTGGTTACTTCATTGCTTTGGATGTACAGATGTTATTTAACAGCTTTGTTAAACCTCTAAATCCCTCTCACAAATCCATACAAAGGTGAAATGACATGGGAAATCAGCCCAATTAAAGCTAGATACAGCACAGTCCTCATCTCCAATATTGTTATTGGGCTCCGTGTTTGTCCAGAACCTACAACAACAGATCATCATTACAACAGTATTTATGTGTCATGTAATAAATATGGCTCAAATAGGTTAACATTGAAAGTTAAAGCATCACACTCTTTTGATATTGCTTGTGAAGAGGTTGTAGTTTAAATAAAATAAAAATTGTACACAACAGTGTGACTGAAGATTGAAAACAAGCTGCTCACCCAGTGGTCAGTGTGCTGCCATTAACCAACGTCCAGACCCCTCATTATCACTGTCAGTCAGACCAATCCACACAATGTTTGCACTAGTAACTTTTGTAATAAATTCCTAGAATGATATATTATAAATTTAGACCATAAGCAGTATTCACCACTGATTCAAACAGTCTTTCACCCACTTGTTCCTCTTTATTGTTTATGATGACCAGATCTGCTCCTCTCTGCAAACAGTCTTGTCTGCTGTCAACCCAGTTCTTCCACTCAGAAGAAATGTAGTAAGAATTGCGCTTGTACGTTATCCATTTAGGGTTGTCAGAGCACTGACCTGTCAAATAAATATTTCACCTAAAAATGAATTTTCACTCAAAAATAAATTTGTTGAAAATTAGATACCCCCAGGTCATCCAAGATATATATGCATTTATTTCTTCATCATAACACATTTGGAGGGATTGACCATTACTTAAGTGGTTTAGACTTATTCTGGCAGCACCCATTCATTGCAGAGGATCCATTGTTGAGCAAGTAATGTAATGCTAAGTTTGATGAAGAAGCAAACTAAGTGAAAAGGGAGCCGATCTAAGTGAACCCATGAAGACCTCTACACATAACCACCAGTAACTAATAGCAGATTGTTTACTCAAATAATTTATAACATACACTACACTAAAATATGTAGTGTACAGTTACTGAGACCACAATCCAACTACATAGAATGAAGAAACTTACTTAGTAGTGTCTCTTGTGTGTTGTTTGTAAGGATGTGGACATAAAGCACTATGACTGCAGTCAGCAGAAGAACACACAGCAGAACCAAACACACTACGGCTGCTCTGGAGCTTCTGACCTTCACAGAGTCACTTCCTGAAGATGACAAATAAGATAAATGTTTCTTATAATCTACAGAAAATAATTGGCCTCATTGTTTCTTTTAGATGCAATTTTAGGAGTCCTTGAGAACAGTAGAATGGAACTGATCTAAGGTCAGTGTGTGAGTTACAATGATCACAGATGCTACAATAAAGGTTTTGAACTTCATTAACATAAGGTTAACAGAATGAGTCTTTCAATGAATATGTACAATCAGGCCTTTCAATTAAAATGGGTAATGCACCTGAAGTTTGTAAGAAAATGTAATATTAAAATGAAATAAAAACAAATAATAAGAAAGTTATTTTATTATTTTAAAAGAAAAAAAAATATTGTATTTTTTTTTTACTTCACACAAAGCTGTTGTATGACTACAGTGGATTTGGAATAAAATCCCGAATTATATGGTCATATAGTCATATTTTATTATATTATTAATAATGCTAATGTGTCGTTTCTCTGACTTGAAATCTCAATTTCCCTTGTTTTGAAATCTTCACAACATTATAATCTGTGTGCCACAGAAGCTGATGATTGTAACTAATATCACTCTCTCTTTTTTCGGCTTGCTCCCTTTTTATCAGGGGTCACCACAGCGGAGTGATCCACACAACCGATTTGGCACGTTTTTACGCCGGATGCCCTTCATGCCGCATAAGAGTGCACTAAGTCGTGCAACCCCAGTGCTAGGGCACACTCACTCACACACTACGGCCAATTTACTTTGTCCAATTCACCTATACGCCATGTCTTTGGATTGTGGGGGAAACTGGAGCACCCAGAGGAAACATGCAAACTCCACACAGAAAGGCATCTTGGCTCAGCCGGGACTCAAACCAGGGCTGTGAGGCAACAGTGCTACCCACTGAGCCACCGTGCCACCCAGTAATTAAAGGGGGTCGCACACCGAAGGAAAAGCGCAGCGCCGTGTCGCGCCATGTCTTTAAAATTATGTGTGTACGCACACCGGCGGTGTCATTCGGCGTTTGTCCGCAGTGCCCAGCAACGACTCAGGACACTGTTCAAATTTCTGCGCCACAGGCGCCCTCTGCATTGTTTTATATTAAATGACATCATATTTGTTTCAAACCGTTGTTAATACATTATACCAAGATACCACTGCTGCAAAATACTGTACACATTAGTTTTACAGCTTGAATAAAATGTAAGCATATAGAATTAAATGTATAACAAACGTAATCCGTGTAATCTTTTATATTTCTCTAGAGACATTTTTACATGCAAAAAATTACAGTATAGGCCTATGTAACAATTGCCTGTCATAATTGCATTCACTGTCGTCGGTTGCCACCTAACGTTACAGGATTTACCAGGACACAACCGTTACAACAAACTTCAGGTAATTTATTGGTATAGAATGTGCACGTCTGGTGTGCGATACCTCGAGTTCTAGACGCAGGTGATGGGTGGCAGTTCTAGACACGGTGATTGGTGGCATTGTGCTTCTCGTTTCACTATACTGGTAAATTTAGGGTTGAAAATACTTGATTTTTTATTTATTTTGCTTTTGCACATAGCACTGTTATTACAGAGGTTAAAAGTTTTGTAGCACACACCACACTGCATTAATTTTATCATCAGCTAATTTCTAGATCATTGACCACATAGAGTTTATGTGGTTTCAACAACCAGATGCATTTACACTTCTCCAGTTTTGTCTGGAATGCGTCTTAAACCACCTCTTGAAGTGGTTTGAGCGATCTGTCTCGAAAGCATTTACACCTGGTATTTTCACAATCGGACAGCTATCCGATCAGAGAAAACCAAACATGATCTCATGATAATTTGTATGTATTTAACGTAAAATGTGGTTCTATAAAACTTACATCTACTTACATTTTACAGGCACTAAAATGTACAATACTGACATATTTTTCAGCATCTAAACGTACAAAACTGACATATTGATGACACCTAAAAGTGAATCCTTATGAATATTGAAATTGCGGCATTAATATTATTATTATTGTTGTTTTTATTTGTCTCATCAAGGACCTTGTTTTCAATTCCATTGTTGAATTGTTTACTTAAGAATAACATTTAATTCTGTTCTGTGTGATTTCTGCTGCCAGCTCGTTTCCAAGAAATGCCTACTTAATGTTAAACCCATTAAACCCTTAAAATAAATAAAATTTCTGCAATCATTTAACCTTTACTTGTCATTGAATGTTTACTTTGTCTACCATGGGCCGCAAATGGCGTTTTCATGCTGCGACTGAAAATAGAACTATGAAATACACCAAAAACGAAACATTAAATGAAAACATAAATGAACATTTAATTTGTGCGCTGTAATCCAAATCTTCAGAATCCATATAACTGCGAGGAACAGACCCAAATCCAAACATTTATTCGGCGATCTTAATTTTAATTTAAGATCCTATAATATCATCAGAAGAAGATAGCAGCACCAAACACACTGGGGCTTATGATCGTCACACAATCACTTACTGAACACCACAGACATGATGTTAAATGACTGAAAATGTGCAAACTGTGACATTTAATCAAATAAATATGTGATTACCTGTACGTTGAAGTGGTTGGTGTTTGTTTGTCTCTGTCCTGAAATCTTGATCTCTCACACAGTCTGCATTATTATAGATAACCACCGTCATCTCTGCTCTGCTTGTCTTTATTCTCTCAGACTCGGTACTGATCACATCATCATAAATATCAGACATTTCTGCTCATTAATCATCAAACATTAAACAATTTAGTTCTTTGTTCCTTTGTAGATGTGATATCCTTTGATATCAGTTCCTTTTTCTCAAAGTTCTTCTCAAACAAGAAAGAAATGTTCAAAAACGTTCAAGGACAACATCAGATGCAGACACAACATTTCAATAAACAAGAAGTAAATTTTTAGGAACTTATATTTTGACACAGTATTGCCAGTAACTTTGTCTATTTCTGCTCCACCAATGAAAATTGTTCCAAACGAAGCCAAAGCAGAATAAACAGTTCCACTTCTCAGAGTGTTTCTTTCCTGAGTGAATGAGAGTTTTAAATTAATTGATTGACAAAATGATTGAGTGTAGTGGTTTCCAAAACAATAGTGGACATTATCGATTGTGCTCATTCAATCCCATAATGCACTGCAATAGCAACTGTATAACCAATGTACACTCAACAGCTAGAGAAACCCATGAGAGTCACACCAAATTAATTCCCACTTCTTGCTAGAAGATGAAATTCACAGTCATTCCGCTACACTCAGTGTCCGAATTTATACACTCATCACTTGCGTTCATTATTTAAAGTGGTCTATTTTAGTGGTGTAAAGTAGGGAATAGTGAATGAGGGTGTAGTGGCGATATTAAAAACAGCCAATGTGTATTGAATAAATCGCTTGAGTGAATAATTTGATGATTTTATATCCATCCATCGCACAGCTACTCACATTGAATTGAAGGCAACTTTATGATTTCCTGCTTTCCCTGGGAATCAAACCCATGACTTTGCTTTACTGTTTGGCCACAAGAAGGCTTTTAGTGTTAAAGAAAACTACTGTAAACTTAAGTTTTGTTTTATTTCAGTGAACAGCAGAATTTCTTGTTAAAATAAAAGTTAATTCATTCATATTTCTTTCCTTCATTCTTTTATAAAAATTATTGGTCTAAGAAAAAAAAATAAACTCTAATGCTTTCATAGTTTAGATAACCTCTAAAAAGTAGGTAATCTTTATTACAACTATTCATAATACAAAATATGAGAAGTTATTAAAATCTAAAAGATTTTATATATTAAAGATTGCATTGTTGCATTATAACAAAGAGTTCCCAAACAATACTAACCAGTTTTCTTAACAGAAGACTTGATGTTTAACAGGTTAATCATCTGTGCTCATAAAGTACTATATAAGCCTGCACAAGTATTTACTGAAATTTATTTACATTTCATCAGTAATTCATGAAAGTAATGTTACATTTTGGTAATGTTAAAAGAAAAATGAAAAAAAGGTGTATGATGTTCCTAGGGCAGAACAATGTGCAAAATACTCATCTCAAAGATCCATTTCAAAACACTGTTACATGAATAATCATACTACCATGAGATATAACTTAAAGCGCAGTCTTCATTGCCAGTATAATTATTGGGCTCTCCAGGACACCAGAAGCTGCATCAACAGATCAACATTAGATGTTCAGTGCTGCTTTCTGTGAGAATCATTTATTACATGATAATCAGTTCAGTTTAGTGATTTCTCACCCAGAGTTCAGTCTGCCATCAACCCATTTCCATCTGCCCTCTACATCAATGTCAGTCAGACCAATCCAGACTAAAGCAGCACCAGAAATGACCAGAAACAATTACACATTTATGTCATAAACTGACAATAGATGCATTTCATCACTCATCCAGCAAAACAACATAATCTCTCAGTCACTTGTTCCTCTCTGCTGTTTATGATGATCAGATCTGCTCCTCTCTGTACAGTATCTTCTGCTCTCAGTCCAGCTTTTACCATCAGAGGAAATTAAGTAAAATCTGGATTGATAGTAAATCCATCCTGTCACGCAACACTCAGGAGCCAGGAACAAGGAGACGAGGATTATCACAAACAGAAGACTTTACTAGCAGGTGGAGGTAGACAGACACAGATGACATAAAGCATGACGTATACAATAACCGAGCGGAAACATGGGGCAGAACAGACTATAATAATAATAATAATAATAATTTGTTACTAGACACTTTTCTAGACACTAAAAAGCGCTTTACACAGGGGCTATCTCCTCATCCACCACCAATGTGCAGCGTCCACCTGGATGATGAACCATAGTATGGAATGCTCACCACAGAGGATGGAGACACAAGACTGGAAGACAGTGTATGGGGATGATTAGGAGGCCATGATGGTCAGAGGCCAGTGGGCAGTTTGGCCAGGATGCGCAACATTCAATGGACATCCTGGGATTTTTAATGACCACAGAGAGTCAGACCTCGGTTTAACGCTGACTCATCCGGGGCGCTTTTTCAGTATGGCGCTCACTATACTGGGGCATTAGGACCCACACAGACCACAGGGTGAGCACCCCTGCTGGTCTCACTACCTCTTCCAGCAGCAACCAGCGGAGTTTTTCCCAGGAAGTCTCCCATCCAGATTCTGACCAGGAACCAGCGGCTTAGCTTCAGTGGAGAGCTGGTCTTGGGCTGCAGGGTGATATGGGTAAAAATAAATAAATGAGATCTATAATCTAATAAATAGAGACCTAACTAGACACACCTGGAACTAAATCAAGACACAGCGGAGACTAATAAACTAATGACAGGAAACAGGAAGAACCATATATGGGCACAAGAGGAAGGAGACACAAGACTGGAAGACAGGTCTGACAGACACCCCCTCCCAACAGGCGCATCTCTCCAACATAATGGAGGGTGGGCACTCTGGAGATCCATCAAGGGGTGGAGACAGGACAGGTGGCCCCAGGCTTTATAAAATAAAGTTCTTAAGCCAGATATCTGATGGCGGATATAATGGTGGATCAAATCGGATGTTGGAAGGTGTCTTGTTGATCAGATGGGTGCGCTGACACATCAACCATAAATCTTGAGCAGTACCTACCAGCGGAACCAGTCTAAAATGGTCAGAATAGAAACACTTATTATAGGTGTACCGTAGCGGATTGAAGGACAAGCCACAAACACGGTTTGGAAAAGAGACCAGCGTACTCACACCGGATGCATGGTTTGTACGCTGAACATACAGACAAGGAAGTCCCTCTTCCAACATAATCCTGTGGTGTCTGGGAGATCCATGTGGACATTTAAATTAACAATTTAATACAATGCACTTATTGATTGTACATACATGTAATTAAATATCTGCATGTTGGAATGTCTTGTATGATTCAGATGGGTTGACACATCAACCTTAAATCTTAACCCGTACCTAAACCAGTCTAAAATGGTCAGAATAGAAACACTTATTATAGGTGTACCATAGTGATTCAGGACAATAGCACAAACACGTTTTGGAAAAGAGATTCATTGTACTTATTTTTTATATAAATACATAGTTTAAGGCCACTTAATATAAAGTGGGACCCAAAAAGTTATGGACTGCAGCTTTAATTACTTATTTAAATTAACATATTTTTGATCCCTTATTGTGCCCCATACCTAAACTTAACTACCTGACCAACTATTAATAAGCAACAAAATAGGAGTTTGAGGCAAATGTTGTAGTAAATAGTTATTTAATAGTGAGAACTGGTCCCCAAACTAAAGTCCTATACACTCACCGCCACTTTATTAGGTACACCTGTTCAATTGTTTGGTAATGCAAATTGCTAATCAGCCAATCACATGGCAGTAACTCAATGCATTTAGGCATCTAGATGTGGTGAAGACGACTTGCTGAAGTTCAAACCGAGCATCAGAATGGGGAAGAAAGGGGATTTAAGTGACTTTGATCGTGGAATGGATGTTGGTGCCAGACGGGCTGGTCTGAGATTTCAAAAACTGCTGATCTACTGGAATTTTCATGCACAACCATCTCTAGGGTTTACAGAGAATGGTCCAAAAAGAAAATATCCAGTGAGCAGCAGTTATATGGATGAAAATGCCTTGTTGAAGTCAGAGGTCAGAGGAGAATGAGCAGACTGGATTGAGATGATAGAAAGGCAACAGTAACTCAAATAACCACTCGTTACAACCAAGGTATGCAGAATGCCATCTCTGAACGCACAACACGTCGAACCCTGAAGCAGATGGGCTACAGCAGCAGAAGACCACACCGGGTGCTGTTCCTGTCAGTTAAGAACAGGTAATGGAGGCTACAATTCGCACAGGCTCACCAACATTGGAGAATAGAAGATTGGAAAAACATTGCCTGGTCTGATGAGTCTCGATTTCTGCTGTGACATTCAGATGGTAGGGTCAGAATTTGGCGTAAAGAACATGAAAGCATGGATCCACCCTGCCTTGTCTCAACGGTTCAGGCTGCTGGTGATGGTGTAATAGTGTGGGGGATATTTTCTTGGCACACTTTGGGCCCCTTAGTACCAATTGAGTATAGTTTATACGCCACAGCCTACCTGAGTATTGTTGCTGACCATGTCCATCACTTTATGACTACAGTGTACCCGTCTTCTGATGGCTACTTCCAGCAGGATAATGCACCATGTCACAAAGCTCAAATCATCTCAGACTGGTTTCTTGAACATGACAATGAGTTCACTTTACTCAAATGGCCTCCACAGTCACCAGATCTCAATCCAATAGAGCAGCTTTGGGATGTGGTGGAACAGGAGATTCACATCATGGATGTGCAGCCGAACAAATCTGCAGTAACTGCATGATGATATCATGTCAATATGGACCAAACTCTCTGAGAAATGTTTCCAACACCTTGTTGAATCTATGCCACGAAGAATTAAGGCAGTTCTGAAGGCAAAAGGGGGTTCAACCCGGTACTTACAAGGTATACCTAATAAAGTGGCCAGTGAGTGTATATGTGCCACTATTTGAAGAAATTCAAACCTGAAAAACCCATTTGCTCTCTTTCCTTAACCTCTCCATGTCTAGCTAGTTTTGCTCTGAACAATGCTTGAAATGTTGTATGACAAACACTTCCTGTGACAGTTTGCCTCTTTATAATGTATCGCTTATTGTATTATTCAATTGTAAGTCGCTTTGAATAAAAGCGTCTGCTAAATGAATAAATGTAAAATGTATGTATGTACATGCAGTGTAATTAATTATTTCTTAATTATTCTAATGTAGATTGGTATGGTTGTTTATCTTTGATTTTTAACTCTCCCATTTTAGCTGCTCTCTCTCTCTCTCATTGGTCAGGTTTGTGTTCTTGAGCATTAGCTGCTCTCTCTCATTGATCAGGTTTTCATTCTTGGATATGAGTTGTTGTCTCTCTTGAAGGAAGATGACACACAGCACTATGACTGCAGTCAGGAGAAGATCACGCAGCAGAACCGAACACACTGCAGCTGCTCTGGAGCTTCTCATCTTCACAGAATCACTTCCTGAGATTAACAATCATGACTTTATTATCTTGGGTTTATGCTCTTAACACAGCACACATCCATGGAAAACATGAAAACTGAGTGAAGTGAAAAGTGAAGTGACTCTGGCAGGCCAGCGGAGGCGTGAAGGGACTCTGGCAGGTCAGCGGAGACGTGAAGGGACTCTGGCAGGTCAGGAGCCCACCAGGGCGGAGCAGACGAAACAGGCACCCACCAGGGCGGAGCAGGCGAGACAGGCGCCCACCAGGGCGGAACAGACAATACCAGAGCAGGCGTCCAGGGCGGAGCAGGCACACCTCCAGAGTGGAGCAGAGACCCATGGCAGAGACTGGGACCTAGAGGAAACTGAGACACAAGAGGCATAGAAAGCACATATAGTCTCAGGACCGAGGCAGGGAGTTTAGGCGGCCATGGTAGATCCAGGGCCTCGGGCAGCCATGATGGATCAGGGGACTCCATGGACCATGGCGGTCCGGGGTCTCCGTGAGCAATGGCGGGAAGCTCCCCAAAAAGTTCTTGGGGAACTCCACTACCTCAAGGGGGCATTCTGGAGGTGCTGAGTCTCGGGCGCTGAGCGCGCTAAACTGGACAGAACCAGCGGAGAAGGTGAGCTGGGCGGGACCAGCGGAGCGAAGGAGAGCTGGGCGGGACCAGCAGAGAAGGAGAGGCTGGGCGGGACCCGGCTGGCGGGGACTCTGTGAGCTCCTGGGACAGAGCGGGCTCTGACGGACTCTGCGAGCTCCTGGGGCAGGAGCTCCTGGGACTGGGACGGATCGCACCGACACCAGTGGTGCGTCCAACACACAAGCAATCAGTCCTGAATCCGCATCTTGGCCAGGCCCTGGCTCGGCAGGCATGACGAGAGCAGACCCTGGCTCGGCAGGCATGACGTGAGCAGACCCTGGCTCGGCAGGCATGACGTGAGCAGACCCTGGCTCGGCAGGCATGGCGTGAGCAGACCCTGGCTCGGCAGGCATGACGCCGAGCAGACCCTGGCTCGGCAGGCATGACATGAGCAGACCCTGGTTTAGCAGGCATGTTGTGAGACTCTGGGAACTGATGGTGCGTTGTTGCCTCCGCCATTTTGTGCGTGCCTTCTGGTCCCACCATCTTCGTTAAAGACGCCGGTGTCACATTCCTCCTCCACGACACCCACAGTAAATGAGGAGCCAGCATACAACAAGGCATAGTCCATAAGGCCCCTCAAACTGCCATTAAACTCTCCTCCAGGAAAAGAGATTCATGAAACAGGGATTTGATATGTCTAATAAAACAAGTCTTTAAACAGAATTTCATCGCAGCGGTACCTGAAATGACAGCTCACAGAACTGATGAACATACTCCTCAATGGACAGGCTTCCCTGGTGAAGATGTAGGAGTTGGTCTATTGAGTCCATGGTTGGGCTGGGTAGCCGAAATAAAGCCGCTGGATCTGAGGTGGCGAAGTCTTCTGTAATGAGAGGGGTCAGGGCGTTGAGATCCAAATGCAGCTTTATTAATCAACAAGAGGAGGTCAGACAGGCAAGGTTCAGAGACAGTAACAGGTGTAACGAAGGCAAGGCAGAATCAGCAACAGGGGCAATGCAAAGGTCGGGGCAGGCGGCAGACAGAGAGGATATCAAAAGGCAGGCAGGGTCAAAAGGGAGGCAGCAAATGGTCAGAGTCGTATAAGCAGTCCAGGTAAACATACTCAGGAAACCGCTCGAAATGTCAGGACGGGCTAAACAAGACTTCGCAGTGAATGAGATGGAGTCCAAAGCTTATATAGAGTGGGTGATGGGGTGCAGCTGTGTGATCAGTGCAATGAATGATTAGTGCAATCAGCTGGGTGTGTGCGTCGTCAGTGCAATGAATGATGGGAATTGTAGTCTGAGGTGGAGTGATGTGCAGCTGTAGTGCAAGAGTCCATGGTGGAAGGGCAACCAGATTTGTGATAGTATCTCTATGAAATTGATGTTTAACTCTCAGGGTCTATCAAACACGTGGAAAGCAATTCCTCCTATTAATGGTAAATTTATATCATGATACATGATATGGGTAAAAGAAAATAGCCTGATAACAGTGATAACCTGTTTTTTCTAATAATTTTTTTTCGTAATATTTTCTAGACTATTTGTTGAATTAAAAACAAATCAATAAATATATCAACTAATGGTTGTTAGATTTAATTTCCGCATAAATGAATGTAAAGCCACATAAATGAAGGGTAACGCTTTTAATCTCACTGAATACACATGGCTCCTTGGCTATGTGTGGAGGAAGGGTCATTTTCTTAACATTCTTTGTCTGTCCTGCTATACCTTATTTGGTCATTTTGTGAATCTCCTGTAATATGAGAGCTTCTGGTACCATATATAAAGACATGTTTTTCCCTAGAATAAATGAGTTTGAAAGCCATGATGCCTCTCTGTGTCTTGTCTTTGTTCTTCCAGATCTGCTGAAGACTTCTTTCACAACATCCAACCTATTTCTGATTTGATTTAGAAGTGATCCAAAACACAGAAAGAAAACTTAGTTCATAAGGAAGCTGAAGTTTTACAATTTGGAGGCTCGTCCTATGTTTATTCATTGGTAACCTGAGACCTACGTATATACTCGTGTTTTGAAAACCGTGCTAGACTGAAATATGTTCTACAGGTTCCAACAGTTAATCACATGTAAGAGTTTTTTTTTATATAACCTTATTGTGATATACTGTTGATGGCAGTCACCGCACGATTGTGTTGGGTTTCTGCATTTGCGTGTGACACTACGTGACGTTAAACCGAGGCCAGGTTGCGTCCTAGAAATCGAGAGGCACACTACACGCCGTATTTTGAGATATTGACTTTATCATTTAAAAATGATAAGTAACGAAAAAATAATTATATATACAGGTGCTGGTCATATAATTAGAATATCATCAAAAGTTGATTTATTTAACTAATTCCATTCAAAAGTGAAACTTGTATAATGTATACATTCATTCCACACAGACTGATATATTTCAAGTGTTTATAACTGACAACTAATGAAAACCCCAAATTCAGTATCTCAGAAAATTAGAATATTGTGAAAAGGTTCAATATTGAAGACACCTGGTGCCACACTCTAATCAGCTAATTAACTCAAAACACCTGCAAAGGCCTTTAAATGGTCTCTCAGTCTAGTTCTGTAGGCTACACAATCATGGGGAAGACTGCTGACTTGACAGTTGTCCAAAAGACGACCATTGACACCTTGCACAAGGAGGGCAAGACACAAAAGGTCATTGCAAAAGAGGCTGGCTGTTCACAGAGCTCTGTGTCCAAGCACATTAATAGAGAGGCGAAGGGAAGGAAAAGATGTGGTAGAAAAAAGTGTACAAGCAATAGGCCTTTTTCACGGACGTTCGAACGCACATCCGGTACAGCGATTGTTGTGGATAGATACTTCCGGCGAAATGGAGTCAGGCGCGCTAGCTTTCACAACCTCCTTGAAAAATTTACCTGCATTTACATCAGCGGATGTTTTTCGTCTCGTGGACCTTCATGCAATCGCTCCGCACTCAAAACTCAACAAAGGATATAAGTTCTTCCACGAAAATTACATCTTTAATTACGAAGGTAAGTGACGAACCATAAATTAGCACTTAGCTAACGTGATACTGTAAATGTTATTTATGCTTACCTTTATCAAATTTTAGGATCAAGAGTAGTTTAAAACAGATAAGAGTAGTCAAAGGAGGTAGCATACCATATTGAATGATGATGTTATATTGTGATATGTATAACAATATGTTCATTTTTGTCATGCAATGTTCAGTGTCGAGTGTGAGAAACAGGGAGGTTATCATGAGGTGTAGGTGTTTTAGGTCGATGAGGAAGCGCGAGGAGCCACATTCATTGCAGGTTACCTTAGAAAATAAAAAAACCTGTTTATAAAACTAATCTCTTACACTAGAAGTTAAGAAATTCTAGCATGACACGATCCCTGTTTGCATTTTCCAATGCAGTACAGTATTGAAAAACTAACGCTTATAGTGTAAGGGATAGTTTTAAATAGTTTTTTCATGCTGCGGTTGCAGATTTCTATATTGAGGTTGTTTTCCTTTCATTAAAAATGTTGTTTGATGGTTCTCATCAATGTTCTCTCTGTAGTATAAGCCTCACTTTATAAATATGTACTGATATTCACTTTTGTCTTTTACTTTAGATCAGTTTAAAAGCTGACACAGTGCCTGTTGAGCTCACAAGCTCGTCTTGCACATGCACTGCAGGCAAAGTACTGTGCAATCATCTTGTAGCTATGCTTTTTCAAACGGCCCACTTCAGCATGATGCAGCTGCAGACTGTACCACCAACTATGGCATCCACAAGCATGCTGCAAACTGTTGGACTTCAAATGTCCTTACGTGATCAAAAATTGAAGAAAGGCGAAGTATGAAGCATTTGATATGTTTAATCAAAAGTCACCAAAAACAAACAGCTGGGTTGTTCTCAGACCTGAGTCTTACAAAGAAGCAACCCAGATGCACATTTACAGATTATTTATAGTATGTCTCGACGTATCATCTTCTTATTGGTTGTAAGATCCGCCTTGAGTCCTCCAATCAGCTCTCACTTCTTTGTTCTCTGGTTTCTGCGAATCAACTCCAGCTTCTACAAAACAACATATGATAGCACCCACACCCAATTTCTTGAGCTTAGCCGGGCTTTTCTAGGGTAATCTGATCTTGTTATGTGTGTGTGCACATTCCACCGCGCCCCACCTAGCCGTTGACCTCCCATCTTGACCCCACATACCACATTCTATAGAGAACACTTTAGTATCAGCTCAAAGCTTTTCATATTCCTGCAAGCATAAATGGTTTAAAACATTAATAATGAATTCCTTTAATCATTGATTACACATTGATATATTGGTTTTGCACATATGCACTCATATAATTAGCATAACATAATTTTCAAAAGGTTAATATCCCTCAATCCCTCTCTTGACCTCTGAAAGAGGTCACACATCATTTTCCTCGTCATCATCGCCACTCTCGTGGCTTTGGTATGCTGATAGTAATGGCATACTGTAAGCGGTGTCATATCTTTTTCTCTATTGCTGCTACTATTAAACGATTACATAGATCTAATGCATGGAATACAGCAACACCCACAGGTTACCAGTATAGCTACAAAACTGCTATCGAGACCAAATGGACAGTATCAGTGCCTTCCATTTTGCCTAATGTCCTGTCCAGCCATTGTCCTACAGGGTTGTCTATTCCAGAATGTTCTTTCATCTCTATTGATAATACTCTTAGGCCCTCTAATGCTTTAGTAACTGATCCATCAGGAGCAGTGTTATTGGGGATGAATGTACAACATAAATCACCAAACATGTGACACACCTCCTTTCTCAGCTAATAACATATCTAGGGCCAATCTATTTTGCACAGCCATTAACGATGTAGGAGCCAATTGTTCAGACAGGCCTTTTACTGCGTCTCTGGAAAGGTTAGCTAATCTCATGACATTGTAATGCACATAATTTATTCTGTCAACATTTTGTTAGGGTTATTGGAAACAATGCAGCAATGATTGGTATATTTTCAAATCCTGCAGCTATTTGGTCAGCCAATTTATATTCATCTGGGACTCCTCTTGGAACCCCAATGGCATCTATATATGTGGGACTGTTTAATGATAAGTCTATGGTTGCTCCACGTTTTCTTATCACATGACGTCTTCTTCAGTTTGTTAACTGCCCTGTCGTGCCTTTATTCATTTCAACTACTTTCTCTCCTATCAGCGTCAGAGGTGCTCCTAGTCGAACCATAGCACACAAACCTTTTGTGTTGGCGGTACCCTGGTGAAACAGGCGTCTGTCACCACAGTAGTAATAGAGGCCTGCTCTTGCCCACGGTCCTATTTTTGTTCCATTGTCACTTATTATGACGTTACACCACTCTTCATTAATGCGTCCGTAATTAATTGATGCACTGACGGTGTGAAATTAAAACACGTGTAATTGTTTTGTCTAGGTACAAATGGGCCTGTTCGGGAATCGTTTGAAATTGGGGAAATATAGATGCCAATGTGGTGCAATTGGTTGACCCTACTTCTCTAGTGAGTGATAGCATGCAGTTATATCCCCATGTATCATTTGGGTGCAGAGGAGCTGGTTCAATGTGTAGCCTGGGTCTAGCACCTGCACATGCTACACAGTCATCTATCTTTTGTTCTTTGGCAGTGTTAATCAACCATTCTAACCATAAATTAGTCTCTCCATACCCTGTTGCTTTCTCTATTATGTCTTCTGGGGTTAATTTAGTATAGTCTACACCTACATGTTTATCTACCATTGATATAACTGATACATTCTTAGTTTCTGTGACGTTTGGTTGAGGTTTAGGAACTATATTTATTTTGATCAATCCCATAGAATCCTTTCCGGTTTGGTCCACCCTAAGAAAAAATAGGCCTTGTTCTTTTGTATGAAGATTCCTTAATTCGTGATATGGATAAAGTGACTGGGTTTTGTGTGGTACTGTAATCTCTTTGAAATAATACGTTATTCCACCAACCTCTGTTCTCTGCTCAAATAATGTGGGTTTGGACTCCATGATCCCGAATATTTAGTAACTTGTCCCCAATCACTACACACTGTCATATATCTTGGGTTATTACCATTTTCACAGTCATCCACTACTGCAGGAGGAGCACATAGGTATACATCATATCCTCTCCATGAACTATTCTTTCCCTGACAATTAAAAACTGAACATATATCAAATGTAAAAGCGACGTGGCTGAATTTTCTACATAGTCAAGTTCTATACCTCCATATTTTGTCAGACACTTGTCCTCTCTGGTGATCTCTTAGGCCTGGTTACGTTTGAGTCTTGTTGCAATTTATCTATGCCTAAAATTATACCTACGATAGTGATGGAGATGATGAGGAGGAAACCCATACATGGCCAATTTTCCCACAGTCTCATTATTTGTACCTTCTTTAAACACAAAATCAGTAAAAATTAAAACATTGAAACATTAAATCATACACATGTAATTAATGCAAACGTGATTATATGACACTAAAAACTACTTCATCACACTCTTAAACAATGATTACAGTGAGTATATGGTTATGACTATATCTACTCCTGTGAACACTTTATTCAGGATTTCCTGGACTCTTTGAAAATCTAGTTTGTCCAGACCACACCCCAGCCGAGTCGGAAACACTTTTCACTCTATGTTCTACACACCAATCTCTCATGTGTGTAAGACTGTTGGTAAAATCTCCGTATGTGGGAGATCAGTGCACTTTCTTTTGTGATTAAATGAAAAATTGTTCTGCCGTCTTCCTCATGTGTGACTGCACATTCCCAGGTTTTTGTTTTGTTGTTTCACTTTCTCCACACCATATTTATCTTTAAATGTTACTGCAATGCCTGCACCATATGCACAATCTGCACTGACACAATGTGCCAAAGGTTCTAGTTGTGGGCTTGAAAAAATATCACCTTTCCTGTGTAGTATTTCTGGATGTCTGTATTGGTGTATCAGATCACCTTCCAGCCTCAGTCTCTTTTCTCCTCAGTCACCTCCTCTCTTGGACCTGAGATCTCAGGTCCACTGCAGTGGGATCACATGCAACACAAGAAGACAAATGATACCAGGTGTCGCCTTTTCCTGCTAGGCGAACACAATGTGAGGTCCTCGAGGTGACTTTCAGGGCTCAGACCATCTGGCTTCGTTCCATTTCCTGCGGAATCTCTTCAGTCTGACCCACTCGGTTGGTGGTGGAATTGGTTCTGGTTCAGTGTAGGAGTGACCTGCTGGGAAAATTGTTTAATCAGAGCAGTTAGTTTGTCAAAATAAACACAGTGTGACAATGGTGTGATCTGGTCAGGTCTCAGTGGCGTTGAAGGTCCAGGGAAAAGAACGACCTGTAAGCAATTCAAAGGTGTAAAGCCAGAAATCCTGTTAACAGAGGATACAGACATTAATGCCAAAGGAAGGGCAGATAACCATGTCAATTTGGTCTGTGCACAGATTTTAGCCAATTTTAATTTCAATGTGAGGTTCATTCGTTATACCTTTCCTTGTGATTGGGGTGGTAGACTGCCCCAAAAGCATGTGTCAATCCCAGTGATTGTTCAACCACCTTTCAAATGTCATTTTGAAATGGCTTCCATTGTCTGACCGGATGCTTTGGGAAAACCATGGTGGGGAATATAGTGATTGATGAGACATTTGATTACGGAAGTGCTGTCTTCCCGTCCAGTTGGATAGGCCTCTGGCCATCCTGTGAAATAGTCAACAATGACCAACAGGTATTGTTTTCCTGAACTCGGTAATCATGTCAGTGAAGTCAATCACAATTTCTTCCCCTGGGCCACAGACAGGTGAGAATGTGCCCTGCAATTGCTTAAGTGTTGGTCTGACATTATGTGCCTGGCAAATGTCACAGGTCAGAACAAAGTTTGATACCATAGCGGACAGAAAGGATGCCACCATGGTTTCAATGTTCTCATCATTTGTTTGGGCCCACATGTGCAGGTCCATGAGCCTGTTTAAAAGATGATGCAGTCAGAGCCGTAGGCAATGCTGGTCTACCATGGGTGCTTGCCAGAGGCCGTCTGGGGCTTTCAATGCACCATGTTCCATCCAGACAGATTTTTCTTCTGGTGAACATTTGTCATGTTCTGCAACAAGATATTCTCTGCTAAATGAGGGTAACAAATTGTCAACGAGGTGACTAGTCTGTACTATCATCTGCATTTTATACCCTGCAGCTAATTTTGCTGCTGCGTCTGCAGCATCATTGCCTTTGGAGACAAATGAGTCACCCTTGAATGACCCTGACATTTGATGATGGCCACAGCTGCAGGGACCATCAGCGCTTCTAGCAATAGTCTGATCTCACAATCATGAGTGATTGGTCTGCCAGATGTTGTGACAAAACCCGACCCGTTGCCAAACAGGAAGTTCAACATGTACAGCAGTAACCACATATGCTGAATCTGTGTAAATGTTAACTCTGTTAGGCCCTGCAAATTTCAATGCTTCAGTTACCGCTATCAACTCTGCTCGCTGTGCAGATTGTTTGCCCTGCAATTTCTCTGCTTTAACTGTAGGGAAGCCCTGGTCTGTTTGTTGAACTACTGAAAATGCAGATATCAGTGTGCCATTTTCCGATCTGTAACAACATCCATCTGTGAACAATGTCAAATTACTGGGGTCGTCTGGCAATGGTGAGGCAGAAAGGTTTGACCTTACACGACAAGCCAATTCAGTGATGGGTGCACAATCATGAGGCAGACCATCAGCCAAAAGGTCTGCCATGTTGACACCTTCATGTGTGTATGTGACATTGGGTGCAGCAAGACATTTAGCCAATTTTCGTTGCCGCAGAGGTGAAAAGGTGAATGCTGCTGAATTTACAAATGACATGACGGAATGAGTGGTAAGAACCGTTAATTGATGGCCCATAACAATGTGTGATGTTTTTTCAATTATTTTAGCCAGACCTGCTGCAAACCGAGCACATGTAGGCTGACGCTGTTCAATACCATCCAGCAGGACGCTGACATCAAAACTCTTCTGGTCCCTTTCTGTTTTTGGAACAGGACCCCATGTGCACTATTTCCTGTCTCAGAGACATCCAGGAAGAAACCTAGAGAATAGTCTGCACAATTCAAATGAGCTGCATGGGCCATTTCTGTTTTTAAAGCAATGAAAGCTTGTTCTGCCTCAGGGGTCCATGTCAACTCAGCCTTTAAATTTTTCATACCCTGTTCCTTCACAATCTGTCTTAACGGTGTAGTCAGTGAGATGTACATGGGGATGTAATTCCTACTGAAGCCTGTGAGGCCTAGGAAGGAAAGCATGTCCTTCACCATTTGTGGCTTAGGATGTGATAAAATGCTGTCACGTTGACGGTGGGAGAGTGTGGAGCCCTGAGCTGTGATTAACCTTCCCATAAAGGTAACTGATGGCCTGCTGACTTGCAATTTTTCTTTGCTGACCTTGAACCCTGAAACATAAAGCTGTTGCAGTATTAGGTCAGTTGCCCTTAGGCACCCTTCATTTGTTGTGGCAAGCAACAGGTCATCAACATACATTAAGACACAGTCTGGGGAAGTGTGCATTTCTGTAACTGCTCTTTTAGAACTTGATTAAAAATCCCTGGTGACAGGATGAAGCCTTGTGGCAATCTGTTATAAGAGTACTGGCGACCTCTGTAGGTGAACGCCAAACATGACTTACATTCTTCAGACAATGGTATGCAGAAAAATGCATTTGCCAGATCAAAACCACTGGTGAGCTGGGGTTTTTGAGATTGTGATATATGGGTTGGGGACAGCCAGTGTGGGTGTCACCACCATACTATTGATTCGTCTTAGATCGTGCACTAATCTGTATTTATTTGTGGCTGGTTTTTGGGAAAATAGGAGTGTTCCATGGAGATTTCCATGGGGTAATAACTCCTCTCTAGGAGCCCCTGAACAGTTGATGCAATACCTTCATCTGCCTCCGGTTTGTTATGGTACTGTGGTACCCAAATTGGTTCATTAGATGACAAGTCAAATGTCACAGGTGCAATGTTACAGACCAACATCCGTTGGCCCTTGTGACCACAAGTCAGATGGCTGTACTGCAATCAACTGCTCTGCCCCTGGTCCATCTGTCTGCTCTCTTCCATGACATCTTGAAATTTGTTTGTGTGTGAGTACCCCATATCTTCAGTCTGTCCTGTTATCCAATAAGATTTGGCTGTCGGGAATACAATACCATATTGATGTCAGTGTGCTCCCAATCAGCAACAGCCCTTAACCTCTTAGTCATACCTCCTAACTCTCTAGCTTCATGGCCTGAGTGTAATGCCATGGAAATGTGTGGCTGTATCTGTCATTTCATACCATTTTAGCTGTTCTGGGGTCAACACAATGGGTGCCACCACTCCTTCTTTCCCTACAAGGATGCCATCTCCTGTGAGACGCCATTTATCACCTTCTATGCTGTTAAACATTTCTTGGTACATGACTGTGTCATTTCTGTCATAAAATAATGTACAGTGGAGTGGGTCAATGGGTGGTAAATAAACATCTATGTCCATTATCCAAGGCCTGTGATTGTTGTATAAAGTCACTACACTCATCAGTGATGGAGAAATATCTAATTCTACCCAGTAGATGTCAGCTGTCTCCTTTAATGGCCCTCCTAATAAAACATTTTGTCTGAAACCTATTGGAGCAGTCTGTGAGCAATCAACCTGTGTGCCATCTGGAAAAGTCACTATTACCCCTTGTGGTGAACATAAAATACTAGCCCCAATTTGATAAGTAAATCTCTTCCCAGCAGAGGTACAGGGGCGTTAGAGGAGTACAGGAATGAGTGCGGCAAGCTCTGATTCACAACCTGGACGGTTAATTGTTTTGTCATTGGCCAATGTTCTAACCCACCAGAGAAACCCATAACTCCCACTGTTTTATCACTCAGATCTTTATCTGTGATTGTGCCTCTTGTTACAGTGGAGTATGTGGCTCCAGTATCCACCAGAGCCCTTAGTGGTTTGTTGTCAACCACTATTTCCATGAGGGGTTCAGCCATTCCCCTCATGGCAGTCCTCTGTGGGCCCCTTCAACAGTCCTCCGCGTCCCCCTCCGGGCCCCATGTTGGGTGCATGGGCGCCTGTAGGTTGGCTGGAGATGGGCGCTGTTGCCCCGGGTATTGTGAGGCATGTGGTCCCCTGCCACGACCACCAGGTCCACCTCTGAGAGGACCCCATCCCCCTGCAGGTGGCCCTTTATTTCGGCCACCCCCTTGTTGTGAGGGGCATTCCTTTTGCCAATGATCAGCGCCACCACACAAATAACAAGCACCCCTCTGCTGGTTTCCACCCCTACCCCGTCTGCCTCTAAATCCCATATTTCCACCCCTCTGTCCTCTATTACCTCCCCAATTACCCTGCTGTGACCATGGTGCTGGATATATTGGTCCCTGGTCATACCCTAAATATGGAGGAATAACTGAAGGGGTAGGTGGGTCATTCACAGACTGCTGGGACATCTGTTTGGTTTTCTTGGGGCCACTGGCTCTGGCCAGGTCTAATTGTAACTTTAAAAGTTGATTTTTTGTCTTTTCTAGCTCCTCCTCATCTTTGTATATTTTATCAACTATCCTGTCAATGTGAAATACTAAGTGTCTTTCCCATACTTCATTAGTTGCTACTGGTATATCTGGGTTACCTTCCATGGCCTGCTTTACACCATTGGGGGCCCCTGACATCACTGCTGATCTGAAAATGTCACGTGTTATGGGGTTATTCAAACAGTTTTCCTCAACCATTTGTTCCCATTCTGCAGCACATCTGAAATAATAACCTGCTCCAGTCTCACCAGGCTTAATGCGAAATTTGATGTTTTGATATGTAGTTGGTGGTGTGGGGAACTGTTTTCTTAATCCAACCATAGTACTCACTGCACATCGTATATTAGTGGTGATTTGTTTCAAAATCATTCATCTGTGAAGCCAGTAAAAATTTGACCCAGCAGGCATCTCAAGTCTCCCACTGCCAATGTGGTTCCATGGCACAGAGCCATTAATTTAGTCAACCACCTACCTCCTCCAGAGGTGATGGGGGGCAGTTTTGCTAATACTGCAGTCATATCACTATGACTCCAGGGTTGGTATTTAGGACCCTGGCTACCCATCAATAGTGGATAGTTACCCGATGCAATGTTGGGATGACCAAATGCTGATTTTAATTGTTTAAGTGGGCCACCTGAAGCCCCCATACCCTTCTCTGGCTGTGGTGGGGAGGGCATTTTGATGTCCCATTCCCTTTGAGCTCTAGGTGTGAATTGGGGATTCAATTGGTCCAGTCTGCCTCTTGTTCTTCCTGCTATGGGGGATGTAACTCCCCCGTCTACATTCATAGTGCCTTTAATTACTATTCTGAGACCTTCCCTTCTCACATCTTCACTTTCCTCCTCCCCCTCATGTTGAGACCCTGTCGTACTTCCCCTTTCTTCATGTTCTGTGTCCTCTGCCTGGTGTGATCTCTCACTATGTCGTGATCCTGGTCTAGCGCCTGACTGCTCAGCATCATCCAATCGTGCGGTTAGTGATAATATTTGGTCTCTCATCATATCTAACTCAGCCATTTCCACCTCCACTGCTGATTCTTTTAGAGTCACTTGAACTTGCTGCAAATCTTGGTTTGGTGCATAGGGCGCGGCCTTACTGAATGTAAGTCCGGATATAAGTTTGGAGGCGGGGCACCTGCCGCCTGATCAGAAATACTACCCTTTACACTTCCTGTTTTCTCTTCATTTCTCTCTCTGCCTTGTCTGCTTTCTCTCGCTCACCCCACCCTTTTTGTAGGACTTAGAGCAGTTGCAGTTAGCGCAATTTTTGTCCACAGCCTAACCTCCGTTCTATACTCCTCTTCTTGGTTATTGTATTTCTTCTTGTTTATCCAACTTACATTACCTTTACTTTCTACATGCTTTTCATATCTCATATGTACTCTCTCTGACCTTTCTGAACATTTTGTCAGGATTCATCCCACCCGTTTTCAATGCATATCTGACTCCATTTATTTTCCCAAATTTTCTTCTCTTTCTTGTGTTTTTATGTTCAACCTGTGCTAATAACATATCAACCACGTTGCTCCATTGAGTTAACACAGGGCATCCATACTCCTCACATTCTCTCTCAAATTCAGACATTTTACACAGCAAATATAACACAGCAAATATATCACACACAGAAATAATCCAATATCCTAATCAACTGGGTGGACTTACCCTCAGTTCTTTAACTGGGTGGACTTACCCTCAGTACTTTAACTGGGTGGACTTACCCCTCAGTACTTAGACTGGGTGGACTTACCCTCAGTACTTTAACTGGGTGGACTTACCCCTCAGTACTTAGACTGGGTGGACTTACCCCTCAGTACTTCCCGCTTAATTTGACCCAAATATATCAATACTTCATCAACAATAAAAAAAAAAATGGAATGGAATACAATTCAGATTCAACACATGACATTTAGAATATCCAATTTGCAGAAGTTTGATTTAACAGGTTTCTGCTTACCTTTTTTATATCGGTCGACCGTGTGTTGAACCCAAGTTCGTCCCGTCCCGGAATCCTCCGGTCTTTGCCGGACTTCTACGATTAATGCCTTTTTACTCAATCACGTCGGGGTCACAAAATTGTTGGACTTCAAATGTCCTTACGTGATCAAAAATTGAAGAAAGGTGAAGTATGAAGCATTTGATATGTTTAATCAAAAGTCACCAAAAACAAACAGCTGGGTTGTTCTCAGACCTGAGTCTTACAAAGAAGCAACCCAGATGCACAATTTCACAGATTATTTATAGTATGTCTCGACGTGTATCATCTTCTTATTGGTTGTAAGATCCGCTCGTGAGTCCTCCAATCAGCTCTCACTTCTTTGTTCTCTGGTTTCTGCGAATCAACTCCAGCTTCTACAAAACAACATATGATAGCACCACACCCAATTTCTTGAGCTTAGCCGGGCTTTTCTAGGGTAATCTGATCTTGTTATGTGTGTGT
This sequence comes from Gymnocypris eckloni scoliostomus, assembly GCA_027564155.1. NCBI lineage: Eukaryota > Metazoa > Chordata > Actinopteri > Cypriniformes > Cyprinidae > Gymnocypris > Gymnocypris eckloni. The sequence continues at coordinate 46,252,055 of CM050415.1, forward strand.
GCACATTCCACCGCGCCCACCTAGCCGTTGACCTCCCATCTTGACCCCACATACCACATTCTATAGAGAACACTTTAGTATCAGCTCAAAGCGTTTTCATATTCCTGCAAGCATAAATGGTTTAAAACATTAATAATGAATTCCTTTAATCATTGATTACACATTGATATATTGGTTTTGCACATATGCACTCATATAATTAGCATAACATAATTTTCAAAGGTTAATATCCCTCAAAACATGGCATAGACCAAGGACACAGGTAGCATAACCACAAGCTACACATTAGAATTGCAAAGTAACGGTAGCTAATTGTATATTTACAGTGCATCTATTGTTGTTTTCAGGGATTGCTGCAGAGACTACGGATCAGTTGGTTGTGAAAAAACCGAGGATCTCTTCCAGAAGTGTATGCAAATCTACTCTCTACAGAGCATACACGGGTAATAAAGAAAAATTTCATTAGTAGAGATTGAGTAATGTTCCTGTTGAGGCAGGAGTTTATGGAGCAAGATTAGTCTCAATAATAATTCATGCAAAAGACACTATGCACACATGCATAGCCAAATTTACATGCATGAAACCTAATTCATGTGAATGAAAAATATTATATTCAGAAAAAACAATTCAAGTACTCAAAATAATATGTATTCATAAAATGTTTCTCAAACACAAAACATTTTACAGTTTTGTCTTTAATTGCTTTCCTAACGTGTTTCCAAACATGTTATTTGTTTTAGGTCCCCTCCCTGACCCAGCTGTACTGGCTGTTGGAGAAGCTCTAAAGGACTCCGTCCCCAACCTCTGATTTCAGTGCTTAATGACTTCTCTGAACTGTCCTTAGTGGACTCCAGATTCGGTCCTGTGCCCAGAGGTTCTGTGCTCTCCTACCAGTGCCCTCCTCTCATGACCAAAAACAAGGTGAAACACCCTGATGCTCCTTTGTTCCCAAAACTCCCTATTGATGGTGCTGCATTTCCAAGGAGTCTGCACTTGTCCCAAGCTGCCACCAGTTCCTCCATTTGGAGGCGTAAGTGTCTCAATGGAATTGGCAGCTGTAATAGAGGAGCAAACTCAAGACCAATCAGAGTGTCCATTATGGAAGGAAATGCGCAAGCCGAGTGACAGCTAGCAGGTTTCATGAGGCTTCTCATGTGCGAGGGGAGACATCTGGCCAGGCACTGGCAAGACGGATACTCAAGGGCACAAAGCAAACTCAGGCAATGAAAACAGGCCTTGACAAGGAACCTGAGGTACTGGAACGTTACTCTGATCTGTTTAATGTTAATGTCTCACCTTGTGGTTTTGTGGTACACCCGGATGCTCCCTACCTTGGTGCCAGTCCTGATGCCAAAGTTTATGACCCTAATGCAGATCCCTGTTTTGGACTTGCTGAGGTGAAATGCCCTGATGTTCATACAGTTTCTGAGGCTAGGCATATTAAGATTGTGAATGGACAGGCAACCCTCAAAAAATCCCACAAATATTACTGGCAGGTTCAAGGTCAATTGGCTGTAACTGGACTCAGTTGGTGTGACTTCATCACTGACACTAAAGAGGACTTAACTGTCGAAAGAGTGTGGAGGGACAGTGTCATGATAACTCAGATGAGAGAGAACCTGGACCTTTACTATTTTTGTACATACATGGATGAATATCTTAAGTGTGGGCTCTAATAGGCTTAATTGGACTCATGCATTGTGTAAATATATAAAATGTTAATACTGTTAAAATAACTGAGTCTGTAATTGTTTGTATAGTTATTTTATTCAATGTTTTTGTTTAATGATTTCAAGATTTGTGTTATATATATATATACCTGCCATACATTATATATACATGTAATTTATATATATTTTACCTTAACATACTGTCTATTTTCAACAATTCATAACAACTATTTACATATTAAACTGTACAAAGTTACAAATATTATAAAGCAATAAGCCCCGTGAAGCCGTGGTTTACAGTGTATTTCTAACAGCTAAGGGGCATTGTTAGGCACGATACAAAGCAAACCCCATTAGCTGTTATAAATTATTTATATAAAAAGCTTTTATAAAACAGTTATTCCATATACGTAGTAAGGTTTCACAAAATAAAACGGAGCAAATAAAGTGTAATCATATTAATAAAAACAGTATTCTTCCACCTAACAATGTAGCTCCTCGGAAACAGTTGTGGTTCCAACAAAGTGCCAAGCAACACACAAAGTAAACAAAGGTGTAGGTTTGTAGTGTAATTTACAACAACTTCAACGCGGCTCAACCAATCAGAATCAAGGACCGGAACTATCCGTTTTATAATACAAAACACACAACAGATAAAGATATATTACATTAAAGCCACACTTTAAAATTGTCTGGCTATGATGCACTTGCCGATTTGTGACCTTTAACATCAAGCGGCCACTGAAAATTACTCATCAGGCAGCAGTTAGTCCACAGCTGGTTAACTGTTCCAGACATGGTCAAAGGCACAGTGGTGTCCCAGATGTGAAACTCTTTCACTCTTCTGATGGCTCTCTCAACAAGAATTCGAAGGCGTGCTATGGCTTGTGTTCTCTCTGCATCTTCTTTGCTGAACTGAGCTGCTGTTTTAAAAGGTGGCATGATGAGTTTGGCCCCTCGCTCTGCCAGCATGCTTTTGATGGTGAATCCTTTGTCAGCCATGCAAGCATCCCCTGGCTCCAACAAGTCAAGAATCCCTGACAGTTTTGTCAGCTCTTGATCGGAGATGGAACCTGTGAACAAGTTGGATACAAATGTAACTGCTCCACATGGGGCAACACCAATCAACCCCTTGAAGGTGGTGCTATTCTTGTATGAAGAAAACACCTCAGACTGGAGCGTAAGCGAAGATGGATTCTGGCACCTTATCTCTGTGCAATCAATGATGACCCTCACCTCTGGACAAAACTGCCTAAACTTCTCAGGCATGGTGGAATTCACGTCCTGTCTGCTCATCCATATTGGTAAAGATCCAAGGATAAGGTAAAGATAATTAGCCCATGTTATGATGATGCGGCTGACAGTGGAGAGACTAACTTTGAAAATGTCAGCTAACATTTTCTCTTTCAGTCCTGCAGAAACACGACAGCAGTATAAGAAAAACTCATCAATCAGTGGCAAGCTGCGGGGATGACTTTGAAAGGCTTCCATTCCAGCTGTCTGTCCCTTCTTCTGGGCTTTAGACCAGTAGATCAACATGGACGCAGAGGGCTCAATCGCTTTCCAGAATGCTTGGAAGACCTCTTCAGATGGAAACCTGGTGTAGAAACGTACGTCTTCATCTGAAGCGCAAAATCTCTGAAACTATGACAGAGAGTGACCTATTCTCAGCTGCATGACCTCAGTTTCCAGTCTTCTGACTTCAGCTTCCAATTATTGTATACGTGCAGCTGCTGCATCCTGTGCACCTAGATTCACAAAAAGTAATAGATTAAAAGAATGAAAAACAATTATTACTCATTTAAACAGCAACAGCATTATTTTAACAATGCTTATAAATGACATTCAGCTTGATATGTCTACATAGAAATGTGCAAAGTTGTGTGACATGGTATATTATTATTTAGTTTTCTTTCTTGGATGTTAAATTATGTCATGAATAAAGTGAAAGGATTTAACAAAAATGATTATTATAAAGTAATATATTTTTAATAAAGCTTAAAGGAAAATGTGCTTCATACTTTGTGCTTTCAGGAATGCAAACAATATACCTGGAAGAGGAGTGACTGCATAGTCATGGTCTGCTGCTCCAGCTGTTACCTCAGGAACGATGTCGCCGTCGTCTTCTTGATCATCGTCAGAGGAAAGGATGGGACAAGCGTCAAGTCCGTGTCGAGCTCTAACTCTTCGTACACCGACTCGTGATGTTTCTCCCCAGTTGTTCCAAAGAAATCGGGATGGTACGGCCCCTTTTCTGAGACGTTTTCGACCGGTAGCGGAAGTGTAATCAGCGTCAGTGAAGTGCCGGCTACAAACAAAAGTACTACCTCTGAGGATCATAAACGAAGGAGATTGATCGCGTCGAATAGCATGCACCCACTTATTTGTGTCATATTCAAAGCTGGGGAATGCGTGAAAACTTAAATATGGTTGTCGCTGCTTATTGTTTGAGCAATGAGGGACGCTACAGTGACACCTCGATGTTGCTTCAGCCATTGTTGTTTTGACCGGAAATCGCTTTACACAACTAACGGTTCTTCCGCATTCGAAAACCCGGAAGCGTGAAAAAGGCCTATAGGGATAACCGCACCCTGAGAGGATTGTGAAACAAAACCCATTCAAAAATGTGGGGAGATTCACAAAGAGTGGACTGCAGCTGGAGTCAGTGCTTCAAGAACCACTACGCACAGTATGCAAGACATGAGTTTCAGCTGTCGCATTCCTTGTGTCAAGCCACTCTTGAACAACAGACAGCGTCAGAAACGTCTCGCCTGGGCTAAAGACAAAAGGACTGGACTGCTGCTGAGTGGTCCAAAGTTATGTTCTCTGATGAAAGTAAATTTTGCATTTCCTTTGGAAATCAGGGTCCCAGAGTCTGGAGGAAGAGAGGAGAGGCACAGAATCCACGTTGCTTGAGGTCCAGTGTAAAGTTTCCACAGTCAGTGATGGTTTGGGGTGCCATGTCATAATGTTGGTGTTGGTCCACTGTGTTTTCTGAGGTCCAAGGTCAACAGGAAGTTTTAGAGCACTTCATGCTTCCTGCTGCTGACCAACTTTATGGAGATGCAGATTTCATTTTCCAACAGGACTTGGCACCTGCACACAGTGCCAAAGCTACCAGTACCTGGTTTAAGGACCATGGTATCCCTGTTCTTAATTGGCCAGCAAACTCGCCTGACCTTAACCCCATAGAAAATCTATGGGTTATTGTGAAGATGAAGATGTGATATGCCAGACCCAACAATGCAGAAGAGCTGAAGGCCACTATCAGAGCAACCTGGGCTCTCATAACACCTGAGCAGTCCCACAGACTGATCGACTCCATGCCACGCCGCATTGCTGCAGTAATTCAGGCAAAAGGAGCCCCAACTAAGTATTGAGTGCTGCACATGCTTATACTTTTCATGTTCATACTTTTCAGTTGGCCAAGATTTCTAAAAATCCTTTCTTTGTATTAGTCTTAAGTAATATTCTAATTTTCTGAGATACTGAATTTGGGGTTTTCATTAGTTGTCAGTTATAATCATCAAAATTAAAAGAAATAAACACTTGAAATATATCAGTCTGTGTGGAATGAATGTATACATTATACAAGTTTCACTTTTTGAATGGAATTAGTGAAATAAATCAACTTTTTGATGATATTCTAATTATATGACCAGCACCTGTGTGTATGTATATATATATATATATATATATATATATATATATATATCAAACAGTTGGATTTTGTGGGTGAAGTTTTCGTTTTTTTTTACTTTCCTTTTCAAACATTTGCTTTGTTAATTTGTTGAGTATGGGACAAGAAATATCTAAACCACTACAGGGTGAAAGGCTGAAAAATGTTATGATCAAAAATGATAAGGGTTATTGGACACAACCATTTGTTGATAATTTGGCCGAATGGTCTGAAAGCGTTGGACCGCAAATTGAGAAGTATCCAAGATTCTGTTCTTTTAAGAAAAATTATATGGAGTTAATCCAAGGTTAAAGGTGGATGGGGTGATCCTCAATGGGATTATAAATATATGGGAGAATCATATGAAATTTGGAAAACAATGAAAATAATATGGAAGGTCCCAAGCGTGTTAATAAAGCGAACAAAATTTCGTAAAGACACCACCACCTTATGATACAGCCGTAATTACTGTCCAAAATAATGCTAAGACCAGCTCAACTTTATATCCTTCCTTACTTTCTTTTAGTTCTTGTGCACATCCCTCCCTTCCCCATCTAGAGATGAACAAAGAAACAGTACGCCTGCAGGGTGCAGCTCAGCCGTCAATGGCGTGGGTTCAAGAAGGCCCTAGAATTATTCTTAAACCAGCAACAATGACAGACATTGATACTATATGTAAAACTCTCCCGAACGTGAATAATTCTAACAAATGTGTAGATGTTTTGCGCTCTCACACACACGTTATGCACAATTAAGCGGCTCGGATTACAGATCGATCTTATTACGAGTTTTGGTGGACGATGTTACTGAATCGTCTCTTATTGCGGAAATCCCTGCTTTAAATCTTGATCATGATGAATTGGATGGCAATGGTATACAGCGAGACCCTCGTACATTTTGGTGTACCGATCCGAAAAATGTCACTAAATTCTTTAAACAGGTTAATAATTTTCTAGACGCTCATGCTCATGTATGTAGGGATCCGACCCATGCAACAAATACCACGCAAAATAAGGACCAGACCACTTCTGCTTTTGTTTCTCGTTTTAAACGTGTGTGGGAAGAAGATTCTCGTATTCCAATAAATGGTGAAATGTCCTCACTGTTTATAAATAAATGCTTAAATAATATGAATCCATATTTGGCGCGTTTGGTTCGTGTAACGACTGCAAATTTAATGCAACAAACAAATTCGTGAGTTAGACGCTTCTGGTGGTTTCACTTCGTTTCTGTTTAAGCCGAAGCAGGAAGTTATGTTTTCAGCTCCACAACAACGAATGACTGCTTTGTCTGTGTGTACCAAAGGGACCCAAAGGCGGCGTTCAGTATATCTCCCGCCTCTGGGAGATCCTAAAAGGTCCAGAGTGTGTCATAATTGCGGAATGGCAGGGCACTGGGTAAGGAGTGCAAGCTGAAGCAGGCACATGAGCTCACACGTATGCCTCAACAGACAAACCATACACAAGCACCACTATATAACAGTAATTATGCTGATCAATATCAGGTGTCTTTTATAAACAAGAAGGATGAGAAATAATCAAAAATGCATAGGGGTGCCCACAGAGCGATGTCAGTCCAGATGTACAGTCAATGATTTGTTTTTCTTTAGCAGCCGCACGGATGAATTACCCATTGTAAATTTAGAAGTGAATGGGGTAGATTACTCATTTTTGATCGACACGGGTGCTACGTGCTCATCTATTTCTGCTAAATTTTATGAAGGGCCGATCACAAATCGCACTACACTCTGTTGGGGTTTCAGGGACTGACGTTATTTGTCATATGACACCTGCCATTGAGGTAGGGGTACTTAATCACCTGCCTTTATTTCACAAATTTGTAATTACTCCAAATTCACCATTTAATCTTTTTGGGCAGAGATCTCATGCATAAACTTGGCATTGATATTGTATTTTCAGACAGCTCTGTTAATTTCGCTTTGCTTTCAAATGTCCCAAATGCAACTGTGGACGTAATGCCCTACTTCATGAGTAATGACGAACCACAATTATTTAAATACAATATTACAGAGGTAAACCCGACGTTGTGGTCACAGTATAAAGATTAATCAGGCCTCTTAACATACCCTCTTACAAGGCGAAATTGATGTACATGAAGTAATACCCATTGTCACTTGAAAAGGTTGAGGGTATTCAACCAGTAATTGATTTTTAAAAAGGGGTTATTGTCCCCACTCACTCACCTTACAATACACCAATCAATCCCATCATAAAAGTTGATGGAACGAGTTGGCGTTTAACACAAGGCTTGAGGACTATTAATTAATTAATAATTCCTCTGGATTGTGCCTGATGTGCCGACTATTCTAAATTGTATACCACACAATCACACCCGTTTCACGGTGATTGATTTGTGTTCAGCTTTCTTCTCCATCCCCGTGCATGCAGAGACACAGCCGTTGTTTGCATTTACATTTAAAGGTATGCAGCTGACCTGGACACGCCTAGCTCAAGGATTTGTTGATAGCCCAGCCGTTTTCTCAGCTGCAGTGAAACATGTTTTGAACGCTGTAATATACCTGCCATCCACAGTTTGTGTACTGAACTATACAGATGATATTTATTTGTTTATTTTTTTTTATCATAGAATTTTTATTGTTGCAAATTGCATTTTTACATTTTATATCACCCCACCCACCAGCAATCCCCCATTAGTACACAACAACAAAAAAACAAATAACATACATATACACATGTACATACACACACATAGCATAATAAAAAAAAAAACAATGATAAAATAAGGGGTATACATATATCTCCACTCAATCCACGTCTAAGATTTGTAAATCATTAAAGAATGTGATAAATTGTTGCCATTTTTCAAAAAAAGATTCCCCCCTACCTCTGATATTGTACTTAATTTTTTCAAGTTTTAGAAAAAATACCAAATCTTTGAGCCAAACTGAAATAGAGGGGGGTTGAGGGGAGGTCCAAGACAACAGAATTTTGTGCCTAGCAAGAAGAGATGCGAAAGCTATGGCCTCAGCTTGTCTCCGGCTTAAAGGCTGACCCCGAGAAGGAACACCAAAGATTGCAATCAAAGGGCAAACAATTAACTCGACCCCTAGGACATCAGAAAGTATTTTAAAGAAGGAATTCCAAAAGTTTTGCAACTTGGAACAAAATGCAAACATATGACTAAGGTTACATGGTGAAAGTTTACATTTATCACACACATCTGAAACATTGGGATATATTTTAGAAAGTTTTGCCTTCGAGAGATGAGCTCTGTGAATCGTTTTAAATTGTATAAAGCTAAGTCTAGTACATGAGGTGGTGGTACGTACTTTGTCTAATACTCTACTCCAGTAGTCATCCTCAAACTCGAGGTCAAGTTCCTCTTCCCAAGCCCTGATTATTTTAATGTTGTGATGATTATCCTTTGACAAGATAATTGCATATATCTTAGAGATAATCCCACCCCTATGAAGATTCAATTTAAATGCCTCCTCCCAAGGAGAATTTGTAGGTAGGGAGGGAAACCCAGAGAACAGAGAGGAGGCACAGTGCCTAATTTGAAAGTATCGAAATAGGTGAGAGGAAGGTAAATTAAATGATAACGATAATTCAGAAAAACTTGCAAACACATTATTAATGAAAAGATCTTCAAAGCATTTCAGACCTTTCTTTTCCCAGAGAGAGAATACAGAATCTGAGAAGGGAGGAAGAAAGAGATGATTTTTATGTATTGGAGCCATGGTTGATGCGGAGGTAAATTTGAAATTACGTCGAAACTGAAAGAATATTTTAAGAGAAGAGCATACTATTGGATTATCCGTGTAATGTGAAGGGGACATGGGGAGAGAAGAGAACACCATAGCAGGGAGAGATGACGAAACAAGACTTAGCTTCTAAATTGCACCATGGTAAAGAGGAGTCCTGTACCCAGAACACCAACTTCTGAATATTTGCTGCCCAATAATAATACATAAAATTGGGCAGGGAAAGCCCTCCACTTAGTCGATTTTTTTAAAGCAACATTTTGGAAACTCTAGGAGATTAATTTATCTATATTCTTGAAGAAAGATTTGGGTAGAAACAAAGGAATAGCTTGAAAGAGGTAAAGAAATTTGGGGAGAATATTAATTTTTACAGCGTTTATCCTACCTAGTGGAGATAATGGAAGAGCCGCCCATCTTAAAAAAGCTGACTTCATGTATGAAACTAATGGTGCAAAATTTGCTGCTTTTAAGGCAGAGTAAGAAAGGGTAACATTTACACCAAGATACTTGAATTTAGAACTCTCCAAGTGGAAAGGTAAGTCATTCTGTTTTAATTTTTGGCCAGACTGATTTATGGGTAAACATTCACTCTTCTGCAGGTTTAGTTTATACCCAGAAAATTTCCCAAAATCATCTAATAGATGTATTATCTCAGGAATAGATGCAATTGGATCGGTATAAGGCTAATTTATGTTCGATTCCCTTGCGGATTATACCTTGAAAAACGGGAAGTGTTCTAAGCATTATTGAAAGGGGCTCAATGGCAATGGCAAAAAGTAATGGAGATAGGGGGCATCCCTGGCGTGTACCCCGTGATAAGGTAAAATACTCAGAATTAACACTATTAGTAGAAACTGAAGCTTGTGGGTCAACATATAGTAAACGTATCCATGATATCAATCCCTCACCAAAACCGAACTCCTTCAGAACTCTAAACAGATAAACCCACTCTATCCTATCAAATGCCTTTTCGGCGTCTAACGAAATGACCACCTCAGAGGAAACACTATTTTGTCTTGAGTATAAAATATTAAAAGAGTACGAATGTTAGAGAATGAATACCGTCCTTTAATGAATCCAGTTTGTTCTTCTGAGATAATACTAGGAAGTACTACCTCTAAACGAAAGGCCAAAATCTTGGCTAAAATCTTAACATCAACATTGAGGAGGCTAATAGGTCTGTATGAGTTACACAATGTTGGGTCCTTCCCATCTTTAGGCAATAGAGTTATAGATACTTGTCTCAGTGTTAGGGGCAACATACCTAGATCTAAAGATTCCTCAAATACAGACAAAGAAGGGCCAGTTTGACATGAAATTTCTTATAAAATTCGGAAGGCAACCCGTCTGAGCCAGGGGATTTCTTAGATTGTAATGAATTAATTGACTTAGTGATCTCCTCTAAGGTGATGGGTCCATCAAGTTCAGGCACTAAAAGAGGATCAACCCTGTGGAAGTTGATACGCCCAAGAAATTGGTTCATTTCTTCTGAATGGCCAGAAGCTTCAGTTTTATACAGAAAAGAGAAAAAGTTTTTAAAAGTTGAATTAATCTCCACAGGATCTGAGGATAATACTCCATCAGGCTGTGCAATTTGAGTAACAAATTGCGAAGCTGCTCGATTGCGAAGCTGATGGGCCAGGAGGCGACCAACCTTATCCCCATACTCGTAGTAATTACTGCTGCGGCGTAACAAAAGTCTCTGCCTCACCTGTGGTTAACAGATTGAATTCTGCCTGCAAATTAAGCCTTTGTTTATGTAGCTCCGGAGTCGGTCTATGAGCATATTGGTCATCTAGAGCTTGAATACTGTCAGATAACTTTTTAATCCTATTCCTCCGTTCTTTATTAACATAAGCGGAGTAAGAAATGATCTGTCCTCTTAAAAGGCCTTCAAAGTTTCCCACAATAAGGAGTAAGAGATTGAATCAGTCTGATTAGTAAGGAGAAAGTCATCTATTGAATTAGAAATATATTCACAGAATGCTAAATCAGATAGAAGTAAAGAATTGAACCGCCAGGGTGATCGAAAAGTGTGAAATGGAAATAAAAGAATGTCAAGACTTAGAGGGCATGGTCTGAAATAACAATGGGCAGATATTCAGAGTTTACAACCTGAGGAATTAGAGAATTATTGATAAAAAATAATCTATACGAGAGAAAGATTGATGGACACATGAGTAAAATGAGTATTTCCTCACAGTGGGATTCAAGTGTCTCCATGGGTCAATATAGCCATTCTGAACCATAAACTCAGAAAAAATCTTTGACATGGCAGAGGAAGCTTTCATAACAATGCTTGATTTATCCAAATCAGGATCAATAACACAGTTTAAATCTCCCCCAAATATCAAAAGATGTGTGTTCAAAGCTGGGAACTTTGACAACAAATCCTAGGCAAAGTGAGCATTATCAAAGTTTGGGGTATATACATTTGCTAGAACTACTGGTGTTTGTGAAATTTTCCCTTTCACAATTACATATCGACCATTCATATCAGAAATAACATTGTCAATAGAAAAGTGCACAATCTTATTAATCAAAATGGCAACTCCTCTGGACCTGGAATTAACGTTCGAATGAAAAATGTGTGATGTCCAGCGAGTTTGGAGCCTGCATTGATCCTTAAGACGCAGATGAGTTTCCTGGAGGAATACAACGTCAGGTTTTTGTAGTTTCAAATGTGTCAAAACTCTGGATCTTTTAATGGGGCCATTCAGTCCTTTCACGTTCCAACTCAAGAATCTAACTGAGCTTCTGGTATTGTCCATCAGGTTAGGTTAATATATAAGAGAGGAGACCACAAGCAAAAAAAAAAAATACAAAAAAAAAATCAAACAGACACATTAATTGGGGAAAAGCCCACCATCCCTCCCCCACCCCACCCTGAACATCACTCAATTTCTTCTCTCCATTCCCAAACAATGGAGGCAGAACACCAAATCTCGGGAACCTCCGATGCTCAAAAACTGTATCTATTCTCGTCTATGTCCTATGAAGTCACTCCCGAACATGGAGTAACATAAAGAATAGTCATTTCAGGCAACATGAAAACATTTATCTAAACTCACCTGGTTAACAGTGATCAATTATCAGAGTACAACTGCTTATAAAATAGTGTCCTTTGCATACTTATCTCTACATAATACCTAGGAAGTTGAATACCATTCGTTAAACCATTGCTGTGCTTCTTTGGGACAGTCGAATTGAAACTTCTCATCGTCGAGGTCAATCATCAGGCGAGCGGGGAATTTAAGAGAGAACCTCACGTTCTTCTCACGCAGGTTGTTTCTCACAGCTGAAAATGCCGCCCTCCTCTTAGCAACGCTGGAGCTGAGATCAGGAAAAATGAAGACCTTACGACTCTGATAGAAGAGCTGGTTCCAATTCCCACACCGAATAACTTTTTCTTTATCGCCGTAGTAGTGAAATCGCACGATCATTACTCTAGGCCTTTGATTCTCCCGGTCAAGAGCGGAGCCAATACGGTGCGCTCTATCCAGCAGCGGGAGTGGGAAAGATTTCTGACCCGAGCACGTCCTGGAAAAATTGAGACATGAACGTAACCGGATCGCTCGCTTCTGCTCGCCGGGATGCCGATGACCTGGAGATTGCAACGCCGAGAGCGTGACTCCAAGACCTCCACTTTATCGGTGAGTTGCTTGTTAGCCGAAGTCAACTTTAGCACCGCCTGTTCCAGTGCTACAATGCGGTCGCTGTAATCTGCTGATCAAGCTCCTCAATGTGCCGCCCTTGTAATTCAATGCTCGATTTAAAACTCTCAAAGGACGCAACAACCGGGCAAGAGCCGAGTCGATGGCTGCTTTCACCTGTTCTGCGATGGTAGATGATAGCTCGGAGATCAGAGTAACACGAAGATTTTCCAGCTCCAACGGCAGTTTGTCGCCATGACTCTCTGTCACGGCCGCTGAAGATTTAAGTTTCCGTTGCCTTTCAGAAGCCATAAGTCCTTCCAAGCTACAATCCGAATAAGATGTTTGAAAATAAACCACCAAGTGTGTTTAATGTTTCAGGCAGCCTGAAAAATATAATAGATCGACAAAGTGCTCGAGCTAACTTCAAGCGTCTTCTCACTCACATGCTCAGCCGGAAGTCCAGATGATATTTTAATATCCGCTGAAACTGAGGCTGACTGTTTGCAGGCCTCAATTGTTGTTTGCAATGTGCTTGCGAGCGCTGGATTTAAGGCCTCGAATGAAAACTGCAGTGGGTGCAACCCAAAGTGCATTACCTGGGCCACATAATTTCACCAGGACTCAAGGCCATTTCAGCTGAGAGGAGCAGCTGATAAAGACAATGCTTACTCCTGAAACTGTGAAACAGCTACAAAGATTTTTGGGGTTGTTCAGCCCATACAGACCAGTCCTGACTTCATATTTCTTCGAATTAGAGCTATGCTTGTTCCAACCTATCGCTGCACAAGTTAAGGGTTATCTATGATGACGAAAGCATGCTAGTGCTAGCCCTCCTGGAACCCATAGAGATTGCATTGCAGTGCCTGCAGTTTAAAAAAAATAATCTTTGTATGGAAGTGTGGCGAGGGGGGCGTGGTTCAGCGAAGTCTGCAGCGGGAGAGAGACTCATGAGACAGCGGTAAATAAGTGGGTCAAGTGCAAAATGAGGAACACCTGTGTCTGATTACAGTAATTGGCGTGGAGAGACCGGATAAAAAGCCACCGGAGAAATGGAGAAGACAGAAAGAGACGGAGTGGAGACTTGGGCGCGTGGACTGGGCTGAGGGGATAGCCAGAACGAACACAGAGAGTGAAATCCGAGACAACCGTGAGAGTTGATGAGCATACGAGGTGCAGAGTGCGCAACCTGTTTAATTTTGTATTGAAGAAACAATAAATCACCCGAGTCTCCACGAGCCAACCTTGTCCTCTTCCTTCCACATTACGAACTTTGTTACAGGAAGTCTATGGGAACATTCGGGGCGATTCTCAGTCTGACAGAAATCGCTCAAAAGGGGTGGTACTACACAGAACGTAACTCGACGCTGATTGAACTATATTTCCAGAGGCAGAACAAATAGTAAAGAAGAGTGAAAGCAAGCGTAACACTGTGATTGAATGTGAAAGAAAAAAAATCCCTTCCTTTCGGTGGTGCATCGCCCGATCGCCCTAATGGAGAAACCGTCCCTGATTGAAGGAATGAATGGTTCACCCAAAAATGAAAATTCTGTCATCTGTCTATCATTTCTGTCTTAGTGTTTTATTTTTATACCATCATTTACTTATTTTCAAGTTGTTTTAAACCTAAATCAGTTTCTTTCTTCAGCTGAACATAAATGTTATGTTGAAGAATGTGGGTAATCAAACAGTTGCTGGTCCTCAGTGACAGTCCTCAGAACAGTGTTATATATTTTGCTGACTTGTGTATTTACACTATCTCAAATGTTTTGAAAAATGTTTAAATCCAGAGAAATAGCGATTTTAAATAGTGTCTCGTCCCTGGTCATTGCTTCGCCTGCCAATGACGTCATATGTCCTCGATTTCCGGTTTTGTTTTGTAGAAAACATGGAAACACCAAAAACGCTTTAATATTTTATGAGTCTTATCAGACAGGTGACGACCCTCACAGAGTAGCATTACAACAGAACTTTCAAATGTATCTAGTATGATAAAACAGTGCTCGACTGTGGCATAATAAATGCTCCGCTGCTTTCAAGATGTGTCACGCTCATTCAGCGGCCTCATTTTGCTTCGAAGTATTTCCACCTCACTCTGCTTCATTCTACGTCGTTAATAAATCTTTAATACATTAGCTCATCCATGAAAATGATTTCTGGCCGAGTCCCGTCAGATTGCATCGGCTGTGGGGATGAAGACGACAGCTCCCACGATTCCACACTCAGTCGCGGCGTCATCAAACTATGCCTTTGTTTCTTTGTTTGTTTTAAATACGTGCTCTCTAGTGGCGAAAACTTACCTGCTCGTATCCATTTCTCTCAACTGTTTACTCCCATTTTAGACATAAAAAAACTGTTATGTAAACCTTGTGTGTCTTTGACAGTATTCGTGCGATCAGACGCAAAAGATAACTTAGTCCAGTAATCAGGTGCTGTTTGACAGGCTTTTAGTGTGCGCACGCTTCATGTGTGCCGTGCTCAGAAAAAACGAATGTTAGAACAGCACCTGAATTATAAATGTTTAACCGGCAAGGCTTTAAAACACATAAGCCAAACACATATGCGAACTTGTCAACTTTCACCTTGAAATAATAGGTCATTAATAGTGTAGATCTATAAAACATTTTTATTGTGTGTGTGTGTGTGGTGGGTCGTCGTCGTCGTCGTCTTCTGTGTCATGTCACCTGTAGCATTTTTCTCTGTTAGCAAAGGAATGGACTCGCCCTACTCTGTCTCTGATTGGCTTACCTTAATGTTCCCTCATCCAAACCAATCTCACTCCTGAAGCCAAACTTTAGACGCTGCAGGCAACTGTCCATATTTCCAGAGGCTATGTAAAACGTGAAGGAACAAGGTAACGGTAAGCAACTTATTTTTTAAATGATGGTTAGATTAGCCTGTTTGTAGCTAGCCAAAGTTAGCTGTAGAGCAGGATGGAATGCATTTGTATCTGCTGTAAATTATGTTTAAACTGTTCCAGTTTAAATGATGATTACCTGTGAGGCAGAAGTTGTTGTTTTTTTGCGTGAGGCTCCTGTTGTGATAGATATGAAGATTGTAAGTTACATTATCACTACATTAGTTCATTACCCTTTGAAAAAATACTCCTCAGTCTCGACCATAACATTTGTCTTACATATCAGTAAACTATTACTCTGACATGAAGTCAATTTGAGAAATGTTCGACCTACAAGTAAAGCATAGCATTTAATGTTCAGTAATATTAGTATCACTCAGCTCAAGTGGAGGCAACATTAAGTGTCAGCCTGTAACAGTCTGTTTCAAAACGGAGAAACACCTCGCGGTTAGCTTGTCAGCTGCTTGAAAAATTTGAGTGCTGAAATGACAATTTACAGTGGTTTATTTGCCCTGACTAAGTTCATGTAACATCTTAACAACAATCCTTGTTGATTGTAGACTGTAGTTGTCGCTCAGACGTCTTTTAATCACATAAAGCTGTTTATCCTTGAATGGTGCACTGCAAAACATGCTTTCCTACTTAGTTTTTATCTTGTTTCTAGTCCAAATATCTAAAAAGTCTTGAATCAAGAAGCATTTTATAGACGAGTAAAAATTATTGTCTTGTTTTCAGTAAATAAAATAAGTCAAAATGAAGTGAGTTTTTCCTTAAATCAAGCAAAATAATCTGACAATGGGGTAAGCAACATATATTTTAAAATACTTTTTTTGTTCTGAAAAAAAAAGGTTTGATTTAATAATTATTAGATATTTGGACTGGAAACAAGACAAAAAATGTAAAAAAAAGAAATTTTGCAGGGTGTTATATTTTCTCCCTAAACAGCAGTTTGACTTGCCTCTGTGTGTGAAATGTGCTATGTGAATTATATTTACATATGGTGGCATTTAACTAGTTCAGGTAGCAAAACTTTACCTATTACCCACTGAAACTTTTTTCAGAGTGAGGGAATGAGAGAGTTTGAGGAGTAAGATGCCTTTACTGTGGCTAAACTAGAAGCTGGAGTCAGGTGCAAATGGAGCTGGTCCGGGTTGAACTTAGAATCAAAGTGTGATGTGAAGGAAAAGGAATAGGTCAGTCCCTCCAGGATTTTTGCGATTCTGCGATCGCTGAATTTATCGCAGAATCAAGCAAACTCGCAATGTTCGCCAAAACTCGCACATTTCGTAATTGCCGCAGATTTTCTGCAGATTTTTGGCTTAGACGCATCCTGTAATGTCATCGCAATGCGCATTCAGTTAAAGAAAGGTTGTTTCTCAGTTCCAAAAATGGAAATAACAGCTTTGTGTTCTCTTCATGCCCGATTTACAAGAGCTACATTGGACAAATGAACCAAAAGCAGAATGAATCCACGCTACTCATTTGGGCTACATGGCGCAAACCGTTCATCTGCTCGGACCGGAGCCGCGGGCTGCTCTTGATCACGCGACACCGTTATACACAGTGCAGGGAGATACAGTGAAGAAAGTAGTCGAATTCACTGCGGAATCAATAACATCTCTGTCAAATCTTGTGAGAAGCATTCAAATTTAGAGCAGAATTCTATTAAAGCTACAGACATCAGAACAAACGCCACTGATATGGAAACCAGGAAAAACATTGTTCAAGAAACACAAATCTCCACCATTCACCAACAACATGTGGCAGAAATGGTCTTAATGTTTTCGAGTGTTTTTAAATGCTTCACACAACTTTTTCCAGCACTTCAAAGCTTTAAGTATTACCGAATTTTAAAGTAATATTTTAAGTGATGATAATTATTTTTGCATCCTTCAAAGGTTGCCCCATTTATAAAACTAAAAGTTTCATAATGTAGGGAAGCAAACACTTATTAAAAAATAAAAAATACATTAAATTGCCACTAGTAGATGGCTGCAGAGAAGTACTTATAGGCTTAGTATATTGTTACTGCAAAACAATAAGAAATGCCGCAAATATTACTACAAATATTTAGAAAAGACGCAGCAAAATCAGTCATTTTAGGCCGCAAAAATCAGAAAAAAGTCCCGCAAAATCCTGGAGGGACTGATAGGTGTTTCAATTTCAAAAAATTGAGAAACCAGGCCATGCCAGATGCAGCCTCTGCTGCAAAGAGATAAATTATGTTACCAAGGGCTCCCATGCCCTTTTGGCACATTGTAAAACTGAAAAACATGGCCAAAAGGTGGTGACCATTATGACTACACATATGGCGCTTTTCCACTGCGTGGTACGACTCGGTTCGGCACGGCTCGTTACGGCACAGCACGGCTCGGGGCGGTTTGCGTTTCCACTGCAGTTTAGTACAGCTTTAGAGTGGGCAGGATTATTCACGTGTCGTTATATTTGCACCGCCTCTACTGCCATGACATCATCGCAAACGCGCCACAAACACAACAAAGGAGCATATCGACGGAATTGTATTTTTCATTCTCGGCATTTGGATGTTTTTAACAGCAATGGAGAGGCGTATGAGAGTGCTTGGGATTTACCCCCAGCAGCAGAGACTGTGGTGGCAGTGCCACAGGCTGTAGAGGAGGACGGCAGGGATGTTCGTGCAGGTGTGCTGCATTACTTGAATAGTTAACGTTACCGAATGTTCTGTAAAGTGAATTATAAATAAACATTACAATATTTCAAAATGTACAATGTATCCCTTGTTTTTTTTATTTATGTGTTGTGTCTCTAAGTCAATAATCTCGTTAATTCGGTGCACTGCATTAAGCAGCTGCGTTCAGTTTTAATTGGAGTGTCCTCTAACTGAACTGAATTATTTTATTACTATAAAAAATCTAAACGACGGTGGGGGACGATGCCGCGGTGGGCAAGTGACGTAACGGTGTTGCGTCTTAACACCGGTTTCACCGCCAACACCATCTATCGTGGCAAGCCTAATCCATACAGACCATAAGTGGGCTTCAGACCAGGTCATTTTCATAGATATTATGAAATACACTATATTGCCAAAAGTATTGGGTCACCCCCTTTTAATGAAAGGTTTGACTACTTTAGTCATTTCCATGAGTACAAATGTTAATGTTTAAGCATATAATGATATTCTAGGGAATTGTGTGCTTCCAATTTAATAGCAACAGTTTGGACAGGACCCTTTTCTAAGATAGACCCTTTTCTTTTTTTCAAGATAGAAGACGCACAAAATGATTGAGAAACAGCACATTCCTAAGGAAGTCGTAAAAGGTTAATACATGAGCGATCCGCATTTAACTGGCTGGCCGATTTCCAGCCCTAAGTCTCCTTATCTCAGGAGACCTCTAAAAACTAGGAGAGATTTGAGGGAAACATCTGGATGCATTCCAGAACAGGACCTCACTGTTGGTTCTTATCACTTAACCATAATTCAACCAAAACAGGACAAAATAACTCTCTATCTGGACATGGTCCCGGATGACCATTTAACTTATAATTCAATAATGGAGGACTGTGTTATGGTGAGACTTTCGAACTGAACCTCCACAGATACACATCAAAAGGTGAGTCTGCTTGACCCCAGACACCTCCCGTTTCTCTGTCGCATTCCAGAAAATAAAGGGGCTCTCTCTCCCGCTCTTGTGCAGACAGGGAACGAGCAGACTGTTGTGGCCTTTATGCTAAAAGACAGTTAATGGTTCCTGCTACTATTGTAGCAACATACTCAAGAGACAATATATATTAAGGTTGTATTTTAAGTCTTGTATAAGCTTGCTGTGTAGTGGAACCTATGGTATTTTCCTAACCTATGACGCATTACTGTTTCCTGTAAAGTTATAACTAGTATTTAGTTTCATACAAATGGTCATGATAAATGCAACAATTTGGTGTGAACTATATGTCGATTCTCAGCATCGTACGAATGATGAATACTCTTATAACTTATTAGAGGTATTTCTTTCATGGAAAGAAGTTGTGTGGGGTGGGGCTCCGCCCCACAAGAACAATCTGATTGGGACAGCCGCCCATGGGTGGACCCAAATCGAGCTGTTTAAAATGAACACTACAGCTTTTAGCAGGAGGTTTTTCTTCTCACTTGCTGATTTGCTGGAAGCTTCGGCTTCGTCTTCACTGGTCGCGCTGGGCGCCACCCCGACTTACCATCAGGCTGACTTCAAAGACTTTGGCTTCGGCTCACTGATTGCGCTTGAAGCGCCCGTAACATCTGGTCTATAATATAACAACACTACAAATG